>CM076452.1:8784702-9457202 GCA_038419695.1 Scomberomorus guttatus | reverse complement strand
CTCCCCAGGCCTTGATGGGAAAAGTATGTGCCTGGCATTGTATACTCTTTAGGCAAAGAAAACATGTGCTTTTATGTGCAATTTTGCTCAGCGCTTGTGGTAACGAAGGAGCACAAAAAAAGGCAAACATTTGACAGACAGGAATGGTATTATGATATTTTAATGTGCTGCACAGCCGGAAAATATTCCCTCATGTTTACACTTCTTGTTTTGAAGGTTTTGACACTTTTTGGGTAGGGATGGGATTCTTCAGAAGGGAGGTTTTATTTCTTTTTTTTTCTCTGTTATTCCCATGCTGACGTTGACAGAGCAAATAGGAAACAGATAGAAAGCAAAGCTGTTATCACTCTTGCTCTCTATCCCGCACTCCCATCAGTTTCTATTATCTATCATTCTCTTTGTCTATGTACCTATCTAACTATATCCATAAATCTATCTTGTTTATTTCTACAATTTGCATCCCTTTTATACTGAGCTCTGTAGATTGCTGACAAAGAGAGTGGACAATGATTACAAAAAATGAGAAAGAAAGCTGAAGAACAAGAACAAGATAAAGGGGGGGGGGCATTACAAAGTCATATTTCAGAGGAGTTCTATGGCTAATAAATCTTTTATTGTTTTGTTTACCCACCATGATATTTATTTGTTATTTCTTCTAACAGAAGGAAAGCCATCTAAGTCAAATAAAAGCCATTATGAGACTCCGTGTCTCTCTGTCGGCCTTTACGACTCCAGCTGAGTGAGTGACACCAGCTCTGGAAGGCCACAGTTTAGGCCCCCATAATAAAATTAATATGTCGCAAGACCCTGAATGAAGTTTACATCATACTGGTGGTTACTGGTTGTCTCTTTGTGCAATTGGTTTTAGGGTTATGGAAATGTTTTTTATATCCAAGCTGCAACCCGCACTCTCACTGTTGGGATGACATTTTGGGAGGTGTAAACAAAAGATGGACATGTCGTCAAGATTTTATTGGAAACTAGAAAAATATAAGATGTGATTTTAATGCGTGGACCAGGACAAAATTTAAGTTATGTAAAATAAACACTCGCACAAATGTTTTTATAGTTACAAAACGTATATTTCAGCCTGATAAATATGTTTTAGTAATTAATAAAAAATAAAATAAAGCTGCACTAGGCAAGATCAGCCCATTCCCTCTTCTGAGATGCTGTAGAATTGCTGTAATTGTCCAAATTAAATTCTCGTGAGAGGTGAGACCACTGGCAAAACACTGCCAAAGCACAGAAAACGACAAAAAACAATGAAAAAAAAAATTTATACCCATGGCTGAACATTTTCACCACCTAAATCCCACCAAACCCTGCCTCACCAGATCTGACTGACGGTGGCCTGGCGACAGAAGCAAACAACCCAACTACTGTCATCACATTTTGATTCGAATGTCGAAAGTGCACAAAATTGTGTGACATCACATTTTTCTAACTGAGCCCTGCCCACTTCAAAACCAGTGAGAAGACCCAAAAAACAAAGAAAACAAAGAAATGTGAAATAACCAAACTTTGGCAGAAAATGCTGTGTTCATGTTGAACCCCATTACTGATCGTAAAACACTGACTGAAATAGGTCAGGGCCTCAAATATTTAAACGCACACCTCTGGCTGCAATTTGGCTATGTTTTGATATGACCTTATGTACTGGCGGATATTAAAAATATTCTTTACTCTATCATAAGGCATTATAAATGTCTGAACATATTCAACATTCAGAGCTGCGACATGTCTTCATGTAAACAGTTGTCCTCCTCCTCATCTCTCTGTGAGTCACACCTGCTGACCTTTGAGTAGAGCAAAGGCTATCACCAACAGGAGATTGGCCTGTGATCCCCGAAAAGGACACTCACTGAGAGACTAACTATATACACACACACACACACACACACACACACACTCACTCAGGTACACACAGGGATCATTTGGATAGTGGGATAGTTTGTACACCAGTGTCTAGCAATCTGCTGCCACGTTTCAATTATTGGATTTAGCCTTTTTGGTCCTCCTCTATTGTCACAGCGTTTGAGGGAGCAGGCAATTAATCTCCTAAAAATTCTATTAAAGAGACGGATGGCTGTTTGAATTATACATCAGTCCTATCAGGATGACAAATTCTGTAAATTATAGTGATACTGATTATGAAAACAGCTGCATGTCTTTTGAGGAATTGGAGGATTGGATGGAGACAAGACAACGCAAAGTTCACAAAAGTTCAAGTAAGCAAAGTAATTATAGGGTCCAAGAACAAGAAGAAGACAAGTTAGAAGCAGAATAAGAAAACGATAAAGAAGAGGAGATGCCTGTTTGTCATTGTTTCTTAAGTACTGCATAATTGATTGAATTTTGACCAAATGTCTTCCAGACTTCCCCCTTTCAACACGCAGACCCCCCACCATCAGTTAGAGTTTCCCCAGCGAAGGCCTCTCCTCGCTGGGCATGGTGACTCTCTGTGGCCTCTCTGAGTCTGGAAGGATTGAGGATGACAGCAAAATCCTCCCTGGGTCTTGGTAGTGGTGGTAGTGGTCTGGTTTGGCGTGTGTGTATTATGTGCGTGTTTGCTCCCAGCTATCACCTTCTTCATATTAAGTTCCATTATTCATGTGAGGAGAATAATAACACTTGCCAGGTCATCCCTTGCCGCTTCGGATATTACTGTTAACCCTTTAACACACACACACACACACAAACACACACATATACACGCACAGAAACATGCACACAATGCTAAACAGGCCTCCTCGGATAGTGGTGCTAACCCTTCACACACACACAAACAAACACATGCACACACTGCACATAGGAAAACCACATAGGTCATTCACATGCAGATATAAAAACAAAAACACACACACACGTCTATTCTTTCCCCTCTTTCATTTATACACACAGACCAAATGAACTTTTCTCCCAGGGTATCTCATCCTGCACTTTTTTGTGTAACAGTAGACACCAGATATTAGACGGATCCGCCCTCAGGCTTGTCCAGATATGAACCAGGGCTGCTCAGGCCTGAACCATTAACCTGTGAACAGGGGAGTGGAAACAGGCGCATTTGATTTGATATGGTTTTTGTGTCAGATGGCATCACAGGAGGTCTCAGTTAGACAGAGATGACAAGGAGGCTGGCAAAGGTGTGCATCTGTGTGTCAGGTAGTATTTGTGTGTCTCTGCGTGAAAGAAAACAGTGGGCAAGTGAAAGTGGACGGGTGAAAATGTGCAGCATGCATCTTTGTGTGTGTTTCTATGTGTGTATAAGAGTGTTTTTTATTAAAGAAAGAATGACTGCAGAAGAAGAAAGGAAGAGAGATGACCCTTGGCTCAGCTCCAGGGGAGAGATGAAAAAGAGAGAGGAGAGGAATAGGAAGAAAATTGAGGGAACAGAAGAAAAGGGGAAAGTAGGAAGACAGAGGTGACACAATTTCTTTTCTGAAACCTGAGAGACCTTCAATAGTAGCTCAAGCCTCTCATTGCTCTTCTCCCTGTCTCTCTTCCTCTTCTCTCACTTTCTTTTTCCACCCCTCGCACTATCTCACTTTCTCTCTCTCTGTCTGTCTCTTTTTCTCTCCCTTGGGGGCTGTAACTGCATTTAATATTGTTCCATAAAGAGAGTAATAAATATCGACTGCTGGCTAGCTCATATTCCCTGTGATTTTAAGGCAGTCTACAGTAGGGTAAGACCAAAGTCATGCAGCAGGTATTACAGTGCTTACCGTCTGTACTGTTGAAGCAATTCAATATCCTGCGGTATCTGTAACCTTTGAAACTATTAAAGTATCCTTTATGCCATTTTAACTTATTGTTAAGTGCTGCCTTTAAGTCACAATAAATATATGGAAAGGTTTAAAAGCCTGGGATAGTAGATTGTTTAAATTTATTCCTGGAGCTGTAAAAACAGAATAACTCTTTCCATTCATATTATGACTTTAAGTGGTAAAGATTCCTATTAAAACTTTTTGTCACATACATAAATTGAAAAAAAGTGAAACACTCCACTGACTCATGCTTTTGCTAGATTGCATCCTGTAACCACATAGCAAGTGTAGGCATGCATTCATATGTAACCAACATGGATGTATATACAATCTATTATTGCATTGCAGCAAACAAACAGGGAGGTCTGCAATGTGGTGTATGAGTGGAAATAAACCAAACTCAGCCTTTGTATATGATATTCTAACCATTATTATATTGGGCAAGTTGAATAAGTACATGTAAGAACTGTTTTGTAACCTTCATTTATCCAGGGAAAAAATACTGACTATAAATGCTGTATTTTGGCAATGCCACAGTAATATAGCTTCATGCTCTCAAAACTGGAACCTTCCCATTACAGCCATGGTCTTGAAGTCTTGGCTACGGAGCCACTCTACTTGAGTGATTGTGACTTGCGCCAACAAACTAGGGAGATATATTATCCAACATGCTGGCAGTGCATTGCAGACAGTAGGACTGCAGTGTGGGACAATATAGTGGGGATTTTGTATTAAAGTTGTACAGCTTAAATTAAATTTCATTGCTACATTTTGCCATTAGTTTTAAGGGTCGACCGATATGGTTTTTTTCAGGATAACTGATATTAAGAAACGATACACATTTGCAGTAAAAATGAAAATCTTGGTTTCAAAATTTAGATCGCACAATTTTAACACATGCTTTGTTTATTACAGCAAAACAGCTTTGGAAAGCCTTCAGCTGGTTTCAATTATTTAAATGCAGTGGTGGAAAGCAACTACGTACATTTACTCAAGTACTGTTCTTATGTACAATTTTAATGTACTTGTACTTTACTTGAGTACTTTATACTTCCATTCCACTACATTTCAGAGGGAGATATTGTACTTTCTACTCCACTATATTTATTTGACTGCTTTAGTTACATTTCAGATGAAGATTTTACATTAAATCACATGATGATGAGCTTATAAATTACAACACATTGTTAAAGATTAAAACAGTGCAAAAACAATCAGAGTGTATTTGTGTCTCTTTGTCATGTTTCTGATGCCTTTGAGTTGTTTGCAGTTCCACCAAAGAGACATTTCCCCTCACATGGTTTTAAATAAATAACTGTTTAAGACCCAAAGAGATTAAACTCTCTAATATTTCACAAAAATGCAAAGATTAAAAAAAAATTCTGAAAGACGAATCCAAATTCAATTTTATTACTTACTTACTTTTACTTTAATACTTTAAGTGAATTTAGCTGGTAATACTTCTGTACTTTTACTTATAATGAAGTATTTTTACATTGTGATATTGATACTTAAGTAAAGGATCTGAGTACTTATTCCACCACAGTTTAAATGTTATATATTAACAACATGTGATAGCAGGAATATGTTGTTCTAAACTAGGCTACGTCATTACTAATGATGACTATAGCTCAATATGTACAATAGCAATAGAAGTGACTATTCAACTCTGACAACTGTACACCATCTATGCAGTCTGTGTATGGATTAACACAGTCTCTAACAACAATCCTGCACCTCTCTGACAGTCAGAGTCAGACAGAGCTTCAGACACACGTCAGTAACGTTACTAGTAGTTGTGGGTTGAGTATGACCTGGTAAGTGATGTGCAAGAAATAACGTTAGAGCCTATTCATTTTTTTGCTGTAGTCAGGTGTCTAAATTACGGTTCAACAAATTAACTTGTTGATGTTGGCTATCGCATTCAAGTTAGCTCTACGAGACTCAACCTAACTTAGCTTAACTTACATTATATCACTGCAACAAAATGCATTATTCTGGCATTTTCAGTGGTGTAACTGGGAAACTGGGCATGCTTGTCATCATAGAAATAGATCATATGATTGTGGTGTTTTTGAAACTTCAGCGTAGAGGATTGTGATGTTTATTGCAACTTCGGCGATATCTGCTGCCGTACCTTTGACTCACAGCTCCGCTCGCTCACCGGAGCTGCTCCAGTCTGCAGATGCTTCTCTGTGCCATCTGTGGCACTGCAGCATGCACAGCCTTCAGTGTTGATAGGCTGTTACTTGTGACGTGTAACCAATCAGATAGTGCTGTGAGTGGGACATAGCTCGAGACCACACAGTGGTGATTACAGACAGAGGGAGGCGGCTGCATCAGAGGCAAAGTAGCGCAAATCTGCAGTCAGATTTTAAAAAAATAATAAAGATTCCGATAATCGTAAATATGTTGAATATCGGACCCGATAATCAGCCAGGCTGATAATCAGTCCACCCCTAATTAGTTTGGGCTTTCTGTTTTCACACTTTTTTCCCTTCATCCTCCTTTAGATTTCTTCTCTTTTATCAAGTTTGCAAGTTGTTTGATTTTTTCCAATTGTATAGTTATTGGCATGCATTTCTTCCAAACTGCATATGATCTCTGAAGCTTTCCCTTTACATAAGAATAAATGTCATTTTTAGGCAGCTGAAGAACGTTGCTGCAAAGACAAACAAAAGCTCTTCCCACCAGATACTTTTTTGCCTTAAAGTCTGTCATCTGCATCCTGGTGTACTATTAATGGAGGACACACAGAATGGTCTTCTTTCCATATTTCACCCCCTTTTTTTTGCCTTTCTCTTCACAGTCTTTGCAATTCTACACCAGTCTTCTGACTCGGTGCCCTTGCTTCGTCTTGTAACCCCCGCCCCATTCCTCCTCCCCTATTCAATCCCCCCACTCCCCCCTCCGCTCCACTCCCAGTGATTTAATTAAGTGGGCGCTTTATGAATAAAAATATTGCCCCCCTCTATTGATCATGGTGGATGGGAGGCTGACAGCCTGGGTTGGCTGGGACAGGACGGGCCGGGACAGCCACTCTTCTAAGTAAGTGTGTGTGTGTGTGTGTATGTGTGTGTGTGGACAGGTATGAGTCTATACAAGCGACACTGTGTAGGACTGTGTGCGTGGGCGTGTGTGTGTGTGTAGACTGTAGAGTGCCGCATCTGTGCGTGTTTGTGTGCACGTTTGTGTGTGTTTGCGAGTGAAACAGTCATCGGGGAGCTGTAGCGTCTAAATCAAACTAAGCATTCTCAAAAGCTCTCATGGGCCCTTGCAAATTCTTCGTCAGAGACACACACACTCACGCAGACCTACACAGACATGCACGCATGCACGCATTCCTCAAACGCCTCCTTTGATACATACACTGCATCAGCATTATAAATGGACATTGTCTGCACTTTTCATTTCTCCCCGTCTCTCCTGCTCTCTCTCCCCTGCTCTTTCCCCTCCTCTACCCATCGCTCTCCGTAAGGCTGTAAGTATCTATTATGTTTTGTCGATACTGTAATTAAATTGGACAGCTTAATGCAATTCTCTGTGATCCATAGGTCTTTATGGATATAAAAGCTTTTCTGGCCCCATGCCCGAAAGACGTCCAACAAATTTAGATGAGTTACTATCAGGGAAAAAAAATTGTTGGAGAGGTTAAGGCAGCGGGGCGCACACATGGTCATTTATTATTGGCTAATTCACTTTAATGTCCCTGACGCCATTTTGTTTTAATATATTTTCTTATTTGAATTGTCATCCGCGGGACTAAGCGATATTACTACTCTGCCTCTCTTTCCATTTTTTTTCTTGTTAGCTCTTCCTTTTCTTCTAGTGCTTTAGCTAAGCGATATTGCAGGCTCTTAGGGACATTTATGGCGCTAATAAAAGTTCAGCAGCAAAGGATCAAGAAACGGCATTAGAATGGACACAGAGAGAAGAGATAGATGGAGGGAAGGCGGAGCGTGGATTAACAGGCAGGCGAGAAAAGATAGAAACACACTAAAGTGTCATAGAAGGAGGATGGGTGGATAGACAGGAGACGATGAAAGATACTTCTTTATACAGTATTTCTATTGGAATAGTATCTCACATAAGAGTCGAGGCAACGCCAAACTGTTAGATGTTCACTCAGCAGTTCTGACCAAACCACAATTTGATCACTATCAAGTTCTATAAAACTAATTCAAACTGTGAGCTCACCTAAAACACTTTACCAGTAATGAGAAAAATGAATGGCGTGAAGTGTTGGCGAAAGAATGGCGAAAGTGTGTAATTCAAATCTAATTTATTCTAATTAATTCAAAACAGAAATATTATATATCAATATCCTATTGTCATTATTACTATTTTGTGAGAAATTATGTCACTATTTTAAAGTGCAGTGTTTGTCAGTGTTTTCTAAAAGCTGAAGAAACAAAGATTTTTTTCTCAACTCACAGAGGGGCATGTAATCCTTCAACTAACATTAAAACGCAGAAATCACAAAAAAGTGGGTTGATGAAGGTTCAACACAGCAGCAGGATTATCTCATTTACTCTGTAATGTCAGCTTCATACAAGGGAGTAAGGTGATCTTTTCATCTTTTAAAAATCTGACAAGATTAATAAAAAAATATTGTTATCAATGAACGACTGTGTCCCCGGCAGATCCAGAGATATATTCAGTGAATAGTTGAACCTACTAGGTTACTTACAGTGAGTCTTCGGCCCGTTGGTAAAACTGCTAATATGTATACAGTACTGACAAAATGACTGACAGTGAGGCAATCTGTGCTTATTCTTATCGGATGTATCTTTGGGTCAGATGGACAGCGATTGAACTGATCAGGTGTGCTTAACAATCATGATTAATTACTTATTAATTACTACATTTTCATTGCAACATTGATACTGAGATTAAATGTTTTGTTTTTTTTCATAAAGCCTCACAAATAGAGGAAATATACTGACATTTGACTGATCTTATGCACTGACAGCTAAGTGGAATAATCACAATGCTTTGCAATGCAAAACATGTGCATCAGAATGATAAATTGGTAATGGATTCTCCCATGAGAGATGAATGATCCTCAGAGAGAAAAGGATTTGAAGCATTAAGGGTGATGGAGGATTTAGGCTGGGGATTCTCATTTTGAGAATGGCCAAAGCTCCTTGACTGAATGGATTTGTTCTTTTGGAAATTGTTAAACCAATATACAGCTTTTTGAGAGCCCCTTAGTCCACAGACAGTTGTCTAAACGTCTAATTTGATATGCCCATCCTCTGCAAGCTCAAGTATTAAAATAAAAAAACACTGGATTAAGAAATTTTGAATTATAGTCTAAAAAAAAGGAATAAAGAATAGCACAATTTAAAACAAAATGTGGCTGAAAACACCAATTCTGGAGCACATTTTACTTATCGCTGCAGAGCATCATTTTAGCAAGAATAAATCCCATTGTACTGTAAGCTGAATGATTAAACCTGTCATTGCATGTGGTAAATAGCTGGGCAAGCCTTTAAAGTAAATGGTGAAGTGCTTTAATAAATGGCTGATGTAGGAATAGAAAATGGGTGCTGCATAGTTCTGCCATTAGAAAGAAGATGAACCCAACAACCCCTGTTTGACTCTTCGCTGAATGGCTGAACCCACATCGCCGTCATGGAAGGAGAGATGGACGTGTTTTGAAGAAGATGGGTCGTTAGAGAGACAAAAAGTAAGGAAGAGGAGAGGCAAAGAGGAGAGGCAAGGGTCGAGAGGAGGCAAGGTGAGGTAATAAGGAGGGGGTAAGAGGATGGAGGCAGGTGATGGAGGGAAAACGGGTGACATGTGAAAGAAAGAAAAGGGATGGATGTGTGGAAGTGAAGATGGAAGGAAAGGACGCAAGGAGGAGGCAGTTAACGTGGGAAGGAAGGAAAGTGAAGCAAGGCAAACAAGAAGAGTGTAGATCTCCACCAGGTGTGTAAGTTTTCTTATATAGATGTATGCAAAGTTTTTAATAAAGTGTTTTGTATAGTCTTTGTTTTTTTAAGATGCATAGAATAGTGTACTGGTATTATATCCGAGTTATATACGCTTAATAAGGAAACAACAAACAGAATGATAATGATCCAAACTTCTCAATTTAATCAGTGTTATTTATTTAGAACATTTTGTTGTAACACACCACACAATATTAAACCCCTCTCTACCTCCCTCTCCCCTCCCAAACAAAGAAGAGTTGAATCTCACTCAGTTGTCTCTCCTGCCTCCCTTACAGTCAAGATGGCGGCGAAGGGATCTTGCATCGTGCCTAACTTTAGTAGATCATAACATATCGGGTATGGAATTAATCTGCAGATGAGACCAAACTTTTGCAATAGACTAGTTAAGCCTTGTTTTTGGCCCAGCTGAGTGCCAGAAATGCCTTTTGAAAAGTCATAATGCATGTCGTAAAATGGTGAGGACTGCTGAAAAGATAAAAGTCTAAACTTTGTTTTAGGCTCATGAGGAATCGCGTTGTATATTAGGTTTTTAAAAGAAAAAGTTAATCACCACAACCACGAGAGGTCCTTGAGCACACAATCATAAATGTGCACAAATAATATGGGTCCAGCAGTATGTGAGATTAGCTGCGGACAGACACACACACACACACGACCAAACGTATGATCTCCTTCCAGGCTTACGCCTGGCAGATATAAAACTAAAGAGAAAGGTAGGTTTGGGTAAAGGATAGAGAGATGAAAGAGAAGGTGATGGAGGTAAAGAGGGAAGGAGAGAGGAGGAGGTGTGAATAAAGACGCTGAGTGTGGTGTTTTGCCTTTATAAGCATCTGGGGAGCACCTCAGCACCCATAAATAATACACCGCAAATTAGCAGATTGGACAGAAGAAGGGGACTGTTGGAAGTGTGTGTGTGTGTGTGTGTGTGTGTGTGCTGCAGAGATGGAGTGCCTCTATGAACACACATGCATGGCAGTTAACTGTATGTGTGTGTTGTGTTGGTGTCCTTATTAGACACTCTGTACCGCATGTTCAGTACAGCCTTGTACAATGTCTCTTTGCAATTGTGTGTACATGCTGTGTATATGTTTGTGTGTGTGTGTGTGTGTGTGTGTGTGTGTATGTAAGGCATCTCTCTGAGTTCTGATCTGTCTCTCAGCAGGTCAGCGTTGTCAAGGTTACTGAAGGCCATTTTGCCAGTGGGCCAATTAACTTTTAGCACAGAAACAGAACAGAACAGCGCAGGTGTCTCAACGGTGCTGGGGTTAGAGAGAGAGAGGCTGAAAGGAGGAGAGAGAATGTGTGTGTTGGGTTTTTTTTTTTTGTATAAGTGTATAGTATTGAGGGAGGATGTGCGTTAGATAAAATGAGACTGTCTGTGTGTGCGTGTGTGTGAAAGAGAAGGAGAGAAAGAAAAAAAAAAACCACAGCGAGCCTTTGTTGTCTCTGTGTTTGGCAAATAGCTGCATGGCCTTTCATGATGCTGAGAGAAGAATACAACTGAGGGTGAAACGTGGGCAAATGTGAGCCTGAGCACAGCAAGACGTAGGGGAGTCAAAGTTTCTGTGTGACGATGATGTCCTTGTAAAGGTTGACAAGGTCACTCCTGTATGCCCAAATCTCATTATGTGATATAAGAATGTCTCAAAGCCAATCTGAAAATTGCCTGATATTAAAGAGCTGATTATTGTCTAGTAATAACTTCTTTTGGAGGCACAGTTAGTATTACAATTAACAGTACAATGGTGCTCTTTTATGAAGATTGTGTGACAAAGGGCTTTGAGCCACTGAACCTTTAGTCAGCTTTCACTCACACTTTTTTTATAAAGAAAAAGAATTTTGAAATGTATTTTTTTTTTGCAAAGGTTTTCAACACACTTAAAGTATCTCCTTTGAGATAAATCTGCTCCATTAAAATGCATGCAGATTTATTTGCTAGCTGTTCCTCTTTGTACGGCAACCAAGCATGCAAACAAGAGGCAGAGGCAAAATCTGAAGTTATAAGAACTGCCTTTTATATACTTTCTACACTGATTTATAGGTGTTTATCCCAGTTAAATGCCAACTGGCAACATTTTCTGGGCTTGTCTGGTGACTAGAAAAGCACCATCTCATACAGCTTCACACTCAAAGAGTCTGAGTCGCCCGTGGCCAAATTGCAGGTGCAATTTAGTCAAGAAAATGGCAAATGTATGTTAAAGGAAATAATTGGGAAATTTAATGACACTACATTGGTAGCAATAAAATGTCACTTAGTTGCAGTCAGTGTAGTTTGTAGTAGTCAGGCCTGTTTTAAGATAAACTGCCTTTTAAATGTCTTACAGCCAAGCTCCTCATATTGCCCTTGAAATTAGAATTTTCTCAACATTTCTGTTCTACGGGTTTTCGTAACACAGCGGTGAAGCAACTTGACAGAAAGAAAAGGAGGCTTTTACAATGGTTGTATCTGTCTGAGTGTACTTGGTGAAATAAAGTGATTGTGATGGCTAACAGAGCAGACTGTCATCCTCCCTTCCCATGCAGTGGTAGGCTAATTCCTCTGACATATTGTCTTCCACAATGGCTACTGGCTGCTGTCTTTTTTGCCTGAGGGCCTGTCTGGTTGAGTGAGAGTGTATGTGTGTATTTGTGTGTGTGTCAGAAAGAGAGAGAAAGAGAGAGAGAGAGAGAGAGACACATACAGAACGAGAAAAGTTAGGAAGATGGAGAAAGAGAAATGAATAAAAGAGACAACCAGGGAGAAAGAAAGCACATTTGTGTACATCTGTGTGTACATGAGCGTGAGCGAGCGTGTGTGTGTGTGCGTGTGTGTGTGCGTGTGTGGTTGCTATGCTGTCTCCAGGCCCTAATCTCTTTAGTAAGCCCATGATCCAGTTAGAAACAGCGAGTGGCTAATGTCAGGTCTAACTGGAAGAGAGGGATCTGTGTGAGTGCGTGTGTGTGTTTATAAATGTTTGTGTATGTATGTATCAATACCCTGGTTGAGAACGTCAGGGTCCACCTGTAAGAAAGGGGTGTTTGTGGACTGATCAAATAAATGTTATCATGCCTGCAACCATATCCGGTAGTATGTGTGTTATGTGTTTTTCTGCTTGTGCATGTGTGTGTGTGTGTGTGTGTGTGTGTGGCAGGGTGTGTCTGAAAAGCAGCAGTGCCCATTAAGGCTGAGAGATTAGATTGAGTGGATCCAGATTCTGCACTATTGTTCCTCCCAAACAGGCTTTCTCTGTGGTTTGAAGAAAACAGGACAGGTGCAGGAAATGGATTCTTAGTTAATTTGCCTGGTCAAATCAGGGTTAAAAAAGAAAAGAAAGTAAACTGGGCTTAACATCTGGTCGCAATTGAAAAACTGCAACCTATAACAGCGATTGTAAGTGATCAGCAGATTTAGGGATTCAGTAAATAGGGTTTGTAACTAGGAAAAGGTAGAAAAGTAAGGGTACATTTCTTTTTTTTTTTTGGTATTTGATATAGGGTACATTCAGCACAGCACGTAAATGAATGTTGTAAATGTGCTGGGAGTTGTCGTGGCATGATTAAAATGGACGTGGTGATCAGCAGTTTTGTCACAGAGGGTAAAAGTACAGCTAACTCACCCGCTGCCATAATAAATGATAAGAAGCTGACACAACGGGAATGATGAGCACTCAAAACTAACGGCCGCCCGCTCACACGCATGCATAAATATAACTGACTCTTTCTGGGTTTTTTTTCCTCTCTACGCCTGCCTGTCTTTTCACCTCTTTCACATCTGTCTCTGTCTTTCCAGGTCTCTCCAGTTACCATACATGTCAAAAAAAAAAAAAAAAAAGAAACAACCTGTCCTTCAAAAATTGCATTACACCATCCCTTTATTCTGGGAAATTCTGCTCCAAAACACCTCGTATAACAGCATGCCAGCGAATGTAGTCCGCCTCAAACGTTGTGATATGAAAATCATTCATATCCCGGGGGAATATATGGAGAGGAATAAAGGATGGATGCGGACAGACAGAAATTGAACCAAATTCTCCCCTCCCACCCAATCACACTGCATCACAAATCACTGGCTCTGCTGCTAATTCAGGGGTGTTACGGTGCGCAGTGCAGGCCTTGGCATATGGCATATGGTGCGTGTGTGTGTGTGTGTGTGAGCATGTGCATGTAGAAGTGTGTGTTTGCATGTTATAGTTGGGAGATGAGAGAGAGAGAAGGAAGAGATGATTTAGGAGTAATGAGAGCCAGTAAAATCATGGTGCCCAGCGGCATTATGGGACTAAATCTAATCTGCTAATGGAGAGGGGGATATGGGCAGGGTGTGTGTGTGTGTGGGGGGGTGATGGAGGGGAAAGTAAGGGGAGGAGTAGGAGGGAGAGAAGATGAAGAAGGGACAGCAAAAGGCAAGGATGAAGGTAGAGGACAGAGGAAAGGATGGAGAGAGAGATGGAGAAGGAGAGGAAAGTAGGAGGAAAGGAAGAAGAGAGGACGGAGAAAGAGAAATGGCAAAAGAGGAGGATGGATAGGTCTAAGAATGACGGAAGGAAAGGGGAGAGATGAAGATGAGAACAAGAAAAGAAAACACAGGAAGAAGGGAAAACGGAATAAAAGAGGAGAGAAAGAAAGGGGAGACAGAAAAAAAGGTCAAGGGCATAGTGAAAGGATGGGAGGTGGGCTTAGAGTGTGATGTGTATGCATGTGTGTGTGTTACAGAAAAAAAAAACTGGGGTGGAGGCATTGGGAGGGCAGGACCCAGGAGAGCACAATCAGCACATATTGCTATCACATGGTGTACAAAATGCTTTCTCTGTCTCAAACACACACACACACACACACACATACAGAGATGGGCAAAGTTTGCGCACATTTCATACATGACGTATGTGCAACAACACCAACATGTATATTGTCGTCATTGTTGCTCTCTGCCATACACACACACACACACACACATACATAAAGAAACACAAAAACACGTTCTTACACACCTACACACTCGACAGAAGGCAGCCATTGAGACATAATTGCCCCAGACTGTTCATGTTTTCCAGGATAAAACTACACCAGTCTTTACAAGGCCGGCCTAATTTCACAACTTTATGTCGTTACCTCAGCAAAATGGCTGACGACCGCATTACAACCACTGACATACAAAGGAGAGGAAAGTGGAAGTAGATTCTACTTTATTTATTTATTTGCTCAAATTTTGGGTGAGATGTTGAGTAGTAGTGGAAGATTTGGGGGATTGTATCATCACTGGGGCCACCCAGGCTGATTTATGTACATAAATATAATCCTGAAAGGAAGTTTGACAAAAGGTTTCTTCAAATTATTTCTCCAGCCTGACATAAAGAGCCCCTTAAGAAGAATGGTGTAATGTTATACTCTATTTAGAGGCCAGTATGTTGTTCTGCAGCATTTTAACACTCATGTTTCTTGGTGGGTTGCAGAAAGAGCATATAATGGGTCATAAAAAATCTGCAAAATCATTGCTGTCTACTTCATTTAAAAAGAAAACAACTCTTTAAACATGTCCTATCAATCCCTTAGTTAATAGGGTGTCGTGTTTGTAAAATGTCTTTTAAAATCAAAACCTCTTCACTCCGATCGTGAGATGCTGAAACTCTTCAGTGAAAACAGAATAAACTCTTCTCATCCTGGCTGGGTGGCCCTCGCTGCAGTGAGGAAAGCGATTGTCAGACTGTCATATTTCATTTTATTGTATCGTATCATATCATATTTTTTAAATCATTTTTATGACTCATGTGTCTGTGATCATTTTAGTTTATAAATACAATCCGCAGTTAGAAATTTGAACCTTGGGCCACAGTGGTAAACTCCTACACGGGTATGAAATCCAGACACCCTGTAAAAGCTGCACCAAAACCTCAACAATCTGCTATGAGCAACACAAACTGAGCAGAGCCACATGGCAACTCCATTATCTTGATAGTAAACAGGACCCCAGCTCTGCAAATTACAGTATCTAAGCTACGGCATCAACACACAGCTAACTAAGAGGTCCAGAACATACAACACACAGTGTATTGTACTCGTCCATTACAGTATTACTACTGACTTTACTAAGACCGTCCACTCACTACATTTCTTAACAGCCCTTTACCTCAAAAACTTTAACTTAAACACATTAAATGTAACTCTAACTCTTAAATTACCCCAATCACAGTCAATACCTCTAAAAAAAGACGTTGCTTCCCGCAAAAACACCTTCACCCAGGTCCTCCAGAGCCTAGAAAAATTAGTCCAAACTCCGTATAAATCAAAACTAGACAATATCCGACCATAATGTTGGCAATTGATACTAAACAGCAGCGAGATACAATGTCAAGCTATAACGTTTTATGTTTGGCCATTTGAATCACAGGTTGGGGAAAGAAAACACAGATGCAACCTTACACTGCAGCTTAGACAATTACACCAAATTACAGTGAAACTCCGCAGTGGCTCTTGTGTTTATGAGGTAATGTACAGTTTCAATTCATGCGATCGTACCCGCGTTCCCTTACTCATTCAGGTCACAGGCATGCCGCTGCAATCAAAAAGCCATTACAGTTTTGAATGTTACATTTGAGGGAAAGCAGACGGGGGAAGAGATAGGGTCAAAAGCACGGTTACTGCATGAATTAAAGAAAAAAAAAAAACCCAATTCCTCTCATTCGATTAGAGAAGCTGACGACAAATGCACTTACTGTCGATTAAGTAATTAGGGTCGGAACAACAAAACAAAAATTTAATACAAATATAAAGGCAGAAAGAAAAAGAAGACATGAACATAGGATTGAATAGAATAGGTACGGTTCCCAGTTTAATTCAAACCCCACCCTGCAGATAGGCTGTCTGCATCAAAGCAACACCTTGCCCGGCAGACAGGAACAGGAGGGGTCTCCCGACAGTAGATGGCGCTGTGATGCTTCTCTCTGTTGCATCTCACAATCAGATCACTATCTCACACTCAGCCTGCTCATCACCATCAGTGCTTGCAGATCACTGGCCATCAGGGTTGAGATTACCCCCTTTTTTTTTTTTTTTTTTTCAAGGAAATGACTAGATACTTGCATAATTTGATTAATCGCCAACTGTGACTCTGGCGAACTCTGTATCACACGCTGGTCAAACACGCTGGTCACAAATGCACCCATAAGAAGATACGATCTATTTTCAGAGGTGCTGTGAGCATGGATGACAGGAATAAAGATTCCCGTGGTTGCATAAATTATGAATTAGGGCGTGACAGAGAGATTGAGATGTACAAATGTATCTTGCTTCTGTGTGGAAAATAAAAGGCCTTAATTTCTATTTGCATTTAAACTTATTGTCATTTATATGAGATATTTAATTAGCGAATGTACACTGAAAACATTTGAAATGCAGCTCTGCATAATCTCCCTATATTTCCCACTAAATGCCCTCCAAATTTGTCATTGCTAGACATGAATCAAATGGACACATCGTTCATTAGGTAGACAGATGAAAGGCACGGAGATGGGAAACAAAAACAGAAAGGAATTTCTGCATTTTTTTTTTCTTTTTCCACACCTGTTGTGAGTCCTCTCACTCTATCCTCTTTTCTTTTGCGTCAGTCTATCCGTCGTATCTGTCTTTCTTCTGTCTCCAAAGAAGAAAGACAGATACTGAAAGGATCTGTGAATCATTATCCTCTGCTCACCCCGTGACACCAAGAAGCTAATAGGCTCCCAGCAGGGAACACGTGTGTTTGTGTGTGTGTGTGAAAAATAAAGAGAAAATACAGCTTTGTACATATATTATCAGGTTTGCATTTCTACTGTATGTGTCAATGTTAAGCTGTATATAATCTTGCGCACATATTCAAAAATGCGTGTCTTTAGTGAGAGTGTTTGTCTGTACATTTGTCTGTACATCGACATACTGTATATATTTTTGTCTCGTGTACACTTGTGTGTATTTGCACAGATACTCAAGAGGGTGTTTCTGTGTGTGTGTGGGTGTGGGTGTGTGTGTTTCTCATTTCCTCCATGTAGAGATTAGGGGCAGAAGAAGAGCAGCATTATCAGACAGCTGGAAATGAGATCTCAGTAGGGGACTCGACTCCTCCGCCTTTCTTTTCATCCCTTCTTCCACACCTCCCTCCGCCCCCCCCCCTTGTCTGATCCCCCTTCTCTCCTGCTACTCCTCTTTCACCTCCTTCTCTCATCCTGTCTTAAATCTGTCCTTATACAGTTCTATCCCTCCTTACGCTCCTTCTTCTGTCACTATACACCCTCTCACCCTTCACTCCATGCTCCCTATTGTCCATCCTTACACAAGCAACCCATCCTCCCCTTTCTCTCTCATTCCTTTCACTGATCTCTCCATCCGTTCATCCCCCCATCGACTGCTCTTCTGCCTTCCTCTGCTGAAAATTAGGTCCCTTTCTCATTTTCTTCCTGTCCAACACTTTACCTTACCAAGCCTCCCTCCATTAATCTAGTCTAAGCATCTCATGGCACAGAGGAGATCCTCAATGTCCGAGGTGTAATCGATCTTCCCAAAAACTGATACAACATATTCAATGTCGTACATTAAAGCAGTAATCAGTGTTATTGTCCATTTTTATAAAATGGAGCTGAATCCAGAGGGTAACTCATCACTGGTCAATCAGTGCCAGATTTAACATGCTTCCTTAAAGTTACACAACCTTCACCATCATGGCAAAAGCAAACACCACGACATTACAGTTTTTAAAAAAATGTCCTGACTCGCGGTTGGAAACATGACACTCACGGCTGGAAACAGGAAGCGGACAGTGGTCAAACCAAGCTATCTATCTAGCCATCCACCCAACCTGCTTCCTCCTAATAAGCCAACAATCATCTTATCAAGTCACCTTATATTAAGGTCATCTGATCTGCGTCACTTTCCTGGCTCAAAATTACTACTGCTGCTGCTAGATGACGTAAACGTAACTACGGGTTGTTTTTGCCGGCCTGAATTTTAGACTTATACTGTGAGGGCTGAGATAAACGCTTCATTGACGAGATCTTTCATCTTGTCAAGGAAAAGTTATGAAACATACATCTATCTCAAACAATCTGTTGGACTTCATGTTCTACTGGAAACATGCGGCCTCGCATCAATGTGGCTGCGGCATGTTACGAGTGTGCAACGTCTGTGTGTCCGTGCTTGTGTGTAGGCCAGAAAAGGTAAGGAATCCATGTTACAGCACTGCATAAATAAATAACAGAGAAAATCTATGTAAGAAGCAAACATTTTAAGAGAATTAACTTCGATTATCTTACCTCGACATAAAAGAGTGCACTGTGAGGTTAGATGTTCAGCAAAAGCTTCATGTCTCCTTATTTAGAAAGTAATCAGAAACCTTTCCAACGTGTGTGTGTGCGTGTGTATATGTGTGTGCACATGGGTCAGTGTAGGGTCTATTGGGTATTTCCAGGAAGTGGTAGCCAGACTAAATTTATTATCTCTCTTCCTCAATCAAATCAGTGAGAGTGAAACATGTAGAACAGGACGCCATTTCCTGAGAACTCACATACAAACACACGTGTTCATGCACACATTCACACACACACACACACACACGCTGCTATCTTGACTCAAACATCTACCAAGTGTGACTGCTGTGTCAAATAGAGGAAATCCCTTTGCAACGCACACCTACTCGCGATGTATTACACCCTCATTTGTGTGTGTGTGTGTGTGTGTGTGTGCTTGTGTCAGAGGGTGTTTGCATGTTCGAGCTCCTGTGTGTTCGTTTGTTTGGCCTGCTGATGCTATCTGTCCCTCTCATTGACAGAAAGGAAGGAAGTGAACAGTCAGTCACACTGACAGCAACACAGTCGCAACGGGACACAACTAATACCCTTTTCAGATAAAATACTTTGCGTCATATTTTAAGGATCAAGCTGCTACTGTTCTCACATGATTTGTCAAAAAGCAGCAGATGTGTGAACAGAATGTCTTTCTCACACTGTGGGTAAACTATTTTAACATTTTATTTACACACATTGCAACAAGAGCTGCTTTTTTTCATCACTACATCTAACCACTAAGCGTACTTAATATAGTGTGGTAATAATGTCTGCAATTCTCTGTTTCTTTTGCAAGTGTATCTCCGCACATGAATCTCCCCATATTTATTTGTCTGTGTATCAGTTTAAATGTTAGTCGCCCTACTTCTAGACAGGCTAAAGGTATAAAGCCACTGAGATTACATGTGGCGCCGTCGGCCATGTAGACACTAATCAAATATACGATCCTTGCGTCGAGTCTCAATGGGCTGGTAGGGGAAAAAGAAGGATGGGGCTAGCGGAAGAGAATGATGCAGAGAGCAGAGCTGGCCAGCCTCGTTTGACCTGTTAGAGAAAATGTGGGAGGACAGGAGAGAAAGAAGGAAAGATGTAAGATGAAGGATGGAGAGGCAGGTAAGATTATAAACACACACACACGCACACAAGACATTCATAAATCACCCCATCTAAATGTTAATTGGTGCTAAATGGCACGTTTGAATAGGTTAAGTGGATGCTCTGAATTAGTGTACCTTACGTAGGTGGTTCAATAAAAGCCCATTTCTAAACCCATAACTCCTCAAATATCATTTTTGTCAAACAGCAGAGCACTTGATTGCTTACTCTGAGACAGATTGTTCAGTTTCAGGGACAAGTGAAGCATTGGATCATTTAATTCAATGAGAAACTGAACTCTGTTTCTTAAAGGGACAGTTCACCAAATACTGCTTGTACCTACTGCACCCTTGGCGCAGACAGTGGCCCACCTCAACGTTAAGCACCACCATGGAAGAAGTTGTGAGGCTTAAGAGGACCAGCTGGAAGCATTTTACCATTTTGCCCGGCTGAAAATTAATTTCCTTACATTGAAAATATACTTTTTTTTTTTTTTTTACAGCAGGGTCCACAAGTATCCTCCGGGGCCGAATAAACAATCACTTACAGAGAGGTTGGGAGGGTTAAGTTGACCAGCTGAGCATTAGACAGACAGAGGTAAATTGCTACAATGACAAACTACTGCACTGCTTGTATGAGTCCCACTGCGCTCTGTGACACGGTGGCGTGCGTTGATGTGTGCGCCTGCCCACAAATAGCAGTCCAAACAGCTACAAACACACACACTCTGTGAAAAATGCTGCATTGAGAGAGATGACGCCCAAGCCGCCAGCCTCCCTCTGAGGTGACCTCAGTGATAGTGACATCATGAGGTAGGCTTGATTTATATGCATGCTGCGCCGAGAAGCATATTCAAACAAACAGGTCCAGGGTGGAGCAGAGGGAGCCCCTTGGGGACGAAAAGTAAGCAGCTATAGGGCAGAAGGAGAGAGGACGAGGTGTGGCAGGGAGAGGAAAGGATGTGGGGATGGCAGACGGAGGAGAGGAGAGGAGAGGAGAGGAGAGGAGAGGAGAGGAGAGGAGAGGAGAGGAGAGGAGAGGAGAGGAGAGGAGAGGAGAGAAAAAAAGGAGAAACTGAAGAGAAGCAGGTGAGGAGTATAAAAAAAAGCACACATGCTGAAGGAAACAGATGAAGTGAAGAGGGAAAAAAATGATGAGAAAGAATAATGACCAAAGAGAGGATGAAAGCTGAGGGGAGACGAGGTTGGAGGGTAATAGTGTATGTTTATAGAAAATGAATCAATGACCTCCACCCTGCTCGTGTCCTACAGCTGGCACACACACACACACACACACACGCGCGCACACAGATGCAGCTGAGATTAACTGTAAAGATATATGATCCATTTACATCATAACCAGGTGCAAGCAGGCGTGTGTATGTGTGTGTATTTATTTGAAAAGTGCCATGTCTATATGTGAGTGTACCTGAGGCCAGCAGCAGAGAAAGAGAGAGTGTGTAGTTATATATTAAGACTAAACTTACTGAAGGTCGGTGGTTGATCTGTTCGCTAATTGGAATTCACAATGAAAAATGAATACGTTGCATTAATGCATTAACAACTCAACTCAGTGCCTCGAGCCACCGAACTGACAGCAGTACACGTCAAGTGACACTTTGTTTGAAAATAGATGCTAAGTATTGGATTACTGCTTGGGGAAAAAAAAAATTCTTGTCAAAAACCACGTTAAGATTTGATTTCCTCTTGTGCTTTTTCTGGCTGTTAGCTATATTCCCCGAGCACAGCATAGCCAGTCATTGTTTTATGTCTTTTCTAATACAGTGATCAAGCCTTCAAGCTGTCTTTTCATCCACCCATATGCTCCAACCCACTTGTCCTGTTTAGGGCTGTCAGGGGTGATGCCTATCACAGCACACAGTGAGTGAGAGATGGTATACACAGGTTCGTCATTAACACACATTTAGGCAAAAAAAAAAGGAAAAAAAAAAGAAACACATTTCCAAACATTTTGACATATTTGTTATTTTGATTTGTTGCAGCGATTTAAATCTGCAGACACTGCCAATTGTGTTTGATGGATTGCCCGACCAAGCTATTGCTACCGGGAAGTGAAGTAATTATTTTTGTAACTTCGTTTGAGCCACAGACAACACAAATGTTTCCTTAAAAACATTAGTCCACATAAATCTGGTCCAGGCAACCATGCACTTCTCCACTCTTCATTTAACTCCTTCCACCGAGTTCAACTGAAATGAGCTTTTGGCTGTTTTTGATATGGAACATTGACTTAAATTTATGTCTTGAAATTTGGTCAATGTCCACTAATAGAGAACTTTTTATTGTCTTAATAATAATTATGCTTTCCTGCTTTGGTTGCAGTTTGACTTTAAAAATAATTGGTGAAAGGTTTCCTTCCATATTGCGAGCCTACTTGGCCATTTCTGTTTGCAATAACTTAAATTTAGAGGAAACTGGAAAAATACTTATTGTGGACTGTATAAATCCTCATATATTCAGTTTTGTAAACGTTCATTATGCTTAAGTCATATTTTTACAAGTTTGGCAGTCGTCAAATAACGAGCCAGTAACATGGCAATCAAAGAATAAATGCAGCTGGAGTGTTCCTGTAAATTCACAAACTCTTCTGCACTGACATAATTTGATGTTTGAAGAGTTTGTGTGTGTGCGTGTGTGTGTGTGTGTGTGTGTGTGTATGTGCACAGATATAGAGCTACTCATGCTGAGCCATGTGGGCTTCAGGACACACATTCACACATGCACACACACAGACACACATGCAGACACAGCTACAGTAACTCGTTAAAACGGCTCATTTCACCTCAACCTCAGCCAACACACACATACTGCTCTCTGATCCAAGGGCTACACACACACACACACACACACACACACACACACACACACAATCGTGCACCGCAGGCTTAGCCACACTTGTACACACCCACACACACACACACACTGACACACATCCATGTGAGATTAACACTGTCACTTCCGGATTTTGTCGTATTTAATTATGTCTCCGCTGTTTATCTTTTTCTCTTCCTGTTGTCCTCCATGGGATGACAAAAAACATCAAAGGGAAAAAACAGGAAAATGGCAATTAAACCTAAAAAAAAAAAAAAAAAAATGTAAAAAAGTCACTCTAATTTGAAATCAAACCACATATTATCCTTGAAAGTGCAAGATTAGAATATATTAAACATTTTGAGGTATTTACAGGTATTTTTTCCTAATTGCCAATTTATTTTTCTGTATTTTGTTTAAATTAAATCAATAAAACAAAATCGGTCAAGTGTACAGTGTGTACTTTCTCCATTTATTGATTTTTGAATTACTTCCAGGAACTCTTTGGTACATATCGGTGCATATTGGACATTTCATCATCACCATCATTTATGTTATGTCAACCGGTCAAGGCAGATGGCCGCCCACCTAGAGCCTGGTTCTGCTTGAGGTTTCTTCCCGTTAAAGTGGAGTTTTTCCTTGCCGCTGTCGCCAAGTGCTTGCTCATGGGGGAATTGTTGGGTCTCTGTAAATTAAAGAGTACGGTCTGACCTGCTCCATGTGAAAAATGCTGTTGTGATTTGGCGCTATGTAAATAAAATTGAATTTTTAAAAAAATTGAAAATGTTTTTTCCCCATTTTTCTCTTCACTTTTTTGCCTTCCACTACTCAGAAACATGTAACTCAAACAAGCCAGTACAAAAGCTTTTTTTTTTACCTTTACAAACTGCTGTTTCTGTCTTTTAAATAAATAGCAATGTTAATTGTTTTCTGGTTCGTTGTAGCACAGTATTTTGAGTATTTTGTAAGAGCGTTCTTGAACCGCACAGACTGTACTGGGGCTGTGTTATATCAGTCAACGATAGTGGAAAAAACTGACATTTCTTTCTATAAATTAAATGGGAACAGAGCTCTGCTAGCACTTGAGAGATACAGTAGAATGCGAGACGAAAAGGAGGAAGGCAGATGTAGCAGAAAGAGAAAGAAGTTGAAGAAAAAAAAGGGACACAAAGACAGAATCTCTCATCACGACTGACAAAAGGAGAGGTGATCAGTCTTTCTCTCCCCTACTGTTTCCACTTAAACCACAGTAGAGCCCGCTGCTGTCAAACTCAGCCAACAGAGATCCACCAAAGCCTTCAGTACAGTCAGTTCTATGAGAAAAAGCTTCCCCAAGCTTCGAATACTTTCTCTGAACAGTAACTTCTGTTCAAAATATATTTTACAGGCCTTTAATATAACGAATTGAAAGTATAACGTATTCTACAGTGATGCAAGTCCTTGGGGGGCAGAAATGATTGTACTCATTTATTACATTAATTGTCAGGATCTTTTTCATTTTAAGTTTCTAATCCATGTTTCCTTCTTGGTTACACTGGCCTGTATTCTGCTGCACTGAACTGGAAACAAAATAAAGACAACACAGCACAACCGAAATGTACCAATTATATTATACTATACCCTGTATGGCAATATTTAAAAAATATTTTTAAAAATCTGGGGCATTGCAGTTCTGTTCAATCATTAGATATACTTAAACACTAAAGCCAAATAATAATATGTTAATACTGTGCTTGGAAAATCTGAAGATTAAACCCCTGCATGTTTATTGTACTTGGCCAATAAAGTAATTCAACCTCTGAAAATATTTTCTTTACTGCATTAGTTCATCCAACTCAGACTGATTGAAGGAAGGAGACTCTAAAGCTCGCTCTCTGTCAGTCAACCTTAAGCCCTCACCAAAAAAAAAAAAAAAAAAAAATACAACCAACCCCGAATTTTTTTTTTCTCCCAAAAAACCCCAAACCATGAAATCTCCCTCTTCTTGATCCAATCTTTCCTTCAGGACCCAGAATAACATCCACCACCTCCCGGCCTCCCAGAAATCTGGTTCCAGTTTGGAGCAGCGCTGAGTCTGAGGGTGGGGGTGACTCTGAGGCAGCTGACGCTTATAAATAAATAACGAGAAAGAATGCAACATATCCACAATCTCTCCACATCTTTATGATTTTTTAATGTGGCTTCTTTTCCCCCTTTTTTAAAATATTTTTATTCCGTATTTTCCCCTGCCGTTCCTTCAGTTTCCTCATTCTATTCCTGTGTTTTATAAGAACACGGATAGATACGGTTGTTGTTTTCATTTTTTATGATGGAGCCGGCTAGTAATTTGAGTGTTTAGAGTCAGACATTAATGAAACGGGGAGCGGATGAATTGTGAACTAACATGTCAAGTTTGCAGGCCTTCTGTTCAGTCTCTGTTTCTGTGTATTTTTCTCTCTATATATGTGCTTTCTCTGATCTCTGCGGTCTCTTGAGCTATTTCTGTTTGTTGTTTTTCTTGTTTTCTTCTCTCCCTCTCTCTCAACTCACACACACACCTGATCTGTACGCAGTGTTTGTACCGTCTGTTGTATCCGTGCCAAGGAAATGAGTGTGTGTGTGTGTCGGCCTGTGCATCCTCAATCTTTTCTAAAACTCCTTCGTGGTTGGACTAAAGGGGCACAAAATCACCACAAACAATCACCAGAACAAATCAGTGCAGGAGGATTACTTTAATGAATTGTAAGAGCTGTATTTATTTCCTTTATGAAGGAGAGAGAAAAAATATATTAACATAATGAATGTGGGAGCCTGGACTGACACATTAAAGATCATGCAAATTTTGATGTTATAAGCATTTCTATAGAAAAACAAAATGACCAAAAGTCAAAACCATCTAATCTCGTGGATAAAAGCCTTCCATAGAAGTGATATACAGAATCTACAGCAGTGGCCAAACTTAGGTTACCATGTGTTGCATTGGTCTTGACACCTTTATGGGACACATATGGCTACAGAGACATACCAGAGCAGAGGCGTAGAAGCACAGAAACCACGTCCAATAGCATCAACAAAACCACTAATCACCTCAAGCCTTGGACACTTAACCTGCGCTACCAAATACGCATGCATATCATGTACCGTGTTTTAAACCACTGACGTATAGACACACAGGCTGTGAGATGTTTGAGCAAAATAACATGGTGAGCTACCGTGTCTTTGCTTTATTATTCATATATTTTTTGTAAAAGTTATTGTCACGTAGCAGGCACCATTAGGATGATCAGACATCAGTGATTTAAGTGTCAGCTATTGGGAAACATTGAAATACACATTGCAACTGTTGAATTTAACTGATTTTTTTTCCCCTTCATTGAACAGCTGCTCTTTGCTAGCCAACTATAAAAATCTCAGATATTAGAGCCTCTATAAACTCACCTACAGGGAGAGTTTTCAAACTGTTCCCTCAACACCAAACACTGCACTGAAAAAACTGAAACCAATGGCTGACTGAAAATCAATCTGAAAGCCTATGGCACGCATGGCAGAAATAATCAGCCTTTTAACTGTCACGTCATCTAACCGCTAAGAAAAACAATGCTGCAGTATATAGTCCACTACATCATATTGCGTGATTCTGCATCATGAGATCCTAAAATTATGAAAGGGTATCGTTATTTGCCAGCTGGAGGCAACAACATGAAATTACTCCATGCAGCTCTCGGATACTGATTAAACATTTTGATGCTATTTCTCTGCTTCTGATCGCTTCACTCTTCAGCTGCTACCATGCATATGGCTTCCACCGTGCGCCTGGCTAGCATGAATGACACCTGTGAGACATAAGGTACATGGTGGTAGAGAAGGTCAGGTTACCATGTGTTGTACGTTGGTCCTGACACCTTAGCAGGACCCATGCTGGGTTTATATAGAGTCATATATTGGAGCTGAAGTACAGTAGTTTTCACAGCCAGCCTTGGGTCTCCATATGGAAGTCATACGGAGGGAGAAATGCTGCACAGAACAATAGGAGTAGTTAAAATAGCAGGGGGGATCCTCTGCTTGTGTGTCTACGTGTTAAGATGGAGTGCATGCATATCAGTTTGTACGTGTGAGAATGCTGGGCCAGTGGTTAAAGGAGAGTATGCGTGCATCAGAGTGTGATCGAGTGTGTGTGTGTGAAGGACAGGATGAAGCTACAAGTCTTTCATCTGTGAGTGAAGTCGAGGGGCAATGTGGCTAACAATTCAGGCAAGGAGATGACAGGACCCCATCCCTTTCTTTTTTTAACCCCCACTCCCTTCCCCCACACGCACATTTTCTTCTTCTCTCTTCTTTTTTCGTCCATCTATCTTACTTCCTTTTCATCTAGCCTTCTCTTCTTCCTCATCCATCCTTTTTATCTGTTTTTCTTCCTCTCGCATGCCGTGTCTCTACATCACTGCTCTTTCTCTTTCATGTGAACTGTTGATCTATAACAGATAGACAAGTAGTAGTGTAGTGTGTGTCTATGTGTGTGTGTGTGTGTGTTCTGGGGGGGTACCCCCCTGTCTGTGGTCTCTAAATGGTAGCCAGCCAATGGCTCCAAGATGTACTCTACTGATGAGGCTGATCTCTCATCTCTCTGCCACAAATTCTCCTGACAGACACTTGTGATCTCACTAAGACCACCATGTGTATGCGTGTGTGTGTTTGTATGTGTTCAGGAAGACAAGTGTACGTGTGTTTGCGTGTATGTATGAGAAAAAAAGACAGTGACTAAGTGGAAGCCAGAGTAGTGTTGTGTTGTTTGTGGTGGAGCTTGGATAATGATTGTAAATAGTGGTTTTCCCAGATGGCACTTACTGTCTGTCACTATCAGTATCTCGCTCCCTTTTACTCACACTTTCTATCCTTTTTTCCATTTCTACATCAGGTGATAGACGGGAATGACAGAACACTCTGCAGTCTTTTCCAGGCCAGACTATGTCAATTTTTTTTCAGTAGTGTCAGTCGAGGGGGTCCGATGAATTGAGAATTGGGGTTGGTATGTACTTTAGCCCAGGGTGTACAAAAAACCTTTTATGTGCCAACAACAACATAGCTTTGGATGTAATCAGAATAAAACAACAACATATATTGTAGCTGGGTGATTTGTAAACAGTCCCTATGTCATCAAATGCAGATCATAAGTTAATCTTTGTCCTCATCTTTTTGTGAAATATATCAATGCATTCTTGCCCTTAATGGGCTTTAAAAAGCACAAAATGGCAAGATCACCTGTACAGAAAATCATATTCAACCATAGACTGTAGCCTATGTAAAGATGGACGTAACAAGGCGTGACGTCACCCACTGGTTTCCATTGGAGGCAGTTTGAAACCCAGAGTTGCTGCTTACGGTCGGCACCATCTTTTCCATTTTGAGCCAAATAAGGAGTGTGGGGTGTTTCCTTTCATGCTCTGGAAACAAATTAGCTAACTAACACAGCAGGCATCATTATCAACTAACATTAAACTTACCAAAATATTGCGACAATAGTCCGACTCAGTGCGAGTCCCAGAGCCGGGGAGCAAACTGTCAATCACAGCTGTCAATCAACGCCCACACGGCAGACATCATAGCTACTATTTGTCTTTATATCTTATTAACGGAGCAATAACTTCCACAATGACCACCAGTACATGTATTTAGAGCCTGAGACCATAATGACTCGTTGAAAAAATGTATTGACTTAGTATTTCATGAGAGAAGTTGACGCTTTTCTATTGGAGCCAGCATCTAGCGACCGTCAGTGGTATTGCACTTTAAGGGACTTCCGCATTGGCTTCAATTTCAAGCCGTGGTTGTTGCCGCTTGGTGGTAACATATGTTGAAGGCAAAAAAGTTCTGCAAATGCTGTACAAAGATTGTTTTTACTGGCTGCAGTGGATATGAGGCTAATATGGAGCTACTGTAGGTGTTCCATGTTTTTTTCCATGCTCGCTGAGCTGCAAGTTTTGCTCTCTTTTCAAACATTTGATGTTACAAGGAATGGTTTTGGTTGACATGAAGTGCATGTGTTTTAAATTTATTTACTTTGTACTGTGCAATATTCAAGACAAAAACATCTGGACTAATACAGTAGACTAGAAGTCCAAGAAGGCATGCGGTACAACTTCTACATTGGCAGTTACTGTTGCTGACACATAATGCGGCTCATCCCAAATAATCGGAGTCTGTGCCAATAATGTAATCTGCGTTTTTGTTTAAAATATGCATATCCCATACTAGGTATTGCTGTGAATCTTGCATGTCAAGACCCATTTTGAATTTAGAAAGGTCTGCGTAGCTTTCATTCTCGATTATTGCTGGCTAGACTCAGATCCAGATGTGGACAAATTAGCTTCCTAATGTCCTGAGTTTAAATGCATTTTCTCAAGATACTTTGATTAATGTTGATTTTTCTCATATTGCCATTGATTTCATTTTAGTGGCTCTTTACTGTAAGTGTGTCAAAACACAACTAAAAGTTAATTATCCTTTTTAAGAGGTTTAAAATACACTCCAACAGAATTGTTCCAAGGTCTCTCTCTTTGCTTACGTACTTTGCCTCTTTTGTCTGTCCAAGTACAGCTCTTCTGTGTTTCTGCTTATTGTCTCTATTACAGCTGGACGTATTTACGATTACAATCTACATAAAAACACACACAGGCACACGCGCACACACACACACAGTCATTCCATTGATAAAACGGAGAAATGTTTGATGTTTGTCCAGTGCTATTACAGTAAGTCTCCTCATCTCTTCAAAAATTTTCCGACAAATCTTTTTCAAGTCAGCGCCGCTTGATAAACACATCATCATAGCTACATGTTGTCGGTGTCAAACAGAAACCACACATCTCCTATTTCACAATTTTCATTTTTGTAACTGATAGCTGCTGTGGCTCTCAAAGTATGTAGAAAATACTTTATGGGACAGAATCAAACCACTGAAAATGCATTGCAGCGCCATCAAAAATATGTTGGCTGTCATGTGAAAATTAAACAGATTTCTGCAACTGCAGATTATATAACTAAGTGGAGATACAAGAAAATGGTCTTTTCTGTTATACCACATGGTCTATTTTCTACAGTTGAATGAAAAATTAAGTGATTTTGAGTCTGCAGCTATTTTTAAGTTGGAGGAATCAATATGTTTTCAATACTATGTTTAGATGAAAATTCTTGAGGAACATTTGATTCTAAAAACACACGTTGCTCTGATCTTGTCCATGCTCCATTTTTATCATGACACAAAATGTACCAAAATTATTACAATTCAGTTAAAATAGTTGACTACATGTGAAGAGATGTTACGTTGTGCACGGTGTTGTTGATTCAACCCAAACCTGCTGAGTAGAAGAAATTTATATTCACATAGCTTGTGGTACTGCATGATGATATCTACGGGACAAAAAGTATGAAATGCATCACCCAAGAACAGTTCTTTCAGCATTTTTTTGCTCTGACACCACAGTTGCAATATAACGTGTGGTAGCAATGTGTTTTTCAGCAACATGCCAAAGAATAGTTTGTGTCACGTATATGTTAAACTCAAGTTTAAAGACAGTCTTCATCCTTTTTCTTCCTATGCTGATTGCTCGTTCAAGAGAACAAAACAGAAACCGGGGGAACACCTGATGTTTGTGTCGAGTGGTATTTGGAAGCCATCTTTGCTCTCTGGAGCTCAGAGTCTGTCTCTGTTTTGTGTCGAGTGCTACAGTGCTGCCATGGATACATATTTGAGGAGGAAATCTGTGACACACATATGGTCATCTCATCTCTTCTTGCCAAAGCCCAAAAGACTGAAATGTCTATCAGTCAGCAGGTGTCCCCGCACACACACACACACACACACACACACACACACACACACACACACACACACACACACACACACACACACACATATACACACACAGATGCAGGCTCATGCACAAGCAAACATCAAATACACACAATCAACCGACCCCGATCCGAACCCCCACTGTCCAGTTTCTGCAACACATCCATCTTCCTCAACTGTCAGTTTACTGTCAAAGACCTTTTAAAAACACTCAGTCACACACACACACACACACACACATACACTCACAGATGTAATTCTGTATACACACATACACAAGCACAAAAGCACATACTTGCTTAAAAACACTCGCATGCATAAAAAATATGGACTGAGAAACATAGTCACACACACACAAAAACCCCACCTCAGCAGTCCTGTCTGAGAGTATTCGTGTGTGTGTGTGTGTGTGTGTGTGTGTGTGTGTGTGAGCGACTGATGTCTTGCCAAACTCTGTAGGAGAAAGCAGCTCCAAAGTTATTCATGGTTGATAATCACTGCATGGTACACGGGTATCGTATGGGCACAGAGAAAGTCACTGGGCGGCCGTTTTTCCATCCTTTGCTCTCTCTCCAATGTGCCTCTCTTTGTCTCTCTCTCATTTTCCCAACCAGGTGTTGAAAAGGAACATAAAACATTTCTGTTCCACCATGCCACCGCTTTCAAGTTGAGACTGTGTGTGTGTGTGTGTGTGTGTGTGTGTGTGTGTGTGTGTGCGTGGTGTTTATGACCCAGTGCCTTCAGATGTTTTGATCTTTCCGTGTGTTTCTCTGTGTTTGCGACCACCTACAGTATGACCGCTACGTAATTCTCCCTGTCTTGCAACCTCAGCTCACGGTAAACTCAAATGCAATACTACGTCAATCATCTGACCCAAGCCAGGGCAAATAATCAAAGTGGCAATCCTCAGCATCTTACTCTGGCTTTTTTTTTTGTACCACATTTCTCAGAGTACTTGTCAGTCACACAGCGTGATGTCTTTTGTTAATGAGATCTGAATTTTTAATAGGTTGCATTCTTTTTTCAGTCTGTTGAGTGACAGCAGTTTTTGTTTCTAATGCCAGCTGCCCACTTCTTCTTCTGTATTTTTCTAAACAAACTACTTTTGCTCCTGCTGGAAATATAAAATGCTTACTTTATGCCTTTTTTTTTTTTTTTTTACAGGCCAAGCCTTACTTGACACCTGGAGCCTGCAGATGCATGATGTGGACAAAAAACCATGCACCCACATAAACTGTCATGTATGAAAGAAGATTATGCAGTGAGAATGTGCCCATCTCATGCATACTTTACTCCATAAACACTGCTTTCCAGTGAAGAATCAGAAGAGAAGACAAAGTGGAAAAAATTAAGTGAGATGGAATCTAATAACACGTCAAGACAGTGATCTAAAATATGACAAAGACACATTTATAACATTTTTTAATACCTTGCTAACATTTGATGGTGATAATTGCGATATCACTGCCGATGATGGTTTACAGATACTTTGAATACAGGCACTGTTATAGCTGCAGGCATGCATAATGGCCTTGCATAAAGAGGGCTGCTCTGGCATTACTGGACAACCTTGTTGATGAGACACAAACGATGAAACTGTGCATCTTTTTTTTTTTACCATTTTTTATAAGACAGTTCTAAAGACTAATGGAGCAGACAAGTAATAATATGGAAACAGGCGATTAAGGATGGAAATCAGGTTCGTGACCAGTTTCAGAATGATTAAGATTCATAAATCAGAGCCATGTGTATGCACAGCTTTAGAAATCTTATGCAAACAGTCCATATGTATATTTCTTTATTTGTGCTTATATAGTTTTTTAGAGTTTGATGCGTTGTGCCTCTGGTGTTCAGCAAATGTAAAGGCTTTCTTGAAGTACCTTTAAGGTTCAGTCGTTGTTAAATCACGTCAGATGTTGATGGTGACTGGCAAAACAGACATCTATTCTCACTACCATATTGCAGATTATTGCTGCAATGATTTCTTCCAGCAACCACCAAAAATTCACTCAAGCCGGGTCCCAACTGCATAAAACAGTTGGGGAAAAGATTCACAAATGCGCACACAGCACACACACACACACACACACACTCTAATTTACTACTGTCATATCCACGCGGGACCGTCCTATGTACAGCACTTCTGCAACAATCCCCAGAGTAATCCATCACTGTGTGTGCCTCTGCGTGTGTGTGTGTATGTGTGACAGTGTTAAATTACTGCTATGGCACATTGAGCCCTGGCCATTACTCCAGCAGGTGACACCCATTAAAAGGGGTGTGGACACTGACATAGAGAGAAAGAGAGAGAGAGAAGAGGGCTGGGAGAACAAGGTAAGACAGAAGGACACGAGCACTGAAGGTGTTTGAAAGAGAAATTTGTTGTGTGAAATTTGTTGTGTGAGAATTCAGAAATAAGAATGAAAAAGCGTAAACAACATTGGAGAGAGAGATGAAGAAAAGGGTGTGGATACTTGAAAACAACAAGAGCGACATGTAAAAGAAAGAGTGAATAAATAGGACACAAGGAAGAGATTGAAGAAGTGCTGGCAGAAAGTGAAAACAGAGAAAACCACCCACTGTTCTGAAGTCTGAGCCAAGAAGGGTGACACACACACACACAAACACGCACGCAAATACACACACACACACACACACACACACACACACACACACAAAATCTCCAAGCCAAGAAAGGTAAAAAGTTAGAGAGGAGTCAGACCTGGCTGACCTCCAGAAGATGTTGTCAGCCTCTCCATCTGAAACTAAAATACCAGGCCAACAGCAAACACACATTTTCGCATTCAGACACACACACACACACACACACACACACACACACACACCGCAATACTCCAAGCTAAGAAAAGGCTGTACACAGAAACACTGGAAAAACATTCTTGGTGAAAAACGGTAAAAATCACAAAACACATACAAATGCAAAATTCTCACACGTGCACACACACCACCAGAGTGAGAAAGGCATGTGAGTGCACGTGATTGAGTTATAATTGAATATTATAACTTGACTCATAGTGTAACAGCAAAATCAGTGAGTCATTCATCAGTTTTAAAACTCAACAATCGACTCAACCAATATTGTTGGCGAGTGGGAAGCCGGTGAGGGATCATGTCCTTATGTGCTAGGAAGTCTAAATTGGCTGAGGGAGGGTTTCAAGCTTGAACTTCAGTGTAGACCAAATACTGTTTCTGAGACAATGCAGCGATGCAGAGAGACCGTTTCTGGGTAACTTTAACTAACTGTAGTTTACAGATGTCAACAGAGGAATCGATATGCGCAGCTGCAAAATATGCAGTCCTGTTCATCAGACCAAAGGCCATCTGGTACTGTAGCTCTAATGTCTACAGTGTGTGTGTGGGGGGGGGGTAAAGAAAGAAAGAAAAAGAGACTTGAGAAAAGGTGTTTACATTCCAGGTGGCTACTGTGGCTGTCTATTGCTGAAATAGTGGCGCCCTGGTGCACACACACATACCTTTACTCACAAATCACACACAAAAACTACAAAGAGAGAAGAAAATGTACAGGGAATGCTGAAGCACACGTCTACACACACAAACATGCACACACTTCCACTTCCACACGTCCTGAATAAACAAACAGAGAGGGGTGAATACACACGCCATCACACCTTTTCGCTCTAGCGTGTGTAACATCCCTTCAAACACACACACACACACACACACACACACACACACACACACACACACACTTGCGTCCGTTAGCGTTCCCCAGGGCTTGTTAGCATAACAGCCTACCTTAACGAGGAGAGGACACGTCTGGCTGAGCACACCTACTTCTTGATCAGCTAAGAGGGTTTCTCAGGGACAGTGCCAGGGCCCCCATACACCTGACCCTCACAGCATGCGCGCACACACACGCACGCATACACACACACACAGCACTCGCACACATGCAAAAACTCGTATGGAGGTGCAAGTTACACGAGGTGAAGGGAATGGCGTGACAGTAGACCAGTAGACATAGTGCATTAATGCTTAATTTTTCAGCACTTCTGCACTAAGCATGCTTCTCCTAGAAATGTGTGTGTGTGTGTGAGAGAGAGAGAGAGAGAGAGAGAGAGAGAGAGAGAGAGAGAGAGAGAGAGAGAGAGAGAGAGAGAGAGAGAGAGAGAGAGAGAGAGAGAGAGAGAGAGAGAGAGAGAGAGAGAGAGATGTGCCTTGGAACAAAAGACTAATTAAATCCAATCATCATTCAGCTTAATCCTCAGAACTAATTAGTTGGCTGCATACCTGTCTTCACCCAGTACGGACACACAGACACACACAGGAGAGACACACACAAACACAAATGTTTCTCCTCGGGCTCTTTTTTTGTTGTCTCGTTACCTGTCTGACTTTCTATCAATTTCTGCACATTGTCTATAGGCCTTTTTCACGGCAAACATTTTGAGGAAAAGCACAGGTGTTACTAAAAACATTAACAATGGCTTTGTTCTATTCACGTGTCACAGTAAGCCATGTGACAGCGTGACAGTAAGCCAGCGTGCACAATACCAGGACCCTGAAACCGAAGCAGCTAAACTGAATACAGCCATCATTCATTTTGTTATTTACACCTGTCTTACTGTGACATATCAAAATGTCTTTTGCGAAAAAAAAAAAAGGCTTATTTGCACTTAAATAAAAGTGGAAATGTTGCAAAATTCAAAAAAGAAGTCCAGATATTCAACGTTTTTACATTAGGCTGAGGTGGAAAGAACATATGGAGAAGGCTGATGGGAACAGATTTTCAGAAAAAACATACTTCTGCTCCCCATAACCGCAGAAAGCATTCATGTCATGCTGTCATTCAACGTTACATGTCCCCAGAGGCCCCAAAAAATTCTATAATAATAATAAGAGTGGGGCTGTCAGGGGTCTTTGTAATTCTGAAGACTTCAGTTCATTCTCAGGCTTGGGCCATTGTTGCATGTCAGCCACTTCTCCATCACTGAAGTAGCAGATAGAGACAGCACATGGTACACATGGATGAATGGAATGGACATAAATTCATTAATTAAAAGCAGCACAAATGTCATCTTATGCTGCATAAACGCAGGAATGAAACACCCTGTTGTAGCAAATAATTGGTGCTCAAGTAATTATTGTCACATCCTCTTGAATACATTATATTCACATAAAGGTAGCTGATAGAAACAAGAGCTGATCCAGATTTAATTAAAACTCACACAACATATTGAATGGTAAATTGCTGCATTTATGTAGCGCTTTTATCTAAAGCACTTAACAAGGAGATGGGGATTGAACAGCCCGACCCTGTGACTTTACCTCCTGCCACCACAGGCTGCCCCCTGGTGGCTGGTGTTATCTGCGGGGCACAGAGCACTCTCATCTGGCCTGGCGCAACGCTGCTTCAGTACGTCTTTATGATGTGTGAGGTTCAAAACTCAGTCAGACGTGTTTTCCAGCGACCTCCGCTGTGGCAATCAAAAGCGTTGATGACAGAGGGAGAGAGAGGCTTACACTGACAGAGAGAAGGAGAAAGGGAGAACCGAGAAATAAACACAAAATAAAGGCAGAGAGAAGAAAAAAAGAATTTAACGCCTTTCGCTTTAATGAAGAAACCCATCGTGCCCAGACTATTAAGTTCAAATCAAAATCCTGAATGCTGTTGTGCTTTAATTAGAAGAACTAGTTTTAATCAAACCTTTGCTTTTGAAGTGAATGCTACTTTCTTTCTTTCTTTGTGATCATTCAATTTTTTCCTCTTCTTCTCCTCCTCTTCTGTCACCACTGTCCTATCTCTCTTTACTCACCGGCCTACAATATACCCAAACCAAAACATATCCAACCAAGAAAAAACAGCGGCGGCAGCGTTAATGTTGTACTGTGTTACAATTCAGAGCAGAACATTCCAGATGTAACCTCACTTATTTACTTTATTTGTTGTCCTCTTGAGATGATTCATTGATTTGCAAGTTGGAACTATTTTTACTGTATGATATGCCACACTCTAGCTGGAAAAACCTACAAAACGGTCATAAACTAGAGCAAGACATTCATACAAGTTAAAATCATCCACATTTTCAAATTAGCCTTAAAACATCCATCATCGCCTTTTCTCCTCATTACTTCGGCGCATTTTACGATGATGAACGTGTGCACCAGCCACTAAGAATTGAACCTCTGAACCTTGAGTTTTCATCGGGCATAACACATCAGGCACTACAAGCATCTTTTATTGATTTTATAGAGCGGTTTCTTATAAATGGCAGATAAGATCCCTGATGGCTTTGAGAAAACCCGGGCATAATGTCGATGTGCTGTTTCAGAAGTCAGCAAAGCATGTTGGAAGCACACAAAGAGACGTTTTGTATACAATTCAATGTGGAACAGCGAGACAGTAAGAAAAATAATCAAGAATAGAGATGTACTATAAAAAGGGTCAATTTTACAAGGGGAAAGTTTCCCCTGACACACTGTATCATGATGGGATGGAAGCTGACGGGAAGAGAGGGAGAAAAAGTGGAAAAGAAGGAAGGAGGAATGAAGGAGGAAAGAGAGATCATCTTAAAATATTTGTCTGTGGTCATGGAAATTGTCAATGGAAGCCTGGAATAATGTACATAAGAGAAATATCTCAAAATCATAACAGTGTTGAGTGGTTTTCCCCTGACAAACAAAATCCGGCAAGATGAAAAAGAGCAAATGAGGAGGATGGAGGATGAGGAGAGGAGAGCAGAATTGTTGAAATATCCCTACAGCGCAGTAATTCATCATAATGTACAATACCAGTCAAAAGTTTGGACACACTGTCTTTAAGGGAATGGGAAGGTGTGTGGCATTATGTGGCCTACCATTTCATTATATTATGAACCGTTTAAAACATTACCAGTTCTGTATTACATCTTCTTATTGCATTGGACACTTCTTTTACAAAATGCATAGTAATGACATTATGTGTTGTTAATAATCCATTAAAAAGACTTCACTTACACTTGATCTCGCAGCTGCTGTTTCAGACTTTAACGTGGCTATTTTATCGTAGCCATTATACGGTCATAGCAAGGAAGTACTGAGATTTATTCAGCTCAACAGCGCACAAACGAGGATACAATTTTTGGGTTTTTTTTTGGTGTTTTCTTTAGAGGGCGTTTTTGGACGACTTCATCTGATTGCCAGGGGCAGTATTTTGATTTTCAGCAGCAATTGTATTAAACTGTGAAACTGTGAAATTGCACAACTGTGAATAAATAATACCAGCCAAGATTTATTTTATTATTCTAAATCATGATGTACCTCATGACCTGCATTTCTTTTCCTTTAAAAACTGAAAAAGCTTTACAGAAAAGAAAATGGTGCAGCTCAGTCCGCTCTCTAAACTCAACTGCTTCATCTTTAACTGAGGAGATTTTTTTTTGTGCAACGCTTGTTGTTCGGGTTGTCTGAGTGCTTTCTCTTTTGGGGGTTTGTGTGAGGCTGTGTGTATCTGCTGCTCGGTCCAGCATTTTTATAGGCTGAACATTTAGTTGAAATAACACAAAAATCGTCCAGTATAAACGGGACATAAAGTATATATGACTGAGGGAATAGGAGGGAGAAAACAATATAATGAAAAACAAGCCTACTGACATTCAGATCCACATACAAAAGAAAGCCACCGTTACACAGATAAAACTGTCGAAAAAATCTGTACGATGTCTTGTCCTTCTGCCAACAGTTGAGCATACATCACCTTGATCCAATCATTTTAACTTCAAATCCCTCGTAGACTGCAAGAATCCATGCTGAGTTCACTGGAAATCCCCAGCTCTTCTCCTCGCCTCTCTCCCCTTTGTCTTTTTATTTCTGCTTTTATCTTTTATGTCATTTCTCTCTTTCTGTGTCTCATTTCCTTTCACTATAATTTAGAAGTGGTGTGGGGAAGCTATCACTCTCTGTCGCTCTGCCTGCCTGCCTACCAATTTGTCCATCTGTTCCTCTTCCTCTCCCCACACTCAGTTGGTGTTTGCCTTTCAGGAACTGTTCCAGCGATAGATCAGGGTTTTGTTGTTACCATAAAAATACCATCTGATGTTTGTGTTGAAAGCACCCAGAAAACACAAATCCTTGTTTTTACACTCATGCCTTTGCATGTTGTGACATTTGAATGTGCAGTTTTTCTTCTTTTGTGTTGGTGTAATGGATGATGTACTAATGGAAAATGCTCATCACGCAAGAACAGGTTAGGTTTAAATTAAAATATATGGAACGGTGGGATAATAAAAACGGATTTGCAGTTCTGTGAATTTTATTCATCAGTTTATTGTTTTTGATGGCAACAGGACAAAATGAAATGGAGGAAGGGTTGGGAAAAAAGGGAAAGAATTATGGATGGAGGGAAAAAAGAAGTGAAAGAGACACAGATGGAGGTTCGGGGAAGAAAAGGGCACAGGCCATTCTGCGTTCAGGGCTCGTAATATGGTTCAAAGATGTGTCCAATAGAAAAGATGAACTTTACAAAACAGTATACTGTTCAGCATAAAGATGTGTTTTGACTGAGCTAACTCCATCGACTGCTTATACTTGGAGAGATTTGGGAGAGAAATCCTGGCTTTGGAGCCTCGGTCTGTAAGATATTAAACAACTGAAACTTTGACAAATATTTCCATGAGTTCACACAGATACACACACACACACACACACTAAAATATCTACACATGTTCACGGAGAAAGGATGATATGAAGTGAAAAGACAAATCCCAGAAATCCACACAAAACAAAACAAACAAAAAGAAAACTGAAAATAGAAGCACCAAAGGAATATGCCCTGTTTCAAATTAATGCCAGCTTCTTTAAGGCTCACTGGAATTAAGCATTAGTATAATTGTGCTTCATATTTACATGTGGGATTACATGACAAGCCATTAGCCAGGCTTACAGTGTCTTAGCTTGGCAAAGACAAAAAAGAGAGAGAAAGGAAAAAAACAGCAGGAGAAACAATAACAGAAAGAAATAGTAAGAAACAGCAAGAAGACGGAGAGGATTGTGTGGTTTTCTACGCAGGGCTTACTGAGCAGACCGACACTAAAGCTTTTGCATCTGTTCACTGTTTAAATTCTCTTCAGAGTTTCAGCCACGATCAACAACCTGAAGTCCTTCTAAAGTGGGTGTGATTGACGGCGCTCAGTCTGCAGAGGAAACCCTGTATGCGCTGACAGCTGTCTGTCCACCGGGCTGTGAGGTAATGCAAACCTAACACACCCTTACTTACTACTGTATCATCCCTGCTCCACCTGCACCCCCCCACATCAAAGAGGCTGGAAACACTACAGCACAGCGCCCCCTGGTGGAAAAAAACACGAATCACAACCCCAACATAATATGTTGATGCTACAACACCCCACCCCCCACCCACCCACCACCACCATAAACAATTCCAGGGGCTGTATATTTATATTACTGCACTCTAAATATGTTAACTCTGCTTGTCTGATAAAACATGGACATAAATGCACAAACACACACACACCTAACCTGATACGGACTTTGGTAAAGTCAACAATTTAAGGTATTTAACCACATGGTTTCTTAAAGGAATAATGTGATTTGACCAACTTGTTGGGAAGTTTAGATATTTTTAAAGAAGCTAAAAGATAATCCAGATAATGCTATAATAGTTTTTGTACATTTGTATGTTAGACTATTTAAATAGGAGCTAAATAAAGCTCCTGATTGACAACATGACATGCCACCAAAAGGAAAGGATGCAAAGTGATTTATAAATACAAAGAAAATAATTTAAAAAAGCAAATATTCAGGACTGGAGTTGATTAAAAAAAGAGAATTAAAATGAAGATGGTAGGAAACTTTACATTTTCAGTTGTTTGTTGAGGACTAATTTAAAACCACAGTCTGTTTTGACAAAGTTGACAATGTTTGCACAAATGATCGCCAAAAGCTAATGTTGACTTTCTTTGCACGTAAAGATAGGGGAATGTCATTTTTAAACACAACAAATTACGAGGGAGAGGGAGAGAGCTTTAAAGGAGTGACACTTCTCCAGATGTGCCCTCAATGACTCTGCCACACACACACTTACATACGAACACCCGCAAATGCACACAAACACATACAGAAACTTCACAGACACACGCATGCAAACACATATACACACACGGTGACCTTGACAACTGGGATGGCTGTGTTTATCCGAAGCAGAGTCTGTTTCCTATCTTGAGTTACTGTCCCAGTGGACACTTTCTCTCTTCATGACCCGGACTGACACACACACTCCCTCAAGATGCAGAGGGTGAGTGTGTGTGTAGATCATGTCATCACCACATAAACCTCCTAAAGTCAAGGTGGCTCTCCTCCCCATGACTTCTCTGCATAAATCAAGTTCTAAATCTTGGTTTTAAACTCACATTTGTACTGAATCTTTTACTATCTTTTTCTCACCCAAAACTTTTTGATTAGAAATTTAAATGAAAATGCCTCATTTATCTGTTACAACTTATAAGTTTACAAGTTCAGAAAACTCATGAATATTATAAGAAATCGAATCAAACCTTATTTTTTTAGTACACTAATGATTTTACCCTTGTTGTGTTGTGCTACATTATTTGTAACTACATAACTTTATGTAAGGCACAATTTACATATAATGAACCAATTTTTAATAACATCAGCAGCTCCAGTAATGACATTTTTGAAAAGTTTTTATTCAAACTGACTTGTCCGTGGATGGATATAATTGCTAATTAAAAGGTTGACATCAGTACGCCTCCGTTGGCCAATCAGGACGGAGCAATTACTGAAGCTGTGTGATTATCAAGCAGCTATTGAATAGTTTCCTCGCAATTTTTGAAAAGGCATGTCAAAAACAGTGCTTTAAAATTAGGTGTGTTTGTAATTTTTTTTTTTTTTAAAAAAAGGAGTCAGGTAAACACACATTTTCCAGCTTATACAAAACATGATAAAAACACAGCGGATATGGATAGCAGACACTACGCTGCCAACCTGATGTAATTAAAGAAAGCGACTGTGCTAATATCTGTGTCCTGCTCTTTGTCAAGGTAGAAACGACTGATTGGACCGCCGTGGTAGAGGTGAGAGGAGGGAGGCAGTGGAACCACCTGTTAACTATTCCAACAGCCATCAAACTGTCCCTATATAGACTAATCACATACACACATCCTTGCACACACTCAAACGCATGCATAGAGACACACACTGGGAAACTAATGGGCTTCTGCTTTTCATCAAGATAACCCCCCCTCCTCCCCCCTCTTTCCTCTGGCTCCATCAGCACCATGTTGTTTCTCTTTCTTTATCTCTGAGGATTTCTGTATCTCTCTCTCTGCCTCTATCTCTTTCAATCCTTCCCTTAAATAGCTCCCTCATAACTCTGACAGGGCCCTTTTTGATCAGATCAGACACTGCGATGGCAGCAAAAAATGTATCCTGATTGGCTGAAACACCAGGAAGTAATCAAACCAAAGCCCCCATCATGCTCCACTGATTACGTTGTCTGACAATGTGGTCTAGAATCATTTAATTTCTATTGTTCCCATTGGAAACCGCTATGCAGCCTGTCAGGGGGATAACAACGTGGACAGCGGAGGGGAAGCTGTGGTGGTGACACTGTAAATCCTCACACAATTAATACTGGGTTCCATATGGTGACTTTCCATGGCAGCAGCTGTGTGAGTCTTCAGAGGTCATTATTCCCAGAGTGAGCATTTTAAACTTAAATCAACACACGGGCTGGAATCTGCACCTGGAAGATCAAACACTGTCCAGCTCTTCTATTGGACTGTTTCAAACTTCACATGAATCTGAATCAAGATTGGTTATAGAAGTTGTTTTATATCTACACCTCAGTTATTTATGTGAATTTAGCTCAATTAAGAAACATATAAACACTTTTTTTTGTTGTTGTTTGTGGACTTACCCATACGTACTCGCATGTACAGTACTTGTACTACATGATGTGTGAGACTATGCCCTCTGAATGCTACGATCAGCGCTGTAGTTGTTGAATGACTGTATCCTCAAAAGCTCCAAAAAGAAACATAATGGATTTTAAGAATGACAGCTTTGAAGAGCAGCTCTTATTTTACTTTCTAGTACAGTAGAAAGTAGTCGTTTTTAGCTTCAATCACGGATAGAAAACTACAGAAGCAGAAGCTTGGAGACGGGGGAAGACTTTGGCTCTCTATAAATAAAATATGGTACATTTAGTTTCAGTTTTTATGTATGTTTTATTCGCTGTAGTGATGTTACTTGTTGCTGAAATAACCATAGAACATCTCCGCGTTCCCCAGAAGAACACTAAATTTTCAGCTGAAGAGATTTTCAATGAGTCATAGTTTAGACTTAAACTATTCTGCCTGCCAGGGTTTATAGTGTATTATTTGAAATGTAATGTTGTTGGCTGGGTTGCCAGTGGGCAATTGATTGTAATGCATATTGCAGACAATCATGCAGTGCTGACTGTACCACTAACCCTGTGTTGTACTTTGTTTTAAACTTATTTGCTTTTCTTTTTAAATATTAGAAGTCATATAGAGATTGTTGTACATATTTGTATTCAATTACATTTCTATAGTTATTATTTTCCTGTGGATCCCAGGAAGAGCAGTTTAAATAAATGAACATAGACATAAATGTTCAGTGCATGTATTGCTGTGCATGTGTATATCTGTGTGTGAGATACAGAGATGAAAAGAGAAAGGGGGCTCTGTGTTTACACATGCATGTTGTATGTGTCCACATCAAACTGCTTGGACATTCTGTATGTGTGTGTGTGTGTGTGTGTGTGTGTGTGTGTGTGTGTGTGAGTGTGTGTGTGTGTGTGTGTTCATGTCCGTGTGTCAGGGTTGGCAGCAGTGGTACCATCTGTTTGTCATTATAATGTTGACAGAACTGTTGCCCAGGTTAATTACCATAGTAACAGGTTAATTACACCAATTAAACATTACTGGGCATACTGGGGACACTGGCTTCTCTCAACACACAGACACACAAACACACACACACACACATGCACAGACTAGTAACAGGTATATGATGAAAGACACCTAAAGGGTAGAAAAAGGCATTATATCAGGAAGCTCCTATTAGAATGAATGGTAATGGTGATGAATGAATGGGACGTCTATGTGCAGAAGAAGGCCTCTGTGTTGCATCTGACAGAAACAGGAAGTGGACAGGAAGCATCTGACAGCTGGAGGCGGGCTTTAGGGCTGACAGGCGGTTTGGTGGACGGCCCACAGCGGACTAGCAGGATTTGTACGTGTGTGTGTGTGTGTGTGTGTCTGTGATTGCGTGAGACTCATGGGGATAATCCTGAGTAGGACCCCTGACCGCGTGGCTCGTGGAGGGACAGGGCAAAGGGCCAAATCACACACACACACACACACACACACACACAAACACACTGAAGACAGAGAAGTCCAACTGGTATTCCAGATTTTTCCTTCCTCCCCACTGGACCTTCACACACATGATTAACTATGTGTAAGTGTGTGTGACTGTGTGTCTGTGTGTCTACCTCTCAGTGCAGGACTATCAATCTGCATCAGCTGAACGTGGAAAGTTGAATCTGATGGATTTATCTTCTATTCCAGCATGTTGTGGCCAGGCAGGGGGTCAAATTCTGCTGATGCTTTTCAGTGAGAATTTAGATTGAATGTGCTTTATTGCAAAAAAACACTACACATCCATTTATGGAAATAAGTACTTCCTGAGATCGCTTTGGTCAATATTTTCAAACCACAGATAGTCTACCTGCCAACATTTAACAGGATATGTTCTTAAGATGAAACATAACTCTAATGGGGAACCATAATCAGCATCTTTTGTAAGAAGCTTCAAATGCAAGTCTGTTACAAAATGTGTGAACAGTCTTCATGCACAATTTAAATAATATCATTCTTTACAGAGAAGCTTGCTGCTCGTAATTCATCATCTAAAAAAATCCTAAAATATAAATGACTGTAGCTTCAAAATGTTTGCATTTAATAGGCAAAGGTCTTAAAACACAGCCGGCACAAACATACTTTTCTAAATTGATTTATGATGTCAGATCGTTTTATTTTCATAAGAGTTGGCTAGACATCATTTTTCTTTTTGCAAGAGGTGGAAATCTCATTTTAACTCAACATTTACTCTACAAAGGCTAATCGGTTTCCAAATATACATTCACTGTTTAGATTCATTCACACACACACACACACACACACACACACACACACATTTAAATGTTATTATTCTCAATTAAGGTGCTGTCATCATCATGCTTTCATCATAAAATCGAAACAGTGAAAGTTAGCGTTAGTTACCATGGACTCAGACTGCAAAACCAGTTTAAAAATCTCAGATGTATCATTACACTGTTGGCTATTCCATCCTCTTCTCGCTCTCTAAATCTTTTTTTCTTAACTTTTTCTCTCTCTTACAGACATGCCCCCCCCCCCCTTCTATTTATCTTAAACTCTTGATGACGGCATTACATGATGACGGCATATGGTAGAAGCCTAAACCATTCATGCGGACCTGGGAGATTAGTCATTGTGTTGATGAAGCATTAAATAAAATAGAATGAAAGGTGGGCAATGAGAGACCGTATACAGGAAAACATACAAACAAAAAACACTTGACTACATCAGCTATAATGAGATATTTTTTAATGCATGAATGTGCAGGCTATTAACAAAATACAAGCATCCAGTTTCTAATCAAGTTGACCAATCTCCACAAAAACATTGTGTCCTCGGACACAATTAAGAAATTAAAGGCAATTACCTCCTGTGTTCCCCCCTCTCTCCACCCCTCCTTCTTATCCTGCTCTATCACTAAGTGGCAGCATGTTTATCACTTCCTCTTTTTTTCCTTATTTTTCATTCTTCCTTAAACTTCAAACCTTTGTTCCTCCCCCACTATCTTGCCAATCCCACATAGTCAAACACCAATCACCCATAAAGCCCTGCTTACTTTAGCACCAAACAAACCACTTGCCTCATTACACACGCTAATTGTTAGACCTGCAGTGCAGAACCGTTACATATAAATGAACTACCGTTACATTCAAGCCCTTGCCAAATGAGTTTCACACAATGCTAACTAACCCCATCACCGCCAGGTAAATCTCTCTGTATTTCACAGTATGCAGAGTTTTTAAAATCTGGTGTCGTTGATGACATTCCCAACGCTGGCCGGATGAATGTATACTGTGTACACTCTACAGGCAGAGCATGCGCACCAGAGACCTCCGCCAGCCGAGCAGCTAACTTCTGGCTAGCTCTCTGCTAACTTAAATGGGGATAAAATAATTTGATTGTGCGGCTCTTCTAGACATTGCATATGTTGTTATCCACCGTTTAACAGTAGCGATGGAGTAGGCTACGGCGGAGCTTATGACGCAAGTGTCGACAGTGTTTATGTAGTTACTCACACTGCCAGAAGAAGAAGATAAAAGTTCTGCACTCCAGCTTTAAGTTTAACTTTCTTCCTTATACTTTCCCCATTTCTTACTTTTTTCCTTTCTTTTTATATATGCATTTGTGTTTTTGCACAGCTATTTGCATATGTAGAGTATTAGCTATACACAAACATTCACAAAGATCGAGGGAGAGCATCCAAAGTGAATTTGTCTGCCAGTCTGCTTGATGTAACTGAACTTTTTTATTCTTTTTTTGTTGTTGTTGTTCTAACAATTATTTTATGGTTTTTCACCCTAATTGGATGGTTGAGAGTAAAGTGCAGCAGTAGACAGGGACAGAGATGTTGGTTTTACATGTTGTGCATGTGAGACTACAGAAGAATTTCTATTTCTATTGTATTTGTTTGCTTAATTCTCTCCTCATCTTACTCCTCCTTTCCTCGTGTTTAATAAAGCTGTTCTTATTCTTGTCATTCTTCCCTGTCTCTTTCCCTTTATGTCAACAATTAATGAAATAATATGTAAATAACTGTATAAAATATGGGAACTCATTAAAGGTATAAGATGGATGGATATCATTAATACATTGGAGATATTTATTTAAAATGTTTCTGTTGTACCAGGGCTCATTAAAATTAGACAGCCATGGATAATCATACTGCAGCACACATATGCCTGTGCATAGATACACAAACTTAACCTTGCGGGAGCCATTTTTTATCCCTATATGGAAGGTGAGACCCCAGAATGTGCCTGTCCCCAAAATGTGATTATAATTAAAAACGTATCCACACACTAGCAGTGTCATTACAGGAATTAAAGATGTCCACTCAAACATTTGTGCCCCATTTCCCTCACTTCCTCCCTCTCTCACACAAAAAACACACACGTACTGTATAAAGCTCATTCCATTAAGCGAAGCTGTTCCTCTGCATTAGTTCTCTTTAACAAAACAGCATTATTTGAGTCAATTACTGAGCTCTCCGTATGTGCGAGTGTGGGAAGGCCTAATAATTCTCCTGTATTAATGAGATATGATTTTCTGCTGTGCAATGTGTTTAAAATTCATCATCAATTGTTGTGGAAATAGAACATCACTGAACTGAAGCAAAGTGAGCTGGAGTGAAGAGAGATATGCTGCAGAGAATGAGGAGGAGGAAGAAAAGAGACGGAAACAGAAAAAACTAAATTATCAAACTGTGATGTTTTGGATCCTGCGGAGAGCTACAGATAAACAAAGGCAGCAGGTAACAAATGGAGACACACAAAAAGAGAGAGAGAAGGAAATAAAACAGTCAAACTGAGCTTTGCATGTGCAGAAAGTCTGGACAAAAAGAATAGCAGAGAGTAGTATGATGTCGAGGGAGTAATTAGTACTGACAGTAGTACTAAGGACCTGTCTGTAGTTTGACAGACTGGAACTCACTGAGAGCACTCCAGGGTTTAACTCTCGTTCTTTCTATTTTGTTCTTTCTCTTTCTATCATATCTATGTTTCTATCCAAGTGTTAATGCTTCAAAACATCAAATACAAGTTAGTAAGAAGATAATTAATTCGTTTTCCTAATTTAATTAGTATTGGACAAGTTGTTACAGTTCACACTGCAGTCAGCTTAGTTAGGGGGCCGCTCTATTCTGACTCGCTGTGGCCATTTTGAAAGCCTCCATCTATTTAGTGGCCTTGTGTGGTTAGAAGTAATTTTGTCTTCAGTACTGCTTTTGTTAAAACACTGCATGTCTCCTTTCAGGACTTATTTTTAAGAAATGTGTGCCTGCACTCTATCGTAAAAAGCTAAAGAGAATTTTAAATGGATGTAATCTTTTCTTTTTGTGGCCATTTTGGTGTTACAGGTACATTTTTGTATTTTTCAAACTGGGTCTTATTCTCATAGTTGATAATGAAACACATTTCTAATGGGTCATGCTTTGCATTTGCCACCTCTGGTGTAGAAGTTTGGGAAATTCAAATCTGGCAAAACAATTTATATTGGGGGGAAGTAGCTCGAGTCTCTTGGGTCTGTCTTTACATAAATCATTAAAAATGATTTTAAAATCCTGTCTGTGAGTGTGACCCAAAGTAAACACAGAAAGTATTCCCCTGGATTAGCTACTGTAGCTGACTGCAAAGAGGTCCTTATGGGACATTTCCCAAATCTCTACAGAAAAACGGATGACCCATTGTCAGAATGGGCACATTTATGAGAATCAGACACAGATTGGTACCTATTCAGGTTTTTTTTTTTGTTTTGTTTTGTTTTTTTGTATTTTTCAGTCAGAATAATCCTGTTTCTTATTCTGAAATTGAAAAATGCCAAAAATGCCAAGAATAGGCACCTTTAAAACAGCATGTGTGACATGAGGCAGACAAAAAAAAATACAGGTTTCATAACATCCAAACTCACTTCTGAACTGTTGAATAGCTGTGCAAATGGACTGAACGCAGCCTACATCATTATTCATTCATAGTGGCAGCTGATGTCTGATGTGTAAATGCACTGCTGAACAAAGAAACAGCTTCATGAAATACTGCACAGAGATCATCTGTTATATACTATTCAGTGCATTCTCCTCACCAGATGAGTCCTTGTCTTAAATCATGTCATACGTGAACACATTATGAGCAATTTTGTTCTCTTTTTCAACTGTCAGAAGATTAAAGGATTAATGACGCGGCCACCAGCCATTTCAGAGACAGAGTTTGGCGTTAAAATATGTCTGCTCAGTCCAAGAATGCTATTTCAGGTGCCTTAACAGGCTATATATATAAAAAGTTGCAGTGAAGGTCCTGTATCTCTTGCTGAAGATGAATAAGTGCACTTTCCATAAGGACTGTTTTCATCACTAGATCTTGAACGTCTGATCTCACCTCCGGGCTGAAAGGAGCCAGCCATGTCAGAAAGAAATGCGCCATATGCGTGTAAGTGTGTATGAGAGTGTGTGTTTATGCTATACGTATGTGTGCATTACGTGCATGTGCGTGCTTCATGTGTTATCTTCGAGGGCGAGACCGTGTTGTTCCAGCTACCCATAGGTCCCAGCCCCATAAATCACACCTATCAGAGTGCATATATGTGTGTGTGTGTGTGTTTTTAAATTCAGAGCCAACACCTGCTACTAATCACCATCAATGAACTCTGGTGAAGGGAGTGTGGTGACGTGTTAATATTTTTACACGTTCATACGCGCGCACCTATGATCACATGCGCGTGCACACACACACAGAGGTCAGGTATAAAGGATGAGAACAAAGCAGTGATAATTGATCCGTCAATGGAGATTAGGCTGACACTCCAAAGGGCTGAGAAAGAGGGAAATAAGATAAAGCGGTAAGAGAAAGAAAGAAAAAGACAGAGAAATACTGCAGGGAGCAAGAAAGAAAGAGAGACAGACATACAGTGCACAGAAACAGGACGGTGTTGATCTTCTTGATGCTTTGGAAAAGTTGCTCTTTGCTTTCATGCCAGCGCAGCATAACTGAATTGAATTCAAAATTGAAAGAAAGCAGAGGCTGAGACATAAAGAAAGACAGAGATGTGGTGAGTAAAGAATGCAGAAAATAATGAAGACCTGCCCTTCCATTAGACTGCATAACTCACATTTTACAATGGTGAAAATCTTTTCACAGCAAGGTAGTGTGACATCATCTTTCAACATCTCATCCTCTTCTTGCACTTCTTCTCTCTCATCCCTTTTATCCGATTCTTCTGTTCTTTCTCTGTATGATATAAACCTTCACTTTCATGTCTCTCCATTTGTCTTTCTTCTTTCCCTCCTTCCCTTTGTCTCTTTTTCTATCTCTTTCAAAACTCTGTCATCGTCCGCTTATATTGTCTTTGCTAAAAGCCAAAAAAGTCAGATTTCACCATTTAATCACTGCTTTTTTTTTTTAATGGAAAACAGATAGATATTAAAATCTCTTCCACTCCCCGAGGACGCCGGCATCCTTGGCTGACATTCCTGTCTTTCAGAGGCTGTAGAGGGCTCAGGGGGCTAAATAACGCTCCAAAGTTAGGCTAAATTTTGGCAAGGGAAAAACTGGCATTTTCATGCAGCATATTCTGTTGACCTTCTATCTCCCCCTAAAGTCCCCCCCCCAAAATGGGTCTATGGTAGGGGGGTGGGAGTGGAAGAGGTTAAAAGGGGGTGAAGAAAGGAAAGGAGGGAGAGTGGAATATGTGATACATTTTTGGCATATGGATTATGGACTGGTGGATGGATAGAAGAACGATTGTACAGTTAAAGGAGCTGCATTCTAAAAAGTGTTTAAAAAAAGTGTTTTTAATCATTTGTCCCCATTATGCTACCTATTTTTTTTTAAATAATAATTTCATATGATATTGCAGAGTAGCTGACTTGTCTTCCAAATGCTGGACCTCTCTTGATATACAGCTCAAATATTTCATTAGGAACTGAAGAAACACTTTGACCATTGCATCTTCACCATAATCTTAACTATTGGCTAATATTGGATATAACATTTAGGGGAAAACACAAAGTTTCTAAAGGGATTCTGACTGAAAGACAACTGGAATGATTGAATTAAGATATGGATGGGTGAAGATAAAAAGAGTTTTGAATGAGTAGATAAATGTGTATCAGCAGGGAAACATGAACTGCTGGGAATGTATTGACAAATGAAGAGCGGCTGAGCGCCACAGTACAGCTGTGTTTCATAGATGGGAGGATGATAAAGGACTGAATGATTGAAAGGTAATGCACATCAGCTCAGCTGCAGAATATGAATGGATCCGGGGATGGGACGAACAGCTGGAAGGATGAATGGATGAAGATATAAAGAATCAATGAATCAATGTACAGAATAGGCGCATTATAGCATGTTTTATCAATACATTGATAAATGGCTGGAAGGATGGATAAAGGGATGATGGATGGGCAGAACAATGCCTCTCTAGACGGAGTGCTGGATGGATGGATGGATGGATGGATGGATAGATGATAGTTTAAAATAGTCCCAGCCGTTGTCTATGACACATAAAATAAGAACCCGATGGCCAATCATAATGTAACACTCATACACACTCAGCTTTTACCTCCAAGCACACAAATATTTGGATTATTACCGTCGCTCTTTTATTCTTTCCTTTGTAACACCCGCCTGTTTTCTCTGGGCGATGAATTACCTCAACACACAATCTCATCTTTTGCTGTATCCAACTTTCTCTCTGTCTCTCCGTTATTAACTCCTTGTCTTTGAGTCTCTCTCCCTCGCTTTTCTCTCTGTCTACAGCTCTTGCTCTGCTCTGCATTAGTTCTGCTGGTTTTGAAGCGATCAGCGTGCATGATCACTACCAGACCCGACCTGAGGAGAAAGTTCAGGGGAGAGAGAAAGGCAGATGAAGAAGTGGTAAGATGGAGCGAGATAAAGAACAAAAGACAAAGATTTTTTTTTTTTGACAAAGCTGCTCAGAAAGAGTTACAGAAAGTCAGCGGCTGATAGAGACAGAAGCCAAACTTTTATTATAAGTAAATAAATAAGGAAAGCAGAACGGAAATGACAACATTAGATTTTTCTCAGGACTGCCAAAAAAGTTGTTTTACTCTTTTTTTCTTTGTCAGTAAAGAAATTATGCAATGGAAACATATTTATCTAGTAAATATGGATGTTGGCTTGGCATGATCACCCAATGTATGGTTCAATTTAATTATACAACATGCATGGCTTTGAAGGTTCTACAATACTGTATATTGAAATTGTATACCTGCTGTCACTGCCTTGGAAAATTCACTCATTGTGGTTGTATGGCTATTATCTGGTGCATTAGAGTACTGCCAAATGCATTTCTTTGTAATTAAAATGAAAGCATAAAATGTACCCACAGCAAGGTAAAACTAAAGAATAATTTGCTCAGTACAAACCAAATCTTGAAAAAATGTGTCCTTTTCTTGTTGTAGTGTTTATGTCTGACACTCAGAAAGCTTTTGTGTCAAACCAGCAGCTTAAACACACCAACATGTCATGCAACATTTAAACATGAGCCGTAAAATGTACTTGATCACTGGACGAGAAGATCCATTTGAGAGGTAATTAAAAACAAATTTCTACACCACCTAACCTCTTGGATTAAGTCAAGAAACAGCCACCTGCACTAGTCTAGATTAGTTAGATTGAGGGTGTTATGAAAACCGATAATGCATCGAGGTCCTTATATTCATGGTTTTGCATAGGCATACTAACCTAAAAACCTATTATTGGGAATCGCAAGAAAGTTTCAGAGCGACATAGACACAGAGCGTCCCCGTAGTAACCATAGTAACTCACTCTGCCTGCATGCGCACAGTGCGAGAGGAGCGGGAGAGACACTGTGCTGCTGCCAGAACAGCCACTGACTGAGTTTACTCTGAGCAACATGCATGGGAATAATTTACAATATAATAGATTTGTGTATATTTCTCACTTCCCCTCTGATGGTCTGAATAACTCGTTGATGGACGGTGCTGCTGTTGTACTGTGCTGCTCTGTCTTGTCTGTCTGTGCGCTGTCAGTGTCCTCTTTTTGCGTCGCGACGTTATCAGTTATGAATTTGTTTTTCACTGCTTGAGAAAATGAACGTGTAGCATGAGAGTATGTGAACAGTGTCAATTGACACATAGTAAAATGATCACTGATATAGGCTGCTTAAATATAATCACCTGATTGCGGGGACTGTATGATGAAGTTTATTTTTAAAAAGACAAAAAGTAGAGTTGCAAAACCATAACTTTGCTCCCCCCTAATTGAATATTGGGGATGCATTTGCTCCACTTGCTCCATTGCTCAGGCGCCTATGTTCATGACTGCATCCATACACGTTAATGCTTGTGTATGTGTCATTCCAAGGCTATCACACATTTTTTTGGGGTGGGCGAGTCTTTCAGTAACTGTGACACAGCGTGAAAGAAAGTCTAATCCAGCCTGGATTGGTTTTTAACTGCCCCCACAAAGCTTCCATACTGGGCCATCTCATACTGGTCGATGTGCTCGGTATGTCAGTGAGACGTAGCGTGAAGCAGCTTAATTTGGACCGGATTGGTTTTTAACTGCCTACACAAAACAGATGGGTGTTGGGTTACATACGGCTCAATCAGTCAGATATAGACAGAAATTTGGGGGAAAAGACAGATGGAGAGGTAGAAAGACAGACGGATTCGGCAGGTGGTCCGGTGGGCTAATAGATGGGGAGACTGACCTGTAAAAGAGACATGTGACCTGTCATATCATCCTTCTGCAAAACACTGAAATCCTCTATGCTAACCGACAGAAATACACTGAGTCAGAAGGTGCAACTGTACATCAAACACAAATACCTGATTTTCCAATAAAATTCAGAACAACTGAGTACAGTACATGTCTGCCATTGTTCAACTTTCACTTTACTCTTTATACAATACTTTGAATGAAATGAATGATATATGAAGACATTTAACTGGTCATGTAAAGGGACCCATTGGAGTGTTGGACCACTCGCTGTGCTATGGATCGTTTTGAAAAGCAAATCCTCCTTTTTCTTGAATCTCATGCTCTACAAGCACACATATAATGATGTACATGTATACACACGAGAATGCGGGTAAAATAATACACGTCCATGTCAACAGTTTCACACTATTCCACTAATTGATCACCGCCACCAAGTTGGTGGTAAACAAAAATCTCAAAAATTCCAATGGGTACCTTTAATGATTGTTTTTTGGATGGTACATCACACTGAAACTTTGGTGCATTAATCACTGCAGATGACAGTCCAATACCATATGTAGTTTTAGACATAAAAGAAACCTTATAATATATTGCACTTCACTGTGCTTGATAAATTTATAGGCTTCAGGTATGTTTTCACATCAGTGGGGAGAATTATATTTTTAAACAGTGCTGCATTCTATCTGAGCAACCACCACCTCACTGCTGCGTTATAATTGGCTGTAGAGTCTGTGGCCATCACTTTGATTGATCAGTAGCCAAGCTGAGAGGTCAGCGAGTCCACTGGTCAGTGGCGTTGGGTAAGACTGGTCCTGATGTCCACCAGCCATAAAGACAACAAATGGGATTCAGACGTGACTCTGCAGAGTACATCTGGAGCGCAGCTGTCTACACTCTGGGTTCTGTGTCTGTGTGTGTCATCAAAAGTTCCCCACCCTACCGTACACCTTGGCTCACAGACAGACTGCTTGCACACACACACACACACACAGACACACACTTGCAAACATATGTAGCGTATATGCAAGAGTACTCAGCGACACCGAACGAGCAAGCAACCCACACCAGAAAGAAAGACAGAGAATTTAGGGGGTTGAAAAGGCATGTTAAAGCACTTTCTTACATTTTCCTCCCAAAATATAAAACAAAATTACATCAACCCATGGCAACATAAATGTCGACTGAGCTGTTGCACTCTCATATTAAATTAATGGATTCCAACAAGTAGTGGCCAAAGTTACTTGACCAAATACCCACCCTAGCCACACACACACACGGGCAGTGTGTTGTCATGGAGATATGTTGTTTTTGGCATGATGCCCAAACACATGTTTTTGATGGGCTTACATAGAGCTAATAATAATAATAATGATTGTTGGCTTGCTTAAAGCCAATGCTATGATTCATAAAGAAACTCCTCCCAAAATGTACTGTAATTACCTGTACACAGATACAAACACACACACTAGCTCATGTTTCTCCCCCTCTGTCTCTCTCTAAATCATAACATAATCTGTAATAGCTCAACCATTAGGGAGTGGAGAGACACATTCAGCGAGAGCTTGATAGCATCTGGTAATAGGACTCATGAGAGGCGGACCGGGAGAGATTTTTTTTAAAAAAAGTCTGTGTGACATGACAGAGAACAAGAGTGAAGTATTAGAGAGTGGGCGAGAGGGCAAGAATGACTGACAGAAGAGAGAGAGAGAGAGAGAGAGGGGTTTTGTGTTTCAAGACGATTAACACTGCCCCGCTGTGTTTTAATAGTACGCTCCTATGGGTATTTTTAGTCAAACATTAGCGAAATGACACTAATGACAGAGTATAGAGAGAGTTTGACTGCAAAAACCTAATCAGACTTGCATCGCTGCAGGGCAGGGCTGCTGAAAGACGTCCACACACAAATACACACACACACACACACACACACACACACACTGTGCTAAGATTACATTAACATGAGTCTGGGATTTTGAGTTCCAGACAGGATGCAAGTTTAAGTACAGAGCTTAACCACTTTGGTAGTGAAAAAACTGTAGACCGAGTGAAGTGAAGGACAGTCGTATATTTTGTCTTTTCCTTTTGCATCTAAAGAAATTTAAATAGCTTTATGGCCAGGGAGTAACGCAGTAGATGAAACCAGAGTTCACAGTTAGTACTAACAGCTGCATTGTTTAGTCATGCCAAATGTGAAATGAATGACTATGAAAGGGTAAACTACAATAGTTTTTTTAACTTTGGGGAAATTCAACATAATTTAGCGTGAAAAATAAATCTGTGTTCTTCTGGATTTCTCCATAAATCAAACTCTTAATGAAGACAGAGCTGAGAGGAAGACTGATGCAGCTCTGGTCACAGCTGCACCAAGTTAGAGGATCCCTACATCAGCACACACATAGTCAGACAACTACAACGCACACACACACACACACACACACACACACACACACACACACACACACATACACACTCACTCATCTTCGTCCAGACAGCTCTATCAGACTGTCAGGTCAGGCCATCAGTCGTAAAGTCACACATCTCCATTTCCATTTGATGTCTGCTGCTTAGTGAGGTGGAGGGGGTGAAGAAGGGTGTTCCACTTTTATAACGAGGATTTAACAGGCCTCTGCCGGTAAACAATGGCCATGTGGAGCTCATAGAGGACCGGGTCTGTAAACATGACACACCTACTGAATCAGATCCGGGCGAAGGTATAAAAACAGCTTTGATAAGGGCAGGCAGTAAACTGTGTAGGCGTGTGTTTGTGAGTGCGTGTCAAGAAGCGGGGGAGCACTTGGCATATTTAACAAGAACAAGCATATTGTTTGGATCAGTCGACGTGACAATTAAACAGCTCTTGTCAAGGAAAAGAATAACATTATATCTTTCAGTCATTTCAAAAGCACACAGTTTCAGAAACATATGGGGGAGAATATACAGACCCTTATCTTCACCGCTGAAAAATGCTCTTTTTACATGAGACGACTGCAGAACTTTGTTGCCTACAGAGAGCTTTGGCAAGAGAGTTAATGCAGGCTTGAAACATGGTAATTTGATGCTATGAAATGAGGTGCACAATTGTCATTGGATAATTGGTTTAACAGGGTTTCAAATCTATTGGATAACAAATCAAAGGGTGGGAGTTGCCATAGTCAGTGTCCAAGTGCCAAATGTCACACTTGACAGATGTTTGTACTTGTACTATTTGTACTTTTGTCTTTGTAACTTTAAGAGAGGTCTATGTTCTTTTGTTTCTGACATGGTGTTAGGCGTGTGGCACTTGGACCACCGTTTGATTCATTATCCAATAGATTTGAAACGTTTGCCTCATGTCTTTGACTCTGATGAAGACACAGTAGTGTCGAAATGTTAGTCTATTTGCACGATAGATGGCTGTGAATTAATCTGTGTGCTCCAGTCCCCTTTTTTTCCTCTGACAGACCATACAATACTTACTGTATGTAATGTTAAAATAAATATATCTTGCCTATAGAAAATGTGAACAGTGGTTCATGCCTCGTTTCATTACTGTTAACTGTCTTATCGGGCCAATGATGGTTCGTGACAGAGCTGAAGTAGTTGGAGGAGGTAGGACCATGACACTCTGATCTCTACCTCTCTCTGCAACCCCCCCTCTCTCTCATAGATCAAAGTGAATCCAGCTGGTAGTGATCCTAACCTCCATGTGGTGGGACGTGACCCACTGACCCTCCAACACACACACACACACACACACACACACACACACACACTGGTCCGACAACTAGACCTTCCTGCAAAATGCTGGAGGGTGAGTGTAAAAAAAGAGGGAGAGTTTGTGCATATGTGTCTATGTGAGAGTGTGTGTGTGTGTGTTGTCTTGCTGAACGCTCCGGTACCTTTTCACCTTGAGGTCAGAGGTCAACGGAGCAATTAAAGCCAGCTTCCATCTGCTCCCCGCCTAGACACGTCCTGTGTGCGTCTGCCTGTTTATGTGTGTGTGTGTGTGTGTGTGTGTTTTCCCCCTAAAGCTATCCATTTCTAAGAGTGTCCATGACTCTGTGTGTGTGCTGGCATGTATGTGACTGTTTAGATTTGTGTGCCTGCATGTGTGTGTGTGTTCCCCCCTCCAGCGATAGTTGCCCTGTTGTCCAAAGGAATCCCTCATCAAAGAGCAGAGAATGTTCGAGGTGTCTGGATCGTCAAATCCTGCCGGCAACTTCTAAAGCAACTGTCAGTGTTTGTAAAGTAATACTAAAACTTTTGGCTCCTCAAGCTCTGAAACATGGCCAAAAACACACACAGAATACTATTAAGAAACATTTACTTTCCCTTTCCACATTGCTTCATATTTGCACTCATTTGAGAAAGCATAGAGGGTGGAGATTCAAAAACAATGAAATAATACAATGACTGATTTTTTTTTGAGGATGGATTTTAATTAGTTACTTGAGGACATTAGTTTAGAGTTGCAATGTGTTCCATGGAAGTACATTTAATTTCCAGTTGTTGCCCTGCTCAAGGGCAAGAATGTAATGGAGGATAAATACACTTAAAGTTGGTCTTACTTATCTTTTTAGGGTGAAATAAACTGTACTGGTTTTAACATAATGTGGCAAAATGTTGTGTATTTGTACTGTATTTGTTGCTTGTGAGGTAAGAGGCATAACATCCCTCATGGGGGCTGACACAGAACAGCAAAGGTCTATTAGGTATTATTGTCAAATCCATGGATTTTGGTGCATACATGTGTTGCATGAGGAACAGGTTTGTAAAATGAATGCGTCGAAGTGTGCGCCTCTGAACTCAGATCAGTGTTGTGCTCTAGGGGAGCCAAAGGTGCTGCGCAGGTTTGTGATCTGCCGCAAGGTCAGAAGTCAACACGACTGCTGACTCCTGTAAGAAGCAGAGGGCAACACGCCTCAAACCAAAAGAGAAACAGTTACATGTAAAGTTCATTTAAAGTTTTTTGTTTCTTTTTTCTCTGATCGCACTTGAAGCCTTAAAGGCTCCGAAATGCATTTGCACATTTTGATTCCTCAGGCCTTTGTGGCTGTCATGAACTCATGTCTCAAGACAAAATCTGATTTATTATTCATGACATTTGCAACAGGGACGACAGACTTGACAATTTCCTACCCTAGGAACTTAAACTACCTAATTTAGAATAATATTTTATGACTGAACTGTTCGTGTTATGATTTATAGATGTACCTCTCCTTTGGCTTTATTATCTTAAGGGCTGAATATAGTCCAAAAAGGACGCGGACACTGACAGTGGATGCACATAACGTTCTGTTTATACTGCATCGGCACGTAAGGTCCACACATACAGTCTACTCAGTCATAAACATTGTACTGCACATGGACAGTTAGTGCAGACCCTCATGGACATGGACAGATGATGACATTTTAAGTAACGTGAGCCATTGCAGACTGTCACAGCCACGCAGGTGTGTTTGGTGCCTTGCTCAAAGCCACTGAAAAAAGATTTTTCAGTGATTGACTTTCAGTTATCAGTTAAAGCAGCCACAGCACCATCTTACTCAGAAGAACTGAATGTGAACAAAACCAAACATCTTTGGGTGGTCTTTGAAAACACATGTCTACAGGTTGGACTGCTAACACACATATACAGAAAACACTCCTGCACTGAAGTTGCCAAGAAACCAATAATGAGGTCCTCAAAAGTAGAATGAGACCAGGTATATACACATACACACACACACACACACTAACACACACTCACACCTCAGTAAAGTTCCCTAATAGTCTCCAAAGGTGTTAAGGTGATTTTCACGTTAAAACAGAGCACTTATATTAGCACCTAAACTCCTATTATGCCACACTGTTATAGGTCTATAAAGCATGCCGTCACTGTGTGTGTCTGTGTGTGTGTGTGTGTGCATGTGTGTTTGTTGCTGTAATAAGTACGCAACTAAATCACTGGTGTGTATGCATGACAATGTAAGTATGCATATGTTATATACTACAGCATATATAGACTACATATATGAATCATGTGTGTGTGTGCCAAAGTATGTCAGTGGGCACTTGTGTGGGTGTAAGTCTGAGAGTGTGTGTTACACCCTAAAGCCAACATTTGCGTTCAGAGGGGAGGCGGCGAGTCGGTTTCTTTACAGAGCCCATATGTTTTTCATTTTTCCATACACATTCATGAGGCATTTCTGAATTTTTAGAGAAAAAAATCAGAGAGAAAGAAGAAAGGAGGATGAAGAGAAGAGAGATAAAAAGAAAGAGTGTATTCCCCGTAGAGATGTCAGATCAGAGAGCTGGCTTGTTTCACAACCAGCTGGGTTAGTGGGACTAATATTGTGGACCTCATAGCGTTTTTTTTTTTTTTTCCTCACTCTGTATCTTGTTTTCTCACTTGCATTCCCTCGCTCTGTCTTCATCGCACAAAAATACGGAAAATATATTCCTTTCACACACGCAGGGAGAAAATGTCTTGCACTCGCATAAACACAGACACACACACACTTGAAAACAGACCGCACAAAAAGTTTGGGCAGCTAGCATGCCCCAAGGACAGAGGAGATGAAAACTAAAACCATACGAGCAGATAGAGAGAGAGAGAGAGAGAGAGAGAGAGAGGGAGAGAGGGATGAGCGCAGAGGAAAGCAAGAGATCGAAAGATGTAGAGAGGGGAAATGAGAGCAGCCATTATTCAGCAAAATGTCCCAGCAGCCTTTTTACCAAAACCAAAGTAAAGGAAATATGTGATTGGCTCTGACCAATTGTTGACTGTGTTTCTGTGTGTATAAATGTGACCATATTGTGCTATAAGTGTACAAGTCTGTACCATATGCTGTACTGTGTCTGGGTTAGAGGGAGTTGAACGTGAGCAATAAGCATATAGGAGTGTGTCCCACTAAATGTCTGCAGGTACATGCCTGTGTCAGTGTGTGTGTGCAGCATAGAGTCTCTGTTTTACACCCAAACAGGCAACAAATCAGCCAGCAGCCACATCTATATGCTCGGTATAACCTACCCTCTACGACATCAAGCTGGGTATGTGTGTGTGGATGCATGTGTGTGTGTGTCAGGGCCATCGAGTGTGAACAAGCAGCAGCTGGTAAAAAGTGAGGGACTGACAAGGTGTTTAGAGAGAGATAAAGACAGACAGATAGAGAGGAGGAAGGGAGGGAGAGATGGGGGAGAGACCTAGAGATTAATAGGTGGAGTGAGGGAGAAAGAAAGAGAATCACAGAGAGAGATTATCATATTTATGGGGAAATTGAGTTAATGTGGATGGAGAACAAGAAAAAGATGGAAATGATTAGAAAATAAAGGAAAGAGAGAAGAAAGTAAGAATACAAGGTGTTTTAGACTACAGCACCATTCTGCCACACACACACACACACACACACATATGTGCACACACATAGTCAGTGACTGAAATCGTACACCTGATGCCACCCAAGCATAAAAACACACAAAGGGAATTTCCTCATTTAAAATAAGCTGAAGAGAAAGTGCACACACATTCCTCTGCTAACCAATATGAACTTTCATGGACAGATGGAATGCGTGTTTGTGTGCATGTGCAAAAAAAAAAAAAGTGAGTCTGTATTATATTCACATTCTTTTGTATGGAAATATGAACATTAAAAGAATGTAAATTATGTGTTTTTCATCTTCGGCATCTGTGCTGTTGCGTGTGTGTGTTTGTGTGTTGCCATACTTGTGTGTATTCACATAACTGGTTATTAAACTGTTGAGAAGACAGACAGCACAGTTTAAAACTATGTGTTTACACTCATGATTATAAACAGAACAGATTGAGCAACAACTTTGTCGGTTTGTTCTAATATGTTGCACATTTACTCCACCGTGTGTCCGTGTGTGTCCGTGTGTGTCCGTGTGTGTGTGTGTGTGAGTAGATCCCTCTGTGATTTGGGCTTTGCATGTGTCTGCGTGTGCAGTGATAGCTTTTTAGATAGCTTTCTTCAGTAATTGAGCCTGCCGCCCCAAGTTCAACTCTTTTAATTAAAGATACAATGAAACACAATGGTGGTAAGTGAGTGGCTCTTTTATTACGCTCTCTATCTCTGTCCCTTTTTCTTTATTGGTTAAGACACTGGATAAATGTTATTATCAAGCGGAAATTGTCCTGGGCGAGAATGAAAGCACTAATCTATTAAATCTCTCTCTCTCTCCCTCGTGTTTTCTACCGCTCTTTCTCCCTCTCAACTAGATTGAGTGTGTGATGACAACCAGCCGAAGTAATTACAGCAACAGAGTTATTCAGGTTCAATATTCGTGTCACAGTCAAATGAGATCTGTCTTCTCTGCGTACAGGAGTTCTAAAACACCAGTCAGGAGTCATTACAGCAAATTAAACAGGGGGGGATATTATTTTTCCTGCTAAAGGTATGGATCCTTGAGAGGAAAAAGCTGAAAATGAGAAATACACACATTAAGCTAATCTTAGTATGTCCTGTGTGACATTACCAATAAATAATAGTAATAGATAAGCAGGTTCTGCTACTTCATCATCTAATTATTGCTCAAAATTAGAGTCTGTTTTATTCCGAAAATATAACTTCCCTCCATTCCTAAAGGATAATTCTGTATTTATTAAAACCTGGTCTCGTTTTCATACTTTTATCAATCATCCCTGGTGGTGATAGAAACACTGTACTTGCTTTGTCTAACTTTATAGTAGCAATGTCACTATTGTCTAGATCAGATTACTGGAATAAGACACAATAAGACCTAAGTTCACCTTTTAAAGGACCAGTGTGTAGGATTTAGTGGCATCTAGTGGTGAGGTTGCAGATTGCAACCAACTGAATACCCCTCCCCTTACCCTCCCCTTCCAAGCATGTAGGAGAACCTACGGTGGCAACTCGCGATAAACATGAAAGGCCCTCTCTAGAGCCAGTGTTTGGTTTGTCCATTCTGGGCTACTGTAGAAACACGGCGGGGCAACATGGCGGGCTCCGTGAAAGAGGACCCGCTCCCTATGTAGATATAAAGAGCTCATTCTGAGGTAACAAAAAAACAAAATTCTTATTTTCAGGTGATTATACACTAATTAAAATATACTTAGGAATATTATATTCCATTTTTGCCAAGTCCATCCCGCTAGATGCTGCTAAATTCTACACTTTGCACCTTTAATATATCTTTGAAACTCATAGTTGCAGTTCATCCTGATTTTAATCCTTTAATCTGATCTAATCCTACACCCTTGTGCGAAAACTATGTAAAGTAAGTTTGAAAGTTGAATTTGAAACGCTGAAAGGAGCATTAAGATCTTCCTTTTATTTTGGTCCAGAAATTGTGCTTATTAATTTTCGTTTACAGGAAAAAAGTATATCCTGCCTGTCTCAGAACTCCTCTTAAATGAAGCACAGGGATCACATTTGCACTCTCTTAATTCTCCAGTTTCCTGATTCCAGCATTTTGGATGAGATGGTAATATTTCCGGAAGAGAGGCCCTGAAGTAATTTTGGAATCGGTCTGATCCTCTTTATTAAGACAGAAGACAGAGAGGCTGTCTGGATGACTCTGCATGGGACATTATAATGGAGTTAATGAAAAAAAAAGAAAAGCAACTGAGAAATAAATAGGTGTATACAGAGAAACACAGGAAGAAAGACAGAAAGGAAGAATGACTGCTAGAGGGAGGGGGAATTTAAACTCTTAAACTGATTAAGCTCATTAAAATGTAATTACAAAGAATTACAACCAAGGCGTTCGGATGTCCGGTTTGTGCGCGCGCGTGTGTGCAGGCGTGTGACTGCTGCGTGCCTGCATGTCTACAATGTAACAAGCCAACCAGGTGCAAACCCTCTCCCAGATATGTTGCTGAAGAGAGGAAGAGAGGAAAAAAGCCAGAATAACAGTGAAGGGGAAGAAGAAATACAAAGAAGCGAGAGAACGAACAAGAGAAAGGGAAGCAAGGCCAAAAAGCAACATGACAGGGGTGAAAGTTTTCCAGTTGGGCCAGATCTCCCCAAGCGACGTCTGTTCTCGGAGCCTACCTGACCTGTCATTCTTTGTACATGCATGTGTGTGTGTGTGTGTGTGTGTGTGTGTTTCCAATTGTGTGTGCTTTTGTTGCAGCACTGAGGAATGTCAAGAATCCCCCTCCCTAAAAGTGTCGCTACCACGTCAGGAACTTTTATCAACCGGCCTCATCTCTCCCTCAATCCTTCCTACCCTCTCGCCTTTCTTCTTACTCTTCATTTCCCTAAACCTGCGGGATCATAACAAAGGGGTCAGAGGTCAAACTATTTCTCTTTTTGTGAAGAAAGACAGAGGGAGGGAGCTGTAACAGACGAGGGAAAATGAGAGAATAATGAGTCTTGGATGGCCAGTAGAAACTGAATAATGGGCTCAATTTGCATTTTACATGTTTTACACGTTGTTTATTTAGCTGTCACACTTTTCCAAAGTAGTCTATAATAAGGAAAGGGGCAGAAAAAGCTTCACTTCCAATATCACTGACATTACAAGCAAGCAGTAGTTAGACCTGAAAGGGTCAGGGCCATATTAGTTAAAATAATAATCCAGGATGTTTTCACATAAATTAATGTCCATGTTGTCCTCCGGGAGTTGTTTGTTTTGCTATTAGAAGAAGAACTGCACTTAAGGGGCACTCCACCAGTTTTACACATAAATGTCTGTTTGTTCCTCATGGGCAGTACAACTCATTATGTTATTATATATAATTAAACAAGTTATATTATTTCTTCTGTGGTTCTTTTCTAAATTTCTAAACAAACTTGGGGTGTGGAGTCAGAAAGACTTAGACATTTTCCAGGCAGGAGAGTCTAATGAAAAGATACTATCGAGTTGCATTATGGGAAATGTAGGATGATCTAGTGTTTTTAGAGTTTTTAGAGTTTTCTCCCATATTAGGGACTAAAAATCAGGATATCTAGACCTCCTCTGCTTCAATTTTTTTGATCATTCTACCCTCTGCCATTATAACAATTATAACTACCATGCGACCTTCCCATTCTTCATTTTTGACAGAAATATAGTAACACACACCAAACATCAAACATCATGCCCACACTGATTTCTGGAAAGTGCAGTTCAGCAACAACAGATATTACCACATTCCTAAAAACAAGAAACTCATTAATTAATTTTTTAACTTAACAGCCAGTATTCTGACATTTTCCCTGTTTTTCATGAAACTTGAAATATTAGAGATTTCACTTTTTAGGTCTGACATTTTCAAATGTATACTAACTGACCCATGCAGGGTGCTACATGATCGCTGATATAATGGGGACGATGATGACATTTGTTTTCAAACACTTAGCCAACATCACTGTTTGTTTGAACCTTGCCATTCCAACAGAGCCACAGATTGATGCTATAGGCATGCTTGCCTATGAAAAGTGAGAAGTAGTGTAATGCTCCCTTCTGCGCTATGCAACACAGAGTCATTTGTCATCCGCTGACAAGCCATGCAACAGAAATGAGCCAGGGCCAACGTCAACAGTGTCTCACTGAGGGAAAGGAGGAAAAGTGAAATCTTAAAAAGAGAAAGGCAGGAAAGAAGTGACAGAACAGAGAGGAGGGGAGGAAGGAAGGCAACGACGGGGAAAAATATTTGAGAAGGGAAGCAGAGAGACAGAGATAAGAATAAGAGAGCAACCGAGAGTGAGGAAACGTTAGAGGAAGAGAGGAAGGAAAAATGAAAACGTAATAGAACAAGAGAAAAGAAGAGACGCAAACATGCAGCAGTGTGATGAAGAGATGTGATTAAGGGGGGACAAGAAAGAGGAGAGAATTTTATCTTTGTGAGAGAGTCTCTAAATCCTCCTGTTGACTGACATTTCCTCTTCCCTTAAATACCTTCATCTGAATTGCTTTTGTCTGTCTATCCTGTGCTCCTGTGTGTGTGTGTGTGTGTGTGTGAGTGTGTCTGTGTGTGTCATTCAGTAATCTAAGGAGGCTTTGTGCTGCCATAGCTGGTTTAAGTCTTTCAGACCTGTATTAAATCCACTTATTGAACACAATTACGTTACAAGTGGCTCCTTTGAACACAACAGTCACAAAACAGTGAGAGAAGAGGAAGGGCTGAAATTGTTCATCATTAATTTTAAATCGCTTTCCTTCCCTCCACGCTTGTTTCTACTTCCTGAATCTGACTGACCTTCGAGTACTGTGTTAAAATGAAAAATATAAACCTCTCGTGTCTTACAGCAACAGAACAAGTGCCTAAACAAGAAAAATATCAACTTTATGTGACTTGACAATTGTGAGATTGCTGGTTCGTCTCAGTATCTTGATGTAGTACAACTAAAATTGCAGGTTTTCACAACAGAGGACAAAGTAAACCTGACAGGAGATTTCCGAAGCTGTCATAAGGATAGAGGAAAGCAAAAGGAGCAGAATGACAAAACACTGCAGGGCTTCACAATTAGTACGTTTTGCTTCTGCCCCAACAAATTGTTTGATCACTACTTATACATGGAAGGCACTGGCCACTCAGCAGGAAAAGGCAAATGCTGTGTCTTTGATACCGACATTTACATCCCTCTCTAACTTTTAATTTCTTTCCTGACCGGAAATCCATGATAATAATCAGAAAACAACACATTTATACCAGAGATAACGGTGTCTTTCTGGCAAAATGTCTGTTGTTAAACTTAAGTTTTGAGGAAGTTTTAAAATCAATTAGTGGCGAAATCACTTCCTAACCTACAAAACATAAGTAATCATAGCTATGGCCAATGAGGAGAGGATGAATCAAAAGTGACACTTATGAAGATATGATGATCGTTCAGTTCAAAAACTGATGATTTGAAACCTTTTTTGGCAACAGTTACTCTTAAAGAGCTTCTGAATAGATCAGGCAAGTTATTTCAAGTGATAGATGGATTTAAATGATGATATAGAATTTTCTACAGAAGTACCTTGCAAAGTCAAAATAATGCCTTAAAATAAAAAATAGATCAGGAAAAATACTTCAGCTGTCCTTCCTGGCAGCTAAACTGACTAAATGTGTCTTCCAGGAAGAGATAAAAGCAGTTTAAAAAGACAGATAGCTCAGTTGACCCAATGCATCAGCCCCATTGGAGCTGCAATGACCCAATCAACCAATCATAAATTAGTTGCGGCAGGCTGTTATTAAAGGGTTCAGACATCCGCCGGGCAACGGAATCTCACTCTCGGACGTGATTGGTGGGAACGCCCAGGGCGCCGCGGTAACGACAGGTCATCTTGGTGACACTGAGTTATGCCTGTGTCGACATCAGCTCAGGTGAAAGGTCAGTGCTGAGGGAGAGCCCACTCACACTCTCACCGCACAGCCGCAGTGTGTGTGAGTTTGTTCATATGTACATATCTGTGTGTGTGTGTGTTTGGGAGGGAGGGGGGGGAACTGTCACATTCAGACATTCTCATTAACTGAGAAGTTGATTTATTATTGGTTTAATTACAGAGCTCTAGATGCCAATCAATTAATACCCTAACCTACAACCTCCAAGCTGCCTTCCACAGGTTAAGGTGTGTGTGTGTGTGTGTGTGCGTGTGTGTGTGTTCCTTAAATCAGGAAGTGCAGTAGACAAAAATTGCGGTCTGATTCTGTTTCCAAGAACGGAAGAAGTCACGACTGCTCTGCTTTTGCTAATGGACTCTTTATTAAGTGGTACTACACTACACAGATGGCAGTGACGTGGTAAATGGAGTAAGGAACCTCTGGCATGTAATGTGATCACAGCAATCTGATTACTAATGTTTAAAATTGGAAATGATACAGTACATAAAGCTGAAATCATTACATGTACAAACAGGGAAATAACTAAATACATGTGATCACTTCAGAGTAAGTATGTGGCTTGGTTTGCAAAGTCATTCACACTGGTCTGACAAAATGCCTTTAATGATATTTTAGTCTTATGCTTATATCAAATTAGCTTGTGCATTACCGGATAGAATTCATATTTTTGCAGAAAGAATGTTAATGGGATTGCAGTAATCTTATTAAATAAAATGATGAGGATTTAAACATTGCTCAGCTTTCCGCCTTTATTCATTTCTAATTTCTGACAAAAACACAGTACGCACTAATACTGCTTGCCTAACAAAAATGTTTTGCACTTTATATTTGATGAGCCATGTGTCATGTATCAATCATACTTAGTGTTGATTGCAAAAATGTTTTACAAAGATAAAACATTCTCCATTATTTATAAAGCCCTCAACCACAGTTCATTTGGGAATCTGCATTTACTTCCTTCCCGAGAATTTTCTCCTTATTGAAAACATTTTTTTAAGGATTTTTTGCAACTTGTGGACATGTTTGTTTCATCCTCTTCCACCTAATTCCCCCGGCAAAGCTTTGCACAACAGTTCAGCCGAAATCTGTGTTTCCGTATTGGCTGTCAAACACCACCCACCATCCAACGGTAAGACCTTGACAGTCCTGGATATGAGAGCAACAAATCATTACTAATCTAATGGGAACAGGGCTGTCAGTAGTTAAGTGAGTGTGTGCATGTGTGTGTGTGTGTGTGTGTGACAGAAAGGAAACAGAGGAGGAGCAAGAAAGAGAGACCCAGAGAGAGAAATTGACACCTATCACAGCTAACCTTATGCGAGTGTTCTAGATGTGAGAGTCGTGCCTGCCAGTTTCATCACCTTCCTCTCTGAATACATAATACCGTGTAATGCATAACATAATTCCCCTTTGTGAGCTGAATACTTATTTCCTGGCTGTTGAAAGCAGTTGGAGGAAGCCTGGAGTTCATGAGTGGAAGGTCACTGATTCAAATCCCTGGACTGGCTCAAGGGTCCATTATACTCCTTTAGAGCTGACTGTCAGACGGTCAAATAGCTTAATTTCTGTAACTTTCCAAAACCGATAATTCCACACATACCCACTTTACGCCGTGATTGGTCATCCGTGTGGAGGTGAGAAAAGAGCCGGGGTTTTAGCTCTCTTTTTCATTTCTTGACACAACTATCTCTCTCACTTTTCATGTAAACAACCAAGTGTGACTATGAATGCTTTGTAGGAATGTCTGTAAGTAAACTAACGCTTAAGCTGTGTTTAGACAGAACGCGTTACTCAACGCGAGTTTGTGTTTATTCGCCCCAAACAGCTAAAACACCAGCTGTACATTAGCTGTAAGCTAGCCAGCAACGGATGCACCAACCTTGTCTGTGGGAGTGTGATTGTCTGTTGGTGTTCAGTTCAGCCTCTGACTGAACTCAGAACTCAGAGACTCCAGTTCTTTCAGTTATTTCCCTCCAGCCTCTCTCCTTTTTCCCCTCTCGTCTCTGTACGTTCATCAAGTACATTCACAAAGTACACGGACAGCTGCGGACACCTTAGACACATAGTACTGTTCATACTACTTCCTGGAGTCCACTTAGAAGACGCGTTTTACACATACTCAGTAGATTGGCGCCCACAGGGAGAGATATGGATGGTATGTTGTGACCGTGTGCACAAATTGGAAGTACAAGCCTACGCGTACAACCTGACGAAATTTACGTCACACAGACCCTAGCGGACCCTCGTGTACTCGCATACGTGGAAAGTATAATTTTGGCTTTAGTGTCCCTCAACCCTTCTTCAACACTTATTACTTCTCAACTCAGTCAACAATCCAATAAGCGACTATCAGTCCATGCAAATCTGCAAGGCAGTGCATGTTAAATTAAGCCCCAGCGCTATTGATTTAGTAATGCATTTATCAGATTCCTATACATCACTGTTGTGTGGGGGACTGCTAGTTAACAGATAATGAGCTATCTATATGCACACACTATTTTATATAGCCAGCTCCTTAGTTATAACATAAAGACAAATATGGTAAGAAAATTAGATTAAGATTGATAAATTGAAATGAGTGTGAAAAAGAGGGGGGGGGGCAGAGGGAGGCAGGAACGAAAGAGAAAATCTACTGGAAAATGTGAGATGTTAAAAAAAAGAATGTGGGTAAGTGTGTGAAAGGGAGACGGAGAAATTTGTGTAATCACTGAAATTAATAAAGAGCATTCTCTCCAACTGCTGGATAGAAATGGACTTGCCTAGCAAGGCATTATTGTAATTCATGATGAGGGCATTAGGACTGTTACTTAGCCATAAGCAAATATTGAAAATTGGGGTTATGGTTTAAATAAACATTATTTCCTTTGAAACAGTATTTCATTTGTGGTTTAAAAAATCATGGTCTTATTTAAAAAGCTTGCATTTTGCCAAAATTGCAAATCAAACATGGCAGATATTTGTGGCTGTATAATACCAAGATGTCAACCTGCACAAAGCCTGAAAGGAAAGTTAAAGCAGCCTGGACTAGTCTATTGGAAAGTATCACATTGTCCCATTTAAATTCCCTGAACAGTGTGCATTTTCCAAAGGGAAATGAAACTAGTAGTTCTGACAAAATGAAGCCATGGATGAGTTTTTGGTGAATTTATTAGTCTCTTAAGGTGATTTGCCAACAGAGCAGACTGAATTTAAATCCCAAAAGCATAGGCCTTTAACCTCGACCAACATGACTCACTGAAGCCCAGCAGTGACTCACAGACTCATGCAGGGACAAAGACATCGACTGACCTCTGTTCAAGCATACACACACACACACAAACACACACTCACACAAATCTCCCAAATCCGCATTTCCACAATATCATCTAAATGCTTTTTCCCCTCAAAAACACACTTCCTCATCTCTGGATGAGATGACACCTGATCACCACATAGAAAGGTCATGTATTTATTATATACACACACACACACACACACACAAACACAAATTTGTGTGCTATAGTGTATATAAATGAATTCACAGCTTACCACAACCTGAACATGTATCTTCTGGCCTTCAATCGCACACAACACCCTCAAATTCTTGCACACACACACACACACACACACACAAGCACGGCAAAGCAAATACAACTCTTCTCTTGCTCATACAGGATGGAATGTGTGAAGCTATGGTGATGCACTAACACCTACACTATAGACAGATAGACGGCCGAGTCCTCGTACACACACACACACACACAAACTCCCACTTCCAATGCTGTGGTGATGCACCGACACCTCGCCTGCAAGAGATGAACAAATGCAGGCGGATTGTGGGATATATGAGGCGAACAAAAGAGCCCGCAGAACAGCAGAATAACAGTCTTTTTCCTCCCTCTTCACCACGCAAGAGTGAAAAATTTGATGCAGGTTCCTTTTGTGTTCAGACATCAGCTCAGAGGCTTCACAGGGTGATGTGTCTGAGTCAAGATTCACTTTCAGAGGGTTCAGATTTCATTCCTCAAACCACACCAGGTACCAAGTACTTTGATTCATCACATTTATGTTAATTGGAGAATTCCATGGGTGGGTTTTTTGGTACAACATACTTTGTTAAACTTGTTTTTGTTTTGTTTTTTCTCTGAAGAAGCATTTATCATCTGCTTTCTACATCACATCTCCAGCTTGTCCCCTTTATTTACCCGTCTCTTCCTTCATACCCATTTATCCCTCTCTTTCTGCCTCCATCTCTCTCTTCTCTCTCTCTCTCCATTCCTTTGTGATGTATTTTCTCAATTGGCAAGAAGAAGCTGGTTCCATATATCGTTAACAGCTCTGTGACAGATCATCCACAGCATTCACACAAACAAACCATGGCTTATTCATCAACACCTCCAGAGTGATCATGTTTATTTCTATAACAACAAGATAAAAAAAGGAGACTGAAAAGAGTGGGTGACAAGGGAAGAATGAGAGATACAGGAAAATGTGTGGCAAAAAAGGGAAAATTAGATGCAGAAACCAAGAAATTGGAAAGGGCAAAGTGCAACAGAAATGGAAAGAAACTATATGTGTTTTATTATTCCGTGAAGTATTTTTTTAATCTTCAGATCAACACATGAAATATGGCACACTAAAGATTAAACATAATGCACCCACAGCCTAATCAATTCTCTCTAAATGTATTGTTTTCATGGCTCTGGGGAAATGTTCAAACCCTTGAATGCAATTTGCTTGACAGCTAAATGGAAATGAAGCCAAAGAGACAAAAAGAAAGAAAGAGAGAGACAGTTGAAGGGGGTTGTGAAGGGTAACATGATTGGCATTGCTGGGATTCCTTTGAAGTCTCTGGTTGTTTGTGGGCGTGCATGTGTTTGTGTATGTGTGTTTGTGTGTGAGAGGAAGCCACAGTTGGAAATCTCTCACTCTGGGGCAGATTTAACAAGACTTACTTAAGTTTACTAACTACTTTAAGTTCCCAGTGAGACAGAGGCAGGAACACAGACAGGGGACACAGAAGCAGAGAGGAAAGAGATCAGCAGCTGAGCTCCAATCCATTTCTTTAGTTTCAACCCCCCCAGCCTAATAGTCCTACATAGATAGCACAAAAACATCCTGAAAGTTCTGTCAGGCTTATATACAAGCAGTCACATACTGATTTGAATATAGTGCTACATCAGTTCAGCTGATTATTACTTTAAAGGTCACAATTTGTCTCCATATCATCTCTTCCTCTTTATCTCTACTATACTATATACGTGTGTGTATTTCATACAAACAGACACATCCACAAGCAGCCACCACACACACACATATGCACATACATATGTAGACAGTAGGCAGTTTTTGACAGTTGACACCTGTTAACTCTCAATAAACAGACCGACCGGCAGACCAGGGAATTACGAAGGAGGCAACAGAAGGGATTAACACCACCCTTCGTTTAATTCATTCACCTCCTTTTTCTTTGCGCTTTTCTGCAAACATCTGAAATGCTGCGATAAATCAGAATAGGAATAAGACAAGGAAAATCAATCCAGTTAAAGAATTTAAAAAATGTTCAATGTTTATTAGTCATATTTTATGATGGTATCTCAGGATGAAAGCAAAGAATATAATCGATCACCCTGTAAAACACTGACTAATGGCTGTAAAACAACAATGGAGGGAAATTTGTAAAACTGTTCGAACATCTGGAACATTGTATTGTGTTGGACAGAAATTTTACAGTTTTTGGACGACACCCAAGGCTCTTCTGAAATGTGGTGCAAAGATGATGAACCAGCTGTGGCAAGTGCACAGTGTCATTTATTCAATAAAAGTAAATCATTGTCATAAAACAACACAATCAATCAACATTTATTTCATAATTTCTTTTTAAAAAAGTCAACTCTTGAGCTATAGAGGCAACGCTATCCACGTTTGCCAGTCCTATTGACCTGTTTTAATGCATCACAATGTCTTTCTTTCTTTCTCTTAAACTTTTCTCTCTGTCTTTTACAGACCATGTCTTTGTCCACTATTCTCCCTCCCCCAGCCAAACCAGTAAGGAATGCAGTTGATGAGGATTTCCCAGTCTGTGTGTGCACACATGTGTGTGTGTGTGTGTGTGTGTGCGCGTGCAAGTGTGTGCATGTGGATGAAACATTCCTGCCCCGTTATGTAGGGGTGCACACCTGCAGGGCACCTGAGGTCAAGGGTCACACACACACAAACACACAGAGAGAGCGAGAGAGAAACTTTGTGGGACACGCATGACTGGGCACCAACTACCTGTTGCTCTCTCTGTCTTTTTCTTCTACCTGCACTGTGCATACCTGAAAAAATACACACCACTTCACCAGTCCTCTCTCTCTCTTCCAACACATTTTTAATTATAAATAAGTAAAAAGTGAACAAAACTGCATGTAAGAGTCAACCTTGAAACATTTTTTTCTTTCTTTCCTACACTCATTTCGATCTTCCTTCCTCTCCTTTTTTGAAGCCACCCAGAGCTCCAACCAGTGAGAAAGTCATTAGCGATAGTAGTTTGTCCTGGGATTAGGGAACTAAGCTGGTAAATACAGCAAGGCTTTCAGCTGGCAGCCAGAAAAACGGAAGCCAGACGAAGAGACAATGAAATTGGTGGATACAGAGTGGTAGAGAGAGAGAGAGAGAAACAGAGAGACAGAGGGTGGGAGGTAGGGAAGGAAAGACAGAAAGGGGGGCGGGGGTGAAAGCAATGAAGACGAAGAAAGTAAGGCGTGATTAGGAGTTAGTCAGTAAAAAAAAAGAAGGCAGCTTCCCTCGTTGCTCATTAAAAGTTGAAGGAACTCAAACAGAGCTGGTGGCAGCTTGCAGTCCTTCTGCTGAAAACCAAACAGAGCGGCAGGGCGAATGGGAGACGAAGAGAAAAGAAGAATGACAGAGAATAGAAGTACTTAGTTTTCCCAGTCGTTTAGCAGTCGTGTTGTTGTCACTCTTTAGAGAAGCTTATAGAGAGGACAGCCATTCACTCTGGGGCAAGCAGACACAGCTGCTACCCACGCGCGCACACACGCGCACACACACACACACACAGAAGCCAACACAGAGTTGCATACACATTGAAGTTTGAAAAACTAAATGGAAATACTCGTAGACAGGTTGTCAACAAAGAAATTATTCAATAAAAAGCGATACATATGTATATTAAAAGCACTGATTCTGTCACGTTAGCAGAAACGTCGTCTTGCTTACACATGCGTACTGTATTAGACACACAGATATCGACACACATACAGTCAAGATATTGTTTCAACGAACCAACTGTGAGTGTGGGACCAAAGCTCTTTGGTTACTGACGAATGAGGAGGAAATCGCCTGGTGACAAAGGGCCATCTATGGACGGAGGGATGTGGGTTTGGAGGGTGTGAAAGAAAGAAACGACGAAAAGGAAGAGAGTCAAATGAAAACGAATGTGTGTACACAGACGTACAGAGGCCCTTCAGGCTAAATGAAACGGACTCTGTGTGTGGAGGGCTGAAAGCTTTTAAACAAACTGAAGAATGAGACGTTTCTAAAGAGGGATGGACTCAATATCTAGAGAGAGACAGACAGATAAACAGACAGATATATCCAAAATAAAGATTTTGGGGTTTGAGACAGAGTCAGAGGCTTTCTTTTCCCAGGAGATGAGTGGCCAAATGGAACATTCAGACAAGGAATGAGAGGAAATTTCAAAGTTAACTTGCATTAGTTTGAGTATTTGACTTGAGAAACAGCAGCAAAATTGGCATGATGACATGCATGAGCACCTGGTTCTGTTTTAAAATGGGGGCGCAAACTTGGAAACATACATAATTGGCGGGGGGTAATTTAAAAACAAATATTTTGCATTTCTACACCACCTAACCTCTTGGATTAAGTCAAGAAACATCCACCTGCACTAGTCCAGATTAGTTAGATTGAGGGTGCTATGAAAACCAAGAATGCATCAAGAACAGTATATAATTGGGTGAATCAGGAGAAAAAAAGAGAATAATCATAATAATGAAATAACAGAAAGCTGGATGTAAGGAGAGATCATTACACAGAGCGATGCGTCCTCATATTTAGAAATAATTCCATCCAATGTCTGACTAAAACTTAAACTAAAGTAGTCTGTAGAAGTCCAAATAAGTCACTTTCCACTGCTGAACATTTGACTGTTTGTTACACACACACACACACTGTTTGTTGACACTTTCATGCTGTTAGGAAAAGCTCTGCTCTGTCTGTCCGTCTCTCACTGCGCTGTCAGTCTGCTCCGATCGATCAGCGACGGGTTCGACTGAACCAACTCAAAGGGTGGTCCAAAAAATGTGTGATTTTTTTATTACTCGTTTTTGTCAATTGCTGAAAATAGTAAAATGATCATTGATATAGGCTGCTTACATTTAATCACCTAATTGCAGGGACTGTATGATGATAAGTATTTTTAAAAAGACAAAAAGTGGAGTAGCAAAACCATAACTTTGCTCCCCCTAACTGAATAATAGGGATGCATTTGCTCCACTTGCTTGATTGCTCAGGCGCCTATGATGGCATGCAATTAATTTTGATGTGTTTGCCAGGGCAAGAGTCAAAGATATCTAAGTACATTCAGGTACATTACCATTAGCCGCGGAGAAAGGCAGGTTTAATGGTCAATCTAAAGAGGAAAGACTTGTTATGTCAATTAGGGGATTGAAAACAAAGCAAATTTTATGGATTTAATTCTGTTAAGGTCTGGAGTTTTTAGTAAAAATGTCCTCCATCTCTGTAAATGTCTTCTGTGATTATAATAATGGATGATTGTAAGACCTGAGTTGTGTTTCAGGGAAAAAAAAAAAAAAAAAAAAAGATTTTGTGGCATTTTTATTTGCACAGCTTCAAAGAGAGAACACAATTCAACACTGTAAACAATGTGAAGCAGGTCCAAACCACACAAAGGAATACAGTCATTAAAATGCTGTTGTTGTAACATTTTTTGGAAGACAGACATCTAAAGAAACCATCACATTTTAAGTAAATTTCCTCCAGTTTTCACCTCATCTATAGATCTTTTAACTTCAACAACAAATCACTGCTTGCTGGGTAACAATTTTGATTTTCGAGTTAACATCTTGATGCAATGAAAAATGTCTTGACTGCACGCTAGTTATAGGAAAATGAATGACAAATTTATCCATTTCATACTGACTTCTATGCCTGAACACTGCAATACCCAACACAAATTCAAACACTGCAACACAGCATCTAAAATCAGAGTTACAGTTTGAACTACAGAAATGCCCACAGACTGACAATGCTCACAATGAGACCAGTTAACAACCAGCAACTTGTGCCCATGAAGCAATCAACAACGACTTTCTGCTTCCTTATGGCAAGTGAAGCCAACATGGAGTTAGCTTGGAGTTAGCATGTATTTTCAGAAACATCTTCAACCAAATATGCTGCAGTGTTCTTGTCAAATTTTGCCCAGAATAAGTCAACAAGTAAATTTGTGTTTCTTATTCAGCAGAAAAATGGAACTGGGAGTTGCTGGGTTAATGAGTTACTGTTCATTCTTGTTCTGTCGCCTCTTTTTTCCCTCGTTCACTCACTGACTACTTCCGTGGGTCGTTTATCCACTAAGTATTCGCGAATGTCCGGAAGATGTCGGGATATTGTCCCGCCCACAACTGAACAAAATATGATAAGCTAAGACAACTGTCAAAATCAAATTCATGCCCACATTGACTTGAATTACGCAGGTATTTGTTAAAGCTACTGAGGGTCCTGGCAGGGGGGAGTCGCTGATTCACCCAGATATCACTGGTAGAAAAATGGTGATTGGTCCATTTCCCGTTCCCTTATATTAACCCACTGTTTGCCAAGACATATTAGTCCAAGTTTATAATGATGATCTAGAAATTTTTACTATTATTTCAGTGAATAAAAATAGTTTTAAAAATATTTATTAGGAGCACAAAAATTCTTTCAATATTTTTTCTTTTTTTTTTCTTATTCATATATTCTTACCAGAGGGCTTCCTTCTGGTAGGAATATATTTGCATCACTAATGTCCTTCACCAAAAGAATAGTGCTGCTGCTGGATATGCCTCAAAATGTGTTTTCTGTAAAGAATTACATCCGGTACATGAAAGTGGAGCATTTCATCTACAGACTATGAAAACTTAGATGCATAATTACTCTTTTTTTTTTTTTCTTGAACAAAGTCGCTGGTGGTATGTGTGTGTATAATTTCAGTTAAGCAGACAGCAAAAAGAGGAAGCTGTGGGCGATTGGCTCCTCTCTGTACTCTCTATGTGGTTTGGGTCTGTGTGAGTGTGTATCTTGCTCTGATCATGGGTGAGTAGAAGGGCAAGTGTATGATGAGCCTGACTCTGTGTAGTGTGTATGTGTGTGTGTGTGTGTGTGTGTTTTGAGTGTGTTCATGCACATTTCCTTTGCCTTCAGATCATATGAGCGTGGGAGGTTTAAAAATGCTACATCAAGCCAGCAGCGCAGGCCAAAATATGTGTACGTGTGTATGTGTGTTTGTGTGTGTGTGTGTGTGCATATAGATTTCCCAACCCGCCTATTTACAGCTAAAGGAAAACTATGATTAGAGAGAAAGGAGAGAGAGCGAGAAAGAAAGAGACAGAGGGAGAGAGGGGGCAGACAGAAAACTCTCTCCATCTGGCCCAGTGGTGGGCCTGCCAGAACACACACACACACACACACACACACACACACACACACACAGAGGCACAAACACACAGATGCAAACAGTGTTATTTTCTTGTTTTGTTCTATTCTCAATCCAGAGTCATAAACAATACCTCACAAACCAACATCCTGACAACATCCGCACACACGTACATGGATATGCATTTAGGCGCACACACACACATGCATAAGAACATGCTAAAGTGTGAGAGACGGACGGACTAACTAACAGACAAACAGATGAACAAGCAGACAGACAGACAGACAGTCTCTCCCGCTAAAACAACCACAGTGGATTTTGAATTTGAGGCCTCCAACTAAGAAACCCCCCCAAAAACCACAATGTTGGTGGGTTTAGGGATTGGGTAACACACACACAAACACACACACACACACACACACACACACACTTTCATGGTCCTATTACAAACTTAATACCAACTTAATAACTGCAGAGGTTTCTAAACCCTGTTTCCTGGCCACAAAGAGTCTTTTCCATTCCTTTAATAAAGACGACCTCTCTTCTGCTCCAGTCAGACAGATACTGGTGCGGCAAAGGGTCGATTCATCAGTCTGCAACCCTCGTTGTATTAAACAGAACATGTACCTGAATACAAGGAAACTGTAACTTAGGCACTAGATCATCAGGGTGGAAACTAATGTACCATTAATGTCTATTCTGAACTTGGGAAAAAATGCCTTTTTTACTATGCAGCCTGGGTTTTGAATTAATTACAACTATTGTATTAAAGAAACATTTTTATTTCCCAGCATGCTATGATATAACCTTCATACTTAAAAGTTAAGAATGACATTCATTATTATATGTAATATCACGTATCCAATTCAACTTTGCTTGATTAAAAATCCACCACAGTGTCACCATACATTTGCTTTTTATTGCTAAAGCTGCGTTTTTCTATGTTGGGTCCAAAACATCTCATTACAACATTTCACTGTAAGTCAAATTTGATCTTACAGTGATTTGGCCAATGCAGATATTTTGTTACGTGTCACATGTAATATCTGAGACACTGCTGACAAGATTTTAATGAATGTTTTGGAATATATAAATCAAAATGTTTAACCATTGTGTTCCAGCATTCTCAAACATGCAATGATTACCCCATGGGGTTGGTACAGTTACACTTCAAAACAGAAAGACTTTTGATAGCATTTGGCCCGCAGGGTGTCTGCCTGCTCAGTGGCATGTGTTCAGTTTCTTTTACAAAATGCAAAAGATTTTCCGATAGCTGTGTAATGTTAAACCCCCGCCCCCCGAAACCATACATACTGTACTGTATGGGCCCACTAATTGAGGATTGATTGTCAATGGTACTTACTCTCCTATACCTATTCTGCTCCATAATCTCAACTTTCCTGTTTTTTTTTTTGTTTTATTTCAATATAATATAAATAACTGCCAGCTCTCCTAGGAAAAAGAAGCCCATGCAGGGAAATATTTCAATATAACTTTTAATATGGTTAAACACTTTAAAATAAAATCCTACCTACAGAAGGCCAGGGTTTTGCCATTAGCCCCAGAGTCTGGTTTATTACTCAATCAGCTGCATGCATATGCTAATACTGGTCCCTGTAAATGAGCTTACCAGACGTGTTCTGTTAGAGGGGGCTAAGAGTCTCCTGCTGTGCTGTTAATGTACTGGTCAGCCACAGGGAAAAGTGCTCATTTCTCTCTAACGGTTTTAAATGACTTGAAGAAATGACAAATTAATCTGATGACAGGATCAAACCAGAGTGAAAACTAATAGAGGGGGGTTTGCATTGCTTTAAATGCACGTAGACAGCACTTGCACAGCAGTGCAATGCGGATACGCAGACACACAAACATGCGTCCACAAACACACAAATAAAGCATGAACGCAAACTTGAATACATACACAGACGGACACGTACGCAAGCGCATACATACACGTACACAGTGACCACAAACACTGCTCTGTCAGGCACCACAGAAATGAGAGAGGTCATCTGATGAAAGACTGGAGGATAATTGATGATATTTCTGTGCTGGAGCCTCTTCAACCATAAAACACATTTCACATCTGTTATGTCGATGTGCTTGGACAGTTGACTTGAGATTTGGGAGCATGGTTTAGTCTCCTTAAGAGGTGGTGGCAAGGGAAACCACAGCTCACTTGATAATGCCACCGTGATACAGGATGGAGCTGCTTCATGAGCAACCAGTGGGTGACTTTTTGTCGGACAGTATAAAAATAACCTGGAGTACAGAGGACCATTTTCTGTTTTATAACTTGTAGCATTCATGTGAAACTGGGCTCATTTGAATCTAAATGTTTGATAAGTCCATAAAAGCAGGAGTGAGTATCGACTGTGCTTCTTGTTTCAAAAATATCACATTTCATTGCTGAAGAGTCTTGTTGAAAAGAGTTATAATATAACTTTTTTCTGTATAATAGCTACTTGGCTTCAGTGCTGCAAAGGCAGCAACTTCTGCACATGTCTACTAATCCGCTTCCCAAGACGGAAGAGGACAGAAGCAGACAAAAAGAAAGTGGGAAATAAAAAAGATAAAAGTGGAGGAAGACACCAAAGCCTTGCCCTTTACAGTTAATACTGAGGGCTCAGAGAGAGGTACATCCAGAAAGACAGGCAGAAAGAGAGAAAAAGAGAGAGAAAGAGAGAGAGAGAAAGCTTTCTAGCATGGAAGTTCAACTTCTATCTGAGTTTTTTTCTGCATATCTTGACACATCAACTTTGACGAGCTGCTTAGAAACACTAAAAGTGAATAAAAGTCCTGTTTTGTGCTCAACTAGACAACAATTCAAAACTACCATTGGGCTTTGTAAAGTCAGTTTACAGTCACATGTACCTTCCAATCATGTATGCCCAAGACCTACCTCTCATAATAGGCGGTCTATATAAACATTTGGCACTCACTCAGCCTGCCTAAAACAACGCTGAGTTCGGCCCTTGCTGCTTCACTGCTGCCTGCTTCAGAAACTTAACTCCCTCCACCTCCGCAGCCTCCTCCTGTATTAGCATTCAGCAGTTTGTAAATTTTGAATGTTTCTTTTTTATTATGTGTTCATGTTCAAACTAAAAAGCATATTGTTGCAATAAATGGTTAAAAACCTGATGCGAGTGTCCTGACTGAACTGATTTGTGTTTATATGGTGAAACCATGGAATATGGCCTACCACAAGGAGTCTGATTTATAAATCCTGAAACAAAGATAGGGTATAGCATTTCAGCATTTTTAAAAACTTTGTGCCAAATTTGCTTGACTTTGAGAGAGTGAGAAAAAAAATCAACCGCATTTGGTAGAAAACAGAAGGACACAGCCAGCGAGAGAGAAAGACAGAGAAGTGAGAACAGAGACAGAGCGAGAAGGACAGAAAACAGACAGAGGGCTATTCTCTTGTGGTCGACTATAGCACATAGGTTAATTCTATTATTGCAGGTCTGCAGAGTGGAAAAAGTAAGAATGAAGCTTTAGATTGAAAACAAATGTCAAAAGAAATGAGTTTCTGGCTGTCTGTGGGGAGTGGATGAGAGGAGAGAGAGGACAGAATAAACTATTCCACTGATGGATGAGAGACATCGAGAGTGTAAGGCGTGTGAGGTAGAGGGCGAGGAAAGCAGATCTGTATAATGTGCATTTGAAAACTTATATTTGCTTTGTCCCACCAGACACACAAGTGCAAGTCTTTTCAGTCATTAGTAACATATTTGATTATCAGTCAGGCTCACTGCAGTGTGTCCTGAAATCCACTTCCCAGAGATCACTTGTAAATAAAACTGTGATTCGTTTTCTTCATTTTGAGCTTCTTCCCACAAACTGCAGCTGCTACTGGAAATGTAAAGTTTGTTAAAGTCTCCCCAGACCGTTCAATGTTTATATATTATGCTGCACAAATTGTCTTCCGTGTATGATAAAGCAAAGCATCGCCATTAGGCGTGTTTAGATAGAGCATGATCAAGCTGATATGTTGCCTTAGGGAACCCCATGTAAAATGTGAGTAGAAGCCAGAAATGTATCCACAGAAAATGATGTAAATTAAAAACAGCACACATCATAAAGGAGGAATTATGCATGAGGAACACACTTTTCGGGTGCATGCACCAATAAGTTGACAGGAGCTGCTATGTATATTATGATTACAGTATGGATAGTTTTTAAGTAGATGAAGAAAAAACTTAGGACAAAAAATCTGCAGTGATAGAATACAAAGAAGTGGAGGGAATAAGGGATCTCAGGGAGATAATGATGGAGAGAAAAGAAGGTAAAAAACATCTGAATGTAGGGGAGAACAGCATCAAGCGTGTTTCAGGGTTCAGAAATTATGCAACGACCCTCATCTCGACAAACAGAGCTGTCGGTGCAGTTAAGTCAATTAGGGTGTACACGTACGTGCACACGCATGTTAAAGGTAAACAACCTGATAGGTCTGGAAGAGCACTTAGACAAAACGGCAGAACACCAACAACTTACTGCAGCCTTGACCCATCACTTACACACATGCTTGTGTTTCTCACCCCTGTCAGGTACACATGCAGACACCACTTATCGGCCTTTTGGGTCAGCACTGAAAGCAAGGCATCATGGGAGTCATATGTTACCTTCCTGGCGTCTGCTCTGCTGCCTGCTCTTGACCCTTAACCCCACAAACTATGACCAATTTTCAGGAACACCTCAGCCTGTGGTTCCCTGTCAGGTCGAGTCAAGGCAGAAGCATCTCTGTACGTTGCAGCACACGATCAGTGAAACCTTTTTACCAAGTTATGCAGAAGGACACTGAAAAGTATGTGAAGTGGTGACAGGGTCATAGTTCTGAGCTTTCCCTCAGTGAACTAAGAGTGAATTAAATCAGACAGAATCAGCTCACACAGAAATCCACTAAGATGCAGAATCCAAGACTCCTTGCTGAAAAGGTCAAACCCCGGTGGTGGGAAATAACAGAAGTCTAGACAGAACTTTACACTAAGAGAATATGACAGCACACCTGCACTGACCTATTTACGGTTGACCTACCCCTTTAAAAGCACTGTCTCTTAAAAAACGATAACACCAACCCCAAATACAAGTCTACCTGTTTAGGAGCCTCTAGAAAACTATTTTAAGACAGTAAATCATAGTTTTAGTAAAGAAAACAGCGGGAAATGATTAGGCGAGTGCTCTTGCATACTATACAATTAGTGGTGGAATCTGATTCTTTAATAATACACAACTACAGCTACAGAAGAAACATAAAACAGGTGTTTAGACAAAAGAGAAAAGCAAAGTTTTTTCTTATTTTAAATAAATCCATGAGCAATCTTTGCAACCTAAAATTTGATGTGGAAGTGCTTTTTTTTTCCTTACAAAATATGCACCATCCTCATCTTGAGTTTTCTCAGGGGAGTAAACAAACCAAAAAAAAAACAGCTACTGTACCAAAAGTTGACTGCATTGCCATGACAACTGTTTCCACAGCAGAGGTTGTCAGAGTTGTGATTAGGGAAATTAGACTCAAGGCTAATTATGGGATGTATTTAAAGCTGTGTTAATGAGTGGCTGTACTAACTAACTTATTTGGAGGTGACACACACACACATACGCACACACTCACAGTGCAGAATGAACAGGAAGCCTGTACTTCTCTTTGCATGGCTGCTGTTCACTCACCCATTGACGACAGCAGGGAACTCCCTCAGCACCACAGTCAGGTGTGTGTGTGTCTGTGTGTGTGCGTGCGTGTGTGTGTGTGTACATGCATGCCAGGATGTATATTCAAATGAATACCTGTCTGTATGTTCTGTGTCTACATCTGCATGCCTCCCTACCTACAAGCCTCTTGCTTCCGCTTGTGTGCATGTATGTGTGTGTGTGTGTGTGTGTGTGTGTTTCCAGGTATAGGACCCTTACACCCAGTTCAGTTTTCACTCAACAGATTTCATTAATGTGGCTCCTCAAGGAGTCTTTCATCTCACAGCCTTTTCCGGAAAGGTAGAATGGTCTATTTACCAGCGGAGCACCGCCAAGAAGCTGAAGCTGCTATTATTACTACATCTACCTCCAGTATTAGACCAGTGATTAATAGAGGCTCTGTATATGTATAGTGTGTCTGCAGTGTGTGTGTGTCTACGTCGGTGTACGTGTGTGGTGGAAGTGACTTAGGAGTAGTACAAAGAGAAGGAAACACTTTAGGGAGAAAGAGGGATTATTGGAGAGAAAGAGAATTCTTTTTATTGGCCATTGGGTATTTTAAACCTCAAAGTGAACCATTTAGAGCCGAGGCTTACTTTGTATAAATCCAAAAGATACTGCAGTTATATCAGCACTTCAAACAGAAAGCATGATTTACAGTACAGCTCAAGGTTAGGGCCACTGATGGTCAAATTCAGGATCAGAACAAAAACAGGAACATGACAATAATGCAAAATTATGGTTTAATTAAAAAAAACTATGTACTATGTTAATTGATTGTGTAATATCACTATTTTAGATTGCATTTGCTCAGAGGATACATACAGAGAGCTGGTATTTGTGGTAACCGGTATTTTCTGTCTATGAGCCACTTTATGAAATTATGAAAACACACTCCAATTTGTCAATTCAAAAACCCCTCACTGTGTTTATAATCTGCACTAATGGTCTCTCTGTGCAAGTGAATGGTACTTAGCAGTGAGAGTCACGCTGTTTACAGTTAGGAGCTCATTAGCGGAGAGAAAAGTGGTGGCAATATTTTGGTAACTGACACGCATGATGTATGATGTATGTTCCTCCAATCACAATTTGTATCACGAGAAGAGAAAAGGGAAGATTATGAACAAGACAAGCGCTCACAAACGCTCGGTTGACAGGACTGCGCTGCCGTCGGACACAGAGCATCAACCTCTTGAACTGGACAGGCAGACAAGGGCCTGGAAGGAACTCCAATTATCCCAAAAATCCACAGAGGAGAAAAATGAGAGGATTGTATCTATTGGAGGCTGGATTGTGGAAGAAGTGCTGAAAAAAGAGCCCTCAGAGATGTCACCATTATCTTCTTGTTGAAATAGACTGAAGAGAAAATACAGAAAATCAAATTGCAAAACAATATGTGTATGTAATATTTCTCAAATCCAGACATATCTTTGTGAAAGAAACAAATCTCCTGCAGGACAAATACCCCATGACAAATACGTCTATTCAAACCACATGTTTTTGTGAGTGTGAGAGTGTTTCCAACATGCGCTACATCTTCTGAAATGTCAGGACAACATGGTTTAGGAGGCGACCCACGCCTCTCCAGGATGTCGGCCCCTGGCAACGCACGTTTGTCGAGACAAGGAGCAGAGGAGAAGACAGGAGAGGAAAAACAGGAGAAGAGGAAGGAGAAGAAGAGCAGGGTGTGATTTATGTTGGTGTTGATTGTTGACTTACTCTCACTGCCTTTTCACTCTCATTTCTCTTTTTCCTCCCTACATTCTGCCATTTGTCTTTTCTGTCTTCTTTCTTCCCTTGTCTGTCATTGTCTGGTGCTCTCATTTTGGCTTTCTTCTACACTCACACTCACACACAACAACATTCCCCTGTGAATGAAGTTTGTCAGCATGTACAGACAAACTTCCACTCAACCTGAAATATAAATGGAAAAGAACAAGGTTGCAGACAGTTTAAAAGGACTCTAATAAACCTAAATCATTCTTTTCCTCTTCTGTCCTAAGAATTATCGACACAAAACACATCGTGTCTGGCCAAACACCCCTCTCTATCAGATGACCTGAAACTGAATAACCAAGCCTTTGACTACAAACACATAATAACACATAATAATAATAGTAATGGTTCTAAAGTAATAGTAATCATTAATATTATTACAATTTGTACAAAAGAGAAAGCTGTCAAAGTTTTCAATATCAGTGTCCAAATTGGAAATACAGTATGTATGACATCTTAGGAGCATAATCAATAAAACAGTCCACAGTGCATATTTAAGTCCAAACATAAATGTCTGCTTATGTAAAAATGACATTTTTACATAAGCAAACTTTAATTTTATAACTCTCTTATTGGTAAAACCTCAGTACTAATCTATTTTATAGGCTGTTTATGATCTAACATCAGTTTAAACAAAAGCCAACTGAGTTGGCATCAGCAGCTAATAATCATCACTAAAAAGACAAATTATTTCTTATCTTAAAAGGCAAAAACACAACCAAAAAGAAAAAAAAAAAAAACAAATGCGATCATCATGATGAAAAAAATCACTGATGATGATGATGTTGATGACTGCTGTGCTGAAACACGCTGTTGCGTTTTCTAAATAGGGTACTTAGACACTCGAATTGACTCCAGAAGATGTTTCTGGCCAACCCGAGGCCTGTAATTATACACACTGATATGTTTTAGATGATGAGAGTGGAACTCAAATACACACACACACACACACACACACACACAACGTACTATACACACACAGACACACACATACTCACACATAATGTCTGCCACTCTAGACTTGGCAAGGTTTTCAAAGGAAGCGGGCATCAGGGCCCCAAAATGTGCATCTATGAGTGAGTGTGTGGGTGTGTGGGGGTGTGTGTGTGTGTATGTCTGTTCAAAGCCTTATTCCCGTCATTTAAAACATAATCCATATACGGTGTGGTAGGTCTACAGTGTTCCAGGAAAGAGTGTGTGTATGTGTGTGTATGTGTGTGTGTGTGTGTGTGTGCCTTTGTGTGTGTGTGTTTGTTAACGAGACAGTGCTAATTAAATTCAGAACAGCTTCAGAGGACGGCTATGTTTGCCATCCATGACATTATTGCATGTCATCAGACACACATAAAATGTTCAATACGAGCAAAAGTGAGCACACACACACACACACACACACACACACACACACACACACACACAGAGGCAACACAAAGCCACACAAAATATGACATACACAGATGTATACCCGCGTACAGATTCACACAGAAATCTCTGGCATCTCTGTGGTCTCTTGAAGCCAACAATGTTAAATTCCTCCCGCCTCTCTGCTTCCCACAATCCTTTGTGTTTGCGAGGTTGTGACGTCAGTGACGCCTCCTGATTTTCTGTCCTTCTCTGATCATCTGATTGTTGGCGTCCATCATTCCAACAACAATGACAAACTGTGCTGAGCAGTGCTCTGATTTTAGGCTTTTATGATTTGATGGTTTAACGTTTACAAGATGAGGTCAATGTTGACAAAGCAGTGATGTGAGCCTGAATGAAATAAGATAGTTACATAGTTTAACCCTAACTGTGCATTTATGTTGAGTTTCAAAGGTCATTCTTGGCTTTGGAAACAGCAGTTGATGAAACAACTGCCCAGTTGTCATGGAAATGGAGATGTTTACATTTTAAAATCGATTTAAGATGAGAAATTTCAGCAAGAACTTTAAAGTGCTAAGAAAGAAAATGGATAATTGAACACCTCCAATTACCAAAACAGCTGGCAAATAGACTTGTCAACTGCATTCATGTCTTTTTGAGACAGAGACAAAAGAAAGAGGTGACTTAGTTTTGCTGCACCTTGAGACTGTTTAAGCATCAGCTTCTGGCACATTTAAAATCATTTCAACTAATGATTTTAAACTCAGTCATGAGGTCTGGTGGTCAAATGGTGTAATACTCATAGCTATTTAGCTGTTTGGATCCAGCTGGGAACCTCTGTCATATATTCTAACTGGTGCATTCAACTATGACTTATGAATCATAGTGTTAGTTCAGGCAGAGCACTGAAGTCCTGAATGTATTGGCTGATTGGCCTCAACTGTTTCTAATATGCTTCACAATCACTGGCTCATCCAGAGCTCTATGTGTGTTCGTTAGGTGTGTCCTTCTGTTTTGGGGGAAAAGACAGAAAATCTAAAGAGGAAGTTTTGACTGCTGCACAATTACATTTGTTTACCCCGTTTTTGTGTTGTTTACTCATTGGAGAGAAAATTACTCCTCACACAGACATAATACACACAGAAATGCATGCACATAAAGTTTATTCCCTACATCGGTGCCTGTACACCTTTTTATAAAACAATATGACCACATGAGCGGCAGATTCCTGGCAATTTGCGTCCATATGTTCCCGCATCTATGTTTTTTGTGTATTTGGCCGCGCATGTGCATGTGTGTGCATTCGTTCATCTTAATAACACTACAAAGACGGTCTAATGAAAGCCACATGTCTGTGTGAGTCAGACTTGATTCACTCACAGCAAATATGGAAGAAATGCCAAATATGCCAGAGAGAGGGCAAAGAATGAGAGGGGGAGTGAAAAAGAAAGTGAGGGTCACCAAACTAAGATTTCTAATACTTCACCAAAGGCTACAAAACCCCAATTGTTGATAGCTGATCTTAAATGCATAAGTAGCCCAATAAATCATACTAAAAAGACTGCTCCAACTCTTATTTGATGCTTTAAACATTGGACATTTTTATTTAACAGGATTATTTAATAGCTTTGGCATGAGTGTACTTTTTGAAGTATGCTACCCGACTTTGTGGAGTGATTTCATTGACTATGAATGCATGTGCAATCGACCCAGACGAACTGACACACATGTCCGATCTGTCTCTGGCTGGCACAAGGTATTGTAGCGCAAGAAACACACTCCGACGCACACACACATACATACATGCACGCAGTGACAGCAGATCAGTGAGCACCTTGTCAGAGAGGTGGCATAAACGTGTTTATATGCATGTGCATATTTGTGCGTGTGTGTGTGTATGTAGACATGTTCATGCTCTCGTCAGCCAACAGCTCCTCAGCAGTGAGTCCAACACCTTGTAAAGAACAGACGAGCTGTCTGTTAGGAGAAAGACAGACAGATTTTTTTTTTTTCAAAAAAATTGTCTTTGCCTCTCAAACAGAGTCATAAAGCTGTGACATGACTTACAATTTGATCACTAACAGTTGTGCTAGTGGGTTTCATTCATGCCATTTCCCACTTACTGTCACCCTTACGTCATGTATCTTAATGAAGGCGTGTAACCAATACTTTCTACTATCTATAAGAAAGAAAAGAATAAATAATCTTGAACTTTGTAATTCTAAAAAAGTTCATAATGACAAAATATAGAAGACTACCAGTTACCCTGTATGGTCGCATCTATTTATGGTAAGTAAATGGCACAAATATATTATCCAAATGACTTACTGGTGCTAAAACACCACACACACCACCTTTAAGTGCTTTTAAATCCCTTTGGTTGGACAAATCTGGTGTGAATCAGCCCGTTAATCCTCGCACTAAACTGGAAGAGCTGAAACAGTTGCAGCGGGGCAGTGGAGATGCAGCCAAGGAGCGGCCAGTGACATCATCTCTTAAGTGACCACATGAAAGTGGCCACCAAGCAGTGGGTGGTGTGGACTTCAGTAGCGCTCGGCACCACTTGACGCCCGAGGCCGTTTATTTAGCTTGGTCTCTCGCTGATACTAACTGGTGCCGGCATTTATTTGCTCTCCCTCTCTTTGGTACTTGATCTTCCTCTCTCTCGTGTTGTCTGTGTCTCGCTCGCTCGCTCTGTCATTTCCCCCGTGGCCCACTACAGCGTGTGTCCCTCCCAGACATTCTCCGTCTCAGCAACATGATTATTTGTTCTGGTCTGTGTGTTTCTAGCTATTACACGCTCTCTTTCTGTGTCTCTTTTTGTGTCAGCCTGTCTCTCTGTATTTGGTTCTTTTTAGCCGGGGCTCTCGTCTTGCTGTGTCCAACTTTTCCTATCAGTTGTCGGCTTACTGGGGTAGGGGCTTGGTGAAACCTGACTTCACCAGTGAGATTTCTCCTGAGAAAAAGCTATTTTTCTGGCCTTATTAACAATCAACAGTGTTTCTAATTAGCTTGAAATGGACATCAAGTAGCCACCAAAAGTCTAAAAAATTCACAATTTGTAAAATTCATACAGATTCACGTTGTAAGAAAAAAACAGCACGTTCTTACTACAGACCCTGTCCTCTTTAGGGGTCAATAGGCTTCGAACTAATTTTCTTGTTGGATCAACAAGGTGGCGTCTTGTAGGACCTTTTCCCCACACCTTCCTGACATCAGAATTGGAGATCTGTCTGACAGTTTTTGTAACTTTACCAAACCAACATTCTGACAAGCAGGCCAACTTTACGCAGCGATAGAGAGCAATCAGGGTTTTAACTTCTCCCGCAAGACCCCCCCCCCCCATTCGTCAAGTATTTCAGTCACTTTTTGCATGTACAACCAAAACCAAGAATGCCTTCGAGGAGAGACTATATAAAAGCATTTGCTCTTATCCCAATTTTTATGATTCATTGCATTGAGACTACAAAGACACACAAAAGGCACAGAGATCGGGGAGACAGTGTGCCGCAGCAAGGAGGAGACTGTGAGGGTAGGCTTTTCGCCCCGCCTTCAAGTGTGGCAATTCAGCAAAGTTATAAACACTTTTGCCTTTAGACGCAGTCAGACGACACGTCGTACAAAATACTTGTTTCAAGCATACCGAGCATCTCACTGGGCCGTGAGTTAAAATGATACAACAACAAAAAAAAGGAAGCATCATCTCACGAAAACACTGAAAATATGTACGTCACCAATTACTGACCTGCTGCTTGGACAACGTGGGTTTACTTTCATCTTGTCCTTGTCTTTGTCCCATTCCATTTCATCCTATCTCCTCCTTTCTCTCATTCTTCTTTCCTGTCTTCATTTCTGTTGTGATCATTTTCCCCCTTTCTCACTCCCTCAGTATGTGTCTCTGCATACATCTCCACAGTTTATTTCTCTTTTGTCAGTGTTGGTAACTGCAGCCGGCTGTTTATTGATGTTCAGTGGTGCAGACAAACTTTTCCACACATCAAACATCCCTCTGCCATCATCATCATCTCCTGCTGGCTCTTGAAATTTGTTTTTCTTTCTCTCTCTCACTGATTCGGTCTCATTTTGTTTCTTGTTTCTTACAGCTACCTATACGCCAGTTAGTGAAGCCAGAACCCAGAATACTCCTTATCCTGATTGGCTGCAGGGAGTGTATTATTTAATCATTTATATGCATGTGTTAGTCTTATTTCCACATATCAGCGCTTTAACACAGAGACCTCGTCACCATTCTAAATTATTATGCATAAAGATTCTACTCATTTTTGCTGTTACTAGGCTACAGCTTCAACCAATTAATTGGGCAGTAAATTAGTGTTAACAGTATGTCAAGCTTGACAAAGTTAGTGCCAACATAAGGTTTCTATTTAATCCAAAACATAATGAACATAAATATAATGAACAATCTGGTATGTGGTCATGGTATAAACAGAATAATTGACTTTGGGCTGAAAATAAAACCCTCTGTACAGACAAAAACCCTTTCGCAGATGGGTTTTTATTTCTGTCACATATTTGTTCTTTGTTTTACTCATTTATCTTTTCACCATGTACAGTATCTTAGACACCAGCGACTGTATTTTGGCAAAACTTGGACGCATGATGCATCTCACCACAGCAGTGTAGCATTCCCAAAATTACACAAATTACCCCAAGGGAGATGCCATAATTATAGCTAAAAACAAGCTGACAGATTTGTTTATAGCAAAAGCTTTGGAGTACAGGTTTCAGAGGAGAGTTTTAGTTTCACACTATGTGAATGCAACATTAAGAGACTTCACTACTGCTCAAAGCAATCAGTTTTGTGGAAAACGTCTATTAGCAAAAGATTATGTAACGCTGGAGCATCTTTGCAGCAGTGGTACAAAAGTAAAGTCATCTACAGATAATCTATGACAGCTATAGTAGATATGCAGCAATGGTTATATGGAGAAGCTGTGGTGGCCTTGTAAAACAGAGCTACGAATTAGCGGGCAAGCCGCTGCAGTCTATTGTCTTCAAATGAAACAGAAACCTATCAAAGGCACGCTGAGACATATACAAGGCCGTGGGGTTATACCACAAGCTTGACGCTGCGCTTGTTAAAGTGACCAAAAGTCAGGGTGACAATTTTACGGAGAACAATGCCTCTCTGAGCGCAGTGTGTTTCTCTGCCTCTTGTTTCTAAATGTTTCACTTCTTTCATCTCTCTCTTTGACTACACATTTTACTTATGTGACTGCTGGTGTTGATTATGTCAATGGCAGCTGGTGACTCAAAAAATTGGGAAGGACAAGAGGAAAACCAACCCACGGCATCATGTTATTTTACACTAGTTGGCTACTCATCTCTACTTTCTTATGTTCAAGTTATGTTCAAATGCAGGGCTGTGCAGAGACCTTTAGAGGGGCAGGTGGCACAAGATTTTAAAAAAACCATACACAAAAAAAAACCATACACAAAACATATCACATGATTTACACGTATTTACTATGTATTTCTTAGTACACAGAAATAAAGTACCACAAAGCTTATAATCTGATACAGGTAGAGATCAGTGCTGAATACTAGAAAGACTGAACACTAAAAACATTCACAGGTCTAAAAGTGTAGGTTCATATCAGAGTATTAATGCATGTATCAAATACATGACTTACACACTCTTATCTATATGCACAACATAGAAAAATAGCCTACAAAGCTGACAGTGTTAACACTGTTGTTATTGTAGTTGCTTTTAGTATTTAAAGTTTTAATTTTAGTTACTTTAAGCATATTACTCAATATACGGCTCAGCTTAAAAGTGGACAAGAATGAAGAAATTCTCACAAGCAAGCAGCCAGACCTCCTGCACACTCATTCACAAATCACAACATCAACACACAACAGGCGACTGAACAACCACTCAATTAAAAACTGGATAAATAACAAATGAATCAGACTCTTTCCATGTGAGTCCAGACAGCTCACTGTAACTCTTCAACAGCTTCAGTGTTCAGACAAACTACCTACAGCACATTATATCATCTCTGTGCTGCATTCTTGTTAAGGAGATAAATTCACACAACAGCCACAGAAAGACATTTAACCATCAGAGAAGAAATTAGCGACCAGAGAGACAGAGAGAGAGAGAAGCTGTATCTGACTCACGTTATCTGATGTCTTCTTCTTTCTTTCATGGAGATGAAGTATCCGTCATAACGTCCCACTGCATGTGTGGCTGTTGGTCATCTTGTTCGTTTGTTAACAGAACTTTGTCGCTGCTGGTTATCTGTCTGATGTCATTAGCAACAATGACAAACAAGCTAACTCTCCCGGTTGTTTCATTTAAAGTTAAGTTTTTCTATTGTTGATGACAGGAGTTCACGTCAGAGCAGCAGCACGTCACAGTTGTCCCACCGTGCGTCCAACACAGACAGCTGAAATCCATTCTAGCCGTTAGCTTAACAGTTCTTCAGGCTGCTACAACAAGCTAACTGTTGCGTTGGCTAACGCAAGTAGCTATTTACTGCGCGACAAAAAAGGGAAACGTAAATCTGAATACAGGAAATTTGGACTCTGTTGAAAAGGCCTAAATAAAATGGAAAATTTAGTGATGTGTTTAAAAGTAGTTCGCAGTTTGCAAGTTATAATTTCTTTTCTAATATGCTCCTATATGAATAGATCTATCGCTTTACCGCATACAGTGGCAGAGAGTTGAAGATGAAATTTGTAAACTGTCATTGGACCGACGCAATGTCAATATTGTATTCTGGTTGTTGATTGGCTAGTGAGGACTTACTCACTAAACGTCATTTTACGTGCTTTGGTCAATCATAGAAAAGCATGAAAAAAATTAAGTACATTAAATTGATATAAGAGATCCGCTCTAAGGAGGACAGCAGGAGCAGGTCCTCCTCTGCTCTCCTCCACTTCACACACACACCCTTTCCCCTCCGGCCTGACCTGCAGGTGTCGCTATTAAAGCATTTTAATCACAATTTCAATAATGGATTTTTTCCAAAGAATAGAGTTTTTTTTATAAATGATGCTGATATTTTGTAATGGTTTATTTCAACCAATTACTCTTTTTTATATTTTGATCTCTCTCTTGCCTCTCAAAACCAGAGGAGGAGCAACCTCCTCTGCCTCTATGGATGAGCCTCCTCTGGATTATGTGTACTGTAAATGTGAGAGTTGGTGAGTTTTCAAGTCATGTTTAGCTTCTTCACAGAGATGAACACTTACCTGAACATTGAGAAACACAGAGAAAGATATTTAAAGATAGAAAGATATTTAAATGCAGCGAGCAAGCATCTGACAACTGTGGAAGACAGGCTGCAGTTGATTAGAGCAGCTCACTGACACATACTTAGAGAGCATGCCTATTATACACTTTAACACACTGGCAGTCAGTTCAGAATGCAAACGCAGAACAAATACATAAATAAAATAAATAAAGCACAGACACACACACACACATAGCTCTGACAGGTTATCAGATGTCTGCATAACATTAGCCACCCCTGCTGACAAATTAGTTAACCTGTCAAAATCAAAGTTGTGTGAAAAAAAGAAAAGAACAGAACAGAAAAGAAAAGAAAAGAAAAGAAAAGAAAAAAGGCAGGTAGAGGATTGTTTTCATGGTTTCATATTTCTTTGTTTAAAGCCAAAACGCACATTCCTGCTTGGTTTATTTAGTGTACCCCAGCACAAACACAACAGCTAATACTACATTATGTCTCTCCCTTTATCTCCTAGACATACACAGCACACAGTGACGTCCATGCACACATTTTCAGCCGTGAGAAGAATTCGCTACCCAAACAAGATAAACCCTCTTGTTTGTAACTTGATTTGAACAACATACACAAACTGTCATGGCTTTTTTTGGATCTTTAATTATCTTTCTCAACCTAAAATGAACCGTCTCCCACTTGCTCCCACTCAGTTATCTTTTCATTCAATTTCCTAACAAAATGTGTTTTTTTCCATTGCAGTATGCCTTTATTTGGGTAGGTACACACAGTTATAAACAACTATGCAACAGAACTGATATGAGTCTGGATTCAAGTCTGACCTAGAGAGGTTTGTGCTTGAAATAACAAAGTAAATGTTTTTTTGCAATGTAAATGAAAAACTAACAAACGTAGAGCTATTTTAAAGTTCAAAGCGCTGTGTTTAAGTTCAACAGGTGGAGCCCCAACTCTTACATAATAACATCTGAAAGTCATGTTTGAGACTGACTCTGATTTTCTGTGTCGGTGTGTGTGTGTGTGTGTGTGTGTCTGTGTGAGACAGCGAGAGAGGGAAAAAGAGGAAGAAACAAACAGGGATATACTGCATATACTGTTAGTGTGTCCTCAAGTGTATGAGTGTGTTTGTGAGTGATGTATAAATATATCTCTACAGGTTTTAAGTGGCTTTGCGGTGCTCTGTATTTAGAGGAAGCCTGGTTAAATCTCCTCTCACCCATTCATGTGGCTGACTCTCTCTCTCTCTCTTTCTACTTCTGCTGAGTCTTTCATTTCCTCTATCTTCATTCTCGTCTCTCCTGTTCCACCTTCAGACTGTTCCTGACTTTGTCTCTGTCTTTGTCTCCCTGTCTCTATCACACACTCGACAGTTTGCACCTCCAAATCTCTCTCTCCTTCTAAAGGCTCTGCAATATCTACATACAATAACTTCAAGAAGCTCTGGATGAATGTAAAGCAGGTTTACATGGTCTGCTGACAATATATTATTTGTTATGCTCTCTTGTATAGTTGTTGCATGTTTCTTACGTGTGTGTCTTTTGGGAAATTGCTCACTTTCAAGAGATTTGTTTCTTTTTTGCAATGACTATGAAACTGTGTACAGATGGGTAACAAATTAAAGGAAAACCAACACAAACCTTCAGAACAGCTTCGGTGCTCCTTTGCCAAGATTCCTCAAGCATTTGAACTCTTTTAATGATGTTACTGGAGAGCGGAGAACATGATGGTCCAAAATCTCCCATGGGTGTTTAATCGGTTGGTTGCAAAGGCCATAGCATAGTGTATAAGTTACATGATTTTACACTCATCAAACCATTCAGCGACCCCTTGTTGCCTGTATGGAAGCATCTGAATTTGTTATGCTTCTCTACTCCTTTACATATGTTTTTCCTTCTATTTGTCACCTGTCTGTATATTCAAATTCTATATAACACTAGAAGCTGCATATGGTATATGCAACAGTAATCTGCATCATTCTTTACAACACCATTCTATGAGGTTAAAAGCTGGAATGTGTACACTAAACAAACTGTAAATATAATAAGTCAAAATTTACTTCCATAGTTTGGAATAGTAACCATGAAAATCAGGAAGATTGGTAGGCTATGTCATACGTTTGTGGTATTGTTAATGGAAATGTTTCTTTAAAATAAAGACATTTTCCATCTTCTCCGCTGCTTACATTTGTAAAGAGGATCTTTGGCTGTTCTGTCAAAGGTTTCTCTTGCAAGGATAATTGATTTATCAAACGTCTTTTACTCATTCCACTATCTGCCACTGCCATCTGAAACTTTTGAAAATGTAAGCAGCAGTTGCGCTAGAAGAACAGCAGCACCCCCTTCTAGTTTTGTACCACAAAGCAATCCAGCAGGTTTCCAGCCAAATCCGACAAGGTGGTACACAATGTTAAAGTCAGTTTAGAGTCCAGTAGGAGCTGACAATCTTCTTAATGATGGGCTTTTTCTTTGCAGTGTTTATTCTAATGTTTCAGCCTCAATATGGACATGATTTAGTGATGTTAAAATGTTGCATGTAACAGCTTATGTTAGTTATTTTTTGCAGTTGACTCATCTGCAGTGCTACATGGATGATGTAAACGCTCCCGGCCTCCAGAGTTAGGTCTTTATTGCCAGCATGTTACACCATAGTAACGTAATGACAAACAGACAAACTTTGATTCAGTCACTCTTTGCAGTTTACTGCATGACACGGCAGTTTCGAAAGCTTTTATTTTCCAAAAAGGTTTGTGTTTCAGGTAACATCTGAGCATGATTATATCCTCAAAAAAAGCTGTGAGAAAAGGTGTTCAAATTAATCAGGACAGACACTCGAATCAAAGGGAAATACTGATGCTCCTTCATGGAGCTGCATACAGCGTAAGAACTTCACTTTGTTTATTTAGACTCATTTAAATGTATGTAGTCTTAATATTTCAGCAAGGAAATATTCAATGACTACTTTCTTAATTCTGAAATCAGTTATGAAAGTGTTCCAACACATGTGAGAGTCCAGCCTTTGTGAGAATTCATTTGTATGGCAAAGAGAGAGAGTTTGTGTTTGTGTCTCTCTCAGTGCGTGAGTGAATTTGTATATCTGTAGTGTTTCTGTTACTGTGTGTGTGAATGTGTGAGACACAGAGAGTGTTTGTGTGTCCTCCCATGTGTGAGAGTGTGTATGACTCTTGATTACACCAGAGCAATAATAACAGTTTGGGTTCATTTGTAACAATCAGACTTTACTTAAACAGTATAAATCAAAAGTCTAACTTTTGACACACACACACTTGCACGCACACATTCACTTGTAGGCCCAAACACAGAAAATTTGACTCTCTAGACACCTAAATGTGACTGCCCGTGTGTGTGTGTGTGACATTAGCCAGCCAACCATGTCGTCTGTAGCCATAATAATGGTCAACAAAGAAAGCAGTAGCTATGCAGACCTCCCACAAAGTCAAGATGTTATGCACAAACGCACACACACACGTGAACTGAAACAATTCCACTGACTAAAGAAAATCACATAATACAATCTGTGCGCAATATATGTGATTACCTGCTTGCTAACAAGTTCAAAGCAAATTCTGCAGTCCCACTACATTGACCCTTAAAAGTCAATATAATTATCTAATAATGAAATCCCTGATTTCAAATGTACCTCTATAGCTCTGTATAGCTATAGTTGCTATAACATGACCTTAGATGGACCAGTCAAGTTCTGCCTCTTTACTGTGTCACCTCTCAGTGACTGTGGTTAAAGGAGCTGAAAAGATCACAGTGTTGCTCAGCGTAAAAGTTTTGAAACCTAAAAATTGATTAATTCATCAAAATTATTATGAATGACACTGATACAAATGCATGTGGGTACCTGGAAATTCATTTAGGACAGACTTGGAAAATTGTGAACCTATCCTAAATGTAGGTACTGAATGTAAATTGTAAGGTGTGAAATTGTCCAACGTGGAAGCAATTCCCGGGGATACTAGGCTGTTTCAGGACATGTCAGTCAATTCTTTAATTTCCAAGTACTTTTCCATGAGCCTAAAGCTGCATTTAAATATTTATGGGCCACATGGGAGACCTGTAAAAATGTATCTTGTTGTGGACACACATACACACAGAAAGGGTTTCAGCACTTTTCTGACCTCACACTGAGCTGGAAAAATGATTTATACTCACTGTACGCCCACGTCACCTTACAGTAAATAACCTGGAAACACCGTTTCCCAGAATTCAGAAGGAGATTGAACACAGACACCCTCAGATGACATCACCATAACTCTAACACAATAGTTAGACTGTAGGCTAGGTTTCAACGACAACAACACTTTAAGAGATTAATTTTGAAATCAAATAACCACCATTTGAGAAACGAGAGACCCGTACAACATGATAAATGGCATGAAATTAAATCAAACAGGGACATCTTTAAAATATTAGCTAAAATCACAAACTTAATGACAAAAATATAACATATCATTAATAGGATAGTTTGGTTTTATGGAAAAAATTAACGTCAGGTGGTTTTCAGTGTTTGACGTTTGCATTATGGGTTTTTCTGTCTACCCACTAATTCACTATGCTGACCAGGAAACTATGTGTCTTGAAAAAAATATTCGAAAAAAGTAGTCTGGAGTTTTTACTGTAAAAAAATGTAACAGTGACATGAAACTGAATGCTTTGTTGAGGAAAGAATCTGTCTTTTCTATCACCATATACACATGAATGTAATTATGGGGGACATTACATTTGTTTAGTTCTTCAACTTTTGTCAGTGATGGAGTGTAGAGTGTATATACGACTCCATTGTGCTTTTACTACTGAAACCCACCCTGTCAACATATACGCAAGCAAATACACACATGAGCGGGCCAGAGGCCAGCTGCCAGGTTTTTAAAACATCCTTTAGGAAAAATAAAGCATCTCAAATCAGAGCCAGATCATTAGTCTGGTCTGCAAGAAGAAAAAAAAAGAAACAGGTCAACAATCAACAAAAGCTTCTATTCTCTTGAAGGTCCTACTCACAGGGGGTATCTACTGCCCTATATTCCCCTCCAACCTCCCTTCATCTCCCATTTCTCATTTGATTCTGTCTTCTCCTCTCCCTTCTGTCTTCACCTGTCACCCTGGCTTCTTTTTTTCTTTCCTCTCCTCCCACTCCCATTCCACATTATGCCTCCCCATTCATCTCCTCCTCTCCCTCGCTACCTTCCTCCTTTCCTCCTCCTCCTCCTCCTCCTCCTCCAGCTTTCCAGGGAGCCGAGTCTGTTTTTGATTAGCGTTCTCATGTAAACCTAAATTGTGATTAAACAAACACTGTGTGAGTGTGTTTGGCCCCGTATCAAGATTGCCTCTCTCTTAAATATATGTACAGACGCACACACACACACACACACACACACACAGGCAAAGCTAAAGACATGTATATAAGTAGACATGTGCAAACAGATGCAAGACGTATACAAACATATAAGCAAATATGCTGACGCAAGCAGCAAACAAATTACTAAGATATGTACACACATTTAGCATGTATAAGAATATACACACATATACTGTAAACACAAACACGCGCTATATAAATTCATACACATGCTGTATACACCCTAATTACACACATCCTCAATCACAATCATGTACAGAAGACTTAAATACACATGTGCACACACACTCATATATGTGCCTACACACACCGCCATTGTTGAGTAAACAGGTCAAGAGGAAAGTCAGTGAGTTTTTACAGAACTTAACTATGTGTGCTAGCAGATCCGTGGCTACTTTCCCCATCTAACTCACCTTTATTTGTGAGATTAAATTACTACCACATGCAGCCTCTGCGCTATTTCAGTGCAAACATATAAAAATTCTTTGCCATATGGGACAAAAAAACCCCACAGGCCCCCAGCCTCCCACGATCGTTTCATAGGTTCTAGCCCTGCAGCAATCCAGCTAGCTGGCTAGCTGCTAAAGTAGGCAGCTGAAAGGGAAAGGTGTTACTGCCGTGAACTTTAAGACCGCCTGACTGGTGAATTCTGCCTTGCTAAGAAACAAGCTGGCTTGTTTTACTCACACATCCACATAGGAAGACTTCGCATAGGCCAACCCACACACCGACCTCACAACTTTTGGACTCTTGACCGCTTTCACAGCAAGAGAAACAAACTGAGTGCATTCTTATTCACAAGCTTTGCAAAGTGTTTATGAATTGGCGTGTGAGACTGAATATACACACAAACACTTGTGTGAAGATGAAGCACATTCATACGGACACGCGCACAAAACAAAACTTGGACTGCCTTCAAACTGTGAGAAAAAAGGCATTTTAACAGCAGGTTGTTCGAAAAAAGTTAGGCTTAGAAACAGTAGAATGTTATCCATGTGTTCCCTCTGTTAACAGAATAAGGTCTGTGAAGTGAGAAGAGTGTGTGTGTGTCCTCATTGTATCCTCGTTGTCGCACACATGTAAAAAGCAGACACCCTGTTATATAGCCAAAAAATCTACTGTCTCCAGGAGAAATCGAGCTAAAGTCATCCGGTTTCTGTCAACCCCAACCCTGATTACAGAGAGGTTTATTGTTCACATGACACTGAAGAAATCAGGTTACAGAGAGACGATTGTAACCATGGTACTTAAGTGCATGTTTATCTTCTTTCATGTTAGAAACTATTTTTAAGGGAGCATGAAGGAATTAATGAAACTTTTAGAGTGAAACATCTCCTGGTCTCTCCAAATCTCTCCAAAATATCCCAATATCGTTTGCACTCGTTTCTCTCTCTTTCTCTATCTCTCACTCTATCTGTCTCTTCCTCTCTCACTTGTTTTTCAGTATCTCTGCAGTGTGTACTTATCTAAATATGTCTTGGGACAAAATCGCACTGCCGTCTGGGCTGTGGGAAACACACACACAAGCTGCTAAGATCAGCCTTATTTTAGGTTCCCTCGGTAAAAGCCTTCCCTTCCCTGAATACCAGTGAATATCAGTGTGGGCCTAGTGGTGCAGCTGCATCCTGGAGCCTATGGGCCTCCTGGTCCAGCTTCATGCCAGCACACCCACTGCAATTTCAACCAACTGACAAGTTTTCCCTTGTTTTAGGAAGCAGTCATGTCAAATAACATTGCGATTGAGTGTAAGTAGGATTGATAAACCTGTTAGACACGCACACGCACTGTACTGCTGAGTATGGGCCCTGTGGTGCAGCTGCGTGTCAGGTCCTACAAGCCTTGTGGTGCAGCTGCATACCACGGTTTGTACTTCTGAGTCATGTTTAATTATTAGGAAGTTCTGTCGTGGGTGTGTGGTTTCGTATAAAGTCTGCCATGCACCAACACACACAAACACACGCACACACACGCACACACACACACACACACACACACACACACACATACACACACATACATCGACCCACACACGTAGACCCGCAATTCTACATCCAGCGCCTGTGGTGTTAAATCAGCGGGAGAGGTGGCGTGAGAGAAAGAGATGTATTTATGTTTGCTTCTGTGTGTGTGTCTCAGTGTGTGTTCGTGTGTTTGAGATTTATTTGTTTCTCGCCAGTACCCAGTGGCGTGAAAAACAAACAAAGGGCCTGGAGCCTAGTGACAAGAAAACAATCTTACAAATCCTGACAGCAATACAAACATCAAAGCTGCTTGTTCTGTTTGTGTGTGGGTGTGTGTAACAGAGAGAGTGCATGTGAAAAAAAAAAAAAAAAGCGAAAAGGGGAAAGAAAGTAAATGAGTGAACCAGCCAAAGAGAAATGAAAAAGAGGAGACACATGTGAGTTCAGGCAGTTTACGTTCACCCCTCGCCCTTCCAGGCCATTCCCACCAATAGCCATTGAGGCCCCGTCTGTCGCAGCCAATCACTGGACACACAGAGTACACCCACTTCCTGTAACACTAACCGTAACATTCCAGCAGGTAAACTATGGCAGTCGCCTCTAAATGGACAATTAGCCAAGATTAAAGGCAACCTCCTCGTCTTTCTCCATTAACTTAATTAGGAGGAAAAGACGTCTCAAATGACCCCCTGCTCCTTTTAGCCTTCCCTCCCTCTCTCATTCCTCTCTCTCCATCCAGCTCTTTCCCCCTGACTTAACCTGCTAAGTTGTATTTACAGTAGAAGCCAGGGACATACGCATTTTCACATCTGGGAGCTCCACTGAAGCATTTGGAGGTTAAGTGCCTTGCTCAAGGGTAACCTAATGGTCCTTAAGAGCATGTCTCATTAACGTCCAGTCATCGCTCGAGGGATTTAGACTGGCAACCTTGCAGGTCAGGATTTGTTGACCATTAGACTTTCCTCCTTCTACTTATCCATGCATCTTTCTCTTACTGCTGTTTCATCCGGTTTCACTTCCCCACAGCAACATTATCTCTCTTTTTTCCCCCCACAGCCTTTAGTCTGCACTTTTACTTTTTGGGTGTTTATCTAACGCTGTTATCCAGACTGGCCCACAGTGAGTGAACATGTAGGGATTAAGCATCATTCTCAAGGACACTTTGATAGGATAAAATCCTTCACAACATCCCTCTGGACAGAAACTCACTTCTCTTTCCATTAAGCCTCCAAAAACCCTTTTAGGCTGAATGTTTGGCTGCTGGTATCCCTGCTGTGATGCATTTTATGGGGGTGCTGTGAGAGCATCAGGGGAGCACAGCAGCGGTGTTAAAGAATAGGAAGAAGCTGAAGGCCACAAACTAAAAAAGACGCACAGTAGTCTTCACTACAGTCGAGCACGTCATCAAACCAAAATCTGGTTGCTGGATACTTCGGTTACAGGTTCTTTTATTGGGTTTTTGTAATGTTTACACAAGCTCTTTTATTGCAGACACTATTTTTTGCAATATTGAATTTGTTGTTTTATAATAAACATGACTTTTAAATGAAATACCACAGTATGTATTTTCCTATTGTTGACTCAACAAAGTGATTTAATTAAAGCAGGTACATTTTGATGCAAGTGCAAATTAAAAAATGATGGTAAAACAAGTAGAACAAGTACGGAAGAGTCATTACATTAGCTACAACATTAGTTAGCATTAGCCACTCTAAGCTAAAGTACTGGTCATACCGGACCAAGTAAGGCTGTAAGCAGCATCACCTCTGACTGTATTGAATTGAACAAGGGTGCGTTTTCTGGATTATGTGTTCAACTTTTCATTTGTTAGAAGAAGAATGTGTTATTTCTTCTTTTAAAAGTTACACAGTACTGCTTTTAACAGTAGAGATCAGCAAGTTTGGACTGCATGACATTCTTGTTTGACATAACGTGACAACAGTCCCATCTGTAAAACACAGGATTCTGCATCTATACAGCAAGGTGGAGCTTTTATTTATTTCCATGTCCATAAATGTTGAAACATGTTCAAAAATCACCTACTACATTATGTAATACTCAGCATCTGAGGCCCCACTGGAGCTGCAGTGGTGAAGGAAAGGGGGAAATATCTGTCGTGTCTGACATTACTCCCATTTTCCATCTTCCACGTGCCCTTCTCCTCTCATGCGAACCAATCAACTGTAACATGAGCTGCTTTAATGGGGAAGAATGATGCTGCTTCATGAGTATCACTGGCAGTAAACCAGTGCTGGTTCAAATGCACAGACGGTGCACTTGGGGGCCCAGCACGCAATATACACTCACACTCACTTTCACAAGCATTCACATATTAAACATGCACACGCACACACACACAAACTCCCGGTGGACAAAGTGAAGATAACGGGATGAGACTCAGTCGGGGACAGTGTTATTAGACAGGAGACTAACAGCCTTCAAGTCACTTAGCAAAGTAAACCTCACTGATCTACTGTAATGTGCACTGATGCACACAAGCCCTCCACCCAATGGCTTGCATTTTTTCACCCGATCCAATATGTTGCTTTTCAGGCCAGAAATTCATTGTGCTATAAGCAAATGTGTTCTGCTCAAAACTCCAGCCTTGTGTGTGTAAGTGTGTGTCTCGGTGCATGTGCTGTGAGACCACAGTCTCTGCAAACAGTGGGGGGAAACAACCACAGACTGCACACACTGAAACCCACAGACTCCAGTCCGCTATCCATCTATATCACCATCCCTATCTTTGTTCCCCCCCAACCCCCCTGCTGAGCACCTACACTCTGATCCCTCCATCCATCTACCCGCTCCCTTCATCCTCCACCAGCATCCTTTCATCCATCCAACTCCCCCCTCCGAATGACCTCCCTAATACCTATCGTTCATCTGTCTTTGTCAGGCAGTCACCAGCCGCACTTACTGCTCAATTACAACATTTTCCAATAAGAGACAACGCTAACCTCTTCGATCCTAGCTTTGAATCCTACGCTTGGTTCATCTCAGCAGGATCCAAGACTCTGGTAAAAAACTATTATCCAGCCTGATACCTCTTGCCCTTACCTCCCACCCTCCTCGAGAGCAAAACCCTCCAACCCATGTCTATTTTCCCTTAATGCTAGTCCAGCTCCTTCTCTCTCCTCCCCCCTCCAAACCTCAGACCACAGGGCTTTAATAGGAGGGTTAAGAGGTAATTCCTATCACACTGCCATCATTTAATATCTAACCAAGGCTGACAGAGAGGAAGGTTACGAACCCAAACCAGAAAGCCACCAGCAAACCTCCCTGTCTCCTCCTTCTTACCCTCCTGCTGTTACTCTCCCTTTCAGTCTCCCTCCCTCTGGCTTTTGCTCTTTCTCTCATGTCATTCTACCTCCACGTCTTCCTTTTCTGTCTCTCTCTCTTACACACTCTCCCGTCTACTTACCTTGCGATTTACATCACTGCCACTTCCTTCGTTTTGCAGAAAAAACATAGCATGGATGGGATAAAAAAGCATCGTAAAATGGAAGAGAAAAATGAGAAAAGTGGAAAGAAAGAAAAAAATAAAGAGCAGGAGGAAACTCACTGTAATTTAACACTGTAATTTAGATTGTGCTGATGGCAAAGTAGGGATATAAAGAACATGAGATTTATAATGTTAAGTTTGGAACACATTCACCCTTTCCACTCTCTTACTGAGTTGTCTGAGAGCTCTATAGGGATCTATATCGACCGGTAATAAATAGGAGCTTTCGAGATCAATTAGGGGTTTTATAGAAGAGTAAGCCAGGCAGCGGAGGAAATAAGACTGTCACTCATGAAGAACAAGAGGAAAAAGAAATAAACACAGTGAGTGCATGCGTAAATTAGTGTGTGATGCAGTGTGTACGTGTGTGTGTTTATATGTGTTTGCATCTGTCACTGTGTGTGTCCCCCTGATGTTCACATGAGGTTTTTGACTGTGTGTGATCCTGGAAGCCGCAGTTGACGTAAATGACAATTTGCTTTCAGCCATAACAGTCTAGTTTGCTGTCTTCAGCAATACATCACACATCACCACAAATATATGAAACACACAATCAGTCTGTCCAGAGTTTTAAATAGAGGTTTCTCTGTGTGCACCCCACTGAAAAGATTTCATCTTTCTGTGGCTTTCATGCCAACGCAAGAGATCACACAGAGCAAGCGCTGCAGAAAATACAAATCAATTTATATTCTTCATCATAAACCACTATTATTAATACTGCCATTTGTTGTTGCTGTTCTGATGCCGCATGCGTGATGTCTTTGAATGACAAAATCTCGCTATCAGCATCTTTTAATAGATTGAACAGGTGCACAAGATGTCCACTTCACAGGTTCATTTCATGGAACATTTCAAACTGAAAACCCTCAAACTGAAACATATTGTGTGGCATTTGTATGGAACTCCTCAAAGCATTATCATTGCAGAAAAGTCAACAAAGAAAATCCATCTTTTTGTATCAGAGAGTCACCATCTGTGGGCTTGAAAAGTGGCTCTAAAAGTATGTAGTTTACTCCTACACAGAGGACAGCAGCTGTAGTCACCTTAGATTCACGACAGTGAATTAGTGGATTCCAGTAATGACCCAGAGGCGCTGCAAAACAACAGGTCAAAAAAAATGCCTACAGTTGAACACTCCTGCAGCATTATCTACCTCTCCACTGAATTGTGTGTTCCAAACAGTTATTGTTCTTCCAGAAAATTCACAAATACACTACTTTTGGCAAAGCTGTGGAGCTATGAGGAGGAGATAGCTCAGCATGGGACTATGAATTTCGACATGGTTTGAAGACGCTATCACTGTTTGGTACATACCAAACACACAGATCACCAGTAAAGAAGTTGACTGAGCTGCAGGAGCAGTTTGAATAGTTAGACATTTTGCTATGACTCTGGGCCACTATTGGAATTGGAATTGCTGGGAATCAGAGCTGACTACAGCTATTATACAAACCTTTTGAGAGTTACCTTTCAAGTCTATAGGTACTATTTGATTTTTGGTGGCGTATTTCTACTTTTTTATCCTCTGAAATACCTAAAAAGTCAATAATGTCAAACACAGAAAGAACAGGAACCAACTTTTTAAACAAAGAAAGGTTACAGTAGCTTCCATGGCGTTCATGGAAACATTATAAAAGAATGAGAGAAGTGAGAAGTTTAATGTCAAAACACTGCTTTTCTAACACCTCACAACACACACACACTCAGGCATACATACTGATATGCACTCACTAGAGAGCACGCACACACACACACACACACACACACACACACACACACACACCTACATGATAGACAATAATGATTGCAGACACATACAGTAGAAAGCAGGCGTGCACCAGAGACACACATACGAACACACAAAAATTCTAACTCTAGATTTACCTGAAGGCAGCCCAATGTAAACAGCTATAAAGTTTAGAAAGTGTTTCAACCTTCAACCCAACCTGACAGAGACTCTCCGAGGATAAGACAAATAGTAAAGTGGAAAGAAAGAGTGCAGACAGAGAGAGCAGGGAGAAAGGGTGGATACACCTATGGGACTGAAACAGAGAGAGAAAGAGAGAGAGAGAGAGTCTGGGAATGTGAGATGAAAAAGAGGGAGAATGAGGGCAAGTGGGAGGCTTCACTGCATCAGTATGACCTGTTCTTACACTCTGAATACTCTGGGAAAACTCCATATTCCTGAATAAAAATTCCTCCCGGGTCCAAGCAAAACATTCACTCCAGGCACACTTTCACCTCTTAAAATCGTGCACACACACACATGCGCACACGTCTGACACACACTCCTTTTCACCTCTCGACAGGAGCACAGAGCGGCACTGTGTCACCTGGTGCAGGACTTGAACCCTCAACCCAGGATAAAAGTTCCGCCATCGCGCCGTGGCTGTGTTTTCAAATGGATCACGTAGCACATCAAAAGAGACAGAGAAAGGGGAGAGAAAGAGGCAATGGGGAGGAAGATCGTGATCGAGGAAGAGAGAGATGGGAGAGTTGGGGGAAGTAGGATCGCTGGATGGAGAGAGATGGGAGAAAAAAGAGTGGTGTACTCACAGTCGTCCTAGCTTGGGGTTGGACTGGAAGAGAAGTTCTGGGAGAAACTGGAGTTTGTTTCTGTTCAGACGACTGTGGGGAGAAAAGGAAATATAGTTAAAGTAAAATATGTCAAATTCAGAGTAATCTCAAAGAAAAAACTGTGAAAACATCCTGAAAATAAATCGCTCAGATTCAAGCTTGTGTGTCGACTGAACCATCACCAACTAGCCAAGCACATCACCTTGAAGGTCAGTCAGTTCATGGTTCAAAGGTCAATTTCATGGGAACGTCTGTCTGGTTTCCTGTGATCATGACCTACAGGTTATCATGCCGTGTTTTGTGTGTGTATGTCAGTTACAGGTTATCGTGCTGTAAGCTCCCTAAAGCCAGTTATCACTATCATCCCCTAATCCTCTTTGACCTGGGAGTGAAAGGTGGAACAAGTTTGGGTTCCTGGAGGCTTCCAGTCATCTCGGATAAGCTGAAAGATAACTTCAGTTAAAAAAACCCTTTTAGGATTATTCACTGTTGACACTATTTTTAGATTGTTTTGTAAGACTGCAACTATGTATTATTTTCATTATCTAAATTAATCTTTTTAATGATGAATTGATTTAATAACCTTCTTTAAAGTATTTAAAATATCAGAAACTAGTAAAAAAGTGGCATTGCAAGTTTCCAAAGCCCACGGTGATGTCTTCAATTTGCTTGTTTTGGTTAACCAACAGTCCAATAAAGTTCTGCATTTTTGCTTCATATATGACCTGAATAATTTTCTGTTAATCAACTTTGTTGTTTCAGCTTTTGTATTTTCAATATATTTCAGTAAAAGTCTAAACCTGTTTTGTCCCTTTATAATAAGAAGACTGTATCACCATTTAGGGCATTAAAAAGTGCACTACTGTATCCATGTGGCTAAAAGAAGTTAGTGGCTTATTTTTTTCTGGCAGAACAAAAAGCAGGATGTTTGCCCCTGAATTCATAGTTTAATATTCCTGTTAACAAAACTGATAAGTTATCCAACCTGCATTTTACTGTTTTTAAATGGCAAAAAAATAAGCCTAATCTTAGTGACCTAATTATTTCTGATAATTCTGAAATGCACAATCTTTGCCAAAGAATTCATGTTCAGGTCATTATTCTTATCAATAAAACTCTTGTCCTTATCCAGCTTATCTGACCTGTATTTCTTCACTCATATGAAAGGAAAACACGCTCGTGCCCAATATGTTACATGTAAAATACTATTCCCTGTTTGAGTGGTTTGAACAGAGCATGAAATGAACATATGGCAATTATTTACAAAGGAATGAGAGGAAGAAGAAGATGGAGAGAGTGAAAGAATGGTGCGGACCAACAAAAAGACGTGTGTGTGAAGAGAGAGAAAGAGATGGAGTGTGTAAGGGTGAAATATGTGTCTATCAGTGCGTGTGTGTGTGTGTGTGTGTGTGTAAAAGGAGGGTGGGGTTGGCTGAAGCAGAGATAGATGAGGACAGTGTGAGGAGAGGGAGCGTTATCAAGCTACCAAAGCATTTGGCTGAGAAACGAGGCGTGGAGGGGAAAAAGAAAAGAAAAGGAGGGCGGAGGGTCGCGGGGGTCACAAAGTAGAATCTGTGTTGGAGAAGACACAGACACCAACCTTTTAACCCCTGTGATAATGATAATAAGACCCTGACTTTCACTCCTGTGTGCACCAATGGAAACAGAGCTGCAGTCCAAAAAGAGATATACACCATTTGAAATAATTGACCCCTGCTCCTAGAAAATAACTGCTGGTATGAAAGTAAAGCACATGATCGGCTACTATTACAGTTGTGAGTCATCTTGAGACATTCGTTCACAAAACAGTTATGGTTTTTACGAGAAGAATCCTTTGTGTATTTTCAAATAATAATGACAAGTTTCTCCTCCTTGGAACCTTTGAAAGAGCACCAGACCACAACTCCATGGGCATAATATTTTTAAAATTTGGAAAAATTATCCCTGTTAGTCAGAATCATAATAAAGGCCAGCAAAAATGGTTTGGAGACTGGAGGGAACTGCTCTCACTGGGCTACTACCTCAAAATGTAGAAGTTTGATATACCAATTTGGTAGGAAAAAAAAAAAAAATCACATCTCTTGAAAAAATCCCCTATTCTTTTTGCAAATTATGCACCCAAACGAAACCTTATACTGCACTAAAAATCAGCTAATCATTACATTTTGCCATTTTAAGTCACGGCCGAGTCCGTGATTTGTATTTTTCATGGCCTACTGAGGTGCATTGACTTTATAATTCATGTGTTGACATAAATGACTGTCCTCGCCCGAGGAGATGACTACATAAGCTTCATGTTTTTCACAATGTGACTCCATAAATCACACAGACTCAACACCACAACCTCTCACCCCTAACCTTTCACCCCGACAGGCATAACATCAGACACCCTGTCAACTAAGCTTTTTAAAAAGCATTTCAGGAAGTACAATATAACACCATTATTTTCACCTGCTGCGAACACTGTGTTTTGACTGGGAGTGTTTTTCTCTTTTTTCCACAAAATGGAGAAAAATCACTTTAGTTTTTTCCTTAGATTGACTATAAAATAAATGTACATGTCGTCGTCCTTACACTGTGTAATGTATTTACTTTTCACATGCAATTTCAGTCTGTCCTCTAATAAATACATTACAATTGCACAAAAGCATATTTTCTAATGACTTAGATAAATGAAATGTCATCTTTTGTGTGAGTTTTGACGCAACTACTTTGCCCTCTAACCTCTCCCCCCCTCCCTCATAACCTCTGACCCTTCCTGACACACCGCATTAAAGAGCCTTTTAACATTAAAGCTGCCCATCACCTCTCACTTTCCCCCTATCAGACGTGTGATCTCCATTTAGAGAAGAGATACACATGTCGCTGCCACTCAACCGCTCTCAGGTTTCTGTCCGGAGTTAGAGGATTTTTCTGTCACCTGCACTGCAATAACTTCTTTGTCTGTGTCACTCCACCATACTGTAGGTCTGTAGCTATGTTTCCACCCAAGTGTCGGGTGAGTTTTAATTTTTGAAATGTAAAGAGAAAGTTTACATATTTTTTCTTGCTCTTGTAAAACTTGATTTCTAATTTTAACAGCAGAAAAAATCTCCAAATCAATATATTGTCCAATGGAAATGACATTATGCAGTAAGTGTAACTAAATAGCACAATGTTGTGGTTCAATAGTTAATAAACTAAGTGAACATATGAGTGAAGAAATTCTCAGCTCCTGTCAAAGCTCAACAATGTGAATTCAACACTGCTGAGACAGCCAAGTCCTAAGTTTAGAGATGCTGTTCTCACCAGTTCAATATGAAAACCAGACGGTGTGTTACATCACCTGAAAGTGACCTATAAGAACCGTTTATCTTTTCATTTAGTTGATCTTTAGGAGATAACATCTCTATAATACACAGTGTGTTACTCTGGAACCTCGTCTCATGCTACAGCACCATAAACACTATACAGTATAAACATGGAAGCATGTCTTCCTGCAAGCTGTCTGCCTGTCATTCCTCCAGCACAGAGTCGTAAACATGCAGGTGTGTGTGTGTGGGAAGTGTTGTGTTGTGCACTGACACCTCGATTCTGTTGACTAGAGCCTTGGTGCGAGCTGACAGACACACACACACAAACACGATCGATGGGAGATTCCAAGGTGTTGTGTGAAGTGGATGGAATTGGTTATCATCCAGGTATGCTCAGTGTGTGTGTGTGTGTGTGTATGCGTGTGTGTGTGTGTCTTTGAGTATGTGTGCATGCTTTACAGGATGGACAGGCAGCAGCAGGAAGTCAAAGGTGTGTTTGGTGGAAATCTAAAATCAGCAGTAGGAAGTCAAATATCTGCATGTGTGTGAATTTATGTTTGCAGATGTTCATGTACAGTATTCATCTTTTCTGATGTTTATATCTGAGAATGTTTGTAGCCTCATTCATACATATCAGACAGTAACATGCTGTACTTACAGTCTCTCCAGCAGCCTGAGGTCTTGGAAGGCTCCTCTCTCTACAACACTGATTTGGTTGTCCTCCAGATGGCTACAGCAGTGGACATAAAGAGACAGCGAGAGGGACGAAGAGAGAGGAACAACAGTTGTAGTTACTGTCATTATTACTGTATACAAATCCAGAATTTAAAAACAACACCAGCAGAACACACACGTGATTTATGTGTGCAGGGAATGACAGTCGAGAAAAAGGGAGAAATAACAGTCAGTGTCAAATTAAGCTGCAGTGAGCACTTCTTTAAAATGACTTAATTTAAATATCAAACTGAGGAAACACCATGTAGTTGGGAATACGTATCCACAGCCAGCGTTTGAGGCTGACCTGGGAGTTCAGACCCAAGACAGAAACACGAGATACATCTCATTTTCTGGCCAGTGCAAATAGAGAAATCCACTGCTTGCCAGGGAGAAATAGAAAGATTTCAAATATCGAGAGAGACATTTGCACTTTTTAAAAATTGGTTGTATAAACAAGCAATCAGTGTGCTGAATAAATGAATCTAGCGTGAAGCAAAAGTTTAAAAAGTTTAAGACACGCAGCATTTCACAAATGTCACAATGGAGCGAGCCAAAACAAACAATTAGCAACCTATCCCTTTTCCATCCCTCAGAGGATGTCTTCTCCATTTCTCCTCTCTTCCCTTTGGTGCTCCCAATGTAATGCATATTCCTCCTCTTCCTTCTCTACTCTGTGTGTGTTGTCATGTTTTCGGGGGCGATCTAAGGTTTTCCAGATGGGACAGAGAAAACGGAGAGAGAACATCTCCGCAAGATATGTGTGTTTACATTTTCTGTCTGAGGACGTTAAGAGTGACATCTCCTGAGAGGGAGGAGGGGAAGGAAGAGATGGAAGGAAAAGAGCGTCTGATGTGAGAGGCAGAGGAAGAGCGGAGGGAGGAAGTGAAGGGAAAGGAGAGGAGATGAAGGAGGAGGCAGAGAAGGAGAGGAGACAGAGATGCAAAGACAAAGAGACCATGAATGACAAGATGGATTGAGTGAGGGAGAAGAAAAAAGACAGACAGAGCCAAAGACGACTAAAGAAGCTGTCTCAAAAAGAGACGTCTGGCCTGCCATGTGGACTTTGAATTGTTTTGGCATAACCTTCCTTTAAATATTCTTTCAAAGAAAATGTTTAGACATGCAGCTGTATTATAGCCATTAATCCATGGTCTGTCATACCAGCTCGTTACGCAAACACACATGCAAACCCACACACACACACACACACAGTCTATTGGACTCATATAGGACTCAGACATACAGCTTAACCACTAGTTTAGTAGTTTAAAACAATCTCATTTTCTTTTAAAAATCAATAAAAAAAAAAATGTGGTGACAATTCATTAAAAAATGAAAATGATCGGCCGTGTACATCCAGCATGCTTAATCTAGTTTACACACGAAAACACTCACACAAGTGCTACAAAAGAGTTGTCAAAACACTTAGCTAAAAGAATTCAAACACACTTACATATGCAAACACACACGGGCATAAATATATACAGATGCATCGACAAACACACCAGCACTAATGGCAATGTCTGATATGTGTGTAAATACAGCTACAGAGTTATGCACTGGTAGCGGGCATAACCAAACACACATGAAAACATAAGCAAAATCCTGACTCCGTCCGTCCCATCAGTCATAATTTACAGTCCCGCCACTATTAATGCAGCATGTTTATTCCAGTGTTTCCTATTTTCTCCATCCTGATAAAAAAAAGCATATATCATAAACTCTGGTAAGCTAAATCAAGATATAACTTTGAGTAACAATGAGAGTGTATTTGTCCAAATGAGGGATCAACCACATGCTGATTTATTGAATGAAGTTAAGAAAGGCAGGGGATCTTCGGCCAAACACATGGTGTAGGGAGTCGGCGCTGGCACATTGCTCGGGTGAGGTATTGTTTTTATATTGGTCTGTATCAGGCATTAGTCATCTACAGAGAGAGAGAGAGAGAGATGGTGGAAGCAGAAAAAAAAACGTATTGATTTCATGTGTGTGGGGCCTGGTGTGTCTAATGGCTCCTTCATTCAACCATATTAAAAAGTCTTAGCAACCATTATAAAAAGCACGAATGTCACGCTACCTTATGGCAAACTCAGAGCACTTGGCCTCTGAAAGAAACAAGCAAAATACTTCAGGGGATATTAACTTAACTCACTTGTTGCTTACACACAATGGGTGAAACCACATTAACTTCACCAGGGCCAAATGTTCAATATCAAGCACAAGTTTTCACCTACATCTAAATTTGTTTGGAATTACTCAATTTCGCCACAATCTGGAAGAAATCTTGCAATGTGAGACTGCCAAAGATATTACGCTAAATGTTGCACATGCAGTATGCATGCAGAGACAAGCTGTGTCAGTTCAGTGATTACAGCAAGACGGGCTGAAAGCTCAGATTAAGGAGATTGCTGCATTGGATTACATGTTTTTGGATAAAAAATAGTTTAATCAGATTACAGCAGGACGTCTGATTTAAATTATTGAAGTTTGAAGATTATATGTATATATATATATAGAGAGAGAGAGAGAGAAAGAGAGAGAGGGGTTTTCATGTACAGATTAGATCATTTAGAAGTTGAATACATCTGATATGACAAAATTATGTTGTTTAAGGTCAGTGGTGTTGTTTAACTGAGGTCAGAATATTTGTAATGAGAGTCAAGTATTTCCACCAAACTTATTATCAGTAATTACAAGTTTATTTGTTTTATAAGCGTTCCCATTAAGGCTTTTTACTGCAGCTATGTATTAGCCTTCTGTGGGAAGAATGTTAGACATATGTTAAACTACATGCAAAGTTTTCCCATGAGATGCAATGTACGGCCTAAATGACCAGAAATCCCAAAACTGGGCATTTGTGTATGTGTGTGTGTGTGTGTGTGTGTGTGAGAGAGAGACAGAGAGGGAGAGAGAGAGAGAGAGGTCTGATAAAGTCACAGTAATACCTATATGACCACAGCTAAAGGCAAAAGGCTATGTTCTGTGTGTCCATGGGTGCTTTTTTTCATCACTTGATACATATGCAGCAATGTGTGTGCAAGTATGTGTGTGTGTGTGTGTGTGTGTGAGGGAGAGTGTGTACTTTCTCAGACTATCTCCTCTTTCCCAAGCAATCTCCTCCCCATTTTTAAGAGATTTAGAGTGGGGAAATGTCACAGCAGTTTATCACCAACCACATGAAACAAGCTGCTGGTCCACCACACGCAAACTCACACACACACACACACACACACACACACACACAATACACACGCACAGTCTCTTTCCTTGGTCCTTCTCGCCCTCTGTTTCACATATAAAGGATGTACAAACACACGCACGCACATAGACACAACCCGAAACATTAACTGACATGAGCTCCAAAAGCCACCGTGGTCCTCACAAGTATGGTTATACTCAAGCAAATGTGCTTACAAATGCAAACACACACATGCATAAACTTATTTCCACTCCTCAGCGTAGTTTGCGCTGGGAGTGTATTTTTATCTGCTGGTCTGGTTAAAGCGCAGTGAGGAGGGAAGCTGCATGCAGCCAACGGTGATTATAGTTATTACAGCCCTCACATACACACACACACACACAAATACACACAGACGCACACTCAAATTTGCAGGCAGAAGAGTTAGAGAGCCCTTGAAGTCAATTAGGACAGCTGAGAGGAGACAAGGAGTCACACTCAAGTATAGCCATTTAGATATGACAAGTGAGATAAACAAGTGTAACATCAGCAATGACTTTAGCGCATCATTTACTTTTTTTTTTTAAATCAAAGATGATAGATTAGACATGCACAAAGGCAGACAACTAATGTACATCTGAGCTGGAAACTGACAGTTTCATGTTTAGTCTGCAGTCAAAACAAATACCTTTAGAAATGGATGAGTGGTCAGTCTGGCTCATCTGTTTTGGCCCCTTTTGAAGCCCCCGAAACCAAACCAGTGTTTCAACAGAGATTATACCAGGATGGTTTTAATTACCAGTTATGGCACATCACCTTAATTCAGGTTGGACACACATCAGCATCAGCTGAAGCTCCTCTGATCCAACAATCTATCATCTATCCTGTTCAACACTTAATTATTCTCAATATGTTATGTGTTCTGTTCTCACCACGTCTTTGAAGCTTCACTCCACATTGGCAGCTCTACACTGAAGTGAGGTAATTAATTCCACTTTTGAGCATTTTGGTGTGTAGAACTGTGATTTCTATGATTTAATTATGTCAGTAAAGTACATTTATAAACATTTCTTCAGTACAGCTTTAAAGCATCTCAAAGGTTCGTTGTTTATTCCTGATATTCAAAGACTTTCTGGCATTTCTGGATGTCCCTGTATTGCACAACGTAAAAATTCTCTAAACTATGGCTCAGAAAAACATGGGGGACAACTGTCAATGTTGACTTATATTATGTTTTCTTTCACTGCTTCATATAAACAGTGACTCAATTTCTTGCAAACAATTGTCCAGAAGTTGCATCAGTTCCATCTCTACATATTAACATATCCACATCAGTTCAGCATCTTGTTGTTGTGTTGCTTGTTTAGTAAATGGGAGTCTTGCTGCTTGCAACTGGCATGTCAGCTCACTATTACTCTATTATTTAACCTCGTAAATATTCAGTAATTACGAAATTTGACTCCTTGGATAACACTTGCATTCTCTCCTGCCCTGAAATCCCTCATTAGGATGGGAAACTGTATTTTATAGAGACTTGTTTCCCCTATAGCCATATACAGGCCTATTAGGTAAATATAGCATTTGCCTAATTGCTCCAGCATGGCTTTTTTTAATGGGATTCCTTGTAAAGAAACAAATACAGGTCACGACAAGAAATAAAAGAGAAGGTTAAAGATGCATAAGAGACCTGCTAGAACTTGGTGGATTTAACTTGACTTAAATTTAACCAACTTCATATATATATATATATGACAAAATAAGTTGTTTGTCAGCGCCTTCAAAGAAGAATGTTGCAAAAACACTCATAACTGTCTGATCTGCCACCTCTATAGTTAGGTGATAGTTAAGTTTAGGGAAATAAACTACTTGGTTTAAGTTAAGGTGTACGTCTCACACTCCCAAAAGCCCAAAATCTTCCCCATAAGACGTTTGGAGGCAATATCTCAGTGAGGACAGTTGTTACTTCACTCAACCTCAAGAGTTTTCTTGTCATAAAAACAAGAAGAAAATGTAAGTAAACAAACAAATAATTCTGTCGTTTTCAGTGAGGACAGTTTCTGATGTTTCTATGTTAAAGGGAAACTTCGGTATTTTTCATCCTGGACCCTATTTTCTCATCTTTTTGTGTCTAAGTGACTAATGGGGACAACAATTTTTGAAATTGGTCCAGTATTGAGCGAGAGCGCTTCAGCCAGCAGCCGCTAAATGGGCTGTAATGTAATCCTTTGGGGCAAAAGTGCCCCATCAATGTACGCCCACTAAAAGTGCTTGTTTTTGCTACTGACAGGCTCAGATTGTTATTATAAATGTCCGACAACATTATGAAAAGGACCATACAGAGAAATAAAACCTTTTTCTTTACCTCTCACTTGATCTGGTTTGTTTGTTAATGTGTTTAACTAAGTATATTCAGCCATGACAGAGTTGGAGAGAGGAGTGCTGGGAGGAGTTTGTTGTGTTGGAGTACAGAAAGTGTAGCTTAGTGTTATCTAAAAGATTTTCAAAGTCATGGCTGAATATTTAGCTGATTTTGAGACTTCTCCTTGAGTGAGACTTGGGGCTCATGCAAGAGCCACTATGACCGAATTTGCTTTTAAAGGTGCAGTCTGTAGAAGTTAGTGGCATCTAACAGGACGGACTTGGCAGAAATGGAATATAATCTTCATAAGTATGTTTTAATTAGTGCATAATCAGCTGAAAATAAGAATTGTGTTTTCGTTACCTTAGAATGAGCCTCACACATGAAGGAACCAAAAGAAAAATGTAATGTAATCTGAAATGTTAAACAACTTGGCTTGAGGGTCACTGAGACCTTTTAGCAGCGTTCTTCCTTTTTCACCACAAAATGTTAACAAGAAAGTTAAAAAAAAGACACAAAACAAACAAACTTACAGAATTCTGAGGTTCTTGATGCCAGAGAAGTCCACTTTAGTGATTCTGGTGATGTTGTTTCTGTTCAAATCCCTACAGAGAGAAACACAGAGGTTACAAATCTGGCTTATAATTAAGTGTATCATTACAATAAGTGACAAAATTCAGTCTGAACTCATATAATACAGTGCATTTTGATAGCAATATTTCATAACTAAAAATGCAAGAAAGTAAATGGACATCAGTGACGTTCCAGTCAGTGTGAATGTTTCTGTCAGCGTCTGTGTGTGTTCTCACCCAAATTAGCGAATGTGGCAGTATAGGACGGAGCGTGAGAATGCCCCACAGCATATGAGGCCACACACATTCATACAAGCACACGCACACATGCAAACATACAAACACAAACAAACAGAAACCAAAACACACAAACATCCCTACCGTGCAGGCACCAAGAGAATTATGCACAAATCTTCCCGCAAAAAAAAAAAAAATAAGTGGGATGAAATTATTTTCTCTTTCCATCATCAGAGTTTAAAAGCGTATCGTGTTTCCTGGCTGTCATTCAATCTGTTTTAACTATGGGTGCAATATGAACTAGCTGCCCAAGTGTGTGTGTATTGACTGGTTCCCTTTACACGGGTATGCTGTTTATTGAAACGCTGTCGCACTGGAGGAATTAGGGCAAGAAAAAAAAACACACACAAGTGAGCATAGACCAACAACACACACAATTTTCTCTCTTATTTCACACACACAACTCTCTTTCCATCACACACACTTACACATACACATAAACAGAGTCTGGTTTTGCCAAGGCGCCCTGCGTGTGTGTTTTTCATAATACACCTAAACATTTATAAATCTGATTGAAGACCATATTAGGTTTCAAAAGGCTTCCCCAAGCTGCCATGGCAAGGACCACTAATAAGAGCCATACCACGGGAGGGACAGAGACAGGGAGGGCTGGTGTGCGCTAGGGCAGCGCTTCCCAAAGCCCAAAATGGGGTCCAGGGTCCACCAGGGGTCCTTGAAAGAGCTCCAAGATAATAGTTCCAATATATCTAAGCTGATACAATGGGAGATCTCATAAAATGACTCTTGTGATCAAAGAGTCCCACCCACTAGAGCAGCGACAGTGGTGGAAAGCTGGACTAAATCATAACCAACAACAAATAAGAATGAGGTCCCAGTCAAGTAAGGGTTCTATTTAAGGATCCTTGATATGAGAAAAAGAAGAGAAGAGAAGAATATAAAACCTCTAAAAGATTTACAGTGGCGCATTGGTGAACCTTAAAGCAGCTCAAATCTATAATTTTATACTAAGAATGGATCAAATGTTTATGCGTGTTTATATGAAAAAAGGGTCCCCTGAAGTGATAATCCCACAGAGAATTATCACACAGCTCTGCAGCTCTACGAAGCATTTTTTAACATCTTTTTAGTTCATTGGTTTCGCAATGTTTCCCGGCCAGCAACTTTACTGTTTTCTCTCTCATCAGTGCCATTCCCAGACACAGAAGGCAACAGTTGTCCAATAAAAAAGTTTAGCACCAAATACAGCAGCCAGACAAAGTTAGCAGCTAAAGTTCGTGAACATAGTGGAGCATTTAGCAGCTAACGTTCCACATATTTTCTACAGGAGTTTATGGAGACCAAAGCGGTGCCAAAAGGACTGAGACTTAGGTTCACCAGGAGGCTAAGCGGATGCTAATGTTGCTCTGTGTCAATTCTGTAAGCACACCGCTGTTTGTTAACATGCTTGCCATACTAGGTCAGTGTTGTGTTTTCAGGTTTCGCACAGCAATTAAGTGGTTAACATTTTTAAAAAGCAGGTTTAAGAATGAGTAGGCCAGAGTTTTACTTGCCCTAATATATTTTCATGCATCCGCAGGGCAATAATGGAGCTAACCACTTTCCCAACAGTCATGTAATTTTTTACAATATCCACACATTTTTAAAAAAGTAAAGTTTTACAATCTGCAGTTGCGCCTAAGGTGCTGCCCATGTAATCACAAGTCCCTGGTTCAAGACCAGCCAGTGAGCTTTGTTGCATGTCATTCACCATCTCACTCTCCCCTCATTTCCTGTCAACTATCTAATAAAGCCATAAAATGCCCCAAAATACTTAAAACAAGTTTCACAATTTGTCAGTGGCAGATTCTGATATGATCATCCCAGAACATATACAAATAAAACATATCAGACTGAAATGAACATTTTGAGTGCCCAAAAACATTTGTTTATACTCAAGTAAACAAACCCCTCTAGCAGCCGTAGTAATAATGACAGCGAGGAGGTCAAAGTGTTGGGTCAACAAAGACAGTTTCTTTTAACCATGAACGCAGTTGTTCTCCAACCGTGACCAAGTGTTTTTTTATTATAACAACAATTATGACAACAAAGGCAATTATTTCAACCCAAACCATGATTTTTCCCTAACCAAGTTGTTTTAGTGCATAAACCGTTTTGGTTAGTGTCAGTGGTGGCGGCATCTGATCAGAGAACACTTACTATATGTGTCTTTCTAGATGGCATGAACCAACAACTCATTTTAAATGGTAAATGGCTGCATTTATCCAAAGTGCTTCACAACCATCGTGAGCAATTTGGGGTTCAATATCTTGCCCCAGGACACTTCAATATGCGGACAGGGGGAGTCGGGGATCGAACCGCCCACCTTCCGATTAGTTGACGAACCGCTCTACCTGCTGAGCCACAGTTGTTTCATTTGGAGGACTTGTTGAAAATGTCAGAGCTGTGTATCATACATGAGCCCTCATCGAGAACAGATACAAGCGTTTGGAAGCAACAAAAGAATGCAAAACTGCAGATACCAGAAAGGAAATCCATGTTGATGTTGACTCTCGTCCATTGCATTCAAGAGACCAGATAAGTCTTCGTCACTTTGGCAAGCCACTTTGCCATCATCCAGACTAGATGCTACTGGTTCTTGTCACAGGCTTTCAGCATGCTTGTAATTGCTGTTTCCTTGGAAAGCGAGGCAGCTTGGTAAGCCTTCTTGGACATGGTGAAAAATTCAGTACAGCATTGATTTATCATTTTCAGCTTGGGGAAAGAGCTGCTTCCATGATGAAGGAAACTGATTTGTAATATCAAGTATCCACTCGCTTTTGAGTGATTCTGAGGCAGCATCCAAACATTTCCCATCACTCCACCTCCACCTCTCTCCACCTGCTCTCGGTTTCATCATGGTTATCTTTCCACAACTGGTTCCAATCTCTTTATTCCTTCTTTACCTTTATCTGTCTTAAATCTCTCCTCTTTCCCAGTTTTTGCTCTTTAATGTCAGTGTGTCAGACCTTCACATCATGTTCTCAGCCTTCTTCTCCACTTTTTTTTCTCTCTAATCTCCCCCTTTTACAGTGTCTCCCCCTCTCTCAATCTGTCATGTTTTATCTTTCACTGTTTCACAGTTGACTAAACACTTTTTCTTCGCTTTCCTCTGCTTTTCTCTTTCTAATCTCTCCTCTTTTATCGCAATCTTTCACTCTTTTACAGTTGGCTACATTTTTCCTACCCTTCTCTTTTTTTCTCTCCCTTCTCAGCTAATCTCTCTATCCTTATCTCCATCTTTCTCTTGTTCACAGTGGAAAATTCTGCTCTCTCACCAGGGAAACTGCTCTGGAGTCAACAAACATTGAGGATACAGGGCCAGGTGGAAAGCGATGGCATTGCCCTATCTAACATGACAGCCTAAGAACTGAGAAAGTCAAAGCTACTGCCAAAGCAAAATGAGATGTGGTGTCAAATTAAATGATAAATTTGTCAAATGAAAAGCACACCAACTGGCAGTGATTTATTGGGAAATAAACAGAGGGGTAAAGTAGTCAGTATTTTTGTTATCATCAGTCATATTTTTATAGTAAATTCTTCTACTGATGCATACAATGGATTTGGGTATATTGTGCATATTTGCCTGCCTTTACAGTATGTGTATACAGTAGACTATATGTCTGAATTATTAGTCTTCATCTTTTCTGCTCTTTTGTCATTCAATTGAAGATTATTAACAGACGGATGGATAGAATTAAAGCAAAGGACTATTTGTGTTTATTCACATCAAAAGAGCCAATGTGCTAACAGCAGGTTAGCTGTAAGCTAACTCAGAACTCACCAAAAATGCCAACTCTTCCTGTTATTTCACTTCACTGATTGTGAAGCATGAATAAAGCAGCTGACACCAATCAGCTAATGAACGCGCAACTTCAGCTTGAACTGACACTACGCTCCATCATTAGCCTTTAAAGGACGACTCCAACTGTATTTTTCTCCGAGTTGTTCAAATGGAAACGCCCACTCAGCCGTTAGCAAAAGGCAGTGACGGACGTTAGAGCGCTGATGCCCCCACGGACCCCCCCAGCCCCACACACACAGGCAGTTTGCTGACAGTGTCTTCCTAACATACTTGCTTGTTGTATGTTAGAGTGTGAAAAATTGTCCAGATATACTACGAGCGATGTCGCAGCGCTGAGTCTGAGTGTGTATAAACTCATCGGACGGAGCAGGACAGACAGCTGCTGAGTGCCGGGGGCTCTGGAGGGGAGCCGGGAGCAGAGCCGGAGCTTCGGGACGAATAAAACCCGCAAGTCACACCGGATTCTGCTCTGATCCGGAGCCATTTAGCGGCAGGAGAAGACCTCCAAGTTTATTTTTTAAACTTTGAGCAGCAGCAACAGTGAGTGCTCTGTCTGTGTGTGTCTGTGTTTCTGTTAGCACGTTTAGCAGAGCAGCAGCAACAGTGAGTGCTCAGTCCGTCTCTATGGAATAGATAATATGGAATAGATTTGAATACATATAAAACACTACTGGGAAGCTACAGAATGATATAAAAACCTCAAAAAAACAAAAAATAATGGACCTGCTGACCCACTTTAAATGAAGAAATGACCTTTTGCAGAAGTTGGTAAGTTTGGAAGCAGGACTCAGATAATCTCATTCAGCAGACCTCACCTCAGAAACTCTGGAGAAATCCCTGAATAAAAGTTGGTTCAAAACGGGCACAGACACAGTGTGCTGCCATTATACCGCAAACCAGTATATTTATGATTCAGAGCATAAATGGTTAACCTCAAATGAATAAAATAGCTAATTTAATTAGACTGAAAGGTCTGGTAATGCAAAATTAGTATTGCAGAGGTTGTGAATGACATCAAGCTACTGAGGCAGCCATTTGTATGCACCTGGTCTGCTGAAGCTTGGGTGTCCACCCCACCCAGCAGTAAAGCTTAACTTAGCTTTAAATTTAACTGACCAGCTGGCAGCTGTCAGACAACTAACAAGTGGCTTTAGTACAAAGCCCTAACCATTGTTTGTTTCCATTACAGGCAGATGTAAGGCGTACATGTGTGTGTTTGCGACAAGGGGATAAGAGAAAAATGCAAACAGCAGGTGTTCAGGGAATTAATATACCATACAACACACACACACACACACACACACACACAAAGGCACAGACAGCTCCTCACCACATCTCACCCCAGACTACTGAAACCAGTGAACCTTATAGTCTGGCTGCCTTGGGCCAGCAAACTGGTTGACTTTACACACACACGTACGGTGTGTGGGGGGCTGATTCAGTTAAAGCACAGCTTTTTATTGGTTGGCTACACCACAGAGACTGAGAAATAACTATTAGAAAGGAATGTTAAACAAATGACAGATCAGGTGACAAAGACTCCCAGGAGCTCAATGGAATGAAAAGTTGGACCGATGGCCGCTGTGGTAAACCATGAAATATTAAGAGAATGCGTGAGTTAAAATGTTAACATGTCGGGTTGCTGGCCGGTCAGTTGTGTTTATGTTTCTCTCCTTGTCCCCCTATCCGAATTTGTCTTGTTTTCGTTTTCTTGACCTATGCCCTTTTCTCTATTCTGGGACAATGAGGAATAAAGAGAAACTACTGCAGTAGTTTCCTCTCTATGTTCTCTCTCTCTCTATCTGTCTGTCTCTGACACAGGGTGACATTTCCTCTGTCCACTATCTCTCTTTTTCTCTCAGTCTATCGCACCCTGCGTCCTTATCTCTCTCTCCCTCCCTCCATCCTTTCCCTTTCATCGTTTGTTGTTCTCCGCTTCATTTCCAAATGCATTCACTTCCTGTCCTAATCTCCTGTTGTTTTCCACAAAGCTCTTGTACCGCTTCACTTTCTCATTCCTCCTTTCTTGCTCTCCATCCTTCTCTCTCTAAGATAGGTATGCTCAATTTCGCTCTCTAAATCTCCCAGTTACCCAAGGAATCCTAATTGCCCTCTTCCTTTTCCTCTGAGCTCCACGCTCTACAGTGTGTCTGTCACCAGAGGCAGGGGGCAGACGTCAAGCTGCTTCAAAATTAGTCTTCAGTTTAGCTGCAGTTTATCCAGTTCAAATTTTTGGATGTGACATTTAACAATACCTGCTCACACTCATTGTAATATCACTTGATATGAAGTTGCTTAAAAGGCAAAAGGAAAATATCATTACAGTAAAATCCTGCCCAATCAGGACGGAGTGAGGAAGTAGCTTAGCTTCATCAGTCATTTTGCTGCTAAATCTCTAAAATGTATCATTTAAATTAAACTAATTAAACTTTTCAGTTGCAGTTTATATATCTAAGTATCAAAGTCACTTGAAGAGCCCATCTTTACAAGAAAAAAACTTGACTGAGTCAAGTAGAGCACAAAATTGCGTGTTCTGAATTTCTGTATAAAAGACTACATGTCAAATGTATAACAAAGTTTTAAATCAAACGATGTAACCATGGAAAGCATTCAAAAGAAATACACATTATGTCTACATTTGCAGGCCATGTATTGTCTACAAGAGTTTACAAGAGTGTACAAGTTTTGGAAAATTCGGGGGGTTTGTGGAACATTTGGTCTCCCGTGCAACCGTTTACTGCTGTTTTGAATCTCTGTCACAGTGATGCTAATAGGTAGTGAACTCTCTCCTATTACAGAACTTTTCTCTGGGATACACAGCAATCATCACTAGGAGATTTTGGGCACACGCACACACGACAAAAGGCACGAGAACACAGCAGAGTGAGCACAATGAGTACAGATACACAGTCACAAGAGGGCCTCAGCTGAAGCTTCCTTTGAGAATCGGCAAGGTCGTGTCCTTCGCAGGTTATTTAAACACTCATACCAATCCTTTGATTTCCAGCTTTAATCTTAATATTTCCATGCCAAACACAGACAGTTAAAGATTCAGTATTTCACCACAAGGTTTATAATAAATGTATATAGTGTTTAAATGAAAAATGCTCTTTATAAAAGGTGCAAACTGATCCTGAAATGAACCCTTATGACTCAAGTCTCTTCAATTTCTACAATCCTGCCCCTAAGACAGCATGTGTACAACACAACAAGCTTTCCCCTTGTGTCTTTTCCAAGAAAATATGAACCTACGGGAACTGTTTTGCACACAAATAATGGTACTATTAATCTAAACCCAACTTTGCCAGTAAATAAATTAAAGCAATCAAATTATTCAAGCTTGGCTACCTACCACCTGCAAGCGTGTAATGTGTTCACAGACAGCCATCAAATTCAGCCTTGGTAGAATTTACACAGCAAGAGCAAACATTCGCCAACACCACTGAGGAAATCTTGTTTGGAAGACAAAGGTTTGCCTGGTGTGAATGGGTTTATTACCATAAGACAGTGATCCCACTGTTGGGGAGATTGTTTCTCGTGTTGGCTGTGCATATTTCTCAGAAACACTCTGACACTTGACATTTAACATTTGAGCTGCCCAGGGTTCCTCACCGCACATTTGTCACAATGGGGGAAAAGTTCCTGACTAGTTATGCAGCAGTGTTTCAGTCTAGTATGCTAACAATGCTAAGAGAAACTAAACAAAAGCTACGAGAACTTCTTTCCCAGAAGAAGAGAGGAAAGGTAAGAGGCGACGAGAGAGGAAGAGAAGCAGAGACGCTGGTGATAAAGGAGCTACTAGTCAGTAAAATATTTTCCCTACAGCAGACTGCAGACTGAAGGACACACGCTTTCACTCCATAAAGGGGAATCCTGTCTAAATGATTCACAACACAACTCCTATCTTCTCATCTTCGTCTGACTTTCTGCCCCACTGCCTCTCATTTTCACACTTAGCGTATGTGTTTCTCAGCTTTACGTCCGTCTTCATCTTTCTATCACTTCTCTATTCTATTTCTTCTTGCGTCTCTATCATGTTAATGCATCTTTTGCATTAAGCATCACAGATTTAGTTAAAACCAACGGGAGCACTGTGTCTCTTGACTGTTCCGTCACCTTTTGCTTTGTTTTCTGTCTGTCACATTTCATGTCTTTCTCCCTCATACTCTCTATTCAACGTTAACGCCACTCAACCTCAGGAAATTCATAGTTTGGTGTCACTGTTAACCACACAGGCTTGACCACATTAGGGAGTCGCCTGCAAGCATCCCTTTCTTTTAGAGTCACGAGCCAAAGGGGCTGTAAACCAGCGCTGTATTTGGTTAGTTCTTTGGAGTTTATAGAGCTGCATTGCTTTTGTCTGGATTTACTGCTGCTGTACTGTAAGTCAATGGGGTGGGGTGGGGGGGGTGAAGGGTAATTTGGCTGCTGAGAGGCCACTTGACAAGAACAGGGACTACTGCTTCGTCAACATAGGCCAAGTCAGAAAAAAAAACAAGTGCGTGAACGAGAGGATAAGAGAATGAGAAAGGTGAGTGATAGTCAGATCATGAGAGAGACAGGTGGAGAAACACACAAACACACACACATTCAGTTTCACCCTAGCCTTTTAACCTCAAGTAAACAGTCTGTCACATTGAGTGTAGCTGAACATAGGCCCAAAACAGGGAAATGATAGTGTAACTCACACTCTCATACTGTCCACACACACTACATGCAGTGCCACATGCACACAAATCAACACAAATAGGTATACACACACATGCACAGCAGAGGCAGATACACAGAAACACACACTGAGAAAGAAAAAGTCCCTTGCAGAAGGGATATAATGTGTTGCTTTGGTGACAGTGGCCTAACAAAACAGTGGCATAGCTTGTTAACATCAAACGACTCCCAAGCGCACTGTACCACACTCACACACACGCAAACCCAGACTGGCGTTGTAGCACGATGAAGTCTGAGGACGTCTGTTTCAGCAGAGAGTCACAGAAGGTCATTCGTGACTCGGGGTAGTTTCTTTGTGACACAAGTCTCTCGCTCTCTCATTATATGTCAAAGTTTCCATCTACAACCAATTGCATGTTTAATCCAGTGAAAGCATGAGAGTGCACTGTCTGTGTGTGTGTGTGTGTGTGTGTGTGTGTGTGTGTGTGTGTGTGTGTGTGTGTGTGTGTGTGTGTGTGTGTGTGTGAGCCTGCCCTTAATGGTGAGTGTGCACTGTCTGTGTGGGGCTGCATCAGTGAATTCTATACATGTAGCCTATAGGTAGTTTTATATGTTATATGAATGAATCTTTTTATGTGTGTATAAATGTGTGAGGACCAATTGTTAGACCTTGAGAGTGAAGATATTTTTGGCTCGTCCTCAGCTGCTCAAAGGGAGGGACTGTTAATCAGAGAAAGCAAGCTATTTCAATACACCACCTTGGGCTTTAGGAAATTGTCACAGGCATTTTTCACAATTTTCTGACATTTTATAAACCAAACTATTAGTCAATTAATAAAGAAAATAATCTGTAGATTAATCAGTCATGAAAATGATGGTTAGTTACTCTAACTGCTAACATCCATCACAGTTGAGAGTCCTTCTTTGTGGTCCAGCTGATCATTCTGATCATCTCATTTCTCGTCCTTTCTTTCTCAGCAATGGATTTGATACAATGTTAGCTAATGCAATTAGTACAATGTTATCATTTGTGATAGAATGACGTCCAAACTGCAAAAATAGGACCCAAGTTGGTATAAACTAAAATTTTCCGAGGGTTAAATTTAGAATTAGATTGGGTTGGGTTGAGGTTTGGCATAGTTGTGATAGTCAGGGTTAGGGATAGAGTTAGGAATACATTATGTCAATGAGGGTCCTCACATGTGCAGTACGACTATGTGCACGTGCATGCATAGTTTTAAGCGTGCATTTGTACATCTGCATATGTGTGCCTGATTTTCTATACATATGCCAGTGGGTGTGTGCACCTCCTTCCCTGTTTGTGTGTACATGTGCGTACAGCCATTTCCCAGAAGGGCAGTGCCCACTGTCAGTGCCAGCTGGCTGCCTTTCTGGCAGAGTGAGAGTCATTATATAGAAAGGTCAACAGCCCACATGATGGAGAAACTTGGGGAAGAGAATATCACCCACTGACCTAGAACTGGAGCCTAAATATTGGTTACCCTCATTTGTGCCATTTGGCATACCATAACTGAATCAAACATAGTTGGAAGGGCACAAAATGGTTACCACGAGATGGCCACAGATGATAGGTGTGACATTAAGAGGCTGCTTGAGAACAGCGAGCTCATTGTGGTCTTTACTTCTTAGTTTAGACTTGTCTGCTATAGCAGTAGGCTTCTCCTCAGATGCATCACCATCATACCCACGTAATAGTAAAGAACACTCTTCAGTGAATTATGGCTTTTATTCAACAGTTACCAAGTCAGCATGTCTGCTGACTGAGACTTTCCTCAAAGTAGCATATATATATATACAAAAATACTGCACCAAAATACATCACTAATTAGCTCCCTGGTTTCCACAAAAGCTGGCAATGGCATGCTGAGATTCATGGGACTTATCAAAATAGTTGGAATGTATCCTTGACTTATCAGACAGCTTGGTGGTGGCTAACAGTTGTATTCAACACAATATTGTTTGCTCTGATTTCAGGCAACTGAAAGGACCAGGTCCAAAACTAAAGTAAACATCATAGTACGTCAGAGATTGCAGATTGTTCTTGATCCAATCAAATTATTTTAAATAAGAGCAGGAACTGTGTCAGCATAAATTAGTGGCCCTCCTACATGCACAGGTTGGCACCAAAATATTCAATCACTCTCTCACACACACACACACACATTCACACACGCACAAAGATTCCAGTCCCACCATGGAATGCCGTTTCATAGCTGAGGGTGTGGCGGTTACATCGCCCATTGACCAATCAACACCAAGTTTTGATAAGAGCCAGAAGCAAAGGCTGGAACGTGCGTGCGTGTGTGTGTGTCCACGCACACAAGCACACTGATGCTTGCATGCACACATACACACAGCGGTAAGATTCTACTGTTGTGCGCACCGTGGTAGGTTGGCAAGAGGAGGGGAAATGGGAGCTGTGAAAACTCTACTGGAGAGATGCTGCTGGCAAACTGAAGGTATGTTTGAGTGTGTGTGTGTGTGTGTTGGAGGGGGAGGTCAGAGAGAGAGTGTGGTGGAGACAGGTAGGGAGGAGGCAAGGGAGAAGGAGAGAGGGTAGAAGAGAAGGTAGAGAGTCAGGCAAGGGTGAAAAAAAAACAGTGGAAGGTAATAGGTGGAGAAAAAAGGAAAGTAGAGGGATGAGGGGAGAAAGAGCGAGAGACGTAGGAAAGAGAAACAAAGTTGGGGAAGAGATGAAGAGTCGAGGAGGGAAATAAATAGAAAGACAGAGAGAAAGTGCCAGATGAGGCTAGAGAAAGCAGAGAAGGTGTTGCTTGTAAAAAACCTGCCAAAACTTCCTCAAAGCGCCGTTAGCGAGGGAACAGAAAAATAGGCAGTTAAAATCAGAATTAGTTTGTGTGAAGTTGGCTCAGGCAACTTCCAGCAGTGAACTCATTCAACTGCGTACACACACACACACATACTGTGCATATATGTAAAGATGTGATCATACGTCACTACATACATCTTGATGGAACAAGCAGCACACATTTTGTAGACATGTAATCACACACACACTCACATTCTGTAACACAAACATTTCTTGATTGCAGCTCCACCAACTGAAGGCCCCCCTCTGGAGTTTACAGCGTTGAATTTCGCTACATTTCACAGCAGTTGGGGCAAAAGTATGGAATTCACAGCTCCAAAAATCAACACTCCAGGGTGTGTGTGTCTGTGTCTGTGTGTGTGTGTGTGTGTGCGTCTATGCAGTCCCTGTAGGGCAGGTGTGATTGGACCCGGGAGAGAAAAGCCATCCCTGCTTTCCAATTCATTTTACTCAGCCTTGTTAAGCCTGTTAAGCCTCCCCCCACAAAACCCTCCACTCAAATTAGATGCAAATGAGGTCTCAAGTGGCTTCCCAAGGAGGACATTATGGAATTGACTGGCCTGAGGTAATCTGCAAGACTGCCTACAAGTGCGTGTGTGTGTGTGTGCTGAGTGAACAGTTGAGGCCACCACTGTTTTTCTCTTGTTAACCTTTCCAAATGCTCTGTTTACAATAGTGAAGAAAACGTTTCAACCTTATAAAACTATTCAACGTTATGGACTGTATTTAATAAAGAGAGTAACTCCCCTGGTCCTTTGCGCACTTTTTCAGTGTTACATTTCAGTTTATCCAGGAGTTATTCCATTATAAAGTCTTATTCTTTACTTTTTCGCTGTACCAACCTGTATTATGTATTTCCACTTACAATAGGGATTTTCTACATTTGTTTTCAGTAACTTCCTCTGTACATATGGGTTGAAACACTGATAAGGAAAGCAGTAGAGTAGTAGCCAAAAGAGATTTTCCACTCAAGATAAATGAGAGTCGTGCCCCTGACTCAAACGCCACACGTCTTGTGGTCTTGTTGCATTGCATTCTGGTGTGGTGGAGACAGTTGTGTCTGTGTCTCTCTATGGGTTTGTCCTTATGTGATTGCTTAGACATTTGCGCAAAATATTGAGTCTAGAAACAAACTTGTGCTTTTTCAGTTTGCCGAGACCTAAAACTAACTGAAGTGGGGCAAAAACGCAAGGTGTGTCACATATGTCATTTTTAACAGCATCAAATGTAAGGTGGATTTTTATATATAGAACTACAAACACATCAGTGTCTTGTTTTTCATTTGCAATCAACATAAGTAAACAGAGTAGCCTGTGACAAACAGCTAACCATGTCAGAATCTGTGTATTTAGCAGTACTTTGGCCACAATTTGAGTGTTTGGAACATACTGATCATACAGTCTGACAGCAGAGTGGTGGATTATGGTGCAATAGTGATTTGAAGCTTTTGAAGTTTCATTATAACTGTTGTCAATACAAGCAGACGGTGGTTCCCATCCTCTGTTTTGGAGGGAACTATACATTTTTCAAGATATACCAGATAAAGCATTATCATTTCAATAACCTATTAGTGGTTGGGAAATTATTATTTTATGAATGTTTTGAGACAACACGTATATTTTTGAAATTGAAAAAACAACGCTCTCAGAATCATTGATAGTACAACATTTTTGAGGGTCAACATGAAACACTTTTACACAATTTATCTTAATAACTTCTGGGATGGTAAGTGCTAAAGTCAGGGAACGATCACAATAAATCTATACGAGAAAGTTGAATTATTTGGTTCATACGTGTCGTAAAATGTCGAACAAATTTTGCACTTGGTGTCTAAGATTTGTCGTCCACATGGAATTTATCCCGGTTGTCAAACCCAATTCCCTGCTCAGGGCAACAACGCTCGTGTCTCTTTCCTAAAAGTTTCCCATCTGCCGTAACCTTAACTGTAACTGGAATCTCATCCATTTTAATGTTTCCCATCTCAGACTCCCTAAAATATATCTGCAGAGAGAAAGAGAGATGAGGACAGGCGGAGAGGGGGAGAAAGAGGGAGGAAAAGAGCAACTCTTGGCCAAAGTCACAGCTGAAACACTGACCTGGATAAATCAGGGAAACATAAACACATAGTTTCTGGAGTGAAGGCAGTGGGAGGGGGCGCTGCTACCCCAAATATTCCACCCCGGGGACCCTAGTGAGAGGCAGGGGACCCCCTTATCCCACCTCCCCATCACAGCCCGCTCTAATTATTTATTTTCCTATGGTATAAATGTCTTCGGGGGATTGCTGTGTAAAAGCCAACAGGTCCTGGGAGGTCACAACAGCCCTGTGGGATGGAAGAGGTATGGAGCCCGTTGTTCACGCTCACACATACGCACGCAAGAAACACAATCACGCATGCCAGCACAAACATGCAGACACAAAGATATACATGTAAACACACGTATGCAAAAGCGCACATACAAATCATAAGTTCATATCCACCAGTACCACACAAACACACACACACACACACACATGCCCCCCACTTCCCACTGCAGCCTACTGATTGTGTTTGTTGTCTCAGGGTTGGGTCTGTTGTTGATCCCCTGCGGGGCTTTTGGCTGCTCCCTTATCATGCATAATCGCTTCCATACCTTAACAGCATAGGTGTGTGTTTGTGAGTGCATGTGTGTGGCTGCAGGGGTGTCTACGTGTCAAAATCAGGCCGGAGGTGGCAGCGGCGGCTGTCAGGGGGTCTGTCTCTGCCTTTAGGGATGAATATCATTTCTACACTAACTGTCACCAGGTTGCAAAAGCTCTGGAACTAATTCTTTAGGAGTAAAATCTTTGTTTATCACTTTGAAGCCAATCACTGGGGATCTAGTCCAGCTTCGAAAAGCTGTGAAAACTGTGAAGAACTTTGGAAACTCTTACAGAGAGCACAGAGGAATATAAAAAGATTTAAAGACTTCACTGCTTCTTCTCACCTCTTATTTGACCTGTTTAAAAAAAAACGTAAATAGCTACTCTCTAAAAGCTGCTTCAGGACTATTTTCAACCTTTTTCCATTCATTGGGGTGACGAATGCATTTTGGGGCAGTTTCATGTCCACCATCTATTCAGTTTATCACAGTGTAATCAAAGTGGCTTCATATGCTTACAGCCAGGAGGTATACTTAAGTTTTCCCAGGAAACTACCTCTTGTTTAGCATATTATAGGTGATGAGTATTTTTATTCCCCGTATGTCAGACTTAAATGTCTCTAAAAGGCTGAACACCCAGTTTCACTTTATACATCTTAGCAGAAAGGTTCAGCCACATTTCTTTCTATGTCAAGTGAATGCAAAGATGATCAAACGTCCTCAGAATTATGAACTAATAAGCCTGTGTTAAACCAAAAGGAGGGCGAGGTCTTTAAATGCAAAATAACACCATTAATGAATGTTTCTGTCTGAATTGTTTGGCTTGTATTGATTGACTCCAGATCAGTTCAATTTACCACTCAAGCACATGGATGCAACGATTGTACTCATTCACAAACAAAAGGAAAAGCTGTGAAAACTGGCTTTACTATAAGAGATCAAATAAAGAAGTTTTCATTCAGACGTTTCTGAAGTAGTTGGACTGTAGTTTAAAATGTTGTGAATTGTGTTTCAGCTTTCTCCATCATCTCTGAAAATGTAGGTAGCCCTGACAAAACAGCCTACCAACATTTTCTATGTATCTGCCACAAAACTCATATTAAAAGGAACATCACAGTCATGTCAAGGCAGACAAAAAGCGCACCATAAGGTCACAGGACACACTATGATGATATTTAAGGATAAATAACGACAGAACAATGAGAAATGCTTGAACTGTGATGAAATCACACTTAGCCTACAGGCGCTCGGCATTCCTCGGTATTCCTTTAGGCACCGTCTTCAAACCCAGACCCTGGCAGTCCACATGCGACCCGGAGCAGCTGCACTTGTGTGGGCATCCATCCACCGACACAGCGCACACAATCAACGCGAAAAACAGAGCCCAAATCCGGCAGAGCGCAGCCCGCTTCTTCTGCCCGGTCGGAGGCATGATATCCACTGAAATTACTTCCAAACTGAAATTAAATGAAAATCCGTGGGGGGTAATTAGACGTTGTCGAAGGATCCCGAAAAAGTCCAGTAGACCGTTTGACTGTGAGATTTTAAAAAAAAGGGTGATGGGAATTAAACGAGGAGCCGAAATCAAATTAAGTTCGCTGTTGCAGAAGTTCTCCAAAGTTTCTCTCAAGAGGCTCGATCAGTCAGAATCTCCTTAAAACGCTCTTTTGCCATTGAAGAAGCGGAAGAACATGGAGAAAGTGGGGATTTGAATTTGTCACTTGTGGGAGAAAAAGTTCTTCTCACACACACACAAAAAAGTAACCGTGCGTCACTCAGCTCGATGCGTAAAAGTCTCCCCAAATGCCCCCCATTCACAAACCCTCCGAGAAGTTATCAGCCTGACTCCTAAACTTTCCAAGGTGAAAATGTTCAGCTGGGGTGTAACCTCTTTCCAGGGAACATCCCTCCGCTGCCAGGGGATAGAAAGTGAGAGTTGAAGAGGAGTTGTAATCAGAAAAAAAAAAAAAGTTGAGAGGGCAGACGCGCAACACAGACTGGTACGCCTGGAGGTTGTGCGAGTGAGAGTGGCAAACAGATTTGTACTTAGGTCTCCCCCAAAAATCCTCTCTCTATCTCTAGACTTCTCCCTCCCTCTCTCTCTCTCTCTTTCTCTGTGTTGATGTCACCAGAAAAGAGAGTGGGGGGGCTCCACAAACTTTCACTCGTCCCATATCTTCTTTAAAGAAACACTGTAAACTCAGCTACTTTCCCACAGAGGAATAAAAACTCTAAACTCTCATTCCATGGCAGCTTTTAGCTAATGTCCCAGCAACTCTTTCTTTTTTTTTAATCATGGCTCATATATCATCCTAATGATTTCTTTTCAAACCATCAAATACTGGTTTTGAGCCATGTCTTTTTTGAAACATCTCTCCAAACAGCACATGCACCATTATCATTGTGTCAATTAAGGCTTCAACAGCCAGCAGATGATACAGAAGCTGTGAGGCAGATCAGAGTTTGTCAAAACTAAATTACATTTATTTTCTATTGTTGTGACAAGTACTAATAAATCTATTATGGCTGCAAGCAACATAAAAACTTGAATAAAGACCTACGTTTTTTTAAATTATAAAAGCAAAGATTTCAGATGATTGATGAGATCACATGATCACACCAACTTCAGTTTAACAGATCATTTGGCAGTTTCAGAGTCCCTGCTCATCCCGCGTCTATTTTCAGTCACTACACTTTACCAGTACAGACCTACAGTGCAATGCAAGTGCAAAGACTTTCTTAAGTCATCCATCCAGCCCTTCTGCATGTTGCAGAAGTGCTGCCGCCCTCTATTGGTAGAAAGGAAAACTGTCATAAACTAACAGCAGAGACTCCTCAGTTTGAAGTTAGATTAATAAAATCATTTTGCGTCTCATTAAAAGAGTGTCGTCTAGATTAATTCAATTCATTTGGGGAATTTTCCCCCAAATGTCAAAAATTTGAAAAAAGCTTTTTCCTCAGCAGCGTCTCAGTCTGTAATGAACAGCGGGGAGCTCATAAATATTGTAAAGCCTGGAACCCAAACTGAGTAATTCAGTGTCTCATTCTGGGACTCCAGCTAATTAAAACATCGGTTTCCCCATTATTTGGAGACCCATCAGAGACACACTTGTGGCCAGTTTAACATCTGATCAATTCTGAATTAAATGCTCTCATAAACAAATGTTGTAATGTTATAAATCCCCTAAAGCCCCTAAATATATTTTCAGTTGTTTGTCTTGCAGTTTTTATTCAATCAAGGGAGGTTTGCTGAGTATTTATGTCCATTTTCAGCTAAAGCTGATATATGCATGTGTGTGGATGAATGTGTGTGTCATAAGTATAACGACAGCTTCAGAGAAATGTGACCCTTTTCTTAATTTCTTGTCTACTTTTTTTGGATATGCTATCCCTCAACCGCACTGTTAAAATCTCCCTCACAGTGTCGACTGAAGAGAGAAGAAAATGAAAACTTGGATAAAGACTTTTTTTCAGCCTTGAAACCTATTTTCAGTTTTGTCAGACTGACAACAGCAGAAGGGCAAATAGAGCAGCACAGTTCTTTTCCCCAGCATCTAACTCCAGCACCTCCTCGGGCATGTTGGGAAATCAAATCGTTCCAGAGTTTGCTGGGTCTGCCCTGAGGTCTCCTCCCTGCTGCCATTTGGCAACAAAAGTGTTGCCAAAAGTACAATTTTATTATATTAATACTAACAACTCGAAAGGGTACCAACGCTCATGTTCTGACATATCAATTATGAGATGCACTTTCCTGCTCCGTCTGTCTTTTGTTAATGAGCTATGTACTATGCACACCACTTCCCATCAACGGTGAATGAGTGTGGCAAACCTACGGATATCAACAAGCCTCTAAAATATGTTAAAGAGCAGTAACAAATGAAAATTAAAAAAACATTTGCAGAGCACCAACAAAACTGACACGGTAAACTCAATAAAGAGTTTAAAGAGGCTACTAACCGCTCCGCGTCTAATTCAAACACCACTAAAACATTAAACAAGATGCCCCAGTTATCCAACCGCCCCAAGGCTCACGGCTCACAAGCTAAGCTAACGTAAAACATCCAATAATGGCCTAGCTCAACAACAATGCACCTGGTGTTTATTTAACACAGCATTCAGTATTAGCTTTGCCAAGGCTGTTAACTCAAATAATTGTGTACTTTAGATGTATTTAGTAATGTGGAACCACTACCTTCACTTTCAAAGCCTTGTTGCTTGTGTACGTGCTGTTGTTAACTACTAACAGTATTTTAAAATATTGGTGCATGCAGTTCTTCTGAAAACACAGTGTGTTTGTGATGTGTGGATACAATACAGCAGTCCTTTCACAGCAAAGGCAAAGTAAGGGTGGACTCGGTTCTTCTAACTCTGGTAGGTTTTACATACAAAACTATTCCTTTTTTGCGTGATTCGAATGTGAAATATAGATATAAATGTGAAATACTAAATGCTACATTTTCAAATGTAAATATGAGGTTCTCCTGCCTGGATTGCAGATTAACATGTTCTTACCTGTCTGCTGTGTGGCTGTAAATATTACAAATAAACATGTGATCCAACAACTGTAGTCTCGCTCTTTCTCTCTTTAATACATTCGAGGAGGGGGTGATGTCTCCCTGTCTCCCCATAAAACTCCAACAAGCTTGTGCATAAAATTTTGATGATGTCAAGCTCTGGCTGCTGAGGACCTACTGTATGTCCCTGTGTACTTCTCATACTGTATATTCCAGGTAATAAATAGCAGTATGCAGAGAATTACAGTTGCGTACAGTGATAACATGGGGATCATGTCACATGCACTAAGCATCAAACACAGCAATACATCAATACTGGATTCAGAGGTCATCCGGACAGCCGAGCTTTAGCAGAGTAAAACTGTGAAGACAGGAGAGCAGATCTAATATATACAAACATCTGTTGTTGCTGTGTCTCTATGTGTTGTATATCTATGTGTTATATATAGAAAAGATACTGCAGAGAAGTGCACAGACAGAGCCACACACATCATGTAAGTCAGACTGATTTGGTTTTCTGCACTCTTAACAACAATCCGGTGACAGCTTTACTCTTTTGCTGTAACTTCTGGCCAAGGTAAGTAATGTACATATTAGAGGCATCCGTGTTTTTTTATTGGTCTCTATGGTGATCTATGCCCTACAAACGTACCCTAATATCGTGTTCGTTGTAAAATCGAATTAAATTGTTGCTTTGGTTATTTTAGGAACTTTTACAGAAGTTGCATTTATATTGTGAATATTAAAACTTTATATTGTGTTTTATATGGATTTATCTCCAACACAAACTGACAGACTGAGCTGCATATGGTGAAGGATTATTCATCATTTAGCGCCAGAGCTGCTACAATGTCAATGTTTTCCAACTGGCCAATCTCCCGAAACCGTGGTGTATTTCTTTAAGAATTTACAAGTGAAAATGGGAGAAAGAAAGTGCCAGTGAATGAAAAATAAGACAATGAAGGAAAAAAGAAAGATTTGGAGAAAAAATAAGGGGTAAGACTGAGAGTCATAAAGAGGGGAAGAGATGGAGGGCAGAAAGAGAGCGAAAGCAATTTTGAGGGAATGAGTCTTGAGATAATGCCATTCACTGTTGGCATGAACCACAAGGTAAATTATCTACTGGTGCACATGGATGATTTTATATCTATATTCTCATCACTCAACAGGTAATATGTAATTTATCCAAAGGACCATATGTCTCAGAAACTTTATGAATTCTAATAACTCTCTCCAACACTTACACTTACTTTTCTTTTAGATTTTAATTTTGTCACTTTTTCACCAGGGGAGTCTGTTATGTTAGTCACGTATCCAACTGCGTCAAATGCATGTTCATCTCTTTTAAGTCAGTTTAGGGCAGCTAGAATTCCCCTGACTTCAGTGAATAAAGCAAACTCATGCAGTCTAATGTGAAAATCTGAACAAAACAATAACGTATTCATGTCACTTTTCGATTTTTGGGAGATTTCAAATGTAGCAAAAAAAAAAAAGTGCAAATTTGCTGAAATGGAGACAATTAAATAGCGACTTATGATTCCTTCCATGAGGTTGAGAGAAATGTTCAAAAAAATAAGCGGTCAATCGGAAAAGTCCCGTCTCTGAAAGCAATATGAGTTTGTGCAAACAAATAACGAAAAAAAAATTGCACCACCACAAAAACAACACATTGAAACACTCAAAATGAAGAAGTGATCATCCTTTTTCCTTGCACAAACCACTGCTTATGTGTGTATGAAACCGCTCTCTGACGGCTTTGTTTGGGCTCATTGGAATAAGATGCATGTCATTAACTTTTGAGGTTGGGGGTTTTAAATTTTGCTCAGGACCTTTTGATTCCTGATCCCTTCTTGAGCATTTTGTCTCCGCTATATTTCAATGAATAAAGCAGAAAAACCAAGAACATTTTTTGCTTTACAAAATGAGGCATTAAGCATTTGTGAACTGAACAGAGTTGGCTGCTGCTGAACTTCTCACACCGCACAACTACTGCCACTCTTTCTCTTTCTTTGTCTTTCTTTCCTCACTCTTCCTCTTGCCATCCCTTGGGTGTCCTTTCCAACCCTCCATCTCATTCTCTCTGTTTTTAATCTCTCAGACTTCCTTTCTTTCTCTTCCTGTCATTCTGTCCCATCTGCACATTTCCTTTTTTTTATTTCTCTTTTCCTTCCCATTATTTCCATCATCTGCCTTTCTATGTATCCTATTTATATCTTTCTATGTAAATCCCTATTTATATCTTAAGTCCCGCAGTCTCTGTATTTTTACAAGCTGAGAGACAGTGTGCCACTAATTAGCATCTTTCTGTAGTGCAGGATCGGGCCAGGCCGGAGTATAACAGCTTCACGCTTCACTGCTCTCTCTCTCACACACACACACACACACACACACACACACACACAGAGCCAAAAAGGCATGCAATAATATCATGCTGTCACACAGAATTTCCTCTCTGTTGACAAGTGTCTCTCATTAATGCATAAGACAAAGACAGTTTTTCTCGCAATTGCATTTATATTGGATGATAATGGAGGACACATTTTGCATCCAAAGCTGCTGTTCAGTGCCAGGATGTCCCAGGAGGTAATGTGTCCTTTTTGTGAAGGATAAAGGTAATGGTGTTTGATAAGGGTGAAATAATGATAATGTTGTTGGTGTTTTCCTAACACTAAGTGCCTCAGTATCTCAATCACACCTTAAAGGATAAGTTTTTCAGGTCTGTCCTAAAACAATAGTCAGGTGTCCAAATGAACATTGACATGTGTTTTTCTTGCTGTAATCATTCCTCCTGGTCATACTGGCCATGAAGAGATCCCTTCATAATGCACTTACATTGTAAGCGCATTTGGAGAGGATCTTCTAATGGTCAGTATGAACAGGCTTATATTCAATTTATACTCCGGTTATATAAAATTGGATATTGCACCAAAGCTAATATGATAGTGTGGCTACTGCTCAAGTATGGGAGAAAATTTGTGAAAGGTGTTACATTTTACTGGTGTAATGCTGGTGTTTGGGAGCTCTTTGTCTTCCTCCTTACAACCTTCCTCGTTCCAGCCTCTCATCCCCTTCTCTTCTTCTGCCTTCTCAAGTATTTCCCTTTCCTCTTCCCTCTGTCCCCCCTCCTCCTCCACTCCCCCCCCCCCATCTCAGCAATGGACAGATTAGAGAATAATTGGTGGAAAGTGTGGACTTTCTCTTCACACTGGGCCTCATCCATTTAAATTGTCTTGATATCTGATGGCACATTAATGGTTCACACTACACAGCTGTGTGTGTGCCCAGGCATGTGTGTGTTAATGAGACTTTATATGGGTATTAGTGTAGGTGTCTGTGTGCCTAATTTTGTATTTTTTGTATGTCAGTGATAAAGTATGTCTGTATATGAGTGTGTGTGTGCGCGTGTGTGGGTGTGAGTGTGTGTGGTTTAATGGATCCTTTAGCCAGACAGATCTTTGGCTTAGCTCTACTGTGGCCCCTGCAAAGCTATTATCTCCCCATACACTGTGTACACACTTCCTCCGTGTGTGTGTGTGTGTGTGAGAGAGAGAGAGTGAGAGAGAGACAGAAACAGATCGAGAGTAGAGAAAGCCAACTTTTAAAGGGGGCTATCATAACATCCCAGTGTCGCTTTGAACACACACACTCACACACACATAATTATGCTTATGTGTACTGACAACGGACCACATGTGAAGCATTTTTTGGGGGTAGAATGGGGAAAACCCTGAAAAATATATCCCCTTAGTAGTCAAACTGTAGTCATAAGATCTCATTTTAGGCCAACTAGTCCAACTCTAGTCTTAAATTTAGCCCCAATTTAGTCCATCTTACGTCCAGCTACTCTACTTGTAGTCCAGTTCTAGTCCAATAAGAGTAACTCTGGTGCTAGGCCTGAGACTCATTCTAGCTATTTAATTACTTAAAGGATCATACACCTCCCTCACCCTCCCCTTCCAAGCGTGTAGAAGAACCTACGGTGGCGGCAAATCTCCATGTAGAAGAACCTACAGTGGCCCTCTCTAGAGCCAGTGTTTGGTTTGTCCGTTCTGGGCTACTAGAAACAACATTGTGGCCTCCGTGGAAGGGGACCTGCTCCCTATGTAGATATAACAATTCTTATTGTCAGGTGATTATACACTAATTAAAACATATTTATGAATTTTATATTTCATTTCTGCCAAGTCTGTTCTGCTAGGTAACACTCATTTCTACACACTGCACCTTTAAGTAACTCTGTGTCTTGAGACAAAACGCAAAGCAGATTTTCCAACAAGTCCTCCAAATTAAACGACCAAATATGTTGTTTGACTAGGAGCACTCCAGAACAACACATAGGGTTTTCTAATCTGGCGTCCCTATTGGCAGTAATCGGCAGAACGACATAATTTGTCTGTGCTTTCCAAAACCGAAATTATTGTTAAAAAATAATTATGTTTTATAATGTGACAACACTATGGTTAAGGTCTGGTTAGGTTTAGGCACAAAAAACACTTGGTTTCATGGTTTGGATTAAAATGATCACTTTGTTAAGGTTAGGTTGGGTTTAAGTTACTACTTCCTTAAAGTTAGTCGACCTTCGTCGTCATGGCTACAAATAATAACCACTACAGCCTCTAGATGGCATCTGTCACTCAGATCTATTTATATGTCCCTTTTGACACCCATTGTGTCATTTTGCTTGGGAGGACAGTCCCAAATTTTCTTGCACCTCAAAAAATTACATTTACATTTACATTCTGTCATTTGGCAGACACTTTTATCCAAAGCGACTTACAAACAAGGCAAGACAATCAAGAATTAGAGGACAGTGACTCAAAAGAGCAGTGGTACAAATTCTCAAGTAGCTGACCAGTTACAAGTGCAATGAGAAAGTTATTTCTTTCTTTTTCTAATTAAAAAAATAAATAAACAAACAAAAAAAAAAGCAGAAAATGCAAAAATCATTCCAGGTGCACTGTAATTGTCCGCAGGACTAACTTTAGTCCTGTTTTAAATCCTCTGTCCAACTAGCCCAATTGCAGTCAGTAGTAACTCTAATCATTTTGGTCAATGGACTCATAAACATGACGACAGGCCAAAAAAGGCCTCAGGCCTCCAATAAACCATTGTCCCCAGAAAGTCCACAACCCAGAGTTAAATAATGTGCAGCACTTTCCACAAGCATAGTAATGCGAGTACACAAAAACACACACACACACACTTGCATTTCTGAATGGGCAGTTAAATAATGCCATATGTTGCTCCAGCGCCTTTGTTTCATTGTGCGGATATTTTTTTTTTCTCTTGCTGCTTCCCATGTAATGTTTGATTGATGGTCTAATTTACTAGAATATCACACACACACACACCAAACCAACTGATGGTGTGTTAGAAGGGTTATTTTGCACAAGCAGATCCAAATGTCTGTGGACAGGCTTAGTTAGTGATAGGCTACTCTTATAGTGTGTATAGTAGTTCACTCTTTCAAAAACAGTGAAAGAAAACCTAGCTAAATGATCTTTTACAGCAGTAATACAGTATGAGTTACAAAGAAAACTTTCTCGCTCTGGACAGTTTTTCACAATACTTTTAGCTTCATTTCCCAAAGACAAATACAGCGAGGTCTGCTGATTTTTCAGAGAAAGTGGGATATTGTTTCTGGAAAGACGCGTTGCGCTTGAGTGTTTAAATCTAAATTTGAGCATAACAAATGAACTTCCATTCACCATCACTATATTTAGGTGGCGGCAGAGGTCTCAGCTGTGGAAATGCCTGCATAGATACCTCTTCTACAGTACGTGATTTGGGTGAACCAAACCTTTCTTGACCATCTCTTTAAACATACACACAGCTTTAAAGACCTGGAAACGGTTAAGAAAGCCATGCAGTACCGTTCTATAGAGCTATTTGTTATTTGCTGCAGGTCCCGAACACATACAGTACAGTGTGCACAATGTATAATAGTTGGGCAGCCATGTGTTTGTGTGATTTAGGGTTCAGTAATAATAACTTATTAAGCTCTAACCTCTGTGATTAAACTACTGATTGGGCAGCAGCACATCTGCACAGCTGACCCTTTTGCGTGTGTGAGTGTTTCAAGCCTTGTGTTGTATCACAGCTCTAAGCTATTTACCGACAGACACAACAGCATTTATCTACAGACTGTAAGACAGGAAACAGGTCTCTGTGAGTATGTATGTGTGCATGTTTGTGTGTAAGGGTAATTTTAAAACCGTTTTCTGGATGGATAGTCTTTTTCTGAAACTTCCTCACATCATTGTTGGCCTGAATAGTGACACGAAATGCTTCCCATAAGGATTGAAATCAAAGCTCTTTTTTGTGGTATTTGGCAGTTTTGTTAATGTTTTGACAGTTGCATCAATAAACCATCTTTAAATGTAGTTTCAGTGAGTGGTTTGGATTTTGAAAGAGGTTAAAGAGAGGGAGACAAAGAGAAACCGAGAAAGAGACACTGTGACAGAGAGATATTTAAAGGTTGTCGAATGGCAGATACCCAAGTAAAATATTTCTGTTCACACTGGTAGTGTTAGCTGCAATCACTAGGAAAACTTGCCAAACAGACACAAGGTTCCTGATAACTGCGTTTACAATCCTTTGGGTGACAGGAAAAAAACAGCGCTGAGTAAATGAAAGAATGTGTGGCCAAATGAGGAGAAAGACAGCGAAAATGCTGAGGTTACAGTCTATTTAAAACAATTATGTGTGTGTGTGTGTGAGTGCGTGTGTGTTACTGACTTTGCCCTGACAGTGCACTCTACCCTTAGAGCATTTTTCCAATATGCTAAACTCAATCCCAAAGATATAATGATACAAGACAAGGTTTAAGTGAGCTTGTAACTAAAATAAAGGAAGCTGTGCAGACTTTTTTATGTACAAAAATATATATAATCATTTTGATGTCATTGTCCGTGGCCCTAAATCAACTCAAACATAGTTCAACTGGATGAGAGTCAATTTGTATAAATCTGTGTCATCCTCGGTTAATTTAAAGTGAAAGCTAATTATTTAGATCAAGATTTGTGGACCTGAGCTCCACAGGGAACCATAGCAAAGGCTGCAGGACACTGAAATTGCATGCAAGTGTGTGAGTGCATTTGTGTGTGCATTCAGTGCAGAGGTTAACCTCTTCCTTTTCCTCCCTAACAAGGAACGGTCAGAGGTCGCGATACAAATGGAGGGAGGAGAGGAAAGAGGGATGAAAGGATAAATTGTAAAAGGAGGCAGGGAAGGAGACTCGAGACTGATTGGAAGCCAGATGTCTAATAAGGTCTATAAATAACCAGGTGACGGCTGACAGAGAGGCAGAGAGAGCGCTGCTCGGTCCAAAGCAAAGTCTTAACCCGAGATTTCACAACTTTTGTCTTCTTTCTTTGTCTTCTTATTCCCTTCATCTGTAATGTGAGTGTGTTTTTAATTGTACAGACCAAAATTCTCTCTCTGTTAGTTATATGTAAAAGGTAATTTGAGGTTTTGTTTATGAGATGATATATCAGTTTCCCCCTAATGCCATTGTGAAATTCCCAAGTATCTCCTTTTGTGCAACAGAGTGTAAGGAAAAACCGTGGAATTCAAGATTTACACACAAACAAGCTGATTTGATAGGAAATGTATTATTTGTACTAAAAGAAATTAGTGTTATGCAACAGATATTTGTGATTCAGATTTTTTTTTTCATGTATTAAAACAATAGCTCACTACTTTGATTGTGTACACACTCTAGAGTTCTCACAAACACAGCTCATGGGTTGAAAGTGTGAAATCTAAATAAACTTATCTCCATTTTTATCCCCCTCTCCTGTCCTTTTTCTTCCTGTCTCCCTCTTTTTCCACCGCCTCCCTGCCTATCATCCCTCTATCCATCTCGCTTTCCTTTCTGTCTGTCCGACTACATCCTTCTTTATCAGATAGCAGCGGTCTTATCGGAGTGGAGGTGCTGAATACTGACTCCACAGCTCCACCGTTCCAACGCATCAACAACACATTCCTGCCTGCTGTGTGTGTGTGTGTGTGTGTGTGTGTGTGTGTGTGTGTGTGTTTGCTAAAGATATGAAAGTGAAGTTAACAGATGCGTTTTAGTCTGCATGAGTGTGAGACAGGGTCTGTTTTTGCAAAGTGCGGGATGTGTGCTTTTAGAGATATGAAAGTGATGCGAAAATACATTGGTGTGTGTGTGTGTGTGTGTGTGTGTGGTGCCAACACATTCCTCTTCGCCACCTCCAAACTCTGCTCTGACTCTGCTCTGAAGGCCAATCAAAACAGACGTAAATCGTGGCCGGATATAAAAGCCATGCCAAACCAAAGGACCGTGTATGTGCATGTGTTTGTGAGTGTGTTTGTGCACACATATGTGGCTGTTACAAAGGAAAAATACTTCTGCTTTAACTTAATTTAGCTGTAAAAATCTAAAATTAGGTATTTATATTATAAAAACATTGCCAAAGCATTTAGTTTGGTATTAATATCAATCTTTTAGATTTCTATCATAAGATAATAATCTAAATAACTGTGTAAGGTTCAAATTCTGTACATTAACAATTTTATTTTTCAGTTTTAGACCAGTATCAAAATTGAATCAAATGAGAGGAAATGTTTTTGGTTCAGAGAAACCGTTAATGAAACTGGGCACTTGTTAAATGCTTTGACACAAATCTGAGCTGACTTTGCCCCGTTTAACTGCCAGCATGGATCACTGGCTAATTTACAGCATGTTACCTGATCCACCAAGGGAATACCATCACAGGTGTGTGCATGCCTGGCTGTATGTACGTATGTGTGTGTGTGTGTGTGTGTGTGTGTGTGTGTGTGTGTGTGTGTGTGTGTATGTGTTACAGGATCTATGGTAATGCTATAACCCTATCAGTGTCTCATTTCCACCCCCAGTTCTCTGCCTGTGATGGTATCTGCTCCATTTAAGAAGATATGATTACAAACATGCAGCTTTCCAGCCTGGCATGAGACGTGCATACCTGAACGCATAGGTGTACATATTTGTAAGGATATGTGTGCGCGTGTTTTCTGTATGTGACCACCAACAGTAGATAAGTACAATATATCTTTCAATTATTACTCTGACTTTATAACCCACAATTTGTCACATAGAACAAAACACATAAAAAGGGAACGAGAGATTGACAGGATGTATAATAATGTTTTTAAAAATATCTTCCCCAAAATCCCCCAAAAAACAATATAATATAAGCAGAAAGTGGCGTTTAGTTACTTCACAACAAGGGACCAGAACTATAATCACACTTCTTTGAGCAGCTGTACATGTGTAGCTATTGATGTATGTGTTGTTTTCTGTTTATTTCCATATTAATATTTAATAAAAATGTTAATATAACAACACTGAATTAATTATTAGGAGAAAATGTGCTGCAAACAGCTTGAATACTCTGACTGACGGTAAACATTATTCTGAGTACACGTTAAGCAAAGCTAAGACTACTCAGTAAGAGTATGAGAGATAGACAGGACTGGCAGGATAGACGAGAGGAAAAAAAAGAGAAAAAGAAAAACAACACAACAAAGAAAATATACAGAATAATACTCAGCTATGTTCACAGAGGGAAAGAGGGAGAATTATGAATGACAGAGAGAAACACTTAGAATCCAGAGCTGCCTTCTGCTCAAAAACATAAAGTTATCACGTCGAATCCTATAACTGGCTGTTAGATGCTAAATAGAAAAAGTCAGATGAGGGACAGAAATCCAAGAAAAGGAAATGAAGAAGACAGAAGACATGTTCTCTGCCCTGAAGCCAAACACTGATCAACCCCCAGCTGCTCCAGAGGAGCTGCTCCATGGTCAACACTACAAGATTACACTTGAACTGGGCAGCTCCCAGGCGAGTGTGTGCGTACGTGCATGTATGTGTGTGTGTGTGTGTGTGTGTGTGTGTGTGTGTGTGTGTGTGTGTGACCCTTGTTCCTCTGTGACTATCCCGCCCAGCCCTCCCTGTAGAAGAGAAAGGGGCACTGCCAGGGTCAGCTTCTACCACACCAGTCATTTATCAGGCCGGTTTTACACCACATTTGTTCGTCCCAGTCAGACAACCAGAAGAGACCATCAGAAGTCCCATCCAGATTTACTCAGAGATCAGGAGCACTTGAGTGTCTGGTCAAGGACACTTTGATATGTGGACGGTATGAGCTCTAAATCAAACTACCAACCTGGTTTACCTGAGCCACAGCTGCAGAGACTTGAGAAAAACTTAAGACATAAAAATTAAGACTTGAGACTCAACTCAGACTTGACAGCTGTGAGATTTGATTCCTTAAAGACTTGATATTTATAAGCAGAAACATCTCAAGTTTAGATGTAGGCCTTGCATTGTCACATAGCTCAGATATCAAAAATATCAAAAGGAAGTTTGAAAGGAAATATTACGAGGTTGTGTCATTTTTATGATTAGCATTCAGTTACCTGGGAGACTTGCAATTAACTTGCAATTTGCTTATAAATACTTGTGACTTGTTCTTAGAAACTTGAGACCTGCTATTATAAGACTTGAGACTTGAGACCGGCTTATGTTCCTCAGAGATTGGAGGTCATGACATCGCTAAATACGATACCCCATCTTGCTGTAATCATGATCATAGGACAGTCTGTGAAAGCAAAAGATTTTCCAGCATTATAGAAACTAAGACCTCCAGGATTTGGGATTTGATTGGAGCCACCCATTGGTGCAGCTTTTGCTTAAAGCATGAATCAAATCGCACGGGGTTTACATTACTTTTGGGGTCTCTGGCTTGATAAAATTCAGCTTGATTTCAGTTTGTATTGAAAAATATGAGTTCGGACTGAGTTCTGATGAAATAAATCTAGCTAGCTGTAATTTCCAATGTTTTTTACTTCAGCGAACCCGAGACACTGAAGTCATGACATCAAAGCCACCAGCCTGCTGGTAACAGGCAACACCAACTCACCAGGAGTCAGGCTCCCATGGCAGGACACAGAAACAAGTGAACATGCACAGCTCCACACTGCTAGCTTATCTCTTATCTGCCATCTCCCTTCCTGCGGTTTGGATCTGATGAAGCCCTGTACTTCAAAGTTTGTGTGTGTGCCCGTACTGTATGTGGACGTGTGTGTGGATGTAATGGAAAGCACCTGCCCTCATTGAGGCGGGGAAATATTTAGTGTGAAACAATGAGGAGACATGGATGGATGAATGAATGGATAGATGGAGAGATTGAAGGAAGGGCAGATGGATGAATGGAAATATGTAATTTCTTCATTTGTAAAACAATTTTCACAAAGCAGTTTTGTTAGTAAAGCTTTGGAAATAAAAATGGACTTGACTTGATAGAGAGACGGGTGGATGGATGGATAAAGTCAGGGACAGAACGTCCAGAATGGGGGGGCTTCCTGAGGATAAAACAAGGAGATGAATTGGACTGTATGTGAGAGGAAGAAAGGCTAAGGGAGGATTGGAAGCGTGGATGGACGGATGGAAGGACTGAGGAGGAGGGGATAAAAGAGCTTGAGGGAGGGATAGCGGTGATCAGATAAAGCAAAATAAAGATGAAAATATTGAATGCAGAAGGAAGGAATATAGAAGAGAGTACACACACAAGCCTGAGAGACGGATGAAGGAATGGATGGGAGGATGAGGAGGATAGAGCTCAGTTGAGAAAGTAAATGAGAGACAATCGAGGCAGCACGTGAGGGAGATTTCAGCAAGAGTAAGTTCTCATGAGTGGAGATTTACGTAAGATGTTTTGGAGCACTTTGAAAGAGTTTAAGGTGGATGGATACAAAAGCGCTCTTTCATAGTCATTTGTTATTCTTTTTTGGAGGATTTTTCTTTATTTTACATTGGATATAGATAGGAAATATGGGAGGCAAAGGAAGTTAGTCTTGCACCAAAGGTCAAATCCACAGTCTATGGGATGGTGGATATTTTTGCCTGAATACCCGAATATCACAGTTGAGTTGTTGTGTGCTCACTGAGGTTAATGAATTTTTACCAGAAGTTCAATAAGCAAGATTTTTTTTCTCCCATATTCTGTGGAGCCTGAACCAGACAAACAGTAGTAAATGATTATAAGACGAGGTGAATTTCGGCAATTTGTTTAACTTCCTCATCTTCATCACGTCTGCTCTCCCACACTGTCCGAAAATTACAAATTCCTGCGTCATTGTTTGATGCTTCTCTGTCAATATTTTTTTGATTCTGTCTTCAGACCCACCGTCACAACTCACCGCTGGCTGTTACTATTTTCCACCTCTTGTCTTTGCCACCACCAATGTCTAGAATATCTTTATAAATTTCTAGTCATTCGCTCCTTATTGAATTGAAAGCAGAGTGTTGTTTGGGTCAGAGTATATTAAGTTCCCTTCGACAGTCTGTCAAACAGAAGAGTGGGCGCACACACACACTTTAGTTTTTTGTTTTTATTGAACAGTGTTGATGATCTAATCTTTGGATCTCACTTCCAGGAAGATGATCAGTTCAATGATTCACACACTTCTGGAAAACTCTATGTATTTAAATCATTGTCGGCAACAACATCTAAATCTTTTGTTAATTATTTAAGTTTGTACTGATATTAATAATTTGTATCTTAAGATGAAACTGTTTAGAGTATTAATAAGTGCACATTAAGAAATAAGCATTGAATGAAAAGATCATGCGTAATATATGTGAAACATTGGATGTTACACTCATTTGTGTTCCCGGAATGAAAATGTTGTTTCTCAATGTGCAAGTTATTAAGAAACTTAAGCTGCGTAATAGCAGAGTCTCTTCTTCTCATGCCAAAAGTAGATGACTGATACCATTAAACATCAATAGAAGTCTGTGAGTCAGAGACTCAATTAATGGAAGTGATGAAATGCCTGCACATCCAAACAGTGTTTTCCTGAGGGTTGTTGCGATGTTTGTTTTAGAGGAAGAGAGTGAAAGACAGATGGAGAGAAATGAGTGCGAAAGGAGCAAAAGCTAGAAATTGTATCCAAAAGTGAGTGGGAAAAGCTAAATAACGAGCATTCCGTTGATGGAGCAGGAGAAAACCCCTTTTGAAAGTGGCTTATTAGATTTCACTGTACTTTGCTTTTAAAAGCCAGGAGTTTGGGACAAAATTATATGTTTCAGAGCTCTGTTAGCAAAAAAATCTGCCTCAAGTAGCAAAAGCAAAGACATTTGTCTCAACTGCAAAGCTGCCGGCTATTCATTTTGAGCAGAAACCCATGTAATTTACTGCTTTCCCAAGCACAATGTAAACTAAATTACGGGTTGTAATACAATGCATGGCTTACGTTGATAACAAGGCCATTTGGCTACAAGGGAAAGAGTCAGAGGCTTGGCCCATGTGCCAGCAAACAAGTCATTATCACATACACACACACACACACACCCTCACACACACAAGTCATTGTCAAGTTTAAAATGACACTGTAAACTTTGATATGAATGTCTATTGAGATCAGATTCAGTGATAATCTTTGGATTAGTTTACTGAAGCAAGAAGAGAGAGGGCAGGTATTTACAGTTTAAACTAAACATTTGTTAGAATTATTTAAGTTGAGAGCAGAGTCTAGGGGAAAAAAAAAGTTTACATCGCCTTGCCCGGGCCCTCGATTTCCTTTCCCAGGATATTAATGAGGAAATGACACACACTTGTAAAGAAAGAAAGAAAGAGAGCGAGAGAGAGAAGAAGGAGAAAAGAAAGAGGGAGAGAGGGATGTAGGTTTCAGGGGGATGAGGGCTGGTGATTAATCCCGCTTTGAGTCGACTCCGCCGGGAATTCCATCAAAAGGACGGAGAAAAGGGGATTTTAATTGCTGCTCCCTCCACGTTTCCCAAAACGCTTACCTACCTCCACCCTCCCCGCCACCGCCATCACCACTACCCGCCCTCCCTCCCTTTCCTCCGCCATCCTGGTGAGGGGGGTTGCCCTGGAATCCGGCAGGCCTCCCACCACACACACACACACACACACACACACACACACAAGAACCAAGAATTACTTTCAGATGTGGGGTGAAAGCAAAGGTAGGTGTGTATGCGTGTGCTTAAAATGCCACCTCACCCTCAACTCTCTGTGTGTAGCTCCTCATTTTTGTATTTAAACGTATGTTTATCTTGCTGTCACATGTGTCTGTGAGCTGAAATCCCACCTGTATTCAGTTACAGTATAATCCAGGATCCTGGTAGAACAAAGCCATCAACCTACTCAATGTGTTGATAACCTAACACATAGGATTAACCCTTTTATGGCTGTTAGATTCATATGAATGGATAAAAACTGCCAGCAGAGAGTCATCCTGCCACATCTGGTGGATGTGTTTCATCGCTATGCTGTAGTGACTGTCAGAGTGGAGCCTGGGGACCCATCAGAGGTCCTTGAAGGAAGCCCTGCGGTTCCCCAATAAAAATGAAGAATAGTTTCATTTCAGTATTATTTCACCAACCAGTTAGCTAAATCGGAGAATGTACTGCCCTGCAGCTTCAATACACTGTAGGCCTATCCTGTTTAGGGGAGCAGACCAACGTGCCACTCCATTTAAAATAACAGAAGTTATTTTAAGGTAGATCATCAAGTTTAAATTTAGTGATTACCACATTTCACAGAATGAACACATCAACCCAGAGGCTGGACATTTTTTCATTCAGAAATGTATAGACATAAATATAGCAGGATATTGCATGGAACAAAGAGATGATTGCAGATGCACCCCAGCTCCAAAACGTTGCATTACTGGTTTATTTAAGCTTAAAACAACTTCTATGGTAGATTTATTGCTGTGTGACTGTTGAATGTAGGTGTTAAATGACCTTTGCTCTATTCACGTGCAGCTGCACTGGGAATACAGTATGTGCGTATACGACAAAGTGTTCTACTACACGAAAATAATGGATGAGGTGGAGGCGGAGAAGTGGCATTTCCACGACAGAGTGTATTATTTTCTATACTTAGACACTTGCAATGCATTAAGGTGCTTAAACCACGACTACTTACATGGTTATGTTCAAATTGCCACTGATGTTTTAAGATAACACTAAAGTAAAGCTAATTGTTACTGTAGCATAAAGGATATTGTTGCTATGGTTACCTATGTTTAATTTGCCTTGTCCACTTTTTTAAAACCGACTTGAACTCAGTTTGAAGTGTCCTGATAAATAAATGTTCAGGTAACAATGTGCAGAAATAAAACTCCAACAAAATTAACCCAGAAATTCAACACACATCTGGCTGTTTTTTTAACGATGTTAAAGTTATTAAGGTAAGGTTTTAAGGGAAGAGAAATGTGTCTTTGCCTGCAGCAGCACAAGTACTCTGTCTAAATAATTGCTGGAGCATGGAGTAACTGAAAAAAAGTGCTAAAATGCCATGCTGTACATACTGAGCCTCAGACATGAACCTTTACACTCCAGGATATTACCATTGATCCAAAACAGAGTGATTTCTAATGGGTGTGTTGTATCAAGTTCAGCTTGTCCTGCTCAAGTATCTTTTTTCTATATGGAATAAAAGCTGTTAATGCGAAACAGTGAACCCGTCTATCCAAACCTACCACGCAGGTGTTTATATCTCTTTTATTTCTATGAACTTCACAGGTCTTCCTTCCTTTTTAGCTTAACATCGTCTTCTCATCCTCCTATTCACCTCAACCTCCCCCTTTACTTTCCCTCCAGATCAAACAGGATCAAAGAGAGGAGTTAAGGGGAGGGGGTCTTTAAGTGGAGATAAGATGGGGGTGTTTGATTTCGACCACAGCTAGAGGTCTGACAGTCATGTCATGGATAGATGACTTTAACAAACTTCCCTCAGATGAAACCACCAGGCTGTAGAAACTTACCTCCCCCTGTGGCATCATATGGCCCTGGTTAGAGATAAGGGCCGTTTTCAATGTATTGTGGCATTGTCTATAGATAGATCTTTAAGGGCTGCTTTTGAGGGAAAATGTAGTTTGTATTTTTCTTTTGAGTTAAAACTTTACATGCTCATAAAATATTCCAGTGATGATTTGATTGCCACAGATGATATACTGCACATGCACTCAGCACAACCTGCGTTAGAGGTTTTATATTTTAGACTCAGAAGAAAAAAGAGCAGAAAAAAGTTATAAAATATGCAGTTTTCTCAGGTGATAAAACACCACTAACACTTACACGCAGATACAGTGCATGCTCACATACACTTGGCATCATGTGGTCCTTGTTAAAGACAAGTCTTAACATGGTATTTTTAGGACTTTCTAAGGCAGCAGGTTATTGTTTTGTTATCTGTGCCTTGGGAGAGCAGCCACAGGATAACATCTTTTCTGTTGATGTTTGCAGGGACAGAATGTAAGTGATCGCATTTCCATGTCCAAACACATATCAGAGAAGCGCGGGGAAAGTAATAGTGTTTATGTGTGTAAAACCCTGCTTACATATAACTTAGAAAGATAGAAATTTCTGATAATGTGTGGAGTGGTAACCATAGGAGGGGTTCTTGTTTTTCCTGACGCACTACAAAGACACAGCAGAAATCAGCTTTTGTTACTATGGTGACTCTACCCAACTGGTCACCTGAAAAGAGAGTCCAGTTGAGGATAGAGGCAGTAAATTGTTCTTATCATGTCTACATTTACATTAGTGTATTCAAATATTAAAGCTAACATGAAGCTTTGACTTGGATGCTGCTACCTGGACCTTATTTATGATAAAAAAGAACAATGTGGCTCTTTCACCATGCCAGTGTTGAATGCCTTAAAATGTATCTAGTTGGCAAATTTTATGTATTTTTACCTCAAAAATCAGGAACCTTTCTAATGTTAATTGGTTGTCTCCATTTAAACAATCACAAATGTGTTTGTGCTCTAATCCCTGAGTGATCCCTCCCTACATTATGCCTTTTTTAAATATCTTGCTTTACCACTAAACACATCAAATTAAGGAAACACGACGTCCCCCAAATCCTGTTAAATTTGTTAAGGCTATGCTGGCGCTAATCTGTATTTGCAGTTAATATTTAACGGGCATGTTATAACTACATTCTGGCACCTTTTTGTTTTGTTTAGAGGCTGAATTGATGACACATTTCGCAATCTATGATGTATTAGCTAATCTTCTCACATGAGGATTAACTGCATCTGATTGCTAAACATGAATTTAATATGTATTTTGTGGTCCATATTTCAAAAACGTGTAAATGTATTTTTCATCTTAATGACAGTAACTTCAGGATATGTTTCTGAATACATCAGAATGAAATGCAGATTCGAGATAAGGACGTCTTTGGTAATATCTTTGTACACAGCCCTGCAATAGTGTGGGAAAAGATGGAAAAACAGTATCTAAACAAAAACTCATTATTTCCTTGTTTCATGTGTGGCAAAAACCACTGGGTAGGAACATATTATTTTGCCTTGTGTATAATGGAAAGCGTATGTAGAAAACCATGTTGGGGAAAAAAAAAACAATTCGTATTTTTATAAATAAACACCAGAGCAGTGCGTGTTATTACTGAGGCTGCATGGAAGTGATAGCAGACATTTGTTTTCTCCTCTGTAAGAAATAGGGAGAGCAATGTTTACAGACACCATGTAGAACATGAAATGTAAACAGGGAGACAGCGCAGGAGGAAGCAATGTGGCAGCACATTTAATTAAATACAGCCACGGGAGATGAATGTAAAACATCATGCGACCAAGTAGGGTGTCACAACGTATCTTTATGATCAGATCTCCAAAGTCACATTGACAAGTGAAAAATTTCTTTTGTTCCAAGCTCAATAAATGCATTTAATTTGCACTAAACCATGACTGCACTGCTCAGCAGAACTTTATTATGGCAATTACTCCAATTGTTTGATAATTTTAATAAACAGATACTTTTTTTTTTTTTGGTTGTTTGCTGTAACTGTTGCGATTAATGTCCCATGTCCTCTTGTATGTTGTGTTTTGCCCTCTACTGAAATTCAAATTTCCCCTCGAGCGACAATAAAGATCTGAACTGAACTGAACAGTAGGATAGCAACTTTAACCCCTGTTTAACCAAACATTTTGACTAGAAACACATGTATAATTGCAAAGGATTAGGACTGATTCATAAAATATGTCATTTAAAAATCTCTTTTTTTAGTATCTCCTGATCCTAATTATACTTGTGATGTTTGTTGCCTTACTAAAAGAACAAGTATTACAGTTTCTTCTAGCTGTTTTTTCTAGGACTTGTGTGGTCCCACAAAATACAATCTTTATGATCAGACGTCATTGAAAAGACAAGTGTAACACCAGTTCCTAAATGCATCACATGAAGAGTTTGTTGTTGAACTCACTCCTCTGTGTCAGGTATGCTTCTAGTTAGCAGCCGACAAGAGTGTCAGATCATAATCAACGCGACACCTGCTGGGACTACCCAGAAGCCCCTGCTCATATGGGCTGCATTACCGGTCTCTCTAATTGGCTGGCTCCCCTGTGAGAGCTAAAACCCTCTGTGCTGTGATTGGTGGAGCTACGCTATTTTAGCCTGCTGGGTTTGTGAGTGTGAAACTGCAAATCTGTGAAAATGTGAGGCATTGTATAGTTTGTCCTTATGTGCCTGCATGTGTGTCTGCAAATGTAATATACTTACTGTATAGTCAGATTGCTTCAGAGTACTTCTCAGGAGTCTTTACATGCTCTTGGTGTTTTGGAGAAACGAATAACTGTATTTTTCTGGAAAATGTAAAGACTTTATGCGGGAAAAACATTCTTCATTTTCTAATAAATTAACTAAGGTCACTTTCTTAAGGCGGTAGTCGTAAACCTGTGGGTTCATAAAACGCAAAATGTTGCTACATCATTTGTTTTCAGAATGATTTTGCACCCGAGGATGAGGTCTGTGTAGTGTTTCTCCGCAATTTAACCACTCTGCCAGCCTCCTCAGTCAATCCCATGATCCTCAGGGAAACATTCTCTTTTGCCCTCAAACAATACTAAGCCCTTCTGGTACATATTTTACAACCAAATGGTGTCATGGGCACGCAACAATGCCAGAACACATTGCACAGGAAAAAATAAGAAATATATATGCATGTTTTCATGTACACACACACACACACATGCACACAAAGACAAACACACAATAAACGTCAATAAAAGTGTTTTAGGATGCTCAGGAGAGCTGAGTTTTAAGACCTTCTTCCTGCTTTCACTCCTGGATACCCAACACTTAGGATTTCAATTACTATCACTCTGCCATGTGTGTGTGTGTGGGTGTATGCAAACGCCTGCATGCACTTTTCTGCCTGTGTGCACCCGTTCCTCCATCTGTGCGTGTGCAGTGAGTTCCTACAATCTACAGCACAATTAACGACCTCTGTTCTCTGGTAGCTGGCAGCCAAGGTGGAATGGTTCGAGTTAGGAGGAGAAATGGCGTGAAAAGAAAGCTAAAAAAAAAAAAAAAAGAAAAGAAAAAGAAACAGTAAATGTACTCTGGCTCCATGGTAGTCTCCTGCGACAGCGGCAGCCGAAGCTGTTGCAAGCCTCATTTCCACCCCGACTTATACACTGAATTTAATGCAACACTTGTGGAATGAAGCGATTTTCTTTTTTTTTTTTTTTACGTACTTGAACTTTGCTTAACTTACTTAAAGTATTTTAACACCAGAGGAAACTCATACTGTATGGCTCTAACATGTTATTATTTTATGATAACAACATTTAAATACTGTACTGTATGTGCATAATGGTAACAATGTTGTGTATAATAAAAATGAAGTAGCAACAGGAATGTTGCACTTAGTAAAGGAGCATTTTAATGAGGAAAAATGTTAACGAAAGGAATGCCGGGGATTGTGTGATTATTTTCTCAGCTAATGACTAGAGGAAACTATGATTCAGAAAAAAAAGTACCTTCTTTGATTACTTTCTGAGCTTCTAACATGAGAGATTCAAAATAAAATAAATGGATATCTTGTTTTCAGTTACTGCTCAGCCTCGTAACCCACATCCAGATCCCTCAGAACGCTGCCTGCGATTCATGACCTTGAGTTGAGTTTACAGCAGTGGAAGCGCAGTCAGACTCAAACCACAGCCAGTGTACTACTGCACACTGAGTTAATCACACTTTCTATTAACTTTTATTGGTTACACACATGTAATGACGTTTAAATGAGCAGAATGTACAGAGTTTAAGGCGTTTTGAATAGTGCGTATTGTGGGCTGGTAACAATGTCAGAACAATGTGCAAGAAAAAAAACATGAATGGAGCAACACACACACACACAGTTGTAACTAGTGTTGGAATCATTATTTGAGACAGCGGTTTTTGACTTACTGTGCCTATTATTTCCGGAATTGCCACAAAAAATTAAATTTACAACTGTAAGGAATACCATAGTTGTTGAAAAGCTATTGCATACGTTGTACTAACAGTACAACTGTGAGAACTTGGTAAGATATAGACAAACGTTTATATTACAGAGCAAGAATAAACTATATTGTATAGCTGTTATTTTCACTGGGAGAAGACAAGAATGTCGACCCCCGTGTCATTTGAGAAATCCAGTAAAAGCAAAGGATTAACCTGTAAGCTTAATATTTAACCAGGTTTGTCCCATTGAGATCAAAGATCTGTTTTACAAAGGATAAATTAACATAAATCACATAGATTCCAGTAACATTAAAGTGATCAGATAAAACATTTGCACACAGACAACCTGGACTTTTAAAATTGTTCTGGGATACTATGAACTTTACTTAACTTAAAGTATTTTAACACCAGAGGAAGTTTTGAAGTTTAAGATCAGTCTGTAGATTGTTTCATGCAGTATGTGCAAATCTAAAATCTAAATCTAAAAGCTTTCTTTCCCAGTTCAGTGCTTACAATACTTTATCTTTGATTGTTACGCTCCTTTCTGTTGGTCAGAAAAGGTCTTAAAATAAGACAATCAGGTGTTACAGGTGAGCCGACCTCTGCTCTCTCCCTGTCAGGGAGCCAGCGGAGCCAAATGTTAAAGCTTCAGAGTTTCAGCCTGATTTCCTTTAAGGATGATATTCAAACTTTAGTAATCATCATTAAAAATCATTATATAAGTTAAGAGTAATGTCTCAAACCTGTAACGGCAGCTGCATACAGGCTCTTGGCTGATGGCTTAAAGCTTAATTGCTTAACTTTACTTTAAATTGAAATTAAACTGAAAAAAACAGACAGCTGGGCAAACTCCATCTACTGAGGAGGATCATGTGATATGGCCAAAGGCTCCAGAACAGCTTGTGGTGACACTGTTTTGTGAACTGCAGATCTAGTAGTTCTTTATACTCCAGTACATTGAGAGCAAGTCAAAGAGAAAGCAAAAATTAAAGAGGAAAAAAAAACAACAAAGAGAGGGAGAACAGGGAAAATATGTGTTTAAGGGTTGAAGAAAAGATTAATGAGGAGTCATGAACAAAACAGAAACAGAGGGAGGAAGTACAATAAAATGAGTAAAATATGAATGGAGACCACTCTTTCTGTGAGTCTTTGTAATTGTGAAATTAATCTCAGTCATAACAGTCATACATTCACATTAGCCAGGACACACACATGTTTAATCTCTGAAGTTACAAGTAATCAATAACAATAGATTACCAGCTGGAGAGAGGAAACACGCAAGTTCAGTCTTAAAGCCCCAGTTCAGATATTTCATGAATTAAAAAAAAACTGGACTGTGACCTGAAACTGGACCTAATGTTTGCAACTTTATATTTTCAGGATATGACCAGAAAGGTTAGATTTCATAGAGTCACGTATATCTGTGTATCCACTCGTGGCCTGAGAACACCTGTTCACTGTTTCCCTTGGCTGTATTTATTTAATTAGGTGACCTAATTACTTTTTCCGGCTCTTGCTTTGTTTAAACGGGGTCAATGCACATCATGGCTGGATTATATCAGTACGAGAAAGTCAGATCAGTTCCAAATTGGGTGTGGAGTGAACTAGGTTTGGAAACAGTTTGGTCAGGCTATCTATCTGTGTCTCTCTGGACCCTCATCAGTGGATGTTTCCTAGAAAATCAACGTTTGTTTAAACACTGTGGAGGACTGACTGGACAGTGCAAGTGTAATACAGCCGCAGGGCATGAATGAATCTGCACAGGATGTAATGACCTAAATAAGTCTTTGCTATATCAGTTCATTGTGGATCCTGACAATTGCTAACAGGGAATGTTTTGTCAGTCAAATATCTTAATTCATGCAGCCCTTTAATGCAAAAATAACAATTAAAATCATTTTTTTCAGTGTCAGTATTTTTTAGTTTTGGTTAAATAAAAGCACAGCTTATGAATGCATGTTTTACAGCAACCGACTCTTAACTTAATCAACTCTCTTATTTGTGTGTGACAGTAAGGAAATTAAAGGTTAACTGTGAAGGACTGTGTGGCTCAATCAAGTTTTTAAGTCTCGCCAAGTTGATTTTTATGAGCTAACTTCTATAAATGATTGTAAACCAGTGGCTGACTGGAAGAAATTAAATTAATCTATAACAGGGTTGACATACTGTGTTTGTGCAGTGTAACACAGTCTTAGGGCGTTTTCAAACCTATAGTTTATTTGCTCTGTCATGATTTGGTAAACATGATTTTTTTTCCCCCCCTTGGTTCAGTTTCTTCTCACAGAGAAAAATTGAAACGAACCAAAATGCATCATTACAAGCCTTGTGAGAACGTTCACTCCGCTTATTGGTCAGATGACTTGACGGGTACGACTAGTAGCTGGGTCGGATCGAGTTCGGATCACATTCCCTCCACAAACAAACTATTCCAGAGTTTGTTTGGGAGTGTAACAAGACCACATCCTCAATGGGTCTCGGTACTGTTGTTTTGGTCCAAACAAGAGTACAAATGCTGTGTTCAGACCTACGAATCGCGCCAAAAGGGGGAAAACGTCTGAGTCAACCGGACTAAAAGTGCAAGTCTGAAAATGTCCTTATTCTTTTTGCCACGGAGCTGCTTCACTGGAACAAACAGAAATTGTGCAGATTAACATGTTGACAACAATTGCTGAGAAGGCTGGAGAGCATTTCTATGTTCTGTATTGAGCATTTGATGACCGGTGTCTAGAGGGAGCAGATTAATACATGCTGAAACTGATTGGAAGAGAGAGGAGTAATTTGCTCTAATCAGACCCGGTGTTGTTACAACGGCCTCCTGGGTCCTGCTCTGTCATTCACAATTCTTCACTTTTTCTCTCCTTATCTGTCTCTCTTTGTAATTTTCTCTGTGATACCTCTCTCCCTCCCCCACAGTTCTTACATCAATTTTCAGTCCATCCTCCTCTCTCCCCTGCTCTCTCTTGCACAATCAGAAATGTTAGCTGACTTTTGTAGTGTCACATCAGCATCTTCGTCTTTCTCCCATCCTCTCTCTTCTGTTTTCCTCTCTAAATCTGAGCATCTCTTTCATCATTCGTCTGTATGTCAGTTCGTCTCTCTCTTCCCCTGGACCCCTGTCAGCTGATGATTCCTAGAAAATCAGCCATTGTTTAAACACAGTGGACGACTGGCTGTCTCACATGATGGTGCTATACAGTTTGAGGTATGAATGAAACCGCTGACCACATAATGACACTGAGGATTGCAATCTTCATGTAAACTCTGCTATAAATTCACTGACAGAGTACCTGACATGCATTTACCATCTGTGGATCCTATCTCTTTCTGCCTGTCTGTGTCAGGGCCTTTCTCTGTTCTTCTCTCTTCCACTTTGTCTCTTGCCAAATGAAACATTGCTGGAAACACTGTTTTGTAAAAAAGCTATTTGTTTGTCTTTCTCTGTGCCATCTCTCTCTTTAGATGATTTATTTGACTGCATTGCGGCGCTCAGCTCCAGTTTCAGGCGGTTCAGCCAACGTAAACCTTGTCACAACTCTGAATTCCTGACTAGGCTACAGCTTCCAGGCAGAGCTACAGTGGATCAGCGCTGGATAAATACACGAGATAAGCTCCGCCAGAGCCGTGCATAGCACATGAGTTGGCCAAAGACCTCCTAACCACAGATGACTGCGATGGGTAACTTGAAGTGGAGCCATAGTCAGTGTTTGTTTGGTCACATGTCATTCACTGTCTCTTAATGTTCTTTCATGTCAATATACAGAAATTAAAATATGTTGGTGGAATATGTAGGTTTTGCAAGTAGGGTTGCCAACCGTCCTGTAAAATACGGACTATTTCGACTATTTCCCATAATTCTCAGAAGGCGATGTCACTACACCATTGCTAAGAGTCTGGTTAAGGGACACGCTCAGCCAATCGGTGCCGTTTGCGTCAAACCAATATGGCGCCCTGTTTCCATGAAAACGGCAAGCGCATAGTAAACATGTCACGCACCCAGTGAACTGCTCTGCAAAGTTGAGTATGTTATGGTAAACTTCAGTACATCAGTGTTGAGTCTTCAGTTTGTTTCTGCTGCTCCAAGTAGCCAAAAAATCAGTGAATGCAGGTTCAAAGACTTATTAGACTCAGTATGTCAAGTAGAAAACAGTCATAAATTCCTAAAACTGACTCAGTAATGTTACACGACGACATCTATCTCGAGTTTGCTAACAGTAGCTAAGATAAGCTAGCGAGTGGCAGCAAAACCCTTGAATGTGTTGAACTGTCACATCAACTTTTCATTTCTAAGCAGAATAATGTTATTTCTTCTGTCAATAGTAGCAAAACAGCATAACAAGTCTAAGCACAGTAAATTTGAAAACTACATTGGCAGTCTCTAAGGTACAGGGTCTGTTTGTTACCGGTGTGCCAGCCAGTCAGCCAGGGAAATCAGATTGTTTTCAGGATCTGAAATAACTGTGGCTACAGAAGAACCACAGAAGAAAACATACGTATAATGTGATGGATAAGAACTTATTAAATTCTATTTTATTTGTCACACTTCAGCCATTCTATTGTATGAGCCACTGGTGAGATTTTGCAGAGGGGCCAAATCGCTAGTAAGTTATTGCATAACCACTCTCAGCCAGTGTGAGAGTTTATGCTACATTGAATTAGACAGTCACAGCTTGCTGCTCAAATTGTTGGCAGACGCCGAGGAACAGGGATCATTGTGTCACTCAGCATCAAAGTTTTCATGTTCATATTCTGCTGAACAACCAACAGGATGAAGTGGTGGGAGAGCAAGATGCCAGCTGGACTGAGAAGGCAGCTGACTAACAAGCAAATCCTCATCAATTTGCTAACCTGATGAATTTTATACAAAACATAAATACTGATTTGTCCCGTTGGCCTATTATTTAACCTGTGGACATCACATGTTGTGCAACTGCTTTCTCTTTGCAGTGTTTTGTGTGAGACAATCACTTTTTGTAACAACCAAGCACATTTGGCCCCTGTCTCTTTTCCATGTAATCCACTGCTTGGCTAGCCCACCAATGGATTTTTTTTTGCGCAAATAGCATTAATTTTCTGTCCTGCCAAGGTTAGCCATGCTCCTTTATTAAATTAGTCAGATCCCACCATATTTTCATAGTACCATGATTTTATGTTATGATTTAAGGCAACCTGGGGTAACTTACCCTGAGCAATTTCAGGATGCTGGTCTAAGCCAGTCCATAGTGCACACAGTCCAGGCTGTTATGGAGGTATTGCCATCTACCTTTGTGTTACTGCTGTTCTTGCATCATGTGCCTCAGGAGTCAGGATAAGCTTGTGTTACTACAAAAGTTGTTGAAACTTGTTAAAATATTTCCCACAAATGTGATCAGAACTTTTCCAACTCAGAATGTTACTTTGTTCCTTAGTTGTATCTCAATAGGTTGGATATGATAAATTCACATGTTAGAGGCTGAAAAAGGTGAATGTAGCCCGTCCCTGACCTATGTTTATAAAGCATTAAAAACTCACAAGAGTGATACGCCTGTGGTGAATCCATACGCAGTCAGGGCTGGAATTCCTGGACTTTTATTTGTCCTGTGAGACAGATTTGCCTAACCCTAATGTGAACTATGGCTCTGGCCGGGCTGGATCAGACAGAGAGCCTAAACAGCCCGGAGCCCATTTATCAGGGGCAAACCTCTGAAGCCATTTCTACATCAGTGAAACAAGGATTAGAGGGGAAACAGCAACACAAGCGCCACTTGAGTGTGTGTGTGTGTGTTTGTGTGTGTGTGTGTGTGTGTGTGTGTGTGCACCAATGCCTGTGAGTGTGCATGTGTGTTTTGAATTGAAAGCATGCATGCATAGCTGATGCATACCTGATATGGAGATGTGTATGCATTTGTGATTTGTGTGTGTGTGTGTGTGTGTGTGTAATGCTTGTACCCACTAACTGTGCTCTGACTGTAAGGCCTGAAAGGACCCACTCTGTGTTTTCCTACCAGTGTTTGATCAAGCTGACAGGAGCCCATTGTTTAGGGCTGGCTGGTTAAATCTTTGTGACCAAGTGCTGCTTGGCAGAAAAATTGCTTTTCTGAGAGTTAGATACACAAATGATGGCTGAGATCAGGCCTTTCAAAGCCTTTTTATTCTGTGACCTGAGTAAGACAAGTCACTGACCCTGTTAGCCAGGATAACAATAATAACACTGCTTTTGTTGTTAAGGGCTCTACACCAAAGCCGTGGTGGTGCCTAAGAGATATTTTAGATCATAAGGCATAATGTAATCAACCAGGTTGACCATGATCTTATTATTAGTGTACAATAGAGTAAGGTATCAATATCAAAAGGTGAAAAATCATGCACCTTAGCAGTGTTTTGTTGAGGGTATCACTTACTGTAATGTGTATTAACACAGAATAATTTGGGAGATGGAGAAAGGGGTCTTTTATTTTTATTGTCACAAATCATGAATTGCACTTTATTTGCGAGAATATTTTGAGAACATACTGAGAATCGTTTTTTAAATATATATCCACGACCCCAATCAGAACAAACAGAAACCAAAAATTTAAAGTGTCTACTTCAGTGTCTACTTTTTGAAGAGCATGCATTGGTACTCAGAGCAATACCCCCCCGCATCATGTTCACACATGTTTATGCAGTTCACCGCACAGTCGTCTGCTGGCCACGAAACTGTCACACTGCATCACTATAAAATCCTTGGTTCAAAGGAGCTTCAGTGTAACTGTCAAGGGAAGACAGCATCAGATCCGTCTTTTCTCCAGTCCCTTCATATTTAATGCATCAAAGCATTTATGGTGAAAAAAAGCATTTATTGATCATTTCAAATATCATATTCTTTGCATTCTATCACATCTAGGTAGCGGTTACTACACAGGTTTGATACTAAAGAAGATGTGCAACCGGAGGATTCCATGTGATCAAATTGTTCAAAAAGGTTTGCAATGACCCGTACATGATGTTCCTCACAACTGTCTTCTGAAAGTTATAGTGCCACCCAGTGCGGTCAAACACTGACTGTCACATGCTGAGAAGCGAAATAATTTATGTAGAGCTCCAGAAATTCTCACGGGAGCCGTCTTGGAGTTGCTCATTTCGTCTAAAGAACAGCTCCCACCCTGCCTAGGTTTAGCAAGAGTGCGGTTCAGAGTCGGAGATCTCCCTGTTGAGTCCAGACATTGGGGATTTGGCCAAAGAATATGTCTGTGTGAAACACTGCAAAGGCCGGAGTCAAGAGTGGGTTGAAAGGGTTTAAAAATGTTGTTGGCCAAGTGTGAAAAGTGTTGCAACGAGACAAACTAAAACACTTTTACAGAAACAAATAACAGATTAGCGGGGGATGCATCTGCATGCACACACATACACATTGTAGTCTGACAGTGTAATTATCTGTCTGTCTCTGGTGTTTGTAGCCAAGATGGCCCACACTGCAGAAACCACTTCCCCTCCGCCACAATGGACAGAAGCAGAGAGAAGATAAAGACAGACTGGCAATACCTTAGGGGTCTCTGTTTCTTTCCCTTTTTCTATCTGTTAAATAGCTGTCATTAGTGGATGGGAAGCCAAAAAGCAGCCTAAATACAGATGAAAAAAACATATTTTTTTGTGATCACTGACTTCCAAAGATGTAGTGCTTTTTGACATTGCGGCCTGCACAGAAAATTAAAACCATGTGGAAAGCTCAGGAGCAGAAGATGAGGAGGGATGTAGCGGCCAGAAAATGTTGAATTGTCATCCAACTGCCGTCCTTTCGTGCCACCAGACAACAGATGAGCTGACAAGGATGACCAACCCCAGCAGAGATGAGTCAGTGCCTGGGTGGAAACATCGGACTTTCTTTTTAACCTTTATTTATTCAGGGAGAGCTTGCTGAACATGCGACTTCTTTTCAAGCTCCGTATCACACAGCCACAACCACAGTCCTCTTCTTCTAGTGACTACTCAGCTCCACTGCAGCTGCTGGGGGTTACCTGCCCTGCTCATCTCAATATCAGTGTTGTGAGCAGTGAGAGCATTACTCATTCTTTCCTGAACCAGATTTCCACAGCGAGTGTTGAGGATTCAATCCGGCATCCTTCCAGGTACAAACCACATGGGTAGACTTTACAGTGTAAGAACAATGGTGTTAAGTTGGCCGCTCATAAAGTATATTAAAGGTTCTACTTGTAACATTTTGTGTTTTTCAAAATTAATACCACGTTTCCCATAAACCCTGTTCCTTCCTGTGTCATGTGAATGTGTTTTGAAAACTAAGAAGGAGGACAAGAGCCAGTAACAACGCTTGATAACAGACCTGCACCAAGAGCTTTTAACTGACATTTTAAATAACGGTAGTGGTGAGAAATGTGCACAGTGAAACGGTTCATATTTTATGCCTTACAGCAGTCTCCCTTTGGGTGTGAGGGAACCCAGCAGTTTCACTACAAAATCCAACATGAAGGCAGACCTTGCAAAACAGTGTAGGAGTTGATGCAGGCTGACAATTTGCTTGTTTTGATTTGATTGGCATTGCTTTGATTTTCATGTTTTTTTCAGGTACATTAGCTCTAATGATTAATACATCTAATGATTTATTAATAACATGTTTTCAACACACATTTCTAAGTCTCTCCAGTCTCTCTTCCAGTTTTATACAACCTGGATCTTATTTTCTTATTGCCCATCATTTATGGAGTGATTCACACTTGTGGAAGCTGTTTTATAGTCATATACAGTCCGTATATATCGTCCGAGCTTTTATGCCCCAAACTCATTTCATTCCCTAATAGTCCACGATGCATGAAGCAGTGTGGTTATCAGAATGGTTACTCCGACGTTTGCACTGCCCCCCAAACCCCACAAAATGACTCGTTTCACTATCAGAATTTGATCCATTCAGTCCGGTCACATTTTGAAAGCCTAGAATTGAATCGTTTCATCCCCATTCAAGTTAGCCGGAGGGCTGAACCGGATGTTAGTAGTCTCAGCCGGCCGAAGTCTCTAGTGAGCATGCTCCATGGGCACATTGGGCCCATAGATTGTGCGCTGTATGTTTTCAGGAAGTGGCTTTTATGGGTTCGTGCGCCACTGAGCAACTTTCATAGGAATGAACGGGGCCCCGCCTCCGACGCTGTACCCAGTTCTCTTTATACATCCATGATTATTACTAGCATTTAAGTTCACAAATAAAGTCACAATAAAGTTTGTTTACAGGCTGTCTGATCATCTGACTGCAAGTTTATTGCCCTGTTTGACTTTGTTGCAGTGTTGTTGTCATGTTCCCAGATGTTAGCACTTACTTTAGTGAGAACAGTGTTCATACAGTGATCATAAGCAAAAAAGTAAGACCCAAATTGTAATAAACCAGAAATTTAAATCCTGATATTCATTGAATTACCATGTATATGCTGTGGAAATCCTGCTTTTTTTGGCCCGCTTTGCTTCAGTGAAGGTCATCATGGGATACGTCATAGGAGTCTCTGTGTTTTTATATGTCTATGTGTGTGCATACATTCTCACATTTCTCAGCATTACCTGAGAAGATGCCTGAAGCCTGATTAAAGGACAGCTGATACCCCTACATCAGTGGTTGCCGTGGTAGCTAATTGGCACAAATTACCCAGAGTGTGGCGGTCATTTCCCCCTTAAGTGCTTAGGGAGGTCGCAGAGGCTAACATTACACCAATCACATGAAGTGTTCTCAATCAAGTCCCCAGTGTACTGGGGGGCGTTGCCACAGCCTGGGATGGATAAAAAAAGCTTTTCATTTTTCTCTCTTTCTTAGTTTCTGTCTCATCTCTCACTTTTACTAACTTTTCTCTTATCCTTTCTCTAAATATCTGTCATGTCTCTGATTTTGAATATGAAAACATTAAATCTTGTTCCTCTTTTCCTGCAGAAATCATCACATCTGTCTTCTCTCACAATGCTCATTCCTCCCATGTTTCTTTAATTTTAACTTCATCTTCATGCCTCATGCTTCATGATATCCTTCCTCTTTATTTCAGTCCCCATTTATCTCTCTAACTTTCTCCCTGAATCTTTCGCCTTTCTCCATCCACCCCCCCCCCCTCCATGTTTTTGTCTCTGTGATTTGAGTTGCCTGAGGCCAGTTGCAAAGAACAAATGATTGCAGTTTTATGATTCTACAACAGGAGGAGTGTGGGTAGAGGGGGAAGGGAAGAAACAACTTACAAATGGAAGGAGAAGAAGAAGGATGGAAGAGGGGTTGTGGGGGGGGTGGGGGTCAGGGATGGTAGAGAAAGCAAAAGGAGAGGGAAAGGGTTAAGATGTAGAAGATGGAAGGAAAACACAAATGGTGAGAAGATAAGTGAGGGGAAACGGATGGGATTGAAGGGAAGAAGAGAAAAAGATACTGGAAAAGAGGAGGAAAGTTATCAGAGAGGCAGAGGCAAAGAATGGGGGGAGGAAAGAGAGGAGTAAGGTTAAAAAACAGAGAGAAGGGTTGGAATAGGAAAGGTGAAAAGAGAGCAAGAAAGGTCAAAGCTATTGTAAATTTTGGCACTTTGTCAAAAACTCAGACCAACAGATTATCTTTCCCAAGACGGAATATTTAAGACTTCTTGTGGTATTAAAAATATGCGGAAAATGACATGGTTGTCATAACATTTGTACAAGAAAATGTTTTTTTAAGAATGATGGCTCCTCTGCCTGCCTCTCCCAGAGAAAGATTTAATGTGCACTGATGTCTGGATGACTAATGATGTTTCCATCGTAGCTGAAATTATTAAAAAACAGCAGATTTTTGGCTCAGTTTCAAAGCTTTATCAACAATGTACAGAAGGGAGGCTTTCACTCAGACACACACACACACACACACATGAAGCTAAGGCCTCATACACATACACACAAACACAAATGAAAACACAGATGCAGAAACATATTTTGGCCAGCACACATGTCATCATACACACAGACAGTCGCACACGCTCCCGGCGTGTAGACATAAAGTTGTGTCTAATTCTCTTTGTGTTGAGTGATACAGACCACATAGGAGGTGGAATGTTTCTGCTTTACATCCATTTTAAATATTGAAAAGTCAAACCAAACGCCCACACACACCACCTGCTCACACACAGCGCACACACGTACAGCGCACACACAAACACACACATCTCTTCCCCACAATCTTATTTGATGTGTTTTCTGATTTTATTGTGTTTTCTATGATTGCCTGCTCTGTTCTGTTTTATGTTTTGTCATTTTAAGATTGATATCAGTATAATCTATTTCCTAGCTTGCATTATTGTTCCAGGTGTCATTAACTTTGTTTCCCTCTGTCAGCAGCACACTGATACTGCCACTAGTAGTTGCCAAAGTTTGACATTTTCAAATATTGTAATTTGGCTTTAACTGAAAGAAACATGTAGCAACAGTACTTTTGGGATATTTTGTAAAAAAACATAATCAAGTGTGCAACTATTGCTACTTATTACTTCACAAAACTCTACACTGTTGTTCACTTAATGTAAATTTCTGTCACAGGCGGCAGAATCAGGGTCATTCAGGCTCTATCAGCCACATTGACAGAAAAAAGGGAGTAACTTCTAAGATGAATGATGATTACTCAAGAAGTGGTCCTTACTACATTTTCAAAATGACCTTGGTCAGAATTTTCAGTTTTCAGTGACTATGGGTTCATTCAATAAAATAAGGCTGCTCAGTAAACTAGAAATTTCCCGAAACTGTGTAAAACTTTACTGGAACCATTAATTCTGGTACCTCGATCTGCAATCTGCAATCTGATTGGCAGGGATACACATAATAAAAAAGCCAGACAGTGAGCCAATGAAAAAAAAACACAGTTATTAGAGCGTTTTTTTAGGGCACTTACATCCAGAAAGACTGAGAACATGCTGAACATTATGACACAAAATACTGAGAACAGAGAAAGACAGACGCATAGAGGAAAAGGATACAAGCGCGCGCGCGAGAGAGACCATTTAATCATGCACTGTAATTTCAAGACGGAGGAGATGAGATAAAATAACAAGATTTATGCCCCATTTATCAAATATCTGATATCGGCTTGGGGAAGTTTCCTGACCACCCAGCCAATGGGTTTACTGTATCCCTCCCAGGTACTAGAGAGATTAGTTTACATCGGTATCCCAGCAACCAGCTGGCAAATCAAAGGAACAATTATATTCTTGACACAAGAACCAACATATTTAGAAAAGTTACAGCTCCTCAGCGTCATTCTCCCTCTCCGGATCATGTTGATATTCAAACTTCCAGTAATGTTACCTAGCACTTGGAATCAGATTGCAATTGCTCAGTCTGTTTGTGGTAGGTCTAGCTGAGAGGTTAACAGAGGCCACATGTACGGATGAGGACCTTTGCTGCTCTTTAAATTTACTGTACTAACATTACCATGTTTAAAGATTGTATAATTTTAAATTGGTGAACAACAATACCTTGTTTCTCTAACTTGGATTTTTCAGGTTGGTAAATTGGTGCCATTTGGGGAAACCACCGTTTCAGTCAAGTCAATCCACAAAATGCACAGGACATACAGAGGAGTGAAATGTATTTCCTCCAGGGCCACGGTGTAAAATATATCACAGCTGATACAGTACTACTGTTCACTGAGACAGCTGATGATCTATACGAGAAAGTGACAAGTGTGCACCAAAAAATACTGAATATAAAATCTAAAATATACATAATAATAAATAAAATGAGTTACAGTTAGGGTCACAGTTAGAGTTACGCTAAGGGTCATAGAATCATAGTCATTAGAGATACAGTAAATCAGTAAATTACACTTTGATTACACATTGATCATATTTTATTTAACAGTTTGATGGTTGCACATTAATGTTGGACTATCCAAATGTATCACCTTGAATGAAGAGGATTAGAAAATACGCTTAAAATACACTTCTAGACCTGAAACTTATTGATATGTGATAAAACAAAATGTGAAAGCAAATGTCCGTACGAGAGAGACACAGAAACAGTCCGTACAGAGAATTCATTTGTGTGTTAGGTGTGTGTGTGTGTGGATGAAAAGCACGTGAATGCATGGCAGAATATGCATATGCATTAAACATGAAACAGGTGAAACATTAAATGATTAAATGTATGAGCAGCTGCAGGTGCATAAAAAAAAGAAGACCGGCTTGTGCTCCATGTGTTGTATATTCAAATTACATGCATAATCAGGAATTTGCTCGTGTTTTTCCTCTTTTCCTGTTACACTCGCTTTCTTTGTGTTTTCATTGGATGTGACTGATTGCTGCTATCAAAGAAAAAATAAAGCTTCTAGATATTATATTCCTTTATTTTCTCTTCTCTCTTTATCTCATTGTGCTTATCTATCTGCCTGCATACAGCCTAGATATTGTTGTTGCTCTATGCACATGCTGTTTGAGGCTTTGCCATATTGTACAACAAGCACACAGCAGAAATAATAAATAATAATAATAAAGTGCCAAACTCAAAATGTAAATTTGAAGTCCGCTCTCTCTAATAGTTTATTTGCTCCCTTTCATGTCATTTCTCTCTCTACCTTTTTGAACTGTTGCTCTCCCTCAATTTCTCTCACTCTGTGTCTTGCCATGGTCTCTCTCTCTCTCTCTCTCTCTCTCTGGTTTCATTGCTTTCCACTGATTATCGCCATCAAAGAAAAAATAACAGATTACACCCAGATGTAAGCACTCAAGAGTTCAAGAAGCACGTTAAAAGACTTTGACCAGGTTTACTCCCAATTAGAGAAACACAAATAACATAAATCCAAGCGTATGTCATAGTTTCTCCTCGGAGGCTCTGCTAATCCAAAAATGTATCGCCGAGGGTAACGTTTAGTCCAATTAGTTAGGAAAAGCTTGCAGGCCAAGTTCATGCTTTGTCAGAGTTGAAGTAATATAAACAAATGGCTCATGAAATATCTCTCCATTAAAATTCACATTATGAACTAGTTTAATTGCCACAACTGCCAGCACTGCCACAACAACAGTAACTCTGTAGTGTAATGAAGCAGCAGGAGTAAACAAGTCGGTGAAAGAGGATGAATGAATTTATTAAAGAACATAAAATATCATGAAAACGTTATCAAAGCAGCCAAAGCGGCCACGTGACTGGATGAAATATGATGACTGTGAAAACGAAAAAATGAGAAGAGATGGATGTAACGAGCGTGAGCGTGACATATGAAGGTGACCACATACATTATGTAAAGCCATCCTACACATGCACAATACACATTCAAAACACACAGTGGGAATGGGGTCAACAAACTGAGAAAATAATGTCAATAACAATAACCGCAGCAATGCAATGATGTAAACAAAGTGACAAGAAAGAAAAGATTAGATTGGAAAGATGGACTGTAAGGAAGTAGAGATAAAGGCAGTGAATTAAATACAAAGAGAGGTAGAAACGGGAAAAAAAACTGAAAAGGTGTGAGGAGAATAGAAATGATAAAGGTAAGTAAATCAGTCCGTACACAATAACCCAATACAATAAAATAGATGATAATCGAGTAAACCTTTTCAGATAAATATTTAGTTAAAAACATCAAAAATAGATCACCCGATTTCATTTATGATGTTTAGTGGGATAACATTTCAAAGTATCAGAAACAGTTGTAGTCTCACCTATTCTGAAATGTGTGGAAACTGAATGAGAAATGAGAAGTCTGAGGTAGAAGGTATTACTAATCACTGGTCATTCAGTGACCCCAGTCTTGATACCTTCCCAGTTACATGACAGGTGTAAATTGGTCAGTGTTCTGCAGTTTGGTCTATGTAGACAAAATCAGAAAAATTAGCAAATGTACAAATGATGCAAGGAATTGTTGAGCCCCGCAGTCGTTTTTCTTCAGCCATGTGGCTTTTGTTGTTGGGACCTCTTCTCGCCAAGTTTTCAGAGTGTGCAGGTCTGTGGCATCCTGGAGTCAAACTGAAGCCAAACCTAAGCCAAACTTACCAACTGCAAGTGTTGTGTTAAGCATCAAAGTTCATTCTTGACCTTGGAAATAGTTTGACAGAACAAACCCAAACGAAGCTCCTCTTACTTTTCCTGAGCTTTCCACTGTATCACATGGTCTTTGTCAGTGGATGGAGTTTACTCAGTTGTCACACAGATGTCAAATTGAGATGTCATGTCAACAAATTTGATCTCATCTGAACAAGCATCTGCTCATGAAGAATGCTCCAGAAAAAGCTAGTAGGTGGAACTTTGCTTGGAAGTGTTTTGTCAAAGTGCTGTTTTGGTTAAAATTTTGTACCAATGCATCACTTTCTTGAAAATAAAAGACATGCATCCATCCATTATCTGTACCTGCCTATCCTTTGCACCTACCTTTTTACAGTGAACATAGCTGGTAAAGTTCTATAATGAACACCAAAAGGTGGATTCTGGTAGTTTTGGATTTCTACGGGGCACTTACCTACAGCATGCATACAGGTTAGTTCATGTCCTCCACATGTATTCATTACATCCTGCAGCCTCAAATCATCAGAAATGTGACTTGCACTGTTTACAGTGGAAGTTTGTACTTGGCAGAATAGAGAAGCCTTTGAAACAGCATCTAGAACAAACTAAACCAAAGAAATAAGACTCCTTTGTATCTGGGTTATTAAAGGTTTGGATTTTGATGGTGTAATTTTCTTCAGCAGTTTAATGTGTTTCCACCTTAAACAGGATGAGGGTATGGCAGTTAACATCCACAGGGACTTGACTGAAAAGTTAACCCACTGAAAGATCACCTCACCTTCACCAGCACCCCCACTTACAGAGGAGGGGGTGATGGGGAGGAGAGGAGGATGCTTTAAAATATTGCTGGTGTTGGTGAACTTGATGCTCCATATCTGGCAATATGCTTAGAATATAATGAACATACTTCAACTACAAAGTCAGGAAAATGGAAGAGAAGACACTCCAACACTAATTCAATAATCTTCATTCCCAGGGCGTAAGCAAAGACGCTGGATTCAGGATCAAAGAGCAGTAGCCATGGAAAAAGCAACAAACACATCAAGGTGTATGTGGGTGTGGTGAGCTATTATGTGTGAGCTATCAGTACCTGTGCAGGTTTCTTTGTCTCCATCTGTCTGTCCGATATGTATCTGTCTGTGTTATCAGTGTGTGTGTGTGTGTGTGTGTGTGTGTGTGTGTGCACGCATTTTTCTATCCTTATTGGGACCGTTTCTGGTATAAACACTTATTGGGACCAATAGTCCTCATGGGGACCAAAGCAGCAAAACGTCATTTCTGAGGTCCTGGTTAGGGTTAGGGGTAAGTGTGAAAGTGTTAGGCTGTACAAAATGAATGGAGTCAATGCAATGTCCTAACAAGGATAGCTGCACAAACTTGTGTGTGCGTGTGTGTGTGTGTGTGTTTCTGTTACCTGTTGCCTGCATTGATGAGAGTGAACAGGAGGGTTTTAGTTGTTCCTAATGTTTGTGTGCATGTAGGGGGAAGCTGTTTGCCTTTTAAAGCCGGTTAACAATGAATGAATGCGCATGAACAGCTGTTAAACCATGTGTTATGTTCGAACATCCACACTGTTGTGCACTGTTGTGTGCTTATCTAATCAGTTTTTTGTTCAGAAATGTGTAATAGGCCTTTTTACAACCCTCAGAAGTTTGGTGTTTTGTTTGTTTTTTTGTTGTTGAGCAGTGATGTAATAGTGCTGAAAATTGGGAGGAGGCCCTGGTGCCAGAAATATTTTTCCCCAGTGTAAATTCTGTGGTGGCCTTAAGAGCTACTTCAGAAAACACATGCAAATAGACAAAACACAAGCAAATGAAAAAGACATCTTCACTAATTTGACTGCACATGCGCAGTATTCAAAAAAGCACTGCAAAGTGAGAAAACACAAAGGAGAGACGCGCTGCAAATACAGAAGACTTGTGTTTTCTCTCTCTTTAAAGCGCTTTTCTGAATGTAGCGCATGTGTTGTCAAATTTGTGATAGTTGTCTTGAGCTCTCAGGGCCACCATAAAATTCCCATTTTAAAGATTTCTTTTAGTGATAATCTCAATGCTGGAGTATCCTGGAAAAGTTAGTGTTGTAGAAATCTTGAACTCATCAATTCAGAAGCTCCAGGAGATATGGATGTCTTATTGACAAACACAAAACTTGATTGATCAAGAAGAGAACAGTTACATGTCAAAGTGCTGGTGTTGACGCAATCAAGTCTACAGGAGAGTTCTCTGCATGCCTAGTTAAACCTCTTGCCCTGTCCAGATAAGGATACCTGCATAGCAGACAGCCTTGGCCCAAGTCACAACATGCAGAACCTTTGCCATACTTTAACGCCCACTCCCCCTGGCAATGGCCTCGTGGAAAGACTGAGAGAGGTGCAATTTGACCCAAGAAAGGACAGCTGTCTGCCTTTTCTCTGTCTGTTTAATTCTCATAAAGCTATATATGAAAATTCCTTCACAGTTTCCCTCCTTTTTGATCAAAGGATCAACAAAAATTACCTACCATACTATCCTTCAGAGCTGGAGTAACGTACACCTGCCTTAATCAATCAAACCTCATTTGTCAAACATCATGTGAATCAAAGTATACAATGATTAATATGGATAGATTATATAACAATTAAGAATTAATAATGTAATGTAGAATTAATGTGTTGAATGAAATGTGATGAATGTAGTGTAGTGTAATATAGTGAATGTTAAATATCTAACCATTTAGACATGTTACCACCAATCCATACACATCTAATTACAGACATGAAGATATTGTCTTAGTTCACTAAATCAAAACAGAAGAAAATGAGTCTTAATAAAACACCATAGAAATAAAATTAAACATCTCAATTCACCTATTTTACCTGACTCTGAGAATAGCCAATAAAAGCTAAAATAATTCACATAAATCAAATGTGGCAGTTAATGATCAATCAAAATAACCATATAGAAAAATATACGTAGCATATATAGCATAGCATAGCATATATGCAGTGATCATCTGACATATGTATTAAGAAGCAACAAAAATCAATCAATGCCTATTACTATCCATCATATTAGGGTTTTTTTCAGCATGTTATGGTTTTTAAACACTGTCATCAAAGATGTTACCCGGTGGAACCCAATCTTCAGATCCTCTGAGGTAATCATACATCAACTCAAAACCATTATCAACAATGCTTACCAATCTGCTGAGTGGCTCGAATAGCAGTAGTGGTACTCTTCAGGTGCATATTATTTTCTGGCTCCTGGGGTTTGTCTAAGAACCGCAATAGTGGTGGCACTATCAGCCTGGTGATCAAAAAGAGCACACATAAAGTGGATCTGGGGCTACAACCCAGTGGGGTCCTGTGTAGCCTCTCCATATTACCCAAGTGTCAAACCAGTTTTCCTCAGAGAAAAGAGTGGAGCTGTCTGGTGTAGCTAGCACCCGCTAGCAGTGGCTGGCATGGCCGGGACGCACGTGGCTCTCTCCCTGCCCTTTACCGCTGATGCAGTTGTCAAAAGCACCTGGAATGGCCCTTTCCACCTAGGAGAGGAGACTGAGAGATTGATTGATACTATTTGACCCCTTCCTGTTAGTTCAGTTAATCAACATACTCAGTCAGGTATTCAACAGTCCACAGCAGAGTGGTTTTGTGGGGTGTCAAAGGTATTTCCCATTAGTACTTCATGAGGATGCGATTTGTACATCTCATTATATCAGACTTGTCAGTTAAAGGTTCGCTATGACTCATCCCATTTTGTTATTCTGCAGTCATTCTGAGTCTCCAGTCTCTTCGTGTTCTTCAATATTGTACTGTCTTCCGATGGGAATGCTGTATCACACTGTCTCCCCCCACGATCTCACGAGCAGTCTCTTCTCACCCCAGCAGTCGATTACAAGCTGTCCTTGGGGGAGGTAGACTTCTGGATCTTAAGCGATTTTGAACCCTGACCAGCTGGGCGCAGATTCAACTTGTGGACTTGTGAATGTGGATGAAGGATGGTATGAGTTAGGATCCTGGAAACAAACCCAGATTGTTGTAGCAATTTTGCAGCACCACTCTGACAAAGAGGAACGAGACAATATTGTCAGTATTTACAATATTGTCACACTTTACTTTCAGAACATCTCGGGCTCAATTTCATATCTTAAAATTTTAAAATTGCCATTTTACTCCTATCTTCATCATTGTTTTGGGCAATCTCTCTTTTATAGTACACTGAAATCCTAGCACTGTTACAAGACCCTGAATTATCTTTGCCACAAAGGCTGTCACTGTTTATTCCCTGCAAATTTTATTCCCTGTTTTTGGTCATACTTCCCGGCACTATCCTCTCTCCTGGTTTACCGACCTGTCATTTAGAAGTCAACCAAAAGAAAACAGGAAGAGAGATTTGAAGTTTAAAAAGTGCAAGTTTAATTACATAAACAAAAGGAATGCAAATTGGATAGAGGAATCTCTTTTATGTTGGATTTTTTAGAAGAAATTAAAAAGAGAAATTTTAAACTTTCAGTCAATTAAAACTTTCAGTTACTTATCTTTCAGTTAATCATTCCATTTCATAATCCTAATCCTTCCATAAACAACTAAACTGGAGAAAGAAAACAAAATTGGAAGAAGTAAAAGTTTTATTCCTTTAATAAACTATCCACTACCTTATATGGAGACTTATTTTAGTGTTTTTCATTTAACTATATTTCTTTCAAGCAACTTTTTGTTATTTTGTGTCCAAACCATTGCTTTATCCCCCCTTTTCCTACATGCCTGGGCCCATGACTAACATGTACCAGTTGTTGTATCTGTTCACAAATCAGATTTGCAGCTTGTAAGGAGGTACATTGACGTACCATGGAGGAAGAGGAGACGTCAGCGTGTTTGGCTGCAGAATCAGCCAACGCATTTCCACGTGTCACAGGATCACAGGATTGCAACTTTATCTTTGGCTAGAATACACACTCTTGTAAGTGCGTACAGTTTAGCTGCTTATGCCAAGGTACGATTAGGTAACGCTCCAGCTTCTATCACTTCCCAGTTATTCACTATGGCATAGCCAGCAAGATGTTTGTTATCAGATGGTCTACACGCTGAATCGTCAGTATAGAGAATCAGATCAAATTAGATATTGGTGTCTGCAACAAATCTGGTCTTGGAGACGTGCTCGTCTCAATAAGAGTGAGGCAACCATGCTCATTTTCAGCCTCAATCAAAGGAAGGAGAGTGGCTGGATTTAAGGAAAGTGAGCATTTCAAAGATATGTGGGAACTGGAAAGAATGATCACCTCCTATCCTGAGTTATGTGCTGCTGTTATATAGTATGCTGAGTAGCAGAGCATCTTAAAGAAGTCAAATGAAACCCTAAAGTATGGTTTACATTTTCTATTACCCTGTCATTTGCAAGAGTTAATTGTAAAGAAACAAAAACCGCCAAATTTTAATACCAAATAAGCAACACTAAAAAGTCCCGACCTAGTACAATGGGAGAAGATTTCTCAATCACAGTACACAACAGGCCAGTAATGAGACCCATGTTTCTGCAGCAGGATGCCTGTAGCACATCCATCCCTCTCATGTGCATGCAGGTGAAACGGCTGAAAATAATCCAAATATAATCCAGCACTCTCCGTAGCCGAAGGCTGGGGCTACAGAGAGTGCATGTTACAATTCATGGAAAGCTTTGTGCATTTCCTCAGTCCATAGCACAGTTGGAGGAGCAGATTGGACTGTGGCTGCAGGCAAGTCCATAGCAGCATAAATCCAGTGCCTGCAGTAGTCTGCCATCCCCAAAAACAAGAGCATCTCTTTCTTAGTCCTGGGAGGAGGCATGTGGTTCAAAAGTTTCACTCTCTCTGGTGAGAGGAAGTGATGTCCATTCTTTAGAACATGTCCCAAGTATGAAACTTCTGGCAGACAAAACTGCAGCTTCGCCAAAGAGGCTCTGTGACCACACTCTGCACCTGGAGCTCTTCCAGATCCCGTTGTACTGCTGTTGTGCACACCTCTCTACAGATCCCTGGACTAGCCTGGTCCAACAGTATTGTTTACCTTTAAAAGTGAATGCAAACAGATTCTGGCTTTCTGGATGCATTCACTTTCAACTTTGCTTTTTTCTGTCAGTTTGATATGGCAGATGGCTCTAAATACTACAATATCCATTAAACTCAGCTGCCGATGCAATGGAGAAGAATCCAGCGTGAGGTTAGCAAGAGTGTTGAAGAACATTCAGAATGTTTTGTCATTGTACCATAGTGGCCTAATCCATACAAAATTGACCCAGAATCAGAAAATGAATAAATTTAAACTGATGAATGTTGTCCTTAGTTTTAAAGCACGTATAACAAATTTAGGTGTATTTTAATTTATAACAGTTGTTTTTTTCAAATATTCTGTAATCCTTTTCACAACTACTTTACCTCCCCACATGTATTTTTCACTGCATCCATGTTCATCTTTCTGTAGCTCCTCTTTTGTGTTTATACACATGCATGTATCTCAGGGGTCACTACACTTTCGCATCAGAGAAAGGATGTTTTCACTGGCGTTTCTTGGCAACTATCACTGTAGTAATGGCCTATCACAGATGCAGACAGGAGTTCTATTGTGAGAGGTGTGGCGTTAAGGAAGCTGATCTCTGAGAAAATAAGGATATATCAGACAAGAGATGTTAATCTTACAACAGAGCAGGGTCTTTGCGTGCATGTTTACAAGTGAGACAGATGGGAGAAAGTGGGAAAGTCTTTGTTGACTGTGTGTTTCAGTGTGACTATGAAAGGCAGATGTATGTTTGTTTGTGTATGTGATTGTGTGCAAAGATGGAGAGCAGAGATGGAAAACGAGATCAGGGCCGCACAGCATCGAATCATTCCTGTGCTCCCTGTTGTGTTCTGAGTTACTGTACCAGCACAAAGGATGCATTCCTATAGATAAGAAGTAAACAAACACATACAGACGCTATGCTTCCATCAACAATTCTGAGGTCAGTATGAACTGTAACTAACCATACAGTACATGGCCAAAAGTATGTGGAAAAAACATATGTTGTTTAACATCTCCTCGTCTGCATGCATCCCAAAGGTGTTGGATGAGGATGACGTCAGGGCTCCGTGCAGGCCAGTGAAGGTCTCAAAAAACTATTTCCTAATTTCTTTGCTTTGTATGCAAGAGGACATTGTCGTGTTTGACCAGGAAAGGGTGTTCCCCCAACTGTTTCCACAAAGTTGGAAGCACACTAAAAATATATGCTGCAGCGTTAAGATTCCCCTTAATCTGAACTAAATGGCCTGAATAACAAAACCAGTGGAAAAAATACACAAAAGTATGCGGACAGGCATGTAGGGTTCCCCATTTTGGTGTAGCTTTGAGTTATAATTACTTGGATTATTATTACTCAAGTTAACAAAATATACTAAAATGCCCCTTGCACCACATACTATGATTTCTCATTTCTTTCTATTTTCTATTTCCAGGAACCAATTCTTTTTGGTAAAAATTGGTATTGGGCATAAAACCAGCAGCCTGATTTTCACAGCTGACATTTTGACCGGTCCTAGTAGGTAAAGCACAGGTTTTAAAGCAGCTAAATGGAATTCAGCTCTCATTAATTTGCCTGTAGATGGGGGCATTGTCATCCTGTAAGAGACCACTCCCATCAGGATAGAAATGTTTCATCATAGGATAAAGGTGATCACTCAGAACATCTTTGTGTTGATTTGCAGTCAACACAAATTGCAGTCCATTTGTCTCCCTCTAAGGAGACAAATGGACCCAAACCACGCCAGCAAAATCCCCCCCACAGCCTAACAGAGCCACCAGAGCCACCATCAGAGAAAGGCTTATTCCCAAACTTGATGTTCCAGTGTAGCTGCTCTTACCATTCAGGCCAAGGTGTTTGTATACCACATCACATGACATCACAAAATATAATTGAAAATTGTATTTTGTTTTGAAAATGCAATATTAAATGCAAAACAAAACAAAAAAAATATTTCATCATATTTGGCTGTGTGTTCCTACAAAACACCCTCACAGTTGATTGAATGAAAGAAAGTTTTAATAAAATAAAGGAAGCAAGTTGTCGAGCTTAATAAAAAAAAGCTTTTCATGAGGGTGAGAAAGTAAGGACATCGCCAACACATCAGGCTGTAGGGTTGCACTTTTTAACAAAGTAATGAAAGGCAATAAGATTGAGTATCCGTTGGAAACCTTTTTTACAGTGCTGGCTTTATATGGAAAGGACTCATACAAGGCACTAGACATTACCAAAAGCCTTTAGTGCCAGCAGCCCACACACATATACAGCTGACGTTTACATTGTCAAGCTCTCCTCTAAAAATTGCTAAATTACTTTCGGTGAGTTGTCATAAAAGAGTTTAAGGTACTTGAGGATGAATGATGACACCAATTTCAACACTACACAATGCGGTCCTTTCGCAGAACAATATTACTTTAGTTTCGGTTCAAATTTGTATGTTTTCCTGCATTCATGCTGTGGTAAAAACAATAATCAACTCACTGGAGGTGCATTCAAGTGGAAAAGCTTGATACCAGAGTAACCATGAAGATAAACATGAACATGGACTTATCAAGAACCAATCGTAAGTCGGTGTATTCTTGTTTCCAGATCTCATAAGTGTAAAACACACAAGAGGTTGATGACTTTAAATGGGAAGTCGGAAATAGATATAAGACAGAAATAAACAGAAAGAAAATATCTAACACACTATAATTGTGTTAGATTCCTGTTCCGAAGTAATGTATCTATCCATAATCTATACCTGTTTAGATAATACCTGTTTGCAGTCACACCTGTGGGCAATTTAGAGTTTCTAAATAACCTAACCTGGATGTGTTTGGACTGTGGGAGGACACTGAAGCGCCCGTATGAAATCTGCAGCCATGGGGAGAACATACTGTACAAACTTTACACAGAAAGACCCAAAGACCCTGGCCACTGTGAGGCGATAGTACTACTCTGAATCCCTGCACCACCTTGCTGCCCTGAAGTAAAGCTACGATTAGTTTTACTGTCAATTAGTCCTCATTTTTCAAAAATATATGTTTTGAAATGCAAAGCTGGAGGAGACCAATTAATAAATGCATCAGACCCTCACACACTCACATCAACCAAGTTTTCCCAGTGTGAACACACAATAATGTAAATACTGTAACTCAAGTTAAGTTGATTCACTGTTACATAGAAACTTTAGCACATTTTTCCCCCTGCAGTTTCAAGTCACATTATGTTTGAGTCCTCTGGTCCATTCCAAGTTTCAGATACTTCTTTTTTTACAACAACATATCTAACTTCTTTATTTATCCAGCCTCCACTTTAGTTCAGAATTTCAGTACAACTTACTTCCTTTATCCATTCAACTTCCCAAGTTAATAGGTTGGTGGTATTATTCTGGTGTCAGACTAAAACAGTGACACTCAAACAGCAGCAGTTGTTATTCCCAATGTTGACTGTCAAAATATTGTTCTGTCATCAGAATGGAAAGAAAGACTTTATTAAAACAAGCTTTACTAGTTTGGACCTGTGGTACAATGCATGTTGAGGCATTAACAGGGGGCAGCTCAATGGTCCTAAATTGGCCTATAAAAACAAAGTAAAACGTAACAAAAACCTGAATCTAATATAAAAGCAGGACGCTGAATACATTCTGGCTGAGGGAGCCTGTAAATCAACTGATTAGGCCTTTGCAGGAATGGTAAACAGTATAAAAATTAATGGCTCTCTGCATGGGCTCGTGTGTGACTTCACCTACATTCGTACACTTTCATGTGTGAACGCGTGAGTGTGCATGTGTAGAAAGTAATAGGCAGTAAGTCATACTTGTAGTAATTCTGTGGAATTCCTGTGGACCTGTAGTGGTGCTCACTGCCAATAAATACAGCCTGTTAAGCCAGGCTGATAACTTCACCCAGGACTTGTGATTTACAGGTAGACAAACACAAGCTAACTCTGGTGGGTGGGTGTGTGACTACGTGGAAAAAGACAGAATGAGATAAAAGAAATTTACAGGTTGATAAACATCCCTGACATGTTTGTCAGGGGAAGAGGGTGGGTGAGGTAATTACAGTCATGTAGTCCTGATAGTTCTTTCCTGAATGAACTAAAAAAAAAAATCTGAAAAATGTGAAGGCCTGTGGTTCTTTTTTTGATTAAAAATACAAGGAGACACTTAAACTGTTCAGCTTTCCGAGTCACCGATGATATAATATACAAGGATATATGAACATTTAGTAACGACATGGATAAATGCTGCTTACGATGATCTGAATGGCCTAACCTGCAAACATTTTTAAAATGAAGTATATGTATATTTTATATACCAGTTTTGATTACAGATTATAAATGTAAGGGATAATCAACGAGTAGGGGTGCGTTAAATGGTTTTAAGGCGTGACGTGGAGGTGAAGAACCACCCGACGCGAATTAATAAAAGGAAGGAAGTTGGTCATTTTAGAGCAGTAAAATCCAATGTGTGAGAGAGGGGAGTGTCTTGAATTTTCAGGCCACAAAATGTGCCGCAGTCATCTGAGAAAGAGAAATACAGAAATACAGCAGCGGGTGAGAGGAAAGGTGAAATAAGAAGATAATACATGAATAATAGATAAATGGATAGATGCAACAGGAAGCAGATAGCCAGATATGAAAATAGGCATAAAAATTCATTTGAAGCTCAAAGGTGACAGAAAATGTTATTTTTACTATTTAATAAACAATAAAACAAACACAAGAGAAACTGATGAAGACAATCAATGATATAGACTTACATTATATCATCGACAGGAACCTATACAACCCAAGGCTGTAGAGTGCAGAGGGAGTAAGAGAAAATGAGATATGTATGGACTGAGTGTGAAAGGTGGGGGGGGGGGGCTCAGAACATGAGCTCATGACTGCAGCATTAGTGTAATATTAGTGTTAAGTGCTCATAAAAATCCTCTTTGCTCTGCATTACCTCAGAGTGTGGGGGAGTGAGAAATGAAGTTAATAATATAGCTGTTATGAAAACTTTCATTTTTAATGCTTTTAATGAAGCATCTCAGGACAGAGTGGAGGGAAACGCACCAAATAACACCTCAGAAAGCCACCAGCCACCCCCGCCCCCCCCCCCCACACACACCCACATTTACAGACACACTGCCTATTTACAGCAGCACTAAAAATACTAAATACTCCTCACTGCAGTGCCAGTGGCCCACTCAGGCACAACTGGCATGTAAATACTTAACGGTACATGCAGTTAGAGCTTCTCCTCCGTCTGAACATATTGTATTTTGCAGCCCTAAATGTTCATAAATGTGACAAAATCACTTCAGATGTTTAATGCTGAATGGGAAGCTTTCCTCACAGTGCTGGCTGCTTTTTCTCGTTACTTACAAGATATACTGACGCTCGTTCCCAGCTGAGCCAAGTGCTTAAATTTCACAATATTTGCATGTTCTCCACTTACCTGCGTGGGTTTTCTCCAGGTGCTCTTGTTTCCTCCTGCAGTCCACAGACATGCAGGTTAGATTAATTGGAGACTCTAAATTACCTGAATGTCAGTGGTTACCTGTCTTTTTTTTTTGTCTGCCGGTGACCTGTCATGGGTGTACGCCGCCTCTCGCTCAGTGTCAGCTGGGATGAGCTCCATCACCCCACCACCTTGCACCAGATGGCAGATATAGAAAACAGTAATGCAATTCTTACAGTGCAATAATTTTGGTACATATTGCATGGCCAAGCATTGCCCAAAAGATTTGTACTAAATCAAATATGTCAGGTCAATTTTTGAGGAAATGTATAATGAAATAATGCACAAGACATGCACAGATATTTGCTTTCCGTGTCATGCTGCAGACATTAAAAAAAAACACACATTTAGGGTTATCTGTTAAGAAAAACAGGCAGATTATACAGCAGTGATTTCATTTCCCAAAGAGGAACCAAGTTTTGCAATTTTACATCAAGTTGTAATTTATTGTATGAGAAATAATAAAATACAACTCTGTTTTTGCTGGTTTAGGCAGCAGAGTAGAACAGTCAGAAAAGACGTCACAGTGTGTCATTGTCATTAGGGAATCCCATAACAACCTGCTTTCAGCCTTTACCTGATGTCATCACAGTGCTAATGGTTCTGGGAGCTGAAGCCAGTGCTGACCCTGAATCAGGCCAATCTCAGGTTAAGTTACACAAAGTCACACTAGGTTAGCCAGTGTCCTGTTGTATTCTGTTCTGTACTATTCTGTGCTTTCACAGCTGGCCCCATTACATTACACTTTTTATTTTCCCAGTCTGGGGGCCAAATATCTCCCGTTAGCTTAATGGGCCCCCTTGGTCGCTTGGACCGGTGTGTGTATATGTGCGTGTGTGAGTGTGTGGCAGTGTGCGTGTGTTTATGTAGGTGCGGCGGGGGGTCAGGCTACCTGGCATCCAGATGTGGAATAAGAAGTTCCTCTGGAAACACAGCTATTTGTGTGAAGCCAACAGATATCACTTGAAATTCACCACCATCAGTTACATCTGGAGATATATTATTTTATTGTAATAGCAAACAGTAATAATTGTGGATTAGTAGCAAGATGACAGCAGGATGACATTTACCAGCATAAGCAGCAGCGCCCATACCTTTAGTAGTACAGTAGTAGGATTCTAAACAGCAGTTAGTCCTGTCTGTCAAATAATTGATATTAAAATACTGCTGTGGGTTTATAAAGCGCTGAATGGTTTAGGGCCAAAATACATTTCTGATCTTCTGCTACGTTATGAACCATACAGACCTCTCAAGTCGTCTGGGACAGGTCTGCTTTCTGTTCCCAGAGTCAAAACTAAACATGGAGAGGCAGCGTTTAGTTTTTATGCTCCACATATCTGGAACAAACTCCCAGAAAACTGCAGGTCTGCTGCAACAGACCTGCAACAGACCAATTAGTTTAAATCACAGCTGAAGACTTTTCTGTTTGCCTTTTATTAAAGCAAATTTGAGGATTAATATCTTACACTGCACTGTAACTTTTATTCTCCTCTTTTATCTGTCATATTCTATTTTAGATTATTTTTTATTTCCTATTTAATACTTTTTAATTGTGTTGCTTTTATATTCTGTCTTGATTCCTTTTATGTTCACTTTGAATTGCCCTTGTTGACCTTTAATGATAGCAAAGGACCAAATTTTACATTTTTAGTTTCAATAAAATCCATTTAAGTCAGAATCAGGCAGAGGAGGTAATTACAAGCAAATTTGTTACTTTAACTAAGTAGCTGTTTTAGACCTACTTTTATGTCACATTCTAATAATAAGTAATCTCTTTGTTTAAGTGTAGTACTCCACTACCTTTAATTACACAGTATACTGTAGTAACACTGTTATTATGCAGGAAGGTATTCTATTTATTTAGCTTGTTTTCTTTTTCCTTGATAATGTATTCTAAAAAAAAATAAAAGAAGGAAAAAAATCACCACTTTAGAAAGTTTATATATTATTTTAAGTATAGTAACTAAGGAAAAAATGTGGGCTGCTGTGCTTTACGTCATGTGGGCCAACAATACAGATATTTTTGCTGTTCCCCGATATTCATGAGAAAGTCTGTCTCTCTTTGAAGGAGTGACTAAAATCTAATACTGATTTTAGATCAGGCCTCAAATTTAGCAACATGAGAAAGGCTACGATGAGTTGGGTCTTTAAAGCTCAGGTACCGGCAAAGTATGTATATACAGTATACTGTAAGTGAACTTTATCTGTGTTTCAGTTCTTTCATGTGTATTATAGGCGTATCGGCCTGCGTTGTACATTTATGTATTCGTGGCTCACAGGGAACACAGCAGATGTACAAACATAAATTAGAATTGAAAAAAGAAACTCAACATGAGGATGATTAATTGTTTGGATATGTAGTGTGAAGGATGTCGTAAAAGCACATGGCCAGTACATAAAAGAAAACACTTAACTATATTGCAAGTTTGGAAATCAAACAATGTTGACGCCACTGCAATAGGAAGGTTAACATTGTGGAGCTGCCAAGGTATAAAATAAATTAATACTTGAATCCTTTCTCTCAGTGATTGTTCAACAGCAACTCATAAATAATACAACAGACAAGTCTTCAAAATGTTCTCTGAGTCATTCCTGGTTTTGCTTTTGGGATTCAGACTCTGATGCCATGTTCATGGGACTCTGTGGGATCGATGGGTTCCGCTTATGAACTTTATGTATCCCGTGCCCTCTTCATATCCGTTTCTCCAGTTCTTCTTTGTTGCTGTCCAGAGTTTGTTGTCTAAACAGTACAGAAATGATAATGCAAAAAAATTCCCAAATAGCAAACGGCCAGAATATTTTAAGAAATGGGAAGTGAATCCAAAGGCTGCCAGAAGTCTCTCTCTCTCTCTCTCTCTCTCTCTCTCTCTTGCTCACTCTCTCTGCAGCCGTTTTCCATTATCAGTGCCCAAACCAGCTTGTTAAAAAGAGTGAAACTCAAACCACAGTTTTGAAAATTACAGAATTCCATCATAAATGCCCTACCCTCCCCGCGGCTACACTGGGTTCAGGCTTGAGGTGAGACCGCCATACTATAACATATGAATACACACACACACACACACACACACACACACACACACACACACACACACACACACACACACACACACACACAACATCATATGTAGACATGCATAAACAGCTTAAGATAAACCCACACAAATATGTACTGTACTGCACAGTACATACAAGACTACACACTTACACTAAGAAATGCACAGGCTCACACAGTAGATACACACACACACACACACACACACACACACATACCCAATACAGAAGTACATGCTAACACAAAGATACACACACATACACACAAGTGCACAGTTATAGTCCTGTGGCTACATCGCCCTCTTTCCTTCCCTTCTTTCAAAGTTTAACCAGAGCCACTTCCTACAACAGCTGAGGCTGCCACATAGCAACTGGTCAGACCGCCCTAGCAACAACAACATTATCACTCATTTGACCTCTTTATGACAGCAAAGTCAAGATGAAACATTTCTCATTTTACACATTTAGGGTTTGGTTTGAGTTTTCAAACTCTGTAATTGCACTGCAGAAGAGCAATTTTGTTGTCTTCTGCTGTTTTTTTTTTACCTTTTAAAAATTACCTAAAGTGACTTTAAGTGCAGTCTTCAAGGCATGATTAAAAGCAATGTTAAACTGTTTTTGTTACTTCTTTTTCCAATCTCTGTGCTGAAAATCATTATTAGATACTGTTTTTATAATGCATTATCTAAAAAGTATTTTTGCCAACAGCCCACCTGGCGGCTCTGTAGATTGCTTTTCCAAATCTTTGAATTGGCAGGCAAATTGGGGCAAGTATGGTGGTGATGCTGAATAAGTTAAGCTTTCCCATTCCTTGGCAGCTGCTGTTTAATTTCCCTCATGTGTATATTTGTGTGTGTGTGTGTGCGCGTGCGTGTGTGTGCCCTTCTATCACCAAAATCTCTCCAGCCTGGCTAATAAATTGTAATTATTCTCAGCTGCTCCTACATTTTAATTGCTTGAATGTAACAGCATTCATGCTCAGACAACATAGATAACATACAAAAGAAAAAATGGATGTGGACAGTCAGCCACTCCATGGTAAGTTTAACTTTTGCAGCAGGGTATTGATAGAGAGACAAAGCATTTGACACTGGACTAAGAAGTAAGAATGGAATAACACCAAACCACAAGTGTTTCACACATACACGCCGCTCTGTTTTGCTCTCCATGAGTAATTCTATGTTTTGCTTCAGAGGGAAATTGGTGCACTTTGGCCATAATTGTTTCAAAACTGCTAGCTAATTATGACCTTTTGAAAACAAAGTGTACAGATTGAATGTGACATTTTGCTGCGCCTGCAGAATATAAACGCCCTCTTGCACTGGCTGAAGCCCAGTAAAACCTAATAATGAAAACAAGCATGTCCGAACTAGTGCTTCAAGTGAATTTGAAGGCTTTATTCACAAGTTTCTGCCCACTGACCTGAACTACAAAACTTCTTGCAGTTAGGCAGGAAGCTCACACTCACACTGTGCTGCGGCAGTTTTATGCCAAATTGCCTATGATACCATCAGTGTGCCACCATGGTCAAGTGATTAAAAGACAAAAGTTTTCTCACAAACCAGATCATAGTTAGCTTTGAACAATACAGCCAACATCCATTCTATATGCATTTTATGCACAAGCTGTTCCGCTGCAACCAAAGTTACATAATCGTCTCGTAAATCTCATAAATCCTACATCATTCTCATATACTACGTACACTACAATATCTGTCAAGCTCAGCTTTTAAGCCGAGATGAATTAGAGGCCATAAAATTGCACAGAATAATGAAAATAACATCTACTGTATGGTTCGATGACAACCGTCTGTTAAAGAATAACAAAGAAGTGGACCTTGAGTTGAGGTTGCACTGTCAATCTTTTAGTTTCGTATACACTACGATGTTATTTCATATACTCAACTCAACTTTATTTAGATAACACTTTACACACAACACAGTTGATCCCAAGTGCTTTATAGCCCACAGAGGAAAACAAAAAAAACAAAAGAAAGAAGACAAAAACATAACAGAGGCAAAGAGAAAAGTAAGAATAAAACCAGAGTGAAGTAGTAGTAAAGGCACATGGTCATACAAAGCACATGGAGACAACACAGATGTACAAAGACTTCAGCAGAAATACCTCAGCTGGTTAGGTTAAACACAGCTGAAGGCTAACGAGTAAAAGTGAGTTTTAAGGCGTCTCTTGGAAACCTCAGTAGAGGGGGAGAAGCGTACAGCCGGAGCGAGAGAATTCCTTAGTTTTGGGGCAGCTATAGAGAAAGCCCTGTCCCCATAACACTTAGTCCTGAATCTGTGGACAGACAGAAGTCTTCAGAAGATCCTCAGGTCTGTGACAGTGTGATGTGGAGACAGGAGTTCTGTGTATAAGAAGGGGCAAGACTATGTAACCCTTAGACAAACAGCATGATTTTGAATTAAGTTCTGTAGCGAACAGGGAGCCAGCGCAGGGACGTGAGGATGTGAGTGATGTGGTCCCTTTTTTTTTTTTTCGACCTTGTTAAAACTCTTGCTGCAGCATTCTGAGCTAAGTGGAGACGAGATAAGGTCGACGGAGTGACACCAAAAGATGAGTTACAGTAATCAAGGCGAGAGGATATGAAGGATGAGTTTGGAGACAATGCAGAGCTGAATGAAACTTGATTTTACAGCCTGATTGATTTGTTTACTACATACATCATACCTGTCTCACTTTAACACTGGAGGTAATTTTTTTCCAATTCTGCAATATAATATCTATTTTAATTTACAGTCATAAGTCATAATCACAAATCTTTGAGTATGCAACAACAAATCCATCTTTGCTTGACCTTGCAAATGGAGTGACTACACATGCAATAAACCCTGCAGCAAAGGAAATGTATAGTTACACTATAGCACTATATATATAGTACTATAGCACTTTAAACACTATAGCAAGGATAGCATAATATAGAAATAGAGCAAAATGAATACAGTTACTGAAATAACTTCACAGTTCTAATATCACCCATTCACAAAAAAAAATCTATAATAGTCACTCACTTTTGTTTGGCTGATTTAAAATGAATGTTTGCAGTGATAGTCGGGACATGCAGGAATGTTAGTATGTAATCTGCTGCTGACAGGGGATGTTCCACACAAGTTGAGTTATGATCGACATGACGTTCGCCTCTCAAACAAAACTGCCACCGACCATCACTGCGGGTTGACCACTTCTCCCAGTCAGTCCACTTACAGAAAACAAAGGGACTTCTGGCTTCTGGTGACCAGTTTCCTTCAGGCAGAGTAGAGCAGAAGCATACAAAGGTAAATTATATTATATTATATAGCATACAGTTACTATACACCGGAGTCTCATAACTTCATACAGACAGATACACGCTCATGGACATTTAGAAGTGAATAGACATGGATAGAGATTGGTAGGGCACACAGAAATGGCCACACACACACGCTCTCACACACACACAATCACACAGCCTACTGCCTGTCACAGTGCATGGGTTTAAATGGCGCATACTCAACCATATTCCCACCATCTGTCATGATGATTTGAGAAGAAAAGCAAGTTCTTACAACTGTAGCTGCACTTAAAACAGAAAAGACTGAATGTGTGCGTGCTTGCAAGTGTGTATTTGTGTGTATGTTTGTTCCGTTGATATAATCCTCTTCTACCATCTAGTGGAGAAAAAATGGAGCTAAACTGTACTTACTGTCCCCCCCTTGAAAACAAGGGACTAATACTAGATTCTGGTGGATGTCATTTCCATTAAATCATGAATATGTTATTTGTGTTGTGTTTTATCTTTTATCTTATATAATACTTTGTATTGACATGGTTAAATCTGATTTCATATTTAAAGCTGAAACCAGTTTGAGCAGTAATCACATGTGCTTGTAGACAGTACAGGTAGCTGTTAATAAGCAGAGAATCTGTGGTTGTAATTGGTCTTTTTCACAGGTGACATTTTGACTTGTCATTGCTGGAAAAGCGCAGGTGTTACTTACAACATTAACAGTGGATCTGTTCTTTTCAAGCTGTGACAGTGCCAACAAGCATGATACGAAGTTTAGCCATTATTGATTTAATTATTTACACCTGCGCTTTTCCGACATGTCTTCTGTGAAAAAGGCTAATTACAGTGTCATCAATGGTGTTTCTAAAGCTCTTCCATGAATTAAAAAAGAGAGTTTTAACAATAACATGCTTCTTCACTTCACCTCCACGGATGCTTGCTGACATAAGGGCTGAAAAGTATCAATAGATTTTCTGAAATACTATTCACTTGTGCACAAAAGTAGGGGTTGTTCTCAGTAGTTCATTTACTGTTCGCTCCATTTAGCACCCAAATATTTCCTCATAACTTTATATATTAACCAACGTTGCACTGAAGGAGTTGGAGTGTGGAAAGGGAATGAAAGACAAGAAAGAAAACATGTTTTAATTAGTGAGGTTTCACAGTACGGAGTCATTTTCATTGCACAGAAAGCACATTTAACTCATTTAACTCATTTCATTTAACTTTGTTTCTTTTCTCTGGTTTTTCCATTTGCCTGTTCCTGTTCATTTCCAGGTAGCATTAAAAGCTCTTCAAGAGTCTCAGGTTTTCACCTAAGAAATCTGCAGATAGCCTTTTTCCCAGCTGCTCCAACACTCTGACACTCCTGGGAGTTTGGTCTGCCTTCTCCTAACTCTGAAATAAAACACAGTGGTTACAGTAATGGAACTGGCACACAGCCACAGACAATACTCTGCTGTGTTTCACAGTTAAACCAAATCATCATGGTGAGATGGCTGTATTAAATAACTGATGCAAAGTACTGGATGTCCTTAATGTCTTTCAGCTCATTTTAGATAAACCAGAGGTTGTTTTGAGTCTGAATACAGGCTGGAAAAGGAGTCATTTAAATGTTTTCTTGAAGCGTGAAATGTACTTACTGTAAGACTGAAGAAGATTTCTTTGATTCACATTTAAACCCTGATTTTTTTTTTTATCCATCATTTTGCCTCTGTGTTTCATATCCTGCTTCTCTGTCTTCACTCAACAGATCAAAGAAACCTGTCACATGATCACTTTCATGTGGCCTTCCAAATAATTACCACAAAAAATATACAGCTGTCCCCTCATTGGATTTTTCATAATTTTTACATTTTTATCCTTCACAAAGAGGCCTCTGTTATCTCCACTGGCATCAGAAATGCACTAAAATCACATCCAACTGAAGGCCAATTTCACAGGTCTTTGCATCCATTAGAGGATGTTTATATCTTCAGTTTTATGTGCAGTGTCATTTTGACTTGTGCTAAATAGTTCACATGTGATATGTGGCCCTGTATATTTTAACTGTCTGTCAATCTGTGACAGACAGATGAACAAGTGAACAAGACAACACATTGATAAAGCATTTTTGTAGAAGATTTTGAGTAATATTGACTGTGATGCTGTGCGGAAATAACTAGTAAATGTAATGAAACTCCATCATATCTGCAAAAGAGAAAAAAGGCTTAACTGTGCACTAAAAGACACCAATATGTTGATATGATTATCGCAGCTTTAAGGAGGGGTGAGATTGTGGCAGACACGTGATAGAGTCCACTGAGGATGACAAATTATTTAATTACTGGAGGTGACAAGTCTCCCTGTGTCCAAATAAAATGATACAGGGGCATACAGGCTAAAATAAATATCATATCATAGTTGGGGCATTAAATAATTTTGCGTCTTAATAACAGAATTCAGTCTGTCTATTGCCTGGCAACAGTAACACCAGGCCAACCAGAGATAAAAAGTTAAAGCTGTGTTCTTTTTTTTTCTCGTTACTTTACAGCTAGTCACTAATTTTGTTAGTCAGATTGTCTACAGATGTTTTTTCTGAGCTTTTTTGGCAGAAAACAGCTGCCCGCTGAATTAATAAGAGCAGACTTTCAGGGTTGCACGGCAGAAAACGAGCACAAAAACACTAAAATGTTCTATTTATCTGAGCTGCACAGTTAATTCTCTGGTTTATCAGGACTGAAGTGATCCCTGAGCATCTCTGTCACTCTGTCACAGTCCCCATCTGCCCTCCCATCAGACCTCTGCTGAAGGCTGGTGTGCTGTTCCTCTTATTACCAGGAGATGGCACTGCTGCTTTAAGGTGTAGAATAGAATAGAATAGAATAGAATAGAATAGAATAGAATAGAATAGAATAGAATAGAATAGAATAGAATGATCTTATTTCCTTATTAAAACACGATCAGGAAATGATGCTTGTAACTTCACATAATTGGATGATACTTCATATTCAAGAATGCAATATCATTGTGCCACAGAGAAGGTTAAAGAGAATCCAAGTTATAACGAGTTATTTCCTACATTGAGATGCAGTTTATCTAACAGTCTAACAATGAAAATATGATTTCAGATCATAAATTGCCATCAGAAAATTGCCACTCTCCGTTTAGAGAGAGGGACAGTTTGAAAAAGTTGGAAAGAGTGGAGCTTAATGAGTTTATTAATGTGCTTGATAGATCTCAATGAGATTACCTGATTAAATAAAGGTTATAGAGAGAATAGAACAGATCCATCATTGATAGTCCCATCATTGATATGGAGAATGCAAGAATAATTATTCACTAACCTACCTAGACCATCAATGCTGCTGAACATCTTCAGGGACCAAACTGTTTGCTGCCTGTAAAGGTTAACACTACAGTATGTGAACGATATTGTAAATCACATTGCTGTAATAGCGTCTAAATGCCAGGAGGTGGCAGTGTTGGTCCACAGTGTTACCAGGAGCAAGCCACCAAGGACCAGAGAGCAAATCAATGGTATACTATATGCAACAGGATTCATTAATAGAATACAATAGATAAGAATAGAATAGAAAAATAGTATAAATCTCTATACTAAAAAGACCTTTATTATATTTATTTATATACTACAACTATTACTACTAGTACTACTAATACTAGGCCTACTACAACTACTACTACTACTACTAGGCTACTACTACTACTACTACTACTACTACTACTACTACTACTACTACTACTACTAATGATAATAACAATAATACAAGAAATAACGCTAATAATAAAAAACACAGACCTTACAGTTGGAGACTGGTGCACTTTGGGCACCGTTGTCATTACTATCAAATGATTTAAGTAAATTTGAGGTAATGTTCCCCTCCTCAGCACCCAAAACCGCTCCAAATTTGTCCAGCACGTTCCTGCTCGCTGATTGGTCCGCTCTCTGATTGGCCTGCACTCTGATTGGCTGAAAGTTCCGTGCTGGGACAGTCAGTCGACGCAGTTTGTTTTCTTGCCTGCGGCTGAAATTTTGGACGGTGAACCGCTGCTGGAGGCAATGTGGTATAGTATTAAGGTTTTCATTTTATAGAAAACTCTTTGAGTAGTTGCGCGAACCGGTGGCAAATGTAGATAAAGTTTTTTTTCCCCTCTCTCGTTCTTCTTTCTTTTCCCGGTCCTGTTAGCGGTCTCCTCCGAGCGGTTTACATGCGGACTGTCATTCAGAAATACTACAGCCTGCATTTTCAGCGCTCACGTGTTTGACCTTAGCCTGTATATTATTCTTTCTTTCTTTTTCTTTTTTTTTTTACTTCATTTGCTCCCATATTTTTTTGTCACAGCCCGGTTTGTGCACTTTTCAAACTCGACTTCATTTAGGCTGCGACCAGCTGACGTTTCGGTGACAGACGCGTCTGTACAGAGTTGATTTATTCTTGGTTTGATTCGCGGATCAAGTTATTGAAATCATAAAGTCATTGGAAGGGGAGGTGAGGAGCTTCTTGAGGGATAACGGCATGGTATACGTGCAGGTCACCAGCGGGTAACACTGTGGATATTTCATCACTGCTGGGAATTTGACAGTAAGTCCAAAAAATCAATGTAATATTATATATAGGCTAATATACACACAAGGTCCTGACTGTTGCACTCGTTTATTAATAAACTGTAGGCTATTTATCTCTTGTTTAGCTTCCTTTTTGTTCCTTGTGGGCTACATTATGATGTGTTTAATCACCCAGGAGGCTACAGGTTTAGGTGTGTCCTGATTAAACGTTTAATTTTAGTCAAAGCTGAAATCATCTACAGACGTTTTGCCACTTAAAGTGAAGAATTTCCATATCTGTGAATAACAAAGTTATAACCTGTTACTGCGCCTGCTAAGTTCACTTTCACTAAATTTATGAAGTGGTTACAACTACAGATGACACATCTACATAGTACAATAAAGTAATGGAAGGTGAATTTGCCCCATTGTCTGCATGCAAAGGAGCAGCCTTCATAATTACTGTACAATTCTTAATTAATGTCCGTGTAAATGATCGATTTTAAACAAGCCTCCAGTTTGAGGTCATCATAATGCAGACAGTCACAGGTTGCAAGCTTCCCTCCTCTTTAATTCACAGTCACTTTAAGCTGGTTTGCATGATGTTTATTGTGAAAATAAAGATTTATGTTATTATCTCAGTAACAACAAACAAACTACTTAATGCAAAAAAAAAAAAAAGAAATGTGCTTGAACCTGTCTCAAGAAGGCTGAAAGCCTACACTTGATTGTCACATACAGTACAGTCAAATCAATTATCCCTCACTTTAAAAAGTGTGTAGCAGTTTCTGGTGAACTGAGGCGATGAGGTTGACAGATACTGATCAAAGATGCAGCTTGTGAAGTATTGAAATAAGATCCCATAATGGTCAGGGAAGAATTTATGTGGCGGACAGATAAAAAACACTGTAAGGAGAGACATATGGACAGGTGGACCGAATAAATCAGTGAGGAAAATACTGTAGTTTGACTACTGGAAAATCTCCACTCCTGTGTGATAGTTTGGACAGATTTATTATGGTGTTGAGCCAGTGATGAACTCCTTATTCTGCATGACTGCTCTAGACTTTTGTCCTTTCACCGTCCATGTACCTTCTACCTTTTCAGGAACGTAAGCCTGGTTCTTTTGCGAATGATGATCACAGAGATACAAAGAAATGAAAAGGCATTATAAAGAAATGAGTTAAACACATCAAAGACAGCACATCATGCTGCAGATAATAGAGACTATATTGTCTAATAAGTCATTCCAGCTTTTTTTTCTAAAATCTAAGGCAGGTTTTTACATAGATGCTCACCAGCTGTCAGCCAGTTGGTAGTAATTTATGACATTATTCCATTGCGCTAGCAGCTATTTTGGCAGCAGCTAATAAACAAAATCCTGTCAGATGGTGAAATAATGAAGGTGGCTGGTGAGTTTTTGGAATAAATCAGACAGTGTGACAGCCGACAATACCGTAGTTTAGATAAGTTGAGGCTTTATAAAGAGCTGTGTATTTTAAAACATGAAAATGCCCGTTAAAGGTGGGAGATAAATACTCAGTGTCTCCTTAATATACATATGCCTCCTCTTATTTGTTAATAAGTCACTTTTTTCATTTATTTATTTTTTATTTATGATGATAATTAATGTTTCAGGTTGAAGAAGTTGGGCATTCGTATTCATCATTAAACCAAAATGGAGCTTTTCTGGCTCTGTCTGCTGGTGCTGGAGACGTTCCTGATGTCCAGCGCTGCCAGAGGTGAGTGACAGTGACACTTATTTTTAACCGAGACTTAGAGCCAAAGTATCAGCAATGCGCTCATCAATACCAGCAACAAGACCAACACAGGGACGGTAACTGTCAATACGACAAATCACTGCAGCTGACATCATCACTGTCTGACCGTACTAGTGAAAAAAAGGTCTTGCAAATGTTCGTCTGGCGTGGGGTACTGCAGTGAAATTTCCAGTTTTCCAGTAAATTTCCAGTTTTTGCATCTTTGCTACTTTGCTGTTGCAACCCCAGGAGTTTTTACAGTATTTGATGAATCCAATGGTTATGAAACATGGTGGTACAATTCCTGTGGCTGTCTGTGATTCCAGACACAACAGTCTCATTAAAACTGAGAGCATGATGGGAGGACAATAGCGACCGCGGGAGCGTACCCCCTCCTCTGTCCTTTTGGTCTTCATTATCACATTGTCTTTGGAACTACTTCAATTGCGCGCTTTTACAACTGCTTCTCTCTGTTGTTTTGTTTTGACTCTATTTGAACTGACACATTTGCTGAGATTGTGGGATATCTGCAGACTGTTGTCCTTGGGTGAACTTTACTTAATGAATGCTTTTGCTCTTTGGATAGTCTGTGGACCTTTGGCTTTGAGTGGTTATTCAGTTACTGTTATGTATTCTTGCACTTGCTTTAGGATATACTCATGTACCTTAAAGTGTGGTTATCTTAGCTCCTGGTAAATGTGAAAGGATGTTGCCTTGTTAGCCAGTGTGTAAAATTAAGTATTTCAACAAAAAATCTGAATTGAACAATCCCACACGGAGGTTGGTGGTCAGGATCAGCTACAGAGCAGTACCCTCACAACTCAGCACGCCACCGTGTTTCTTTCAGTGAAACTAAACATAATAAAACCAAACAACAACAGCTACAGATGCTGTATATAGATGAGAATGTGTCCCCTGCCTGCAGGCATTATAGGCAGACGGTCCTGGAGTTGGCGCCCGTTCCTGAGATCACACTGATGATGAGTTTTCAGCGGGAACAAAGCTGCATTCAGCGAGGCGAGGCCGAGCCAGCGTGCAGACACGGGGCCGAAAGTAAACACAGGGCCATAGACCGCAAAGAGATGAGATTAGATTAGCCTATTAGGGATGTTTGCAGTGCAATGCCACAGCATTTCCTCCCCCTCACCGCCTGCAGTCTGTCAATGAAACCAGGGCAGGCAGCAGTGAGAGACAGAAGGCGGGGTTGAGGGTGGAAGGGAGAGAAGAGGAGAGAAGTAGAAGGAAAGAAAAGAAAGAAAAAAAATGGGGGCCACAGGACAGAGGAGGGGTGGGACATTGAGCGACTGTAAGAATGGATGATAACAGAAAAGGGGGAAGTAGGGAACAGGAGTGAGGAAGAAAAGGGAAAAAATGGACAAGGGAAGGAAACAGATTATAGGGGGTGTGAGAGAGAGGGCAGGAGAGCATGAGAAGGACAGAAGGAACAAAATGTCATTATGTACCTATTAGAAACTGAAGTTCTTGTGATAGGCTAGACTTGAGTTGCCTGACAGATCTGCTCACTTGGCTAAAGTACAGTATCAGGACAGGGAGAATTATAACTGAGGCTGCTGTAAAATGAGGTGGAAGAAATGAAAAAAGAGTGTTTGTCTGTAATTCTACCACAGGCAAGTAATACAGAGCAGTGTAAGGCTTCATTTTTTTTGTTATTTATTGTGTTGTTGTTGCATGTGTAACGATGACTGTGGGCAAAGGAGAGGCAGCTGAAAGCCATCTTTGCAGTATGGGGGCATGTGTGCAGGATGCTGGGTTTTGGTGGCCACGAGGGCTGAGGTTTTACCATGTAATTGTGAATTTGTGGTTTTGAAATTGGGTAATGAAGCGTGTCATTGATTCTCTGTGTGTATCTCGTCTTGAAGGTTCCCTGTTTACACTGTAAGCAATAATATTGAACAAAACAGAAGAATTATGTGAATAACGGGTAAAAAGAATGTAAGAAAGTTACTATTTTCAACACATTTTCAACTAGTCCTTTCTAGAGCTCGCAGTCTAGTGATTTTAAAGCCAAATTCAACCAATTCCTGCAATATTTGCCTGCAGTTTTATCCAATCTCTGTAAGATTGCTTGCACATTTTTACATCAACATAACCAATGTGCCAGGGGTCAAACAGAAACAAGCAATCCAATTTACTTGCAGATACATATTCTCATGCACGGGGTACACCCAAGCTGTGAATTGTCCACAACAATCACAATTTTCCTGTGGCTTTCCATGTTACTGCTATTTCTTGGAAAATTGTATTAAAAATGCCACAAATTGCATCGCAGTTTATCAGAAAAAGCCGCTGCAAATACAGTCATGTCCATAATAAGCACGCAAAGATAGATGAAATCCTGGTGGAACAGTTTTCCAAGTGCAGCCACTGGTCACTGAGCAGTTTTACTGTACAGGTAGTGTTTGCTTAAAGGCACCTGTTAAATAGTTGTTCGGGAACAAAACAGGAAGTTTCAATATCACGTCCTCAGCAGCCCACTATTACTGAAAAAAAAAAATCAACCCTATAAATATCACTAACACAACACAGCCTTTGGGAAGGTGAACAAGCCTCACTTCTGTCCCAGTCCCTCAGCAGGGTGTGCGCCAGTAGAACCGAGCAGAAAGGGAACTTTAATAAATCAAAACCGAGGCAGATAAAATCATATTTCCCCTTGAGGGAAATCGCTCATTACAACCCTATTCCACTAGTTCCAACACCGTTGCTCGAACTAATGCTTTATTACTGTAAACTAGTAATGAAATGTAAGACAAACCCATGATTACAATTTCCAGTCTCTAAGTAGAAAATTGGCAAATTTAATAGATTATAGAAAAGGTTTCCTCTTACTGGCTGTTTGTTGCATTCTCCACTGCACTCTAAGAAATAACAGAGACATTTATATTAGTGACTTAGTGATTATTGAGATATCCAGGAGAGATATGCATAGTGGAGTGGGGTTACCCAGGGTAACTGCATAAACAATTAACAATAAAAAGCAGAACATAATGAAATCCATAAGGACAATGAAGATTGAAAACATGAACTCTTGTGTGGCCTCGTTTGTCTGGTTCACTCACAATAAATGTAAGAGCTCTATTGTGTAAATCCAGCAAGTTCGGCCTTAACAGCACCTTCACAACTGCACTAAAATCACAGCAAAGTAGAGCATGGCTTACTGTTTTAATGAATGTTACTGGAAGTTCCTTTTCCTTGGGTGTCCTTGGAGTTGGTGGGGGCTGAGCATCAGATGGCACTGAAGTCTGTTCTCCACCGTGAGTGTTGATTGGTGAATGGGAGCAGGAACAGTGGAGTGGCTGAGAACTTTGCTGGGCTTCTGCAAAAAAAAAAAAAAAACAGATGACCGAGATAAGAAAATATAAGGAGATGAAGAAGAAGAAGATGGAGGAAAACAGGACTGAAAGTGGAAGAAGAGAGAGATACAGATACAGATACAGACACAGACGAAGAGATAAAAAGAAAGGTAAAAAGGTAGCCAAAGGGAACGGGAGGCAAACAAAGAAAAAAAGAAAGACAGACAGAGATAAGACCAAAGACAGAGACAGAGAGAGATAAAGATGCAACATTTATGCCCTTCTTGCAGCAGATGTAGACTCACATAAACTACACTCCACAGACTTAAACAACCTCACTGTTTGAACCAATGTCTGGACCTCTGTGCGTGTGTGTGTGTGTGTGAAGTTGAGCATGAGACTGAGCTGCTGAGAGATAAGCTTTCTCCCCTGTTAGCTAAATGGCATTTAGCTTGAATAAGGGAGTCAAAGACTAGTTGTAGGCCAGTGCGTGTTAGGCTACCTGTGGCTCTGGACAGTGTTAGGTTCAGGAGTGCAGAATGCAAAAGACAGGTCCAGCCTAAAATACTTTTTACAGCCGCACGCAACAGCTATAGCTTATACAGAAGGCATTGCATTCCTGAGTTCGTTTTTGTGTGTGTGTGCTGGTGTATTTTAGAGCTGCAACGATTAGACGATTAATCGATTAGTGAATTGACAGAAAATTAATCAGCAATCATTTTGATAATCAAATTATCGTTTTTGGTCACTTTTTTAAGCAAAAATGCCAAAAATCTGCTGGTTGCAGCTTCTGAAATGTGATGATTTGAGGCTCGTCTTTGTCCTACATGATAGTAAACTAAATATCTTTGGAGTTTGGACTGTTGATCGGACAAAAGAGGCATTTGAAGACGTCACCATGAGCTCTAAGGTATTAAAAGGGGCATTTTTCATTGTTCTGCAACATTTTATTCCTCCTGACCAAATGTAGATGAAGTGATACTACAGTGAAATATTTGCACTGCAGCCACACATATATTCTCCAACTCTCCAAATAATAGCTATAAAATTTTGGGGTCAGAATCGGAGAGTAACAGCGTCTTTTCTGACCATTTTTCAACTGCATTAGGCAATGTTACAGAATAGAAAAACATTTGAAAAGGACAGAAAAACCCACATAAATTGTAAGCTGCGTTGCTTTCTTCAGGCAGATGACGAGGCAGGTGACACGTGAGGATCAGTGTGTGTGCCTAAAAAGTAAATTGCAAGACTCGATAAGAAAGTAAGACTTGGAATACACTCAACAGAGCCATTGTTTGTGTATTGGTTCATACGTGCGTGCCTTCATCCACACGACCACATACATTAATTGTGCATGTGATGTGAAATGCCACGTGTATGTCAGATGGTTATCAGCATGTCAGATGGTATTTACATAAGCTAGCTGTTGAACGCTTCACCGTCAGACAACTGGAGCAGGGCAGAGCGAGGATAATAATAATATAATCACATTATTATTATAATGTTATCATTGAAGTTATTGCATGTACAGATTAGCTACAATGTGCATCATCCCATGACGGTCTCCTGGCTTTTTTCCGCCTCTTTCACACAGTATCATTTGAAGCAGATCGAGGGAAGATGGTCTACTAAGAAATTAGAAGATGAGTGTGGTTTTGCGTATGTGGCTTCCCGATGCTCAGTTCTCTCTAAACAATTTAATGTTTTCCTGGTGATTGAACTGTATAGACCACCCATTATCAGGAGGAAGGAAGAGAAACAGAGACCAAGATGAGAGGGTTCGCTTGTTGTTACGGTAAGGGTAAAGGGGCCGGGGACACATTAAAAACACATCTTCGTTGCATAGAAGCTGCCGCAAAAAAGGAGACACACACTGAGCAACAGAGGGAAGAGGAGAGGACATCATCGCTGCAGAGAAAGACAGTGCGGAGTGTAAACAACAGCACACATCGACGCTGGGAATGTACACAACTAGAGGACGCTACCCATAAATATGACTTACACATGTAAGCACACACATACAGAGACACACACACACACACACACACACAGCCAGCCCACGATCACTCAACCTCCTGTCCCACTCACTCATTACCGAGGAACGTAATTAGCATGCTAACACTAACAATGATAGGTAGGGGAGAATTGCGGTAAGGTAAAGAGGAGTGGAGGAGGAGGCGCGGGATAACTAGCAGTGCTTGAGACTTTGTCGGTGTCGTGGGTGTCAGACGCCATCAGTTGAGATATACTAGACAAAGGTGATGCTTTCTACCTGAGTGGATCACTTGTGAAGTATTTTTCATTTCTTCTCTTTTCTTCAAATCACATAAAGAAGTGGAAGGAGTTTGAGTGGAGCCACGTGAACGCGACAGAAAGGAGTTCAAGTGCCTGCAAGGGCCACAGACAGAAATGAGAAAATGAGTCCTATTCTCTGTGTTCAAAGTCTGTTGCCATCAACCTTTGTCTTAACCTGAACATTAGGGCTGCAACAAACAATTCGAGCCCAGTTAGCAACAGCGCTAACCACTGAGCCACCGTGATGCCCGAACATTTGATATATTGTTGTGTATTTGGTCATACACCGTGTTCTGAAGCTAACTTGAGTAGGCACTGATTAGCCGTTTTATAATAAAAAACATTGTGGCGATAGAAGTAGGGAGCTGGCTGTTCATGTGAGGAGTGAAGGAGGAGGAGAGCATCTTGATACCTCGTAGAGTAAACAACTGCATACCACAAACAGATGCTTGAAACACACGACTTTACATCATTGTAAACAGACTCATAGACTCACATGAGTAAATCCCCTCCACCCTGCTCCTGTTGTGTGCGCATGCTACGCGTCCTAAGTCACAGCTAGCTATCGTAAATACCATTTGACATGCTGATAACCATTATATGGCCTGCTGGTGGTGATGATGGGCATCTGCCTGCCAGGCCCAGCGTTTGCAGTGCAGAACTAGATCCAGGCCACCATAAACAGGTTAATCTTCATCATCATTCAAGGATAAAAGGTATGAGAAAAGTAAGTTTTAGAAAGAATGAAACCAAAATGTATATATATATATATATATATATATATCAGGGAAGAAGACCTAGTGCTATATTAGCAAAAACATGTTTTCCCTGTTGAATGGACCAAGAAGCATTCAATGCATGTGTGTGTTTGTTGATTACATGGTGATTAACAGACAAAGGGAAACTTCAAAGGGCACGAATGACTCTTTTAGTTCCTCTTGTTAAATCCTAATGTCAGGGCCAAATGTTTTCTTGCTGTTTGGACGACCAGAGCTGCTAAAAAAAGTCAAAATACCAAAGGGTGCAATGTGTCACTTTAAAATATCAGACTTATTTATATATTTTTTTTAATATTGCCCTCTGTAAATGTTGTTTTATGTCAGAATTTGGAAGAAATATTTGCGGACACGGGATACTCTTCTTCATTCTTTAGTGAAATGTCCTAAAACCTTTTACTCTCTTGGATCTTCAGCCTATATTTTTATTAGAAATAATTAAAACATTACACAAATGTTATTGTGTGCATTTTGTGCTCTGAAAAAAAAAAGGAGCCTTGAGGGGCAGGCTCACCCCTCCACTCCCCACTTCTGCAACCACTGTTCTGCAACTCAGAGTTTTACAGGGCCCGTTAATGTTAAAGGCTATTAGCCCACATTAGATAAAGTCAATGTTTGCTTTGACATTGTTAATGGTGGGGTAGTAACGGGGCTGTCTGGACGTTCTCAGTGGGGGTTGACTGCGTGTCGCAGTGACGTGAAGATGCGATGTGTGTTTGTGAAGGGGGTGCAGCGGAGAGAAGGCCAACAGGAGAAGATAAGATAGAAAAATAAGGCTTTGTGGAGTGAAATAGTGGAGGACAAAGGATGAAAATGCTTAACAGGGAAGGTGTCAAGTCTCTAAAAAGATAAAAGAACTCCAAAAGAAAAGGGGGAGTATGTATGTATGAGCTCATAATTGCGCTGATTTTTGTCATCAGCAGGAAATGAAGGAGAAACATCTGACTTTGCTCTTAAAAGGGATGTTAATATTCATCAGCTCCCCCTTTGTCCCCATTTGTCTTTCTTACCACTGTCTATCATCCCATACACACGTGATACACATTTAGAAGTTTCTCTCTGCTCTTTCTTTCACCGTCTCTCTTCACCCCCCCACCCCCCCAAGCCTTTGCTGTCTTTCTCCTGCATAGTGCAGTATTGTGTGGGTCGTGGCGCCACAGTGCTGTATTGTGGTCTCAGTGGGGTCGGGGTATGTTTGGTCAGTGCTACAGCACTGCAGGTCAAAGGGCAGCCAGTGGATCAGGGAGGGGTCAGGGAGAGTGTGTGCACGGGTTTGCTAGTGCGTGTGTGTGTGTGTGTGTGTGTGTGTGAGGGTGAGGTAGGGTCAAAAAAAGCACATGCCTGCACCAGAGGAGACTGTAATAACACATCAGGAACACCACAGGACAACAAACACTCTGCTTTCACTCCTTTATCTCCTCTGTCTCTCACTCTGTCTCAGTTCAGTGATTGACATGTACTGAATGTCAGAAACAGTATCGGCAAACATTAATTGATTCATTCCAACTGTTATGGAGATGATGACATAGATATTGTCTCTCTATTGCTGTTTTTTCATCCAAATATTCTACAGATTTTAAAGGTTACCTGCAGTGAAAATTAGTTTTGAAGTTCAGTCAACAAACACAATATATTGACTTAATTGCTGACTTAAGTGTAATCATAACTAGTCGTCTTAGAGCTTAGATTATTTATCAAAAATCAATTTGTACAGAAGATGTATTTTATTTCTTGTCTTTGATGAAAGGACCAAAAAATTCTGCACACTGTCAATCACTCGTACTCACTTTATTAATGATGTTTCAGTCCTCAGAACTTCATCAGGAAATGTTCATACAGGGCACGGCTGCAATATGTATGTAAATGTAAAACCTAACCTGGGAAAAGACACCAATCAGAGGGCGTCAATAGCACCTCCCAGCATGGAGACGCGTGCCATTAATATAATGGAGGCTAATGGAATTTTGTTTGTGGCTCTCACAGTTTAAAACATTACTTTTTAAATACTCCAGAAACAATGTTCCAGATTACTTTTGAAAATCACCTGACCTTGCAGTCAGCAGCGTTTCACAATGAATTTTATTCCATCAAAACTGCTCACAAGTAGGTCTGTTTGAGTGTCACTTACCTATGTACTTGTCTGTACTCTACCTCCTTTACATCTCCACCTCTCTGATCTGTCTGTTCTCTCTGTCACTCGCTCTCTGGCATTTTAACTCCTCTGCCACTTTCTTTACCTCTCTTGGTTTCTCTCTTCCTCATCTAATCCTCAGCCAGACCCTTTTCAACCCCCTTTAACCCTCCTATCTACACACACACACACACACACACACTCCAGCTGTTATTCCTGATGCCATTACAAATGAGATGTTGAAAGGTGATCGCTGGGACAGGAGACACAAACCCTTGTTTTCTTTGGGTTTCAGCCTATCAGATTGGGTTTGGTGGGGAGCGAAGCAGCACTCAGAGCAGCTGTGTGTGTGTGTGTGTCTGTGAGTGTGATAGACAGGACGGCCACCCTGACCAAAAATACCACCATTATGACCTCAGTCTCCAATGTGATTGACATGTTGTGGACAGTCAGCCACACATACTCCCCCTTCTTTGGTTGTTTATCAGACATACAGATGACCTTTGAACCCAGGAGGCAGAGGCTGATAGGAGCAGGATGTTAAGGCTGACAGCTTTAGGAAATAGCTTTTTTAAAGGTGTTGCTGTAGCTCCTAACTATGACATATTGGGCTTGTCTCATTTAACTCTTATTCATCTCAGTCATGATTTACCTGATCTAATACATGAACACACATATACATGAATCTTTTCTTTTTTTTCACCGATGTATTTTCTCTATTAAAGCAAAAGATGAAACTGAATATCAAATTACAGTAAAGGATTATAAACGGGATTGGAAACTGTTTTTGACCATTTTTACCTTGTGGCCAAGACGCTAAAACTAAAACATGTCACAAAGCTGAAAACCAACAGGCACGAGGGGACACAAATGCGCTCGTCTTTTTCCCCAGTGCCAGCTGTCGATGTGGAATCCATACTGCAGGGGGAATGTGAGAGGACCGTGAGAGATGTGGGGGTGGGTTCAGCAAGACGGGAACTCTGGAGGGGACATACGCAGTGTGGACTGTTGTGTGGCCAAACCATTGCATTTTTAATTGTCCCGTATTTACTGATTTGTTTTCATGATCAAATTAGTACGGTAATCTGTAAGATTTGCATTGATGTATTATGTCTTTTTTTTGGTTTATTTTGGGATCATCAATGGTCGTCGTGCACTGATTTACACTTTTGTATGTGTGAGCAGACAGATTTACACTCCAGATCTGATCAGTCAGGTTTGAAAAACTGTTAATAGGGTTACAATTTGTGCATTTAGACTTTAAATACAGTATTTTTTTTAATTTTAAGGTAGCAGATTATGATTTGGACCGACTAAACCTTCTGAATCTGGCTTTCAATCTTGGACATATGCCTTTGCAGCTTGTGAGTTTGGCTACAACCATGTAAATGGTTTTGAAATCAGTGAACCTGCATAAAATGTTTTAATATGGCCTTGAAGTTTATTCAATGCAACAGAAAATGTCTCCAATGAGGTTGAACTTCTGCTCATAGACAGCTGCCAAAAGCCAAAAGTTCATAACCTAGAGACTTAGACAGTGTGTGCTGACACAGTGTGCTGTAACTATTTCAGGGCTTCACAAGCAGCCAAAGTAGACACTGCATCCTGTGTTGATTATTGTTAATAATTCAAAAAGCTGCAGAGAATGGCATGACTAGCATTACTTGCATTTTTCCCAAAATACCAGGCAAACATTGACCAGATCTGTAAAATTATTACAAAAACAGAGTATCTACACCCGCAGTGAAATAACCCAGGACATTAATCCTCTGCCAGTAACCACACAGTGCTGACGTCTGGCTGAAAGGCCTGCAAACCAGTTAGCTGTGTTAATTATTTCCCACTACATGGCCCTTCATCACACTGGTCATCTCAGCGTACGTATTATCCGGAGGTAATCCCTCTGTTGTGCTGGCACCATTATCACACCGGCACACAACAGGCCTATTCTTCCACACGTAATTAACAAAGGTACTTATGGGCTGCTTTCTGGGATTTAACTGTTGTGTTGTCGGAGCTTTAGTGAAGGCAGTGAGACGTGGTGGAAAATGGAGAAGGTGGGGGAAAGGAAAGCTCTCAGATCAGTGGTATAGTGGAGGTTTAGGTTCTGTCTGCTGTGTGTAGCCATCGGTGATGGAAAGTTACATTTTAACAAGTAACATTTGAAGTAAAACCCAGAAGAATTTGTACTACACTTGAGTATTTTTATTTTATTACTTTGTATTATTATTATTATTATATTATGGTTTCCTAAAGTTCAAGGTGACATCAGTCCAAATTCCAAAAATATTCAATTTACTATCACATGAGACTGAAACAATTGATTGATTGATTATCAAAAGTGTTGCAGCTTATTATTTTGTCGATCGACTAATTAATCAATCACTTAATCGACTAATTGTTGCAGCTCTAAAGTTAAGTATATTTTGATGATAAAACTTGAATCATATTTTGAATTACAGTATGGTATTACTACTACACAAGTAGAGACGCTAGAAAAGTGGAGTGCAATGTACTGGGTTGTGTTTTTTCTGTCACAGTTCACCCCTGTAATCAAGACAGACATAAACACACACTCACGTGTATGCAGGATGATGAGAGATAAAACAAGAACAAGAGATGAAAAAAGCGTGATGCACAGACAGAGACAGACGGAGAGATTAGCACATACTGACGGGTGCAAGTGACATGATGACTGATTCATTTCAGGTGGTATTCTGGATTTGCCTGCGCCTGTGTGTGTGTGTGTGTGTGTGTGTGTGTGTGTGTTTGGTTGAGTGTCCACTATCAATCAACACCTCTCAGGCTCTGTTCCTGGCTCGCTATGTGCGTCATGGCAAATACTGTATGTGCTGAAAACACACAAACAGATATTGTGTGTATAAAAGGAATGATTCAACCAGTGGTTATTCTGTCTTCTTCACTGGTGAGTAAGATGACGGCTCCAGACCAACTTTTTTCAGAGTTGGGGCCCATTTAGCAGATGCATAGTAAGGTGAAGATGAGCATTTTTAGTTGATCAGTGAGGATCAACTTGGCCTTTGGATGCTTTTGGAAAACGGGTCCTGTGCCAGAGTTGCCCCAAAATCTTCTCTACTGTCATAAAGTCGAAATGTACAATTACAAATACTAAGTTGCCTTTTTAAATCAACATTATTATTAATCATTTTAATTAACCAGACCAGAAACAGTCCTCTTTTAAAAACATGCACAGGGTTGAATTAGTGGGGGCGCACTGCTTCAGGTACCGGTGAGTCACTGAAATATGATCCAGAAAGTCCAGTTACAGTCCAAGTAACAGATCCATGAGTGCAAAGGCTTATCAGACACCAGGACACTGCACAGCTGTTCATAATATGATAAGGAAGGAATTTAATGCTCTGGAAAGTCATCGCAGCACGTTTCGTCATCGATAGCGAGGTAAAAAGTTGAAATACAGCATTTCCTTCACAAAGTGATCCACCGGGAACGTGAGTTTGTACGTATTTAATTGGCTGACAGCTCCTTGCTGGATGACATCGCGTTGGCAAAAGTTGAGCCGGGTTCAACTTTCTTGCCAGATGACCTTGTCTTTTTTTTTTTGCTAGAACCCTCTGACACCTCTGGCACTGACACCTCGTCTGTTTGATCAAGGCCTTAGATTGCACTTTTTTTACCCCGTGTGCAAGTGATGTAAGTATGCAGGCTCAAATCCCATGTTGGCTGGGAAAATGTCAGAACAGAGATGGATGTGAGTCGAGGATTACTTCACGCTGAGGCAACCTCTGCCGTTTCATGAAGGTTAAAGGTTTGTGGAAGACGTCAGCTGGACTGCTGCTTCTTCATATGGGTATTTCTACTCTTCCTTTTGCTGTTTTTGTCCTTTTAAGGCTTTGCGAGACATTTAGATGTCAGTCTACACGGAGAGATTTGAAAAAAAAGAGATATAGGTTAAGCACATGCAATCACACACACACACACACACACACCTAATCCACACTCTCTCACACACACACAGTAGGCTAAGATGAGACAGTGACCTGAGCTGAACAAATGGACTTAGTCACGGCTGAGGATTGGTGTGGAATGTGGGAGGGGGGCATGTGTGTGTGTGTGTGTGTGTGTGTGCGTGCATGTGTGTGTGTGTGTGTTACGTGTTATGTGTTACGTGCATGCTTGGAATGTCAGACTCCCCACCCAGTGAACCAGAAAACACACAGGTGGAGGAGGAGGAGGAGGAAATACAGGAGGAAGACGGAGGGAGCGTATCCAGAATTATAACATTCAGCCTGATTCATGTGTTTAGGTTCTTCTTCCTCGATTCTTCTTACAGAACGTAAAGACACAAACGTACCTGACACTATTAGCAGGGATGAAGTGTGAGAGTTACAACATGTTAAACTTAAGTTAGTCATTCAGAAAAAAAAGTAAGAATTAGCAGAAATAATGTGTTTATTTAGACGGTATCCCAGCCAGCACTGATTTAGTAATTTGTGGGTCAAAAGATTGAAAAATGAAAGTTATTTAGACATCCAGGTTACATAAAAACATCTTTCAACAACATTTTCAGTGTAAGCAGGTCCTAACTACACATTGGAATATAGTCATTTAACTTCTGATGAAGCACCTGCTTTTGCATTATGTTTTTATTTATTTAATGAGTAACTGCAGAGCACTCACATAAATTACCTTTAATATAGAGTACTGTACCTTTGAAATGTACTGTTAAATAAATAATAGTTAATAAAACTAGTAACTGATTTGAGAAAGTAACACATTAAAGTAACTTATCAGCCTGAAAAGCAACTTTATCCAACTCTGCTGGAGAGTAGTGACTTCTGCAGAATAAATAGTCGAATAAATGAAATAATCCCATTAAATTTAAATTAAACACAAACCGCAAAAGTCTTTTTTCCTTCCAGGGTCACCTATCTGAGTGCAGCATTTTTATATCTAATCTCCACTTCTTTAACTACAAGGAAGCTAAATCCACCTATGAGAGATGTTTATAAAAAACAGTCGCTTTCTCTTTATGTGTCTATCTCGACATTTTACTCTGTCTCCTTCTTTATATATGTTATGTCAATATGAAAGGCTCCCTTACAGCAAATATTCAGCTCTTTATCACCAAAGTGGACTACAACAGGTGGCAGGACTGTGTGTGTGTGTGTGTGTGTGTGTGTGTGTGTGTTATCACTGTTGTTAATGAGTAACAGTGTCTGCCTCCAGAAGGCTGATAAAAGTCAGGTCGAGGACACTGCTTTGGTTCACACACATACACACAATCACACACACTCAGGAGTGTTAACTATTTCCTTACCTTATGCCAACTATGTCTTGCCTTATCTGTAAGGCACTTGGTGCTCTGCAGACACACACACACACACACACACACACAGTACACACACAATTTACAAATGGATGCAATGACAATAACCACTATATTGAGGTTAATATAGTTAAAATTGGTTGTTTGTTTAATTGTACGTTCTCTCTGTCTCTGTCTGGTTCAGAGGGTCATTGCTAAGTTGTGTCCACTGGTGGTGACTGTAACCTGACAGTGACTGAAGTAAATTGACCCGACCCTGGATTCCACACATACGACCACAACACCTGCCACAGCTGCAGTTTTAGGGAGAGAGACTTTGTAGCTTAACAAGTGTTTGTTGGAGGTCACTAGTCAAGGATGGATAGAGTGAGGTCGTGAAGCTGTTTACATGTCTGTTTTTTTCTCCTTGTGTTAAAAATGTTGCTGCTCTAAAAGTCTATTTGTAAAGCCCTGATTCATCATTTATTGTTCCTTTTAAACTATTTCTAGGTTCTTGGCGGTACTAAACCACTGTAAGTTTTTGCAGTCTGTAACCTGCAGACGGCTTGAATCTGGAGTTTGTAGTTCATCTTGTTTAGTTGCTAGATTTTTTTTAAACAATTTAAACTGTTTCTACTTATTTCTGAGAAATATTTAACGCTCTAATGATGATGATTCAGGACAAAGTTATGCTTAGTAACCCAGTCCCCAGCCTCCATACACTGACCAGCCAGGAATGATGTGTGCACACACACACACACGCATGCATACATACACTGAACTGGAATAGTACTTGTGGCCTTTGACCTACTTTCAGCCCCAGCTGGCCTGCTTACCTCCTTTATTTCACTCTTTCTTCTGCTCACCTTTTTCTTTTTCCTTTCACTTTCTTTTCCCCCTCCTTTGTTCAGTTGGTTCCTGCTGAAAGTTTATTTGACAATGGGAATAAGCCTGTAGACTTTACTGTGTAATTTAATCCTGGACAGTCTGTAAGTGTATGTGATAACTGTCTTCAGGTGAAGCAGTATTATGCGTATTTTATGACTGTCAAATAAATCCATATAAAGAGCGACAAGGTGATTGTCTAACTTTCCCTCGATGCTTCAATCCCTTTTTTTGCCAAACATAATTTATTATCGGACAAAAATATGTCATTAAAGTAAAGTATATTCCTACTTCAGAGTCATCAGACAATCTTCTCTCTTTCTGCAGCGTGTATGCTTCAGAGATTTACAGTAGGATACTAAAAGTGTTTGAATAACCTCATTCATAATGTGAAATGAACCTCATCAGGTCACACGGATGTTTGGAGACACTGTCATCACAGGAGACAGGTGTGGTATTTTAATATGCTCATCAAACTGTGTAAAATCTAATTTACCCTTCATCTCTGTCTGTGAAAGACAGAAAAAAAACAGTGTTTTATAGCTTCATTCATGGGCAACTACCAGATCAGCTTTCAGCAAGTCATGACTGCAGTGTGTTAATGGACCGTTGAGAATGTCTGTACCTCTGTCAGTCTTTGTTTTTGTTTTCGTCTAACAGGATGAAAAAGTAATAGAAAGCAGAAGTACATTATGTGTTTATCCAAGGTAGTCATTAAAATGTCAGTTTCTTGTCCGGTGAGCAGTTTACCTGTAAATCCTCAAATGTTAGCAGGTAGATATTTGTGTGGATTAATTCCTCTCTTTTTTATCCCTTCCCAGCTACATCCCTTATGTATCCTTCACACTTTATTTTCCCGTCTCCCACTTTTCCTTCCCTTACTGTTCTTTCTTCACTTCCCATAATCTGCATTCATGTAAAAGGGCCAAGTTGTTACTACACCCTCTCACACAAGTGCATACTGTGCATGATGTGGTTTCTGTAAAGCTCTTTATAAGCTTTAAAAGAATGTTTCAGGTTCAAGCCGCCCTCAGGTTCTTGGTGGTTTGCAGAACTTTATGTTCTCTGTCTTGGTTTCCTCAAAAAAGCCTTGTTCCCACTTTCCCATGTTCAAGTATCCTCTGTCTTTCCTTTATTAGATGTGCACCGCTGTGTTTACTTTTGGACCGCTGACTGCAGGTTTTGCAGGTTTCCTTGACATTTCTTTTTGTGAATTTGAACATATTTGAATTTAAGCAGGATTTTTGTAAGGAAAAAGAAACTATGGTCTATGTCTAGATCCAGATAATTAGTTTGCTTCATCCTCGCTCTCGACACAAACACATGGGATGAATCAGAAAAGAGTGGTGAGAAAAATCTACGTTTTTTCTTTGTTTTTTTCCCTTTAGGGCTGCAACTAAGGATTATTTTCATTTGATTAATCTGACAATTATTTTCTCAATTCGATTAATCATTTTGTCTATAAGATGTCAGAAAATAGTGAAAAAGAGACCAAGGCGACAAATAGTTTTGTCTCATGAACTTAAGATATTCAGTTTAACTATAATGTATGACACAAAAAAGCTTTGAATCCTCACATTAGTAGAAAGCTAGCTTTATGTTGTAACTGCACCGATAAATTATATGAAGTGCTGCAGAAAGTCTGAGTATGAGACTTTTTTTCCCACAGTTGTCAAACTGGATTTCACAGTGGCAGATTGTTCCCACAGTAGTGTTTTTCTTTAGTTAAATTAATCATTTGAATAAATCTTTTTCTTGTGGTTATTTGGATAGGGCTTGCCATTAAAAATTATACATTGTCTTTTTTTTTAAGCCAGGCAAAGTTATTGCTCTTGCCAAGTATAAACCCAACAGGAAAAGGTTTGCGGTTGATTTTGCACCTTACCCTGCTGGTTTCAGAGAACATTAACATTTAAACACTGATCTTCGTTTCTGAAAGGAACCGCGTGACTTTATGGTGCTTTTATATCTTTTTTACTCTCTAAATTTTAGGGGCCATTTCAAGAGCTGTCTGCATGTGGGGGAAGTGTTATTTCTAAATGAGGGGTAGGGAAATCTTTGAGCGTAGGTTTTTTTTCCTGTTTTTTTGTGGCAACTTGTTTGGTAGGTTTCCTCTAAATAACAGCCTTGATTCTTAATCCTGATTGTGGAAAGTTTTCCTTCCAGTGAGAGCAGACAGGTGCAGCAGCCAGAAGAGAAGAAAGGTGGAACAATATAACCGGCTATTAGAAAAGCTGTGGTGAAAGGAAGGAGTGGAAGTGAGGGATAAAGAGATGAGGATGGAGAGAATAGAAGGAGAAAAAAAGTGAGAGCGAGAGAAGAATCACATTTACAGGAAAGGCCCGAAATTATTATCAGGCCATAAAATATCAGATTGAAATGAATGAAAAAGGGATTACACAAGTTTTACAATTTTGTGCGTGCATGTGTGTTCGTGCTCTCAAAAAGCTGATGGTGTGCGTTGCAGAGGGGATCGGGTTGCCGTACCAACCACTCAGCAGATTCCACAAAGTTTTTCTGGCCGCGGTGTATTTTTCTTTTGTGTGAGAGACAAGTGTAGGCCATTAGTGATGCGTATGTGTGTCATGTAGAGTTTCAATGATGACAGTGTATCCTCCTCAGCCTCAGGCCCAGTGTTACCTGTCAGGACGGAGAAACAAGCAGCAGTTGACCTATTGATGGGGTGGAAGTGACTGGGTCAGAACGAGAGAGTGTCTGTGTATCTATGTGTTTGTGTCTGTGTGTGTGTGTGTGCGCACTACACAGGAAGACAACTTAATGTGTACCCATCATCCTGCCTGTTGCCTCAGGCGAAAGAAAGACGACTGAGTGTGTGTGCGTGTGTGTGTGTGTGTGTGTGTGTTAGTGAGATCTCAGGCATTTTTTTGTTGGATTAGGTCTGTCAGTGTAAGGATCCTGATGAAAACAACTCGGTTCAGCTAATGCGGCGTCACGCAACAAACAATCTCACTGGTCATAATCAATTTGTGGACTTGATAACAGGATTCCGGTTTATAAAGAGCATTCAGATATAAAAACATAACAGCATGGGATTACAGGATTTCACTGAAAGCCGTACGTAAATGGCGGACTTATGGGTATTGAGGTAATTTGAGTAGTGCACACATTGCTGATGGATACATCTTGCGCCTGTTTTACAAACTTTGAGCCTAGTTAAAAGCACAAAGAGAAAGAAAGGTGAATTTACTTTTATAAGTGATTCGATAATAATGATGATCTCTTGAGGATCCAGTTGTCTTTGAGTCTTTTGAGAAACACTTTGTGTGATAGATGGCACAGCATGCATACGCACACTAACACACACACACACACACACACCTTTACCTAGGGCAGTACATCAGCGCTGTGTCCCGCTGTTAAGTGCTCTCCATCAAAAGCATTCCTCAGCTCTCCCCTCTCGCTCCAGTCTCACTTCCCTGCCAACAACAACGTTGTGTTGGACTCTGCAGACCCATCTGACTCTAAGACCAGTGGAACGTTACGGGCATTAAAAGACCAAACTCTCTGTCCAAACCAAAACATAAAGGGCAGTCCCAGCTGTCACACACTGCCAAAATATGCAACACAAAAAAAAGAGACCACATTAGCAGGTAGTTTTTCAGCACTTAGAAAAATGACATAAATGATGTATTTGAATGCTTGATTGGATTTACAGTAGGTGAAACTATTTTTCCGCTGCTTTCAAGAAACCTGAGTTGTGTCTTTATGATTGAGGGTAGGTGTTTACTGTGTTCTTCTTAATCTAAAACATTACATTACAAATCCTTTACTGTCAGCCAGTTGATTTTTTACCATTCATTTTTTTGCATTTAATGAAATTAAACTAATGGAAATGTCTGGGAAAGACATTAGCAAGTCTGATTTGAACAAACAGCACTGTGCTCAGACATTAGTTGGCAATGATCTTTGAATTTCAAAGAAGTATGTCGAGCAGAGTACCAAAGAAAGCACATTAAAACTGAGTTAATACTAAACTCAAGTGTGTTGCATCAGCTAATGTTAGCGTGTGAAAATGCAAAAGTGTACAAGTAGTGTTTGCTGGCCACAGAAAGGAAAACAGCCTCTCTGCACCTGAGTGACGACTAAAAAATTGGATTCATGTTGTTAAAAGTGTTTTAATAAAAGACTGAAGATGAGACAGAGCCAGGAAGATGTACTACCTAATCTTTAGTTACTAGGACCAGACATGACTAGATTAGACTAGACTGAATCTAGACCACACTGGACTTGTGTGAACTGGATTTATTGTGGGTAGAGTGGACTGGACTATACTGGACATTATGAGACCAGATCAGACATCAGTACACTAGTCTGGACTCGACTAGATTGATTAGACAACCCTAGTTTAGCCTATAGGCTGGACTTGAATAAACAACAACATGAGAAACTCCTCCACAACTCCTAAATTACTAGTTTTTTCTGCAGCTCTTCATCAAACATCATCATCACTGTGGCTGTTTCTGCTTGTACTCTGCTAATTCAGTGAGGAACACGTTTCATTTCCTGTAAATTCTTTACAATAAAAGTCTCTATGAAGCCTTAAAGAGCCAGGAGCTAAGACTGCCTGTTAAGAGACAGAGGCTGAACTGAGGGGCTGCATAAAGGGCCAGTATAAGATAAATAAGAACTGTGAATCATGCAAAGCTACTCTAGTGGAGTCCAAGAATAAAAATATAGAGCTCGAAATGAGCATAATAGATTCATTAAAGCATTAATTAGATTAGATTAATTAGCATTAAAGGATAAAGCTGGCAATTTCATCTTTCTAACTGTAAACAAATCTCATGTGCAGAGCCAAACCAACACTGAATTGAACTACGGTTTGTGTGTGTATTCAAAGTCTGATATTTTTTCTTGTTTCTCAGATGTGAGGATTTGATGCCTTTATGTGTCGTACATGATAGCAAACTGAATATCTTTGGATTTTGGACTGTTGATCTGACAAACAAGACATTTGAAGTGTCACTTTGGGCTCTAAGAAATTAGAACAGGCATTTTTCATTATTTTTGTACATTTTATAGACAAAACAAATAAATCAAGGAAATAATCAGCAGATCTATAATGAAAATAACTGTTAGTTGCAGCCCTAATCACAACCTCTTGACTTTATACTGGAGGTCCTTGAGAAATTTACAATGTATTACAAAGTAAAGAGGTTGTTATATGTACAACTGTAAGATTTTATACTACCTATTTTTCTTCTAGATTTTCATTGAAAAGGTCCATATAAGAAGTATATAGTTTTTAACAGTTTTTATCCATATTTTATGTCCTGCAGGCATTAAATAGTTGGTTTGTTTCCTGCTAAAGGAGGACACTATTCACAGTAAAAAAGGTCACCTTAAGGCGAGACATCATACGATTTCCTAAAGAGCTGATGATTTTACTGCAAACCATAGCCATCTCTCTTAACATCAGTCTCCCTGGGATTTCTGCTGATATTGGACACATCTGCACCGTACAATACATTAAATACATTTAAATAGATTTACTAACTTTATTTGGCCTTTGTACATGAAAGTCTGTCTTTGCACCAAATACAACAGAAGTCAGCATAGATTATGGAAGTTGAGAGATTGCTTTTGCAGTTGTTTTGGGAGTAACCTTTAAAAGAACAGAATGTATGAACTGATTTCTGCACTGCTTTATTTGGCCTTCAGCTACCATCCATGCAGAGGATGTGCAGCTCTGAGCTGGAAGGTTCTGCCTCTGTGGGAGTAGTGTGTGTCTAAAGGGAAAGAGAGGGAGGGTGTGTACGTTGTGTGTGTGTGTGTGTGTGTATGTGTGTGTGCGTGTCTACAGACAGACAAACAATCTTCAAGTTGCTTCAAATTGTCGTGTGGAGCCAGTTGCAGGCAAGTGAGCGTCCTGAGCCCCAAATGGACTAAACAGACTGAAGTTTTAAAGGCCTGCAATTTTCTTTGCTCTCCCCCCCACACATACACACACATGCACACACACACACACACACACACACACACACACACACACATGCACTAACAAACCCGTGCACACATTCTCCCTGACAACACAAACACAAAGACACAGGCTGCCTATACAGCATATAAACAGACAAAGATGGACACTTATTTAGTATAATTTGACTATATGAAGAATGTGTAGCACTTTTCTTACATAAACTAACATTCAGAAGCACATATATGTTCAAAATTACGCATGTGTGTGCGCACACTCATGCACGCATTGACCCCATGTCTCGTGAAAGAGAAGAATAGATGTTTTACTTGCTTCAGTTTCAACCCCTAGAGACAGATTTAAAAAGACTTCACTTCAGTCATGGACCGGGGAGGAGGAGGAGGAGGAGGAAGACCACGATGAGGAGGGGAAGGAAGGGTGTAAAGGGGGCTGCTGCTCTGTGTTCCCTTCACCGGGAGGAGGAGAGGAAGAAAAGGGGGAGAGTGTAGAAGAGGTTAACTGTCGAAAGTTGAGAGGGTCAGTTAGAGGTCCTGCTCCTGTGATCCTCTGGGGAAGAGACAGAGATTTGAGTGTGTGTGTGGAGGCAGGAGACTAGTAAATCACCATGGAGAGAAAGAAGAGATACTGCATTAAACGAAGAGGATGTGTGAATGAGTGCGATGAAAGAGAAAAGAGAGAGCAGGGAGTAAGGGAGCAAAATAGAGGCAGAGAGGGAAACGGGAAAAGAGTGATGACAGGGGAAAAGAGGACAGAAGGAGGTAGTAAGAAGGAAGAGAGGGGTTGAGGGCAAAAAAGAAAAGAGGTAGCAGGGGAGTAGTAAGAGTTCAGGGGAATGAGATTTCAATCTGTTAGAGGGAGAAAAGAAATAAATAGGAAGAAAAAGAGTAGGAACAGTAAAGGGGCAATATATATATATATATATATAGAGAGAGAGAGAGAGGGAAGAAATATGTAGAAAAAGAAGAGAAAGTCAGACAGAGGAGGTGAAAGAATGCGCAAGAAAAAGGAAGGGTAGTGTGAGAGGAAACAGGAGAATATATTGTTTCTTTACAAGGAAATATTATATAAAAAGGAAATAGCAAAAAGAGCAAGAAAGAGGAATGAATAAAACTTCCAACAGAGAAAAAAGAGAAAGAAATAGAAGGAGAGAGAACGTGAAAGTAAAGGAGTGAGCTGTCGGGCCCCTGATGAGAAAGCCATACAGCTGCACCAACACATTCCCTCGTCCAGGAACGAGGAGGACGGAGGGAGGAGAGAGGAGGAGGAGGAGAGGCTCCCGAGAATATCTCAGTGTGACTAATGTCTTTTTCACACATTTCACCTCCATCCATCCATCATTGTGTCCACCTCCTGCTCTCCTGTTAAAACAACAGCCCGTTGTGACAGCAAATACTAGAAGACTACTGGAACTGCTCTCTTTTTTTATATTCAGTTCTAACCTTCGTCAGCTTTATTTATACTACTCAGCTTCACCATATTCATCTCTTCTATCTACAGCAGCGGGCTGAAGGGATAAATCAAGATGCCTGTTTTGATTTATTTTGCTGACAGTTGACAGCTGGCCAGAGCTGGCTATGAAAGGTGAAGCATTTGGATTTTTTTTTTTCTAAAGTTTGACACCCTGTAGGTAGGTTCCCCCACTTTTCTAGGCGTGGTGGCTATTGTTGTTCATGCTAACTACCCGGTTCTCTAAAAGCAATGTGACAAAGTAAAAATCCACGTAGCTAAATTGAATTAATTTCCTGTGCAAACCTATTTGGAAGTGAAAAGGCGAACAGCCAAATTACTACCCAAACTGACCGTTGTAAACATCCTCCGCAATTTACAGACCAACTTCCTGGTTCAGCTTACCTTACTTTAGCTGTTTGTACACACAAATTTCCTATGAAATGAGGGGTCATTACAGAAGGTTTGGGTTTGCTCATTTACCTCGTGGTTTAGATAATACGTCTTAAAGGTCCCCTATTTTACACTGAAGTTTTTATCCATAAGAAGATATCTTCTTATGTGGTTTTACCAAAAACCATCTCAATATAGTTTCACATCTTCTCTCTCAAGCTTTTATAGCACCTAGACCTGCTTTATAATCATAAAGGAAATGGAAATCTGCCTTTCTTTAACTGTTGACTTGTTTACCACTTGTCTGATTGTCTGACCCCTTGTTTCTTATGTTAGTGAGTGCAATGTCATCATAACTTATTAATAATGGCCATTGTTCGTTCATTGTATTGTCCACTTATTGCTTCCCCGTGACCACATCCGACTACTCTATCCTTCCCTCCTGCGTAAAACAACATACACCTACGTACAATCAAAAGCCAAACAAAGATACCAAAATAGTGTAAGTCTACAACTGTTTATACCCTTTTCCCCACAAGGGCAAATTAAAACTCTCCATAAGCAATGTCTGGCATCAGGCTGTGCTAATTCTCTGTGATAAGCAACTATCAGACAAAGATGTGCAAACACAGCTCAAATGTTTATATATGAGGTTATGTATACATACGTTTCTATTCATTATCAGGCCATAAGTATTCAGCTGGATAAGACTCTATCAGGCACATTGTTAGAATCAAACCAGCCTTTGTCCTTCCTTTAACGCGTTTCTTTAACTGCAGGACGTGACCTGGTGTGTGCCCGGGGCTCGTTTTCTGATGGATTTCCATACAATTGCCTTTTGTTGTTTATAACAAGACACTTTGTTTGCTACATGGTGGCCTATTATGTGTTTTAGTACTATATTTGGAGGGTATTGTTTTAACCCAAAAGGAGTAATGAGAAGCCAAACAGAGATGTACAGAATGCACTGAACCTTGCTAACTCCTACACCCCTCCTGCTTCCATCTCTTTATCTTCCTGTTTGGCTTTCTTTGTACTCCTCTCCGATTCGGCCATATTTTATTCCCTTTCTCTCGTCAGACTTACTCCCTTAAATTCCATCCTCCCTCATTCCCTTTTATTTCCTCCCTTTTTCTCTCTCCCTACTTTGCTTCCAGACTCTCCCCCACCCCCGTCTCCCATCACTCTCTAATTTCCTCCCACCTTTCCCAGTCAGTCAGCCTGCACTTCCACCCGCTCTGTTTTTCTAGTGTGCAGTTTCACAGTTGACTGGCTACTGAGCAGTCAAGGTCACGCCTGATTTTATGTCTCAACACGACATCTCAGTTGATATTAAACCCACTGCTTGCGCTTTGTGTTTGCTCCCTGGGGATGCCATTGTTGTCTGTGTTAAAATGTCAGAGTTTTTAGCTAAGCCATTATGAACTTAACTAAAGGTTAAAGAATAATTCTTGTAGGTTTCGTGTCATATTTGGAGGACAATGGAGGTGAAAATGAGAAGTTTGTGGCTGCAAACCTGGAAATGAGGGCATGTCAGGAGAATGGATGGCATTACGACAGGTCACCCTAACCTTGATCCTAACACTTTTGAGGCACCGCCTTCCCCCTAAATACCTCCATTTCTCAACACACCCAGTACTGTGGGGATGCAGCTAAGTATAATATGTGAAACCGTAGCACAGTGCACTAATCTGATTATTGGCAGTTTTAACTTTTAGCAACTTTTTTTTTACCTTGGTGTAAGTCAACATTAATACAGGCTTGCATCTGGGAAATTAGCGTGAATGTGAACACAACTGTTGATGTTTCATCTCCTTATGTGAAGGTCAGAGTGACCCATTAAGGGAAAGATGTGTTTGTGCACTAAATAACTGCAGTTCAGATCTTTATTGTCCCACAGAGGAAATTATTTTTGCAAAGCAGCATAAAAACACAAAACCATGAAAACACAAGATAATAAAAGACGTTAAAGGTACGATACACGCAATTCAGACAATAAGCATGTTTGTTAAAAATATAAAGCTGTGTGAGGAATCAAGAGGAAGTTTATAATGTAGTAGAATTAAGAGCACTTATTGCACCTGGGATAAATGATCCTGTTGCACCTAATTTAAATGTGTCAATCAAACAAACTATCTGGACTAACTTCTACTCAGTGATTCCCAGTTCTGCCCAGTTCAAAAACAACCATTTTCTGTAAGCAAATGTGAAAAGTTCCATTTACCACACTTGCCCTTACATAACCTGGTTGTTGCTGCTTTCTGCAGTAATCTGATTTCTTAAACTAGTCTGAGGAGGGAATAGAGTGGTTTAAAATGATTTATCTGAACATATCGCAATGTTTTATAGTGTGTTTCATAATCTCACGAACTCTCCCTGTTTTCTCCCGCCCTCAAGGTCCACCCAGGGTGTCAGAGCGGGTGGCCCACCGGCAGAGCGTCCGCCTGGGTCGCACCATGAAGCTGCCCTGCCCCGTAGAGGGCGACCCCCCGCCGCTCATCATGTGGACCAAAGACGGCCGCAACATCCACAGCGGCTGGACACGGTTCAGGGTGTTACAGCACGCTCTGCGTATCAAAGAAGTGGAGATGGACGACGCAGGGACTTACATCTGCAAGGCAACTAACGGGTTTGGCAGCGTGAACATCAACTACACGCTCATCATTATAGGTAAGTGGACACAAAAACAAATGTTACTTTGACACGAGACACCGATACTTTGGACAAAATGGCACAAAATTCAAAGAAATCATAACACAAAAATATCTTTAGAGACTTGATGTATTACTTCAGAGCTATTAAATTACAAACTTTAATGCAGATTTGTTTTTCCTAAAGTTATGTGCTGCACAAACTTACTGTAACACATCTATCAATGTCATCAGTTACACCAAAAAACTTTTTTTTTTTGCACAAGACTTGTGATTCAGGGAGGGAATCTCCTAAAGTCTCCTGATGGAGGAGGGTTGAGTTGTGTGTATGTTTGTCTGAGAGAGAGTGTGTGTTTGAATCATGACAGTCTGATAAAAACCAGCCATCCATGAACAAATCTCAAGATTTTTTTCTCTCATCCTCCTGCTTTACTCCCATTAATTTAAGTCTGCGTTGCTTTACTGTACTTCTCTTCATCATTACACATGGTTTGTGTCTTTCTCACTTTATTTTCCTTTTCTTTCTTTCTTTTTTCATGTTTGGCTCTGCAGTGTGAGTTTCTAGGGTATGATTAGCCAGGTTAGATTGGTGTGGTCATTATTCAGTAATCAAGTCCGTGTAGTTCTTCAGACAATGAAGCGCTGCCTTTGTCTGACTCGCTACGGTTGTGTGTGAGACCACAATTGTTGTGCTTGTGTGTTCCTGTATGATTACTGTATGAATGAGGCATTTGTCAAAGGAGACGGTTGTGTTTGTGCACTGCTTGTGTGTTTGCGTGTAGGACATTGCGTCAGTGTAGTAAGGAATGTCATGTTTGTGTGTGCCTGTATGTGTGCGCGTCTCAATCCTGATGTCACTATAAAAGAGACATTGTTGGGTCCCGCTCTTTTTTCTCAACATTATAAATTTTCCAACTCGTTGTCCAAAAGGCAGTTGTCATTATGTCTGTGTGTGTGTGTGTGTGTCGCTGTAGTCTGTGACCCTGTGGACTCCCGACAACCTTGTTGCTTAAAGCCAGGAGTGTGTTTCTTTCTGTACTGCGACTCAAATAGCTGCTTCCCTCAACTCTCATCCATGTAAACAAAATACCTGGAGGGAAGGCTGCGTGTGTCTGAGTCTGTGCGCTGTATGTGTCCATCACGCCACGTGTTTGTGTACATGGCGCTCCGTATGTGTGTCTGTTTGGCCTACTCCTACAGTATGTGCGCGTGTGCGTGTTTGTGTGTGTGTGTGTGTGTGTGTGTCAGGTTTCAGTCAGTAGAGTGGATGCCAACAGGGAGATTGAGGCTGCACAGCGTTCCAGAGAATCTGACTAAAGCATCTCTCTCTGCCCAACGTCGGCACTTCAAAGACAGGCTTGTGTAAAATGCTGGAATACAGATATTACCAGCCGATATTTTCTGTATCTTAATGATTATAAATGTTTACAGTGTATTGATAAATCTACCCAAGCTAACAGTCTAACATTTTTTTTTTTTTTTACCAAAGTGGGAATCTTAAAAGAAGCACTGCTAGCAGAAAACTGACATTACAGATTACTGAGAAAGTTTGTTCTCTTTGTTTAGTCTCTTTGCTCATAAAACAGTTATTGATTTGTGGCATGAAACCAATTAACAAACAAAATTGTAAAAGAGAGTTTATATTGGATTTGTTTTTATAGATGCAGCAATATCTAGATGTTATTGTCACTTCCAGTTGAGACAATAAATTAGCATATTGGCAGTAAATAATATCCCTTTATTCTCCAGTAATCATTATCGGTATGTGATCTGAAGCAGCATCGGTCTTGACCTGAACTTCAAACACAGGCTGGCATACAGAGGACAGGAGGGGGTGAGGGGGGGGCAACAGCTGCCGCTTAGGTCATCCAGGCAGACAGCTGCTGCCTCTCTTTCGCTTTCTCTCTCTCTCAATCACTGTCCCTTTTATTCACTTTCACATAAGCACCCAAACACACACACATGCTTCAGAAACAATGGATTGGGTAGACCCACATGAATCAAAGCAAGAGTTGTTAGTTGAGTTAGTATTTTTTGTGGTAAATGTCTATATTTTAGAGTCAAGAGAGAGATGACAAGAAACGAAGGGAGAGAGAGATGGGGGAACGATGTGCAACAAAGGTCCCTGTACTCAAACTATGAGGCTGCAGTTCATGGTCTGCACCTTAAAGTCCTCCAGGCCGCCCTACTACATGAGGGTGTTGCATTATCTGAATGAAAACAGCCAGGGTGTTTAAACAGGGCTTTACCATGTTTGGATTCACGTACAGACGTGAAATAAAAAACATTTTATGTCTCAAAGATTTATTCTTTGACGAAAGTACAAATGTACATACAATAATATAGAAGTACTTAGGGTAAACTGATGAGGAACACTAAGGTGTTTAAAGGGGACCTATTATGCTTTTCCTTATTTTCAGTTATACATATAATGTTACAATGTCAGATGTTCATATTAAACATGGCCAAAGTGTCAAATAATGAGGTAAACGTATGCAGAAGTAATCTTCAAAAGCAGCTTTTAGTATAAAGCAGCAAAAGCAGAAAATGTTGGGTTTTCATCTGCAGTAACTTAACACAACTCTGATACGTGCTGCCCCTCAGCAGGCATCCGGAAAGCTGGCCAATCAGAACAGAGTGGCGTTATCGGAGGGGGGGCCTTAAAGAGCGAGGAGCTAAGACTGCCTGTTACGAGACAGAGGCTGAACTGAGGAGCTGCATGAAGGGCCAATAAATAAGGAATTTTTTGAACTGTGAATGATGCAAAGCTTCTCTAGTGGAGTCCAAAAATAAAAATACAGAGCGGGAAATGAAATGAAATGAAAAAAATGTGTTGTTCCACATTTTTCAGGCACAGTAACAAAACTTTTAACACAACAGCATGTCATATTCCCCACATCAAGAAAGCTGCAGACAGCAAAGTTCACATGCAGTACAAGCATAAGAGGCTACATCACTACATTTGCAGATTATACAAATGGTACCCAGAACTACTCTTTGCTCCACCAGGTTAACCTTCAAAGATGACTCCTTTCTGTAATTCAAGCCAGGAATCATGCCACAGCATCTCCTTGGAGAGGCAGTTAGCGTGAAAAGCGGTGTTTTCATAGCTGGAACAATCTGCATTCCCAATGATGTCCAAAGCATGAGGGGAATGGATGCGTGTATGGGTGCAGTTGTCTCAGTCTAAATCCAGTGATGGCCTGAATGTTCAGTGTTTTCCTCTCTGCCATTCTGCTTTGTCGCTCTCTCCTCACTTCCTCTCCTCTCACCTCCTTCTCTCCGCTTTCATCTCCTCTCCTATTCTGTGTGGTCCTGCGGTAATTATTCTATGACCGCTCAGTTTCACAGTAATGAGCCCACACCTGCGTCTTATTGTCTTTCCCTCTCAATTTCTAACCCAAAATATCTTTAACACCTTTTTCCTATTAGCACTCAATCTCAGCCCTCATTCCTCCTTCCTCAGTCAGCAGGCTCATTTTTCCCCCGACCACGTTTTATCAATATTTTCACAGTTTCCCATTTTTCCCGGACGTAATAGCGTTTGATTACCGTAAAACATCCACTGTACCGCTGCCCAGTTGCTGAAGCAATGGAGAGGCGTTTTGTGAAGGCAGGCTTTTGTTGGCGGGGGAAATTAGAAGATTCCTTGAAATGTTTGTTCTTTTATTGTGTGGAGGTTGGCAAATGTTTGCGCGAGTAAATAATCTGTGTGTGCGTGTGCGTGCTTGTTTATCTGAGGGCTCGTGTCTACGTATCAGTGTATGTATGCGTTGGTGTGCCCAGATTTATGGGACCACCAGTAAAGTGAAACTGAGAAAGATTTTTTTTTTTCTGCTCAACAAACCTCATTGTCCTTCAAAAGAGCTCTCATTTCTTCCTCCCACTCTGTTTCTCAGTCTCTCCTTTCTTTTCCTCTCCCTTGTTCACTTTTTTCTCTCCGCTGTCTGTCTTTCTTACTCGCTTGTATGAAATTTTTAAGTTGTTTCCCTCCTCCCAGAAGAGTCAATGATAGGAAATTTATAGTTCAAACCAGATGTGATGACAATGGGAGCGTGTCTGGAGCAAAGTTGGGAAGCCATGCGTAAGAAGGAAGGAAGGAAGGAAGTGGTTTGGAGTTGCGTGCGTGTGTGTGTGCGTGCTGGTGTGTGCGCGTGCATGTAAGAATGCAGTTTTGAGCTTAATGAACATGTTCATCAATGCGCACTTGTATTTGAGTGAGCGTGTTTGCGTGTGTGTGTGTGTGTGTGCGTGCAGGTCCATTCATAAGTGACTGGTGTGATGATTTGTGGTGATTTAAGAGCTCAACCGCAGCAGCTGACATCTGGTCATAATTGGAGAACAAAGAGGAAAGAGCGGCAGAGGAAGATATCAAACGTAGACTGTATGTTCGAGTAAATGAGCTTGTGCGTGATTTGTGTTCATCAAGCGGCGGATACATAATGGATGTTGAAATTAGAAAAATGGAGATGAAACGTGACGAGATGAAACGTGACAAATGGAAAATATATTCCAAAAAAATGATGCTGTTCTACATTTTCTCAAATAAATTGGTGGATATCAGGATTAGTCCACTAACGCCGCTAAACTCAACTCAAATCAGTTATTTCTTAATAAATCCTGACATCACACCGCTCAGTCCTGTATGTCATGACAAGTCAATGTGATGTTGCACGCAGACTAAACGACTTACAATTGTTGCTTCAGTCTACTTTTGTTTTACTCTATACATCCAGTTCTTCACTCAGGTTTATCATTTCTCCATTTAACTGTATTGTATGTCGGAGGCTGCAGCTGTCTTCCGGCCAGAAACTAACACATCAGATCAGGTTGCAAACCAACATCATCTCTCTATCCCTCAGTTCCTCCATCCCTCCCTGCATCCCGATTCCTCCTCTGTTTTTGTGTTCTCAAATTTCGGAGTTTTTAATTGAGATATCTGGTGCCTCGTCTGGAGGGGATGTAAAGGTGGCCAAGGTTTGCAGCCTAATTGGTATGAGTCATACACACATAGAAATGAGCCTATCTCACACACACACACACACACACACCCTCACCTACCTACTTACAAACACACCAGCTCATCTGTGCCTGTCTTGCAGTGTTTTTCTGAATGTGTGTGTGTGTGTGTGCGTGTGTGTGTGTGTTGTGGATTTAGTATTTCTACCACCAGATTCTTCTGCTCAGGTTACACACAGCACTCTCTCACTAATGGCAGAAAAATGCATGGAGTGAACACAGCGCTGCAGCTCGCTGGCTCGGAGGAGCCGCGCTCGGCTGGTGTTCAGTTGAGGGTTTGAGGCCTCACAGGGGATTTTGGGGGGGGGGGGTCTCAATCATGATTTACAGAACATGACAAAGATGTTATTTTAAAAAGCTGCCCAGAAATCATCAAGTGGTTTAGCCCCCTTCCTCTTCAACTATATTGTTGCTTTTACTAGCCTAGAATCCAATTCTACTAGAAGTTTCTGTGCTGCCTCTCACTTCTTTGTTGGTACCTGGATGAAAAAAGTACTAAAGAACAATGGACAGCTTCTTTGATTTAAACATCTTATCTTATCTTCTAAATTAAATATATATATAATTAAAATGATTGGTTCCTGTTTAATGTTCCCTAAAAGAGTTAATATTGAAGGAAGACCAGAAATGTCACTGCAGTTTTTGAGTTTACATTGTCAAAAGCTTCCAAACTTGGAAGGTCTAAACAAGATCTTCACAGTTTTACTTATTTTCTTTCTTTTTGTTTGTAACAGATATATATACGGTATATTAAATAAGACCTGATGAAAGAGGGCAGTCAAATGTGATATATATCTGGTTATGTTGTCTGATTTGACAAAATGTTAATGTGTGGTGTTCCAGCATTTCAAGAGGCAAGAAAAAAAATATGAATTGTCCTGATAAGACAGTAAATTGAGAAAAGAAATTTACATCCAGACATTGTGATCACACAATAAGCATCTTAGACAAGCAAAAATATCATTTTTGATGCACCACTGGTCAGAAGTTGGCAAAACTTGATGATGTATTTATTAATAGTTGCATTAAGTAAGATGAGATGGATTTGAGAGAGTGAGTGCAAATATTTCTGTTTTCGCTGTCAGAGTCAGTCCGTGCTGCTCTGCATCAGATCTGTTTTAACAACATGCCGCCCTTACACTGAGTTAGGTAAAGCTTTTTCTCCGGAAATCAGGGTGGCACCGTGAAGAAACAGAGATGTAAACATGCTGGCTCGTATGAAACTCGCGTGTGGGAACGGGGCAGAAAGAGCGGAGTCGAGTTTCAAAAGCTGTTTTCCGCCTTGTTGTTGAGTCCAGTCGAGACAAACACACACTCAGATGCACAAAGATATATACGTATCATATCTTTGAGCATATATCAACAGGAAAACATTGGTCGATGCCAGCGCATACACATATCGCAGGCAGATGCGAACAACATGCAGATGCGCACACAGAGATAGGAGCTTTTACTCACACATACATACACACCATCACACACTCCTCAGGGGCCCTGGCCTCCATTTCACGGCTGTCTGTCCCACATCCTCTCGTTCTGCCTCGTTTCACTTCCAGCGAAAAGACGGAAAGAAGATGGACAGGATGGAGACACAGAGAAAGAAAAGAATAAAGCTTCTGTCTTTTTCCTGGCTTCGGTCTGGAGAAGTCAACAAATCTGAAGAACAAAAAAAAAAAAATGTAGAAGGGGTTTGAGAAGTCACGCTTAAATCTTAAACATCACAGGGAGAAAGAGATGTACTGTATCAATAGGAACACAGGCTTAAATCAACAGACTGAAGAAAGCTGAAAACATATTACAGTATCCTTCACATTGATTGATAGTCTGTGGCAAGTGCAGTGTAATAACACCACAACAGAGAACCAGACAGAGACATGAAAACACACAATAACATGCAGAAGCAATAAATGTTTGAGGACTTTAAGGACTTTTCTTTGTTTTTACAAGAAGTGATTTGTGTTTTACAACCAGAACACACAATTCTGTTCCCTAGAGGAGTTTATGCATTTGTAAAGCTTCATTGTGCTACTCCACAATAACATGAACACTGCATTGATCCTCATCCTCACCCTTCCTCAGATTCTTCTCCTGTTGTCTCCCTCTTTCTTTTCTCCTCCTTCTTACCCCCTAATCTAACCTCTTTCACCCTCTCACCTGAATTTTTCCCTCCCCCTCTATCCTCCCTCTTACCCACCTCACCTCTCTCCCATCATTCCTTCCTTTCCTTATCCTCCTCTCTCCTGCCGTTGTGTTCCTCAGGCTCCACCAGCCAATGGAAGATGTCTTTTCTCTAAAGCGTCTTTCAGCTCCTCATTCTCCCCCCTTCTGTTTGCCTTCATGCTCCATTTACATTTTGTGCGTGTGTCTGCGTGTGTGTGTGTGCACGTGCACGAGTGAGTAAGTGAGTATAGTCCACATCTACTGATTGTATGCCAAGCAAATCTCTCATAGACCCCTAATGGATCTTAAATACCCTCTGCTAGCTTTGACTTCAATTCTCCATACTAGATGCCATCTGTCAGTCAGCGGGTCTTTTCCATGAGACCTGAGCAGTGAGTCATTCTTAAGAGAAAATCCACCCAAAAACAGAAGTCACACACACATCTCCTATGATTTTGGAGAGTTTAAATGCTATTACCTCTTAATGAAGCTTGAAATCTCATCAATTTAGCCTCCCGAATTACATTTCTTCTCTCAAATCTTCCTTCTCCTCTCACTCAAGCGTCCTCCGATGCTACATAGTTGCTGAGTCAGACACGTCATATTGACTGGAGAAAACTGTTTACATCTGTTTTCAGGTTTTCCCACTTACAGCCACCAAGTAGAGTTTTTTTTTTGTTTTTTTTTTGTTTGATTTTTAAAAAATAGACGCATCATCAAATTACATGCATCAATTCTTTGTTGTAACAACAAGATGTTATCCCATTCTTGCTTTTTGTCTTATCCTCTCCACATTCCCTTTGCCCCTCTCTTCCATCCCTTGTAAATTTTGTTTCAGGGTGGAATTTGCCTTTAACTTCATCTGCCAGCTGTTCACAGACTCTAAAGGAAACATGTTTTCACTCTGGGTTTCCACAGCAACTCGCCCATTGCTAATATGAGGTGTAACTTTACTTCTTTTTGTGTGTTTTGGCTTAGTGGGCATCCTTTTAGTAAAAAAAATATAAGTATAATAGGTAACAAATGTAGCAGAATTTAACACAGGTCATTTGGTGCACTATTACTCACATCATGAAGTACACTCTGTCCCAAGTATGAGTAAAACTATGTGAAACTGAATATTTGAGGATGTGGGTTGCTTTAAAATATCTTAGTTCCTCAGTTTGTTTAATGTAATTAAGACCTAGTTTCTCAGTGTGAGTCCAACAGTAACAAAAGCTGAGAGAGGGGGAAGCACAGAATGAACGGGGTGCGGAGAAAAGGGCAGAAATATGAGTGATAATGAGAGAAAGTGTAATCTGGCACGCCAAAAAAGAAGAAAGTACGGCTGGTGGAAACGAGTTATTTAACAAGTTAACACTTTTAAAAAGTTTGTATGTATAAATGTAAAATCTATCATAAGTCACAGAAACATTTGTTTAGAAACCTGAAAAAGCAAAATAATGTGTAGCGGTAACAAGTTTGTTGTAACTTGATAAATAACAAAAGAATATATCAATAATCAAAATTCTGATTAAAGTATTTTTATCAAACAGCTAATCGATTTCAGTAATAAAGTGAGTGTGATGTAGTGAAACAGTCAGACAGGAAGGGTTCAGACATGTGAAAGGCATCAACCATTCCTCTCAAGGAGACACTCACTGCTCTTAGAGTGGTGCTTACGGGAGATGTGTCCTACACCCCTCACTCACTCACCACCCACCACCTCCTCACCAGCATCCTTGGCTGCATACCTTCCAACGACTCCGCATTCTCACGGCAGGAGGGTAAACTTTTCCAGAACCTCATCAATGCAAACAAACACGTATACGGTGCAAAAATTATTGGGAGGAGGAGGTGGGGAAGGGCGGAAAGAAGAGAAGAGGCAGAAGAGGAGAAGAGGATTAGAAAGATTAGATTAGAAAAAGGAGGGACATGCAGGGAGCACGACACATGGAGGAACAGAGTCAAAAACTTCATCAAATACCCAAACATCAGGAGGAGTAGATATAGATAGATAGGTGAAGGAAAGGAGAACCTGAAGAAAGTAGAAATGGAAGAAAAGGGAAAGAAGAAGATATTGCAGAGGAAGTCAGAAGAGATCGAAGAGCACAAAGAAAAGAACAAAATCAAGCAAAATTGAGATAAAAAGAAGAATGTGAAGGGCTGAGCGCGGGTATTCGTGTCTGATCAGAGCAGTTAGCAGGGGTGCTGTGTACTTCTGAATAGACAGCTTAGTGGCCATTATACGGTCTGGGGGATTAGTCCTGTTCACTATTGTTACCCTCAGGAGGTACCAGCACACACACACGCACACACACTCATGCAGACGCACAAACATGCACGCAAGTTCGCTTCCTATTTATTTCTTTGACTTTTTTCTAGTTAATACACTACTTCTTCTGTATTACTTTATGTCTCTATCACATACATAGACTGATGCGCCCATAACTTAAACACCAAAAACACACACACACACACACACACACACTCTGCTTCCAGCCCACCCCCCACCCTGTAACTCCATAATAGGCCAGTCTATTGACAGACCTGCTTGTTCGCTGAAGGAGTCTTTTCTCATTAGGGCTGGGATTTTGTCACTGGCCCTGCAGGCTCCATTGTCCCACTTAGAGCGTGTTATTAGGCCTTCCCGCTGCAACAACCCCCCTGCTGAATAGACCTGAGAGGAGTGGAGAGCTGACGAAGGGCAGAACAGGGTTTGGCAATTAGCAAAGACATGTTTGAAGAGAGGAGGGAGAGGAGAGAAAGGAAGAATCAAGGAGAAAGAGAGAGCGGACCTGCGCTACAAAAAGGCTTCTTTTGAAGTTTTAGAAACTTTTGTCTGCTTTTTGCTGCTTCGCTCTTGCGCCGTCATCAAAGCCAAAGACTGGTTCTTCAACACGCAACGTCCCTCCTCCTCTCCCCTTTTTCTCCTTTTCTTTTCCCTCCTGTTCTCCTCTCATTCGCTACTCTTCTCCCGCAGAATGCATTTGTGTCAGCGCTCAAAAGCCCCTGTATCTCCTGCAGCCGCTTTGATGTCTTAATGACGACGTGAAGAGCAAATTACGCTCCGAGATTCCCCCTTCAATCTCCTTTTGTCACTTCTTCAGATTCCAGCAGTTACATCTGGCTTTTCCAATCTCACCTCACTGACAACAAGAAGGCGGGATGCAACGGAAAAAAAAAAAACGCTCGCATTCAGAGGAGATGATAAAAGCAGAAAAAAGCAGCAGGCATGGAAAAACTTGTTCCACTTATCAAAAGGTTTATCACAGTTTCAGCTATGTATCCCAAAGCCAGTGTTTTATCTGGAATTGATAAAACCTTGTTGCCTATTCAATGTTTTCTTGTCATGTGGTTGTGGGAGGCGGGTAGACTAAACTGGTGTTTAAATCTGCCACTGGGCCATATCTCATATCTTAGCCCCAGGAAGTTTGATAAAATGCTTTATCGCTTGTGTTTTTAAACATTAACATAACTGAAGTGAAAAAAACAGCCGAAAAAAAAAAATCATGATTAGAGAAAATGACTGTTGACTGAAATGCCTCATGAAATAATACAGTGTGTAATTTGAAACAGACAATGTCACTGTAAAACAAGAAATGAGTTTCAACAGACTGGTTTTGTTCTGAGCCATCAGGTGTGTGTATGTGTGCATCTGCATGTACTTACTTGCATAATGTCGCTGCATTCCATCGCATTATATTTCACATAAATGCATGCCCAATATGTTTTTGCTGTGTTCTCTAGAATAGATCTGTGTGTGTGTGCGTGTGTGTGTGCGTGTGCGGTGTGCAGTTTTCCCCGTAGTTCTTAGGCAAACACTGTGATGGCTCTGCGGCGCCTCAGCTATCAGCCTGAAGTTTGATCAGTGTGACAGCATGCTGAAAACTGATACACATACACACACAAACACACTGTGGCCATGACCATAATCTCTTCTCTACATTCCTTTGTTTTGACTCTACTTTGCATTTGTGTGTATGTGTGTGTGTATGTGTGTATATCTGTAGATTTGTGGTCATTTGTACTCTTTCATGTGAACTTGCATCTCTGTGAGTCTAATTTCATTGATCGCACATCCCTTTGTGGCTCATTCTGTTAACGCATACAGCAAATTCTCCGCTGTTTAAATCCCTTTCAGCTCCGGAGGTTCTGAGCTATTAACAGATCATCGTCCATGCTTCCATTCAAGACTAATGTCATCAGACAATTTCTCTGAATGCAAGCGTTACTTTGATGGGCGTTCGCGGCGCTTCATGCCAACATTCGTCGGCTTTAAGCCGCCGTGACAAGCCGAGTGTGTCCTTTTCAGTTGTGTGCTGTAACTCCTCTTGGCCCCAAGACCAAAGCTCTCACAACAAGTGGAAACAGAAGTACGAAGAAAGGGAAGGGAGAGTGGAGGATGTGTAGATGCTGTCAGGCATGTTGTTAAACGATGAGAACAAGCCGCAGAGTTAAGCCCCTGTCAGCCCACGCAGACCCTCCTCCTACTACTGTACTACTACTGGTGTTCTGCATCTATCAATCTGAGACTCAGAGCATCTAAAATGTCACCATTTTACAAACTAAGAAATATAGCATCGTGCTCACTTGAAAAAGTGTATTTCTGAATGTATCCTAAGAAGATTTGAAAGGATTTCGCAAGTCTAAATGGCGTGAAATTCCCTCGACCCGTAGATGACCTCGTGACAGCAGCGATGTGCGTTGCCTATTTACACATGAACACATCTGACCAGACGGACACGTTGCAAACAACTGCCTGTTGCATTGTGTTACTAAGTTTTACCCAGTATCAGAATCTATACTTGGAGCAGACATGTGCACATTCACTCCTTGAATAAGACCTAACATATGTAAGCAACAATGCAAGCAAGCAGCGAGAGGGCATCCCGCTGGATCCAGCTTTTAAAAAATGCATTACTATTAATCCACAAACAGCTCCGAGTAACACAAATGCGTGTTGAACAAAGCAGGCTTTGGGGTGAGTCATGTTGGAACATTTCCCAGCGGTGCATCATGATGAGTGGGTTAGTTTTACATTGTTGTAAATAGTTGTTCATCAAAGACGGCCTGTCAGCATGTAGCCTCGCACAGCAGAGCGTGCCAACATCTTTGAAGTTAAATAGGAGAACCACATATTCTCAACACACACACGCTTAAATACACACAAGGACATGTAAGCACACTCTCGAGCGTGAAATAACTCTACGAGGAAAAAAAAATCATACACACAATTCATATGCACAAAAAGCAAATAAGCACACGCTTGTGGACATGCATACTCACACGTAAGAGTTTCGGTCCTTGCTTTGAAATGTGACTTGTTTTAAGGCCTTGTTACATTCCAGCCGGGATCACGGTGAAGTTCAGTGTAATCAGAGCAGCAGTAGGCAGACCCGGGTCACATAGTAGTCACTAATAATTTGAGCATTTAGATTAATCTAAATGTATCCTGAGGATAGCAGCTGGGTGAGGTGTCCATTAAGCAGTCATGTATAGAAAAATGTATAAAACTGATCTTATTGTTTGCTCAGATGCTTGTAGGCCTATACAGCAAGACTTAGGGATATATAAATGTGAAAGTATTGTACAAATACAGTATTTGTACATATTAGTGACATTTATGTGATTACTGCACATTTGCAGGTAGAACTGTGAAGGTGAATTGATTACACGAGTACTCGAAAGTCATTTTTATCGTATTCTTTTTTGCTGTTTTTTACTGACATGGTTCATCAGTTGATTGGTTGATCCATTAATTGGATCAGGCAGAAAATGAAAGGCAGGAAAGGCAGTTAATTTGAATCTGACTTTACAAGCCATTGAAGAACAAGACATCAGGGATGACAACAGAATAGTCAGTATTAAGAGCTTTATGGGGATATAGTAAAGTAGGTGAGATTTAAGAGGGGGAGCTTATGCAGCTTGTAGGAAACCAAAATGATCTTTTCAGTTTTCTCCACCGCATGTGGCCCCAGAGCAGCTGTGATCACCCCTCCAGCCTGAGTAGTGAAAATGAATTCAGAAATGTAAGATCAGTAAAAGGTCAAATGGGGAGAAAACTACTAAAGTACTAATGAGTAAATATTTAACTGGAGTAAAATCTGATACAGAGAGGAGCAGGGTGGGCGAGGGAGAGAATGATTGAAAGTTCAAAGTGCTGAGCTGAGGCCGGCGGTGTGAGTTTCAAAGGCGGCGCGTGGCGATGGATGTGAGAGGTTCGTTAATTCAGCAAAGGAAGGCGCTGCCTTGATGTTTGCTAGAGTTACACAGGCAGCAGCTGGAAGAGCACACACACACACACACACACAGAAAGACATACAGTACACACACATGTGCTTGAATGGGAAAGATTGCATTTGCATTCAGGCAGGTTCACACATAAATGCAGGCAGATGCGCCAGTATGCACCCTTAACAAATACACTGTGCACATACATGCAAACACATGCTCATTCAGCTACACACACTTAATGGTACACACATTCAGCAACATAGAAACCCACACAGATACATGCTTGAGTTTCCTAAAAGTAAACACACATACACTACACACTTACACAAATACGCTTGCAGGAACACACACACACATTTACACAACTGTTGTTGTCTTCATTAAATCACCAATTTACAGCCCGGGGCTCTTTAAATATAAAAAGATTTATAGTCTTTCTTTTTGACCAAACATCTTTGCTTCATAAGACAACAGGACAGTTTAATAATAACAAATGAGCACCATGTTTTACCATAACATCATTCTGGAGGAATTAACTTTTCTGCCTCCTGGTGTGCAGTGGAGCTTCACATAGAAGAGAAGCAACACTTTGCTAATGGGGACATCATCTATTTTTGGGATATGACAGCAGTTTTTATACAGCAGGATGGTTTGAGGTTGGAACAGATTGCTAAATATATCTGACTAAACAGACAGTGCGCGTACCGTACTGCATCCCCTCTGAACATAGCACGCAGTAGTATTTTAAATTACTAGTTTACAATCTAGTGTAAACTTTGGTTCTCAAACCTTTTGGCTCATAACTCCTTGAAACAAAGCAGTGATTTCCTGCAATTCCTTGTAAAAGGACCAAGAATAATTTTGGAGGCCTTAAACAGTTAAACTGTCTGATATTTTTGCAAGAAAAAAGCAAACTTTTTCAAAAATCTCTCGATAGCTTGTTTCTCATCTTGCAACCTCTCCTCTCTGAATGTCTTTCAGCAACACTCAGACTTTAAGCACTTATATATGTTTTTTTTTTCTTTTTAAACATTAAATTGAAGCTGTCATAAGGATACACAAATAACTGAGATTGTTTGGGGTATAGAAAGAGGCTTTTTAGGGTGAGATTTTATTTACTTTTGTATGAAGAGTTAGTAAAGTCATTGATTTTTTTTTTATGAATATTGTCTAATGCACACCTGGTGGACAGGTGCATAGGCAAATGAAGTCATGCAAAATAATGCCGTAAACATCTGCAGCAGAAGATAATTTAAAAAAACAATTTGTTGACCTTTGTCCTGTAAATATTAATTCTATTGTAGTGTACGGATCTTGAGATGCATTGCTTTTATGTGTCTTTTATCAGTTATTAATTAAATGTTTGTGATTTTACTCAAAGGTTTGTAACAGAAATGTTTTTCAGTAAACTTTGTGCTGACAGTTCACTGCCTTCTTTATCTTTAGGGTGAAATCTTACTGAAAATCATGTCTGTTAAGTTCATATAGAGCTATTCTTATCTGCACTTCTTCACTATATGTCTTACAAGACTGCATTTATACATGTGACGCTATATTTAACGTACGTATACTGTACCCTCACCCCCACACACACATACAGTCTGTTTCCACTTCTGTGATCTCAGAGCCCCCCCCCCCCGCTGAGCAACGGACGTGAAGTAATTCAGTAATTCTACTGAATCATTTCTGTCCTTGACTCGATCACCTCCATCACGTTAATCTGCCTGGTGGACAGTCAGGGTTTCAGGCTGCAGCTATATGTTTGCCAGATTTGTGCGTGGCGTCCACATCGTCTCCATTTTAGGCAAATCTCAAGTCTGTGTTCCACGCTCGACCCTGCTGCTCCATTAATTAACTGTGAACAGTGATGTAAAACAGCCACATGAACAAACAAATGCACACATGAAGATTAATGCGCTGTTACAAGCACACACATACACATGCATGTGGAAAAAAGGAAGGAGGCCACCTTACTTTTATACTGAGGCTTAAAACAACAAAATGAACGTAACCAAATGCTTTCGTTTTACAAACACACACTCGTGCATGTATTAACACACACACACACACAAAACCCGATCCCTAACTGTATGTTTTCAGAACTCATAAACCCCGTCTCTGTGTGACGTTTATGAGCGAGTGTGTGGAACCACTTGTGCCTCATGCCTGTATGTTATTTCATCGCTCTGTTGATATTTTACGCTCTGACACAGTCCATGCTCAGCATTGGATGAGCCAGGGGTGCTTCATGTATTCTCTCACTGTTGGTTTTCTCAACATTTTTCATGTCATAACCAAACCCAGGCCTTGTTGTTAACCTAAACCTGACCGCCAAGGGTAAATGGCCCGTGCCTGGCCACAACGTCTGAAAATATACTAGGGTTGAATCTGCAAGTAACTCTGCTAGAAAATGTATCTGGACTTATTAACGCCCCATAAAAATATGGGATGTTAATCACATATTGTGTATTTGGATAATATCAGATGGAGATCGAATGGGGAAGGATTTGAGCTTTGTCAGCTGGAAGCGACACAGTTGAACTCTCTCTTCCTTCCCTTCGCTGCTACAGTGAGGCAGCGGTTTCCAGAAAGATTAATTGAAATACTGGGAATCAGAATCGGTTTATAATGTGATACTTTATTGATCCCCAGTGGAAAATTTCCTTTTTTTGCCTCCTTCCAGGGAGGTCAGGGGCCGGGGTTAGCAGTAAGAGAGCAGGTATGGATTTAGTTTCTTGCTCAAAGACACCCGAAGGAAAATCCACCCTAAAACACTTTCACACAGCTTTTGGTCATGTACCTTACACTTCTTGGTGAATTTTCTTGTTTGGTGTTATAATATTTCATTTTCTCCCTTGGACAACTGGCCAGATGTAGATATTTGTAGCCGTGCTCTTAAATGCTATTACAGACTATTTTGAGTCTCTCCTCTAAAAGATATCAATATCATGGAGGTATTATAGGAACTGGATACCGGACTCAAAGATGGCGCCTATTCAATCGAATGAAAATTGCTCGCTGGGCACATAAGCCAAAACATTTTTTCCATTTTTTGCTTGTGTTTCTTGTGTGGCCCACTGAGTATGTGCAGTGCTTTTTTCTTCCTCTGGACCCACTTGCAAGTTCCTGCTCGGCCTATAGGCTTAACTCTGGGATCACGAATTTTAAAATCACTTTTCTAGTCTCGAGAAAAGTTTTACAAACATAAAACCTTCATGGATAAAAACATCATAATACAAAGAGTTATAATTGACCTTTTTTGCAGGGGTACAAACCTAAATCAGTTGCTAGCAATGTAGAGCTGCATCGATTAGTTGCCACTATTAAATTAATCAGCAACTATCATTTTTAAGAAGAAAATTTTCTTCAAATTCTCTGATTCCAGCTTCTTAAATGTGAATATTTTCTGGTTTCTTTATTCCTCTATGATAGTAACAGTGACATTTTTTACCATTTTCTAAAATTTTATGGACCAAACAACTAATCGATTAAATAATCGAAAGATTAATCGATAATGAAAATAATTGTTAGTTGCAGCCCTATAGCAATTATCTATAGCACCAAACATATGAATGTTAGGATCAGTAATATTCATGCTGTTGAGAATGAGTGATAAATATCGAATAATGCTTAACTAACCAACAATATTTGGTCATTTAGTTGCTGTAATGTTCTTTAATTTAAGGTTTATTGTGTTATTTTGTGAAACTTTACAGTTTATAATTATTAAATAGCATTTCAGTCTTGATACTCCTCTCAAAATAACTTCCCCTCCCAAACAGAAAATGGCTAACAACAACATAATGTCAGACTGAATAATGAAGTGAAATGTTTATCAAAACTTTCAGCCAAGTGTGTAATCTCCTTATCATATGTTTTGTCAAGCGACTGTGGTTTTATCTCTCGTGCACCAGCTGAGCTGTTTGTAATGACATTTGAGTTTATTCTGTTGTTCATCCCGACTCGGCGTGGATGAGAGCGCTAACAAGGTTCTTAAAAACTGAATGTGAATTAACTTAGAAAAGGGAACTGAGAGGGTGAGAAGGGAGAAAGCAGCACAATATAATACAGCTGTGCAGTGGATCTATAAAGTTAGAGTGCTGAGGGGTCTGGAACTATTTTCAGCTTGTAGGGGTGGTAGATTTTACTTCCTGGAACAGAGTTATATTACTAAGCAGCTTTAGCCAAAACTCTGCTCCCTGGCTTAAATCAGTTACCTGGAAGCGTCAGCTTATTGAGGATTTTATCAGGAGGAACTGGGAACCTTTCGGGCTTTGCTGTTCTCAATGGCATTTTTACTTTTTCTGTTTTTTTTTTTCAACACTAAGCCAATTATATTCTCAAGATAAAACTTTTACAGTTACTATGTAAAGGAGTGAAACACGAGCGCCAGATGTTTTGAGCTGTGATCACACTAATATTTACGACTTTTGCCATAAAACTGCCTGTTTGCATGACGTTTGTGGCTTCCTGATCGAACACACAAGTGGTAGCCCGCTGCTCTTATCGTAAAATACACACACACACAAACATCTACTGTTACAGCTATTACTTATTACTTATTACAGCTGACTTAGTGAGTGACACAAAGATGCTCATATAAATGTTGTGTTTTTATACAAGTAAAGACAGAAAGTAGAAAATATTACATTCAAATCAATCTAATTGCGGTTGAGTCTCTCCTGGAGGAAAAAAACGTGTATGGACATTGTTTAAGATGAGCAAGAACAGCATGTGAACAGCGAGTGTTTTTAGACACGAGACAGTCTGGACCTTAAAATATTTTCTGTACATTTGATACTGTTATAGAAGTGGCTCTTGTAAGTGATTTAATGTACGTCATCGTTCCTTGTTGCACACATGGAAACCATGACTTCAAAGGAAGTCGCTGCAAGAGTTAGAGAGAATTTCTGGTGAGCAAAATGTCAGTGGTTTGATGGATCAATAAGGCCGTTTGCAAACTAAAAACACTTTCAAAATGTGAGTTTCCTTGTATGTTTAGACTTTAGACGGTGTGTTCCTGGTCTTACTGAGTGACTGACAGCTGGACAGACAGACTCAGACATGCTGCTGCCTGGTTGGGAGACATGGCCAAGGCCAAAGTGAATGTAACAGGCCTGACACAGACCAGACTCACACACACACACACACACACACACTGAAGGTTAACCCGAGAGTGGAAAACAGCACCTCTGCCTCCTCAAAGTATGACGCTACATTATTTTTTCCTCTTTGTGTCTGTGTGTGTGTATGTGTGGACAGAGTGGAAACAGCAGGTTGCTTTTTTTTTTTTTTTTTCACGACCATACAGTCACCCTCCTCCCTCATGCAGCCACTCATACCTCGCACACACACACACACACAAACACACACACACACACACAGGTGGCTGTAATTAGTGTATTGAGTCCATTCATGGCATAAGATCAAACTGCGGTCTGCTCAGCTTCAGGAAATACAGAGCTCTGCTTAGAGTTAGACACACACACTTCTACACACACACACACAGAGACGCATGCACCTACACTCTTTATTTCTCTTTCTCTGTTTCTAAAATGATGCTGGCATACAAAAGGTTTCCCCTGAAAATGTTTTTGTTTAGTCTGCAAGTGAAACAGAGCTCCACTTGACTTCGCTGTAGAAACTTAACACACTCGCGAGCTCAGTGTTGACTTCTACAGGCGGAGTACACAGACAGAAAAAAGGTGCAGAGCAGGGGATTATGAGTTAGATAAGCGCTGACATTTTCAACATCTCCAATCTCGGTTAAGAATACACACGGTTGGTTTTTGCTGCAGCGGTAAGCAGAACTTTCTCAGTGGGTCCAGCTGGGCACAAGGTTATAAAAGCAATAATAATGCTTCAGGAGGAAAATCTTATAGCTGTGAGTGGTCAGCCTTTCATATTGATGACCGGGCATGTTTCTTTGTGTGCCAGCCCTTTTCACTTTGTTACATATTCAGACACAGCTAGAATTATAAAAATTTTCTTTTGTAATGAGAGTTAAGTGGTTTTATCATGTGATGGAAGGAGAGAGTTAGTCCACACAGTGAGTATTGTTTAATGAAGCAATGATTCGATTAGTAGCTCTTTTATCCATTGAAGGCTGCTTGTGTCCTCCACATGCACGTAACTGGACTTGGACGTACATGCATAAAATAAAATGTAAAAATGATCATTAACTGCTGGAGCTACATCAAACGAGCTACCAAAATTCTCATCTGGTTAGGGAGGAACTAGTTTTCAATCCAGGGGCTTCCACTCACTCTTGTCAGCAATCCAATACATTTTTGCTTTGCAGCTAAACTGCGGTGCTTCTTATGCAATCCTGCTCTGGTTTGTTACAGCTTCAGACAAATTCTTTAACTTTGGACGCTTCTGTCTGACCCACAGAATGCTTTGCAATCACTCTTACTGCACTATGATTCAATTATGAGTTAAATGTACTTTTTTGTTGCAAGAACTGATATGAATCGATGAGGAAAACCTTTTTGGATCCTTCTGACTCTGGAAAAACTGAAAACGGGTTACTCTCAGTTTCCAAGACTACATGTCAACTGCACTACTGATCATTTTGTTGTTAGCCATAATAAACGGTGCATTTTAGTCATAACTTGTCTCTTTTATGTAACTGATGATAAGATAAGATGCGTATTGTGCATTAAGCATTCTTAAGAAAACAAAACCTGAATGTCAGATTTTTGTAACCATTTGAACCTCCACAAACTCTCTTTGGGTTTTTACCTAAACCTGCAGAACTTCAAATAAGACCTCTGTAGTAACACACACACATTCAAGCCTCCTTAAACATGTCTTCACTCTGAAATCCTTGCCAACACAGCAAAGAACGCTGGGTAATCGACCACTTACCCAGATGACTAAACAAAATAGTTTCTGTGTACTGTATATGTGTTTGTCTATGTAAGTCAGTCTGAGTGTGTGTGTGTGTGTGTGTGATTTGCACACACATTTAGGTTTGTACCAAATAGGTCAGAAAGCTGGAAGCAATTCCCGGCTGAACGTTGACGTGTGTTCGTCATATTTCAGAGATTCTGAGCCCAGAATGGCACAACATGTAATCACATTTGTAAATAGCATCATAAAATTGCACTCGTAAAAAGTTTTGTTGTTGTCTTGGCCTGTTCCAAGGGGGGCGTGGCGAGGGGGGGAGGGAGGGGGGGGCAGTTATTTGGAACAGAAAATGTTGTCAGGTGTTGGTGTGTGTGTGTGTGTGTGTGTGTCTGCCTGCATGGATATGATGAAGGTAATGAGATCAAATGTTCCAGACACATTACAGATCGAAAGATGTTTACCTTAAGGTGATATTTTTCTGTGTGTGTGATTTAATAAACTTTAGAAAATGTTATCGCCTCAAATACACGTTATTAATGTGATCACTGCCCACTAAACACTCGAGGCTTACACGCCCACATGCGCACACACCCGCCACAAGCTGTTAATCTGTAATGTAAGCGAGTGTTGTCGCTCAGAGAGTGTAGCAGTTAAATGTAGTGTATGATTGTCTGTTCTGCGGCTACAGTTAATAAATCTCTCTCTGCACTGCCTTTTTCTCTCTCAGCCTCCGTCCCTCTTTCTCTCCCCGGCTCTGTGTTTTCATCTCTCTCTCTCTCCTGCTGCCTCTTGACCTCTTCTAAAAGTCCGTCAGATCCCGTCTTGTTCACTCTCTTTCTCCGTCGCAGCCTCTTTCAGTGTCTCTCTCTCATGCTGTTAATGGAGGACTGTGTAGCAGCACAAGTTATAATGATTTCCATAAGGCTACACAGCCTCTCCACAGGCCAGAGAGTAAATCATAGTGACGTGTGTGTGTGTGTGTGTGTGTGTGTGTGTGTGTGTGGACAAGGGGTCTGTAGATTAATGTACACGTGTGCACACATGGATGCTTGTGAGCACATTCACAACTTTCAGCTTAAAGAGTATGATTTTCATCATCTGGACCATATGTGAGAATAGTGGATGTGTGATTTTTTGATTGTTTATTGATTATTTTGATTGCGTAAAGTAGGTTTTGTAGTAGTGTTGGAGTAGTAGTGTTCATTGATTAATCAATCAATCAATTAGTCTATAAAATGTCAAAAAAAAGCTGTTCACAAGTTCCCGTAGCTCAACGTGATTTTTTTTCAGATTGCTTGATTTGTCCAATAAACACTCTTAAATCCAAAAAATATTCAATTAACTATAATATAACACAGAGAGAAGCAGCAAATCCTCACATCTGAAACCAGCAAATTATGGGCAATTTTCCTTAATAAACAGTCAAAATAGTTGCGCTTAAATTTCATTAACTAGTCATTTCAGCCCTAAATAACATTATCCTTAAGCACAACGGTTCATTGTTGACCTTGGAAATAGTAGTTTGTGAAAACCAAACCATACAAGGTCTACTTACTGCTTTTTTCCTGAGCTTTCAGCAATAGCATTAGGTAGGAGTTTGCTCATTGAGATATATCTGTTGTCATGTTAGCTCAGTACAGTAGCTGACTGTTATGAGTTCAACCGTAGCACATTCAGGACTTCTTCAGATCCATCTCCATGACAACTGAGCAGACTCCAGACGCCGAAGAAGACCCTTTGATACCATTTAAAGCTCAGGAGTTAAGCTGAGCTTGAGTTGGGCTTGATAAATCAAAATGTTATCATTATTGTTATTAACTGTTCTGTAACACGACCCTGAACTCCTGGCTGACTCACTAAATTATCATTAGTGTGTCCTGCAGATGCTTTGTCACTATAAAACATTTCATTCATTTATTTCTTTTAGTTTGTTGTGTATTAAGTGAAACAAATTCATCTTCACATTGTCTGTTTTACACTGTATAGTCAGTGGTTTGGCTTGTTCCCAAGTACTGTACATTAAGCAGTTGCTTTCCATGGAGGATTACACGAGCTGCTAATTACAACTGAAACACAACCCATATTGCAGACAGAAGGTTTCCACAGAACAACTACAGTAATACATTTTTGATCCAGAGCTGCAGCAAGTAAAACCAACAATTTGATAGAATGACACTGTATGTAATGTTGCAACTTGTTGCAACAAAATCTGTATAAATATTCCTAAAATGGCTGTGGCTGGAGAGAAAAGTATGTTTGTAACGTGGGGTCAAAATGTAGGACAACGGTGGTGTAATCATTTGTGAGAGAGAGAGACTAAGAAATAGAGATCTCTGGGAGAGAGAGAGAGAGATCCTGGACGTCTCTGTTTTCACCCACAAACAGTGTAGAAAACGTTGAATCTCTTGTGATATTTCATCAGCAGTAATAATGGGCTTTTAACAGCAAAAAGAACCACATGACATGTGGTTTCATTGTTTCCAGAGTATCATTGAACTGATGGAGTTATAATGACAGTGTGTGCTTTAGTAGGGGGTCAATGCACTGACAGGCTGACCCATTCCTGAAGGACGCATAATGTTTATTCTGTTGGTTTTTACAGGGTTTGGAGCAGGATAGATCCTCGCTTAACTGTTTAAGAATGGGTTTTTAAAGTTCATCTGTATGATACCAAAATCTAACATTTATTATCTTACCCTCCTATCAAGGCTCTTTTAACATAGTAATACAAACATTCCTGTGGTCCCCATAGTTGTACATACTGGAGGTCAGTGTTCAGACAGATTCAGAGGCCCTGTGACGTCTCATTTTTCTTGAATTTCGTGCTCTTGAAGGTTTGAGTTTCTGAAGTTGGAGTTGTCTTTTTAGTCACAGTGACCGTCACCGCCCCAAACAAACAGAAAACGTTGCTATTGTGCTATTGTGTTGAATACAGATTAGTTAGAGACGGAGACATTAGGGCTGCAACTAACGATTATTTTCATTATTGGTTAATCTGCCAATTATTTCCTCGATTAATCGTTTAAAGTTAAAGTCGAGTTAAAGGTGACATCTTCAGATTTTATCAGTGGCAGATTGGTGGAACAGTGAAATAATTATGTTTACACTGCAATTCTGCTTAAAACATGTTTCATCAAGCTGATTATCAAGTTAAAATTATACTATTATACAAATTGTAATCCATGTAAAGTTGGAAGATTATATGGCATTTCTGATCATTTCCACAGGACATAGTTGGGCTAAACTTGCTAAACTTCAAAACTGCAATTCATTGTTGCTGTTTTGAACAAAATTGTTGTTGCTGAAGCAAAAATAAACCCCTCTGAGACCCATGGCTTAACTCAACAATACGTCTTCACACAATGTTATGAAAAACATGTTCACTTGCGGTAGCTCCTGTCTGAATTATGAAGTGAAACATCAAGTCTGTATGAAGTGTGAGGCAAGCTGTGCGTGTATAAAGGCTGAAACTGTGACCATGCTGATTTTTCGAGGACTAACAGTGGTTTGCTGGGTTTGTCAGGTACACAAACTCACATCGGGGCTGCTGGTTTTGGCCCCGATGCTGCAACAACCAGCGGTCAGTCAGGAGCTGACACAGAAACATCTCTCTCTCTCTCTCCTCACACAGAAACACATGCACACACTGAGGTTCTGTCCACATATCCAGTGTCTCTATATTAAACCTGGAAGGACACGACCCTTTAGGAAAACACTGGCCCCCTGGACACACACACTCACACACTGGACAGTGGGGACTCATATTTCTGAGCATGCTCATGTCCAATAGCCTCCTTTTCTCTACAGACCTGAAGGTAAATACAAGAAGGGGTTATACAAACACACACATACACACTCACACATAGGGGTACCCCGCCAGTGAATGTGTGAAATGTAGCACACTGTTGAGCCATTTCCCCCCCTGTAGATTAAAAGAGAGGGAGAGATGAAAAGGAAACAAAGAAAAGAGGCAGAAAGAGAGAATTTAAAGCACGAGTGTGATGAGAGAGAGACTGAGTGTTGGATCGTTAGGAATGAAGAACACTCATAGATGACATAAATATGGCAAATTTGTTTCATACTCTGTGAAGCACAAAACGTCTGTATGTTGCAATGACACTCCACGACCTGGTGGCAGAACTGCAAATTGATGACTTTAGGGGAACATTTGGTGTCTTTATAGCCAAAGCTTACATGTCCACATTAAAATTCCCATCTGCTGTAAGTATAACTTTAAAACGATATGGAACAAAAAGGCAAACATGACTTAAAAAATAGACATTAATCAGACACATGTGGTCCAAAGGCTTGTGGCAGAAGTATATTTTTTCATTTTAAGTTATTCAGTTCAGTTGTTTGCATGAAACCACACTTTTATGTCTCATTCTCATTTTTCCCGGTCTTACTGCTGTGTACTTCACCGCTAGACTATCTTCAGTGCTGTTCAACACATATTTTACATGACATGCGTTTGGCAGACCAGATGCTTTTGCCTGCGGACATTTAGAGTCAGGCTTCAAACCAGCAACCTTACGACTGGCTGAACCGCTCTACCACCTGAGCTGTAGCCTCCCCGAAAAAAACAACCACAAAGCGGAAAAAAAAAATTCAGACGGAGGACCAAATAACGACCGCTACTTTGTGTACATGAATAGTATCTCATTAAGAACCGACTGCTATTCTGCTATAATTATGCTGGTTTGAGGAGGTCCCAGTAGATGTGTGTAAAAGATAATTGTATTCTTGTACATAAGAAAATAAAACAAAACTGATCAATTAGTAGCAAATGTGTATTTGGGGTGAACAAAGCTGTGTGAAATCTGTGTAAAAATACATAATAACTAGTTTGGCCACTGGTCCTGTGGACAGTGAAGCAATATCATATGTCACATTACAATTTCAGTTACTGTCACTGTACACACTCGATTACACAACTTGCGCTCATTTATGCATGACTGTGTGTATTCATATGTATTAGCCTGTGTGCACATGTTTATAATGTGTGTGTGTGTGTGAGCGTGTGTGTGTGTGTACTGGTTGTTGTAGGCACCAGCCAAAGTATCTGGCTGAACATTAAAAGGCGGAACAGGATCAAAAGAAAACGTTGTTTATTGAATACAGCTGAAGCAGGGAGGGAATATGTTTTCTACTTTGTGCGAGTTCAACTTGAAACAAACAGTGAAACATTAACTCTACCCCCAACCTCGCACTCGTATAACAGAGCTGAAGGTGTAAAACGGACTCGGCTGGCAGAAACATTTTCTGAAGCCTGGATGTCCAGCGTGCTGACAGATGTGTGATTTGCAGGGTTTACATTGAAATATAGTGTTACAGTCTGGCTCCCTAAGAAGACGAGAAGGTTTTAAAAGGTGTCACGTCACCTATGCAAAAATAAAAACAGTATTTATGCATGGCAGTGGCTTTTACAGCAGGAGTAATGGGCGACCAAGGTGTGTTCAGGAGTATGTTGATGTAGTTAGTAAGACCACACACATTCAGCTTGTGTTCTCTGGACATCTTTGGATGAAAGCTTCCTCTTCAGGTAACGAGTGAAGTGATAATGGAGGAGTCAGCTGGTCGTCCGTGTGACATCATGTGTTTATAGTCAGACATTAACTCTGTATTGACATCAATAGTCCGGTCTCCACTGTTGGTCTAGATGTGGATCTGTTTTTCATTATTTCAGGAGTCCCCTCATTGAGTGCTAATAAATCAGTCAAAAAGTAGTTTTAGATGATTTTATGTCTGGATATTGTAAACCGCACTTCATTGTCCCGTATAGTAAAACTTTTGACTCGCAGTGAAGTCATTTGATATTTTATTTGATCTGAACAGTTTTCAGAAAGCTGCATCAGCTGTTTGGAAACGTTTAGTCGTTTTTGAAAAATCTAAGGAACAGTTCAGTATTATTGCTTTAATGAAGGCTGATATGAAGCTCTGCTAATATAATGTGTGTTGTATTCAAATACAAATCTTACTGGATTTTTGCCTGTTATGAGAGAGTAACCAATGACAACATTATAATTTCTGTTGTATCACTGTAAATTGTCCGCCTAATGTTACACGACTCATCTTTCCATCAACGATTTCAATCAATGTTAGATTAGTAAAAAAAAAATTTAGAATTTTGGATACTTTCATAGGATCTTTGTCTAATGCAGTGTTCAGATTAAAACTCTTTAAAGTAGCTTTATTCACAGAAGAGAAGAAGACAAAACTTTTCCAGCCATCCGACCTTCATCAGTGACATGGCGACATCTATCAAGGCAATCAGATATTTATAAAGCAACCAATCAACATCTGGCACTCAAACACGGACAAAAGGCAGGACTGGCACACAACAGAATTGTGCATACTCATCTTTTAACCCATAAAAATCTCACAATACAATATTTTTCACTCAGGATTTATTTTGATTCTAATGTACTTTATGTATTTCGTCCTTTTCAATATCTCAATACATGAGATAAATCAGTGCTGGAGAATCAACTTTTCTTTGGACAAAACTCTTTACACCATGTAACCTGAAGCACATAGAGCCTGGATTTTGAACATGTAACTCTATTGATATGCTATCTCTACGGTATCTGTAGTTTATAATGTTAATCATGCCACGTGTCAGTGGATTTAGTTTTGTAGGCTGTAGCTTGCTGATATATCTCTGCGTCAGGATCACTATACACAGCTGCTATACATATACATGTTTTGAATTTGGGAAATACGGACAGTGGAAGCAGTCCAGCCCCCCTCTGTGAGTGGGTCTGTAGGAGGTCTGCCAAGTAAGGTTTACAGGCTCGCACCAGGCCTGGGGGAGGGTTTGCTAGCTGTTAGAGTGTTAAACCATGTTCCCCCCTTCAGATCAGACCCCCTCGCCGCTCAGCTTCAAACACACTGCCCTTTCTCAGAACATGCCATGCATGTGGCAGGGGAGAGGGATGAAGGGGGAGTCAGAGGGAGGGAAGGAGGAGTGAGGTTCGACGGGAATACCGGCACCTCAAGTTACCACTTAGTTAAATAACGGCAGAACGCACGCACCCACACATGCGCTGACACACCCATGCAGGAATTCATATCACACACACAAAGATACACGCAATCACACGCACAGGGCCAGCTCCACGCATCCTGCCAGTGTGTCTATTAATACCAGCCCCGAGGATGCAGGTCATGCCTCGTATTTGCATGTCAAATGCGTCATTTATTCCATCTTCCAAATAGTGATGCTTTAAAGACATTTGGCGCTGCATTAAACACTCTGAGCTTTCAGGTGGTCTTCTAAAATCCAGCTACACATCCGTATATGTACCAACATGCACGATAAACATATCTATTTACAATTACGCACGCACTCTCACGTATTCCTTGCAGGTGGTCCAAAGCAGTATGGTTCCTTTTTCTTTCCTTCCATAACTACCATCAGGTTTTGGCTGAAGTTTCCCACCCCCACCCCCGTCCCTGTATTTTGAAAGACCTGATATTGCACTGATATCAGCCCGCCTCCCTCTCCACCCCCCCTGTTAAAGGGCCCCTCGGATAAGTCGGTTACATCTTGAAGCGGTTCCTCGCATGAAGGTCCAGACAGATGTTTGTATCTTTTTCATAATCAATGTGGGAAGCCACGCTGAGCGAGGGAAACTGATACACCAGTGAGACAGTGAAAGCAAGTATGATAAAGTATGATCTTGTAGAGTATGATATTGACAGAATATAAAGGTATTGTAAGTGTGAGGTTTTTTCTCCCTGAAAAGATTATTTCCACTCTTTTTTTACATGTTTAATGCAAAGTTTACAGTCATACTGTCTGAAAAGGGCAAAGCATGATAGGGGATTTTAGCATTACTTTTATGGTATTCATCATGTTCTATCAGTGACCAATGAGACGAAAGTGGCTTAAAAGGAGACATATGCTTTCTGGAAATGTATGATACGTCCCCTTTAAGAAGCCAAAGATTCAACAGAACATCAACAATAATGTGGATTTGTCTTTTTTTGCTTTTCTGGCTTGAGAACAAAATGCTTAAATGTTTTTTCACACTAAAGACACTTTCCACTTTCAGTCATGTGAGTCGTCAGTATCATCACCGCCTCCCTTAGCATCAACCTGCTTTTCTAACCACTCGATCTACATATGTTTTACTATGTTTACTATACAAAACTTTTACCTAAAAGTCTACCTGCGTAGGTCTAAATATGATACTTTTCTGCTTTTGAACGTGAAAATGATTTAGCTGAGGGTAATGCACTACACTTCCTTAACCTGTAACAGTCTGCCTCCAGTATGCAGGAATGGAACAATGCATCACTGATATCTTGAATTTATGCTGAACAATCATATGTCATGACCCCATGCTGAAACAGCTACATCACATAAAACAACTGTCAGACGCTGATAGAAAACAGAAAGATTCCAGCTCACCCTCGTCCACTCACGAGGCTTCATGCCATTTTTATAGTGTGTAGCATATTTTAATCTAACTGGAGAAACAGATGGGTATAAGAATCCTTTTAAAGGCGAACTTCAGTATTTTTCAACCTGCTCTCCTTGAGCGAGACTTGGTTAGACATAATAACAAACAGACCGGATCAAGCTAAAGGTAAAGAAAAAGGTTTTATTTCTCTGTATGGTCCTTTAAATAATGTTGTCAGACACTTATAATAACTATCTGAGCCTGTCAGTGGTAAAAACAAGCACTTTTAGTGGGCGTACATTGACTGGGTGCTATTGCCCCATCGGATTACATTACAGCCTGTTTTGCGGCTGCTGGCAGCAGCGCTCTCTCTCAGTACTGGACCAATTTCAAAAATTGTTGTCCCCATTAGTCACTTAGACACAATATGATGAGAAAATAGAGTTCAGGTTGAAAAATACCGGTTTCTTATTAAGTACTGATGGTTGGAGTTTGTATCAGCACGCTTTAAACAGTATATTAGTCGTGATTATTCAGAAGATGTTAATTCACTAATGATGCTTCTTGTTTTTTGTTCCTCTCCAGATGACTCCAGCTCAAGAGGTGGAGCAGCAGCGTCAAATGGCGACCATGAACATGTCCCAGAGCTGGCAGGGAAACTGGGTAACGACCTCAAACAACTTATGACTGAAAGTGTATGAAATGAGAGGGGATCCTGCAGTGGAAGTCACACTTTAGATAGCTGAGAGCGTGTAACATTTCAACAAGTACAGAAGCAGATTGTACAATAAACACCTTGTGCGCTGTCAGAGGAGAGAATGTGAGGGTATACTTTATGCCCACACACAAACACACATCAGGGTGGTTGTTTGCTTAGATAATTGGCTCTGACAGAGTGGAGAGCAGTCTATTTGTGTGAGGTGTGATTTGGTGGGACACATTCCTTTCTTCCCACCCCCCTCCAAAGTCTCCCAGGACCCCCTGTCATGTAACTTTACCCCTCTTTCTTTGCTCGTTGTTATCCTTCTGTTTCTTTCTTCCCCTCCCCTCTCCTTCTCTCTCTCTCTCTGTCATAAACATCAGTGCACACTCACACTTAAACGTTGACAAACATATTTGCTCTTTTGCTGCATTCTCTTCTCCTCTCCTCTTTTTCACACACATTCTTTCTCTTTTGATCTATTTGCCTGTCTGTGCTAATGAAACATACACACTCACTGAATTTGGCTTAGCTTGAATATCACATACTTGCACACACACACACAAATATCCACATACAGGCTTGTTCCTCTGCCCTTATGAGGACCTTCCACTGTATGTTATTTAAACCGTACTGATAAAGATGGTGATAAACCGTCAACAGCTACATGTGTAAACTCAAACATTAGTCTTCAAGGAATGGTTTGACATTTTGGAAAAAATGCTTATTAGTTTTCTTGCCGCAAGTTAGATGAGAAGATCGATACCGCTCTCGGCAAAAGACGAGAAGAGGGGTAAACCGCTAGCATGGCTCCGTCCAAAGTATAAATAATCCGCCTCCCAGCTCCTCGAAAGTTCACTCAACAAGTTGTATCTTGATAGTTTAATCTGTACACAAACAGAAATGTAAAAACACTTGTGGTTTTACAAGAAGTTACGTGCTGTCACTGCATCCAGTACTTCTGTGCAGCATCTCAGCTGGTTGCCTGGTAACCTCACAGGAGACTCGAGGAAGTCTCTACTCCCGACAAAGAAATAGGTAGAGCACATAACTCCCTATAAAACAACAAATTGTCTTTTTTTCACATTTCTGTTTGTGTACTGATTAAACAAACACAATGTGTGTTAATTACTAATCTTTAGAGGTGTTGTTAAGCATATGTTTTTACTTTGGAGAGAGTCATGCCAACCTGTTTCCTGTCTTTATGCAAAGCTGGACTAAAGGTCGGTGTATACTCGAATGGTCGACTAGCTTTGGAAACCCCCCCCCCAACACATTTGAGTGGGGGGATGTGTCCGACAATTTACAATTTACCAAAGTTACCTTTCTGAAACTGACAATTCAACAGTAACACCCACTTCACGCCGTGATTGGCCAGCTGTGCACGGGTAGGAAAGGACTCATGGTTTTAAGTCCCTCCTCGCTCCAGCTCTGTACGTAATGCACAGATGAGAGTGGGATCAATCTTCTTGTCTAAATTTGAACTTAACCATAACCAAAGTCCATATCCTGACCTAAACCTTCCCCCTTAAAGCTAAAATAAATGTAAAACTAAATCTAATGTCAGCCCAACACCAAGTCCTCACCTAAACTACTCAAGTCAAGATCAGCCAAAATTACCTCATGTAACAAAACTCTCCTCATTCTCAGTCTAAAATCCATGCTGGAGATCTGAAGGCTTTCTCTCTCTTACATGCACACACAGTCTCACACTGTCTGATTAAAGGCGGTCAGTCGGAGGGTCAGTAGTATTTTTACGCTGTGAAGTGTGGCGTTGAAGTGGCCCCTGAGACCCAGAACAAGCCTGCCCCTTCGCCCGCTCTGGCTCTCACCTTCTCTCTATCACAGCTTTCTCAGTTCACCCTTACGTCTCCTCTCTCTCTGTTTTTCTTTCTTTCTTTCTCTTGATGTGCCCTCTCTCTTACCTTGGCTGTTGTTTTAACTCCATCTCTCATTCTCTTTGTTCTCAGTTTTTCTGCCGTCACTCCAATTTTTTTCATCACTTTTATTAATCTGCCATTCTTCTGGATGGATTAACCTTAATATGAACCTCACTCTTTCATTGTCCATATGTTTTCTCCTAAACTTCTGTTTGATTTGGTTCAGCTTAGATGATATAAATCAGTTCATTTCAGATGCTCTTTGCTGTATTCTGTTCATTCTCCAGTCTCACCTTTATCCAATCCAGTACAGTTCAGATCTGCTGCACTTTGCTTTGGCTCTTCCCTCCTCTTTTCAATTATTTTCAGTCTTGAGCCGACGCAGTTGAATTTATGTCATCATCAAAGAGAGACATTGCCAAAACATTAAACTATTAATCATTGTCTTCTTCTTCTTCAACACTCTACTTTCCTGAATCTCTCTTAGATCTGTTGACTCGTCTGGTCACAGTTCAGCTGTAGTCCAGTAGCTTTTCTCAGACTCGGGGGGACAAAGGCGAGACTTAAAAGCCTTTTGAGTATGTTTGTTTTGTCATCCTGCCCAGCTTCATGTCGGTCAGTAGAGAACTATATTCCGCTGAGTAATGTAGCCGTAGTGAAATCTCCGGATTCGAGCGCGCAAACCCGTCACATAACTCTTCCCCTTGTTTGTTGACACAGAGCTAGAATAATAACTACGTCCAAAGAAAGAGACGCAACTGCAGTAGTTTCAGGGTGATTTATTGCCCCGGTTGATGGCTATCTGCTGTGGCTTGAACACAAGGGCTGTAAAATCATTCACTCCTGTGAATGATTTCCTCTCTTCCCTCCTGACTGGCTAGTTTTTGGCTGGACTGCAACAGTGGGGCCAGCCCTATAAACACGAATGTCCATGACTGACTGTCTGACTGACTGAGTGACTGAGTGATGGAATTACACCATAGGTTGGCTGAAGCCGGCCGAAGCCTGTCGAAGCTAAGTGTCCCAGAATGCATTTCGCACCAACTGGCAGCGATGGCGGAGCTGTTGTAATTTTCGCTGTAGGACTGTTAATATGTCACTTTAATAAGGTTTAATATTTTCAGGCGAGAAAGCATCCTCCCGAGTCAAACTTGTCAAGTCTGCATTAGCAAGTAGGCAAGTCCGAACTTGGTACTGAGAAAGGCCCTATGTCAAATTGGCTTCACTCAAAGCCCGGCACACTTCCTGTGGGCATGGTCGCTTGATTGCTGTGCGCTTTTTAAAGAGGAATATGTGTGCATGAATAGATGCATTGGGGTTAGGTTAGTTAGGTTAGGTTAGGTGCCTGTCCGGCCATTTGTATTTATTTATTTATTGGTAAGGAGAAAGTTGTATCTTTCAATGGCTAAATGAGGTTCGGTCATGCAGCTGCATGGAAGGATGTGGATGTTTAAATAAGCGTATGAGGTTAACTGGCCATTTTATGTTTTCTAAGAAAGGATCTGCATGGATGAATGGATGTCACTGCCTGACTTTTTATGACCCGTGCAGACATGTATACATTACATTCATGACCAGATGTATACTGTACAGTAATGTCACATAGCTGTCTAGCAGGCTTTACAGTGGATGGATGCATGAGTTGATGTCAAATATGTGGCTTTGTTTAAGAGCAGAAGAGGCTTATAAACCCGGGAGGTGCAAGATCAGAGGAAAATAAGACTAGTGTGTGTGTCTGTTTATGTATATGCGTGTGTTTGTGTGTGTTCCTGGTCATGTGAGTAAGCCTTTGTGTGGGGGAGAAGAGGAAGTGATTCAAACATTTTTCTCAAACGAAATAATTAGGTTTTATCAAAGCAAATTAAGTTGTGTATACCAAGAGGCACAATGCCATATGTTGTTACAGCACAACATGGAATTTCTGGCACTGCCTCCAGCGATGACCTCAGCCTGTGTGACGCTCTTCACACTGCAAGAAATGTCCATTTGACCAAATCACCAAGTCCTAAAATTCAGTCAGTCTCTTTTAAAAAAAAAAAAGTCTCAAAATTCTTTCTGAGCTGAGATTATTCAATTTGTTTCTAATTCAATTTCTCAACGTTTGTGGAAGTAAAAACAGAAGTCTTTTCACGCCAAGTATGAATATGCTGTAGATGCAGATAATTATTAACTTCAAAGAAATTGATTTCATGGTGTGTAATGGAGAGTTACACTCCAGTGCAGAATATTCGTGAGGCAGAAAAATTTGTTTGTAATCGCATTAGTTGCTGCAGATGTCTGCATGGAAAAATAAGTCTTCAAACAATAAAACAACAGATTGAGCAACTAGGAAACAAGCAGACGCAGTTTGTAAATCAAAGACTTGAAGACTGACACCCAAATTTGCTCAAGTGAGGAAAAAGTTAGTATTTTGACTAATTCTACTAGAAGAGACAATAAACCAATGTGAATTTTAGTTTTCCCCACAAGTAAAGTTGATATTTAAAATGCAAATAATGTTATTAATGTTTATTTCTCTAAAACTAGTTTCTTTTCTGGAGGTGAAGAGCTAATAAAAACAAACTCAGGAGGCTTGAAACCTTTCTGAACTCCTCTTCAATGTTGCAGCCTTTTCAGATAACGTGGCTTTGATCGCTCTTTATGTCTAATAAAAGTGTCACATAAGAATCTGTGATGAATTCTACGATCTTTCCCAATCTTTTCTCCTTCCACTGGCCTCAAGAACAGAACATTGCTTATAAATATGAAACTGCTCTGTAAATCCTTTATCTGTAGTAATAACTTCTTCTGTTCTCTCCTTTCTTTTCTCTTTATTCTTTTTCCCATTTGACAGAAAGTGTTCTTTATGTCTTTACATTTTTAGTCCAATATAACTTATTTTGCAATACTAAATAACTCTCCCTTTCACCCTCTCTCTACTCACAGTGCGTCCACGTTTTACCCAGCCCGCAAAGATGAGGAAACGTGTCATCGCTCGTCCTGTGGGCAGCTCCGTGCGTCTGAAATGCACGGCGAGCGGTAACCCTCGCCCCGACATCGTCTGGCTGAAGGACAGTCGCCCGCTGGTGGACGAGGATGGTGGAGCAGGAGAAGGTGGGGAGAGAGCTGCGGGAGGAGGAGGAGGAGGAGGAGGAGGAAGTGGGGAAGGGAGGAAGAAAAAGTGGACTCTGAGTCTGAAGAACCTGACGCCGGAGCACAGTGGGAAATACACCTGTCACGTCTCCAACAGAGCGGGAGAGATCAACGCTACCTACAAAGTGGAAGTCATACGTGAGTCATCCATCATTATTAAGCATAATTTATAGGATTAATTAAGATAGAAGGCCGGTTAATGTGTGCATTAATATTACACACATTAGTTCTTCAAAAAAGCTTGTACACATTTCAGCACAAGAACTCTCACTTCTGCTTGATTTAAGTCATGTGACAGTAGGACATTATAACACTATTTTCATATCTGACTACATTTTGAATGTTGCCTTAAATACATGAATCAGCTCTCTGTTAGAGCCTCTGTTGGCTTTATCTTTATTGATACTGATGAGTGAGAGTTACTTGTAATTGGGGCTACAACTTCCTTATGCCATTATTAATGAATCTGTCAATTATTTTTACAATTAAATAAATATATAATAACCCCAACAGAAAATGATGACCCCAGAGCCCGAGGTTGCATCGTCATATTTCTTGATTTTGCCTGAGCGTTACTCCAAAAATATTCAATTTGCAATGAAATAACAAAACAGTTCCCAAATTCCCACTTTTAACCAGCTGGAAGAAGCAAATGTTTTTTCTTCATAAATAGCAAATTGTTGACTAGTTTTCAGTGGATCAAGCCAGAAATCTACTAATCGTTTCAGCATTATTTTTAAGAGATGAAGCATCCTAAAAGTATGCTTGGAATATCCGAATAATTTTCATGTATGTAAAAACATGTCTGCATGTGGTCACCTCATGTTTGACAGAAAGCACATTTTTGGAGTTGTGGTGAGTGAGTATTCCCTCTGGTATATCATATATTTGTAGGAATGCCTCTCACCCAAACAATAATATACATAGTGTTGTACACAGTATATGTTCTATTGTTTGAGTGATGGAGTCTGTCTCGGACTAAATAGTGGGGTTTGACATGGGTTTTGTTTCCATTCTGACTCACAATACAGTGATTATGCAGACCGTCTGAGATCATATGATCAAGAACACCGTAATTAGCGTTTCAACTATTTAAATAATTAGTTGGCAAAGAGTCTGATACCAGTGATCAGTCTTTGCTTTCTTAAGTGATCGCTCATTGTGCCTGAGAAATAACCTGATTTCCATTCAGGCTTCAGGTTTGGAAATAATAGATAAGAAGGTATTTTCCTGGCAGATCTTGCCGTCATGTCTCATTCAAGTTTACTTTCACATTTTGAGAGTACAGTGGATCAGTTTTATGAAACATAATTGATTGGATTCACAAATTTGAGCCACAGGAATAGTGTCGAAAATGTTTTATCCAACTGCAAACATAAATAAATGTATTTATTATTTCACGTTGTCCTTTTAGGTATTGTAACGACTAAATATTCTTGGTTGCAAACTAGAGCCACAGTGCCCACATTCACCAGAGTGCCGGCTAATGAGTTACACCGAGAATAGAAGCTTAAAATAGCTTTTAAAAGTCTCCTTTTGCTTCAGTGGCATTTATTGATCACTACCAGTCTTGTCAGTAAACGTCAGTCGAGCGTGCGAGGAATGTTCAGCAGATTTTTCAGTTTGGAAGGTGAGCCAGTTGCGGTTTTAGTCTAAAAAAGGTCTAGTTTTACTGTTGAGAGCAGAAAGTGTGTTATGATGAGTTGTGAGTGTTTTTTTGATGTATTAGGTTGTATTGGAAGGCTACAAAAGCTGTTTTGACGCTGGTTGATTTAATGTTGACCTGTTTGGTGGAGAGTTGGCATTGGATTTGTGTGTGTGTGTGTGTGTGTGTGTGTGCTGAACTGTACAGTATGTTGCTGAGTGTGATGGCTCTGTTGAGAGCAGACTAGTTCCTCTCGCTTTTACCCGCCACATCTGTTATACATTAAACTACAGCTGTAGTCTTTCCTGAAAGACACTTACACACATGTGCGCGCACACTCAAAAGGCACGCAGACAGAAAAAGGAAGTAAATCAAACCGCTGCTCGCTTATGTCAAATGTGACATTTTCTCTATCAGTAGAGATTCACTCAGCTGTCAGTTATTTACAGCTGTTAGTAAGAAAAATAGAGAAAAAAAGGAGCTTGGGGGGGAAAAACTGTGCCAATTTTAAAAACACATATAATCCATTAATATAGATACTTAAATATATTACATCAAGACCATAACTCCTAAATATAATTTATCTTGTATGGTTTTGCAGCTGCTTCACTCACACTCTGAGCATCATTCATTAGGCCGGGGATTCAAATCATTTTGAGATTAATACATTAAGTGCTGTCTGCTCAAGAGCCCCACCCATTCAGCTTTTACCTGACCACCTATATGAAAAATGTCATTCCAAAAATTTCACGCAAAACACTTCCAGAACACTTGTCTCCAAATGTTTCTTTGCCTGTATTAGTTCAATGAGTTCTGGCAATGTTGTTTGCATCTGTGTTCCCTTTGCGTTTCATGGTAGGTAGCAATGCTTACCAGATGCTTCTGGGACGTGCTCTGACTATTAAAACATATTTAAAGTCAACATAATTTAACTGATACCACATTGAACTCGAAGAAAACTTGTGAACTTAAATGTAACAGTGCTTCAGCTTCTCGCATAGAGCAAAACAAAGAAAAACAAGTCAGCACTGCAAGGTGCTTTTAGAGTCTTGAACCTACTTCTGAAGTAAAATACACAAGCAACTTCTCTGCATCGCCACTTGATCCTCCCTGAAGATAAATGAAAACTTTGGTCCATGCCGACTTAATAAACACATTCTATCACGCAGCCAAAACTGAGGATGCTTCTCAAGTTCTGCTGAAGAACGAGGTTGAAACAGTTGATTGTCAAATAAGTTTTTTTTTTTTTTAAAAAGTACAAATTATCTACATTACATTCCCATGAGATTACATTAACAGATACTGAAAAACAGCCCATTGAATTTGGCTCTGGCAGGTGTGTTTATTCTGCTGTATAAACTGAAAAAAGAAAAGGCGGGAGCTAGAGATAAGGGATCTGTTTGTGTATCTTCAGCTGAGAGGGAGGATGTGGTGCTGAATGCAGCACATACTGTGCAAATAATGCTTTCAAACCATATTATATTCTCTCTGGTGCGTTCTTTTCTGTTTCATTCAGTTCAAATGAATTGAATAAAAAGAGTACTTACTTTCCTCACTGTGCCTGATTTTAGAAATGGAGCTTGCTGCTGCTGACTAGAACAATTAATTTACAAGACTGTGGTATAGATTTTTCATTCAATTTGAAAACATACTTTTATTATTACACAGATGCTGATCTAATGTAATATGAAACTCTAATTCTGATTACAGTTGTTACAGTTTCTTCTATTCACACTTTAACTGAAATAGCATTTCATTCTTTTTATGTCTCCGTCATCAGAGCGTACCAACTCTAAACCAATCCTGACTGGTACTCACCCAGTCAACACCACAGTGGACTACGGAGGAACCACGTCTTTCCAGTGCAAAGTCCGCAGTGATGTCAAACCAGTCATCCAGTGGCTTAAAAGAGTTGAGCCTGGTGACGAGAACAAGTTCAACTCCACCATCGAGGTACGCACATTTACACACACGTGCACTGCTTCAACCAGTATTACCAGTCATGTTAAACTAATAATATCTGACGAGGTTCAGTTCACAGTTTGCTTTTAACAAAGTACTTGGCGTGAATTGTTCAACAAAGTTTTTCTTTATTTGATCTCATTCAGGTAGGGGACCACCGCTTTGTGGTTCTGCCTACGGGGGAGGTTTGGTCCCGTCCTGATGGATCCTACCTCAACAAGCTGCTGATAACCAGAGCCAAGGAGGAGGACGCTGGCATGTACATCTGCCTGGGAGCCAATACTATGGGTTACAGCTTCAGGAGTGCCTACCTCACTGTGCTACCAGGTCAGAGGAAGAGAGAAACTAACATGGACACATAAAGAGATAATAGTACATGATTACGTGTATTTATTATCTGATTTACAATACTACAGAGGAAAATATTTGACCAAAACTATTGTATTTTAATGCTGATGCTGGGTAAATATTTGTCACTATTTGCTCGCCTTTAGATACTTTCCAAGACTGCACATCCAAAACCGTAACAGTTTTCACAGCTGACTTTATAAAACTGTTTTTCTGCACCTGTTTTTTTATCTTGTAACTATAGATTGTCATATTTGCAATTGTTTTCCTTTTTTAACATCCTTATCTCTCACTCCTTCGCAGATCTGAAGCCCCAAAACAACCCTGTCCCCACAGCAATATCCCCGAGTCTCCCCTGGCCTGTCATCATTGGAATACCAGCAGGCGTCGCCTTCATCTTAGGCACCGCCCTCCTCTGGTTCTGCCAATCCAAACGCACCTGCTCCTCTTCCTCTTCATCCTCCTCTGCTCTTCCCGCTGCCCAGCGTCTCCCCGTAGCCAATCGTGACCGAGCCTGCCCAACGCTGCCTCCTCAACCTGCCAATGGGGATAAAGATTGTCTTTCTTACGAGGACTACATTGCCCATCAGCAGCTGCTCCTGACTCAGGGAGGCGCTGGATTGGCTCCCAAGGTCTACCCGAAGATCTACACGGATATACACACGCACACGCATTCACACGTGGACGGGAAGGTGCACCAGCACCAGCACATCCACTACCAGTGTTAGCAGTGAGGCTAGCAGCAAGCTTTGGTGTTTCACATTCAACTCTTACAGCCACAACAGTCCACACTGACTACAGAGCATAGAACAAGGAAAGCCACATGCAAAGAGCCCATGCGGATTTGTATAAAGGAACATGGGATCACGCAGCTCTTCCTCATTCTGCTGCAGCCACATTATTGTGAACACATGGACTCAAGACAAAAACAATGAAGAATGTAAAGAAAGAGAAGAAAAAAGTGCATCACAAAGAACCTTATTTTTAGCCATCAGCCATTTAGCCATCTGGGAGCTAATCAACAAAGGAAAAATATGTTTTACTCAAGTATGTTATTATGTCGCATCTCTTCTGTAGATAAATAAATCTCTCCATATTTTGCTTGAGGCCCCTTTTGAAGCAACAATGAACTCTGCAGCTTCAAGGTAACTCAACCACTTTGGTCCTGTCCATTTACGTCTCTGTTCTTTAAGACGCAACCACAATCTCCTCAGTAACAGCAAGAATACAGCTCGCTTACACTACAAGGCTCCAAATATAGCTACTCCTGTATATAGTGGAATATGATTATATAGCATTTAGCACAGTACTTCATCCTGGGTAATCTATAAAGAACAATATGACGTGTGTAATGTAATAGCTTAATTTCAGAGTATATCTCAGGCGTCAGCCCAACTGAGCCATAACAACCACAAATCAAGACAAACTTCACTGTATCCACACCCTCGGCAAAGATGGGGGCTGCTGTTTTCTGCTTCTGCCAGGCCGACAGCCACTCTGATAAATGTCCAGCTGCTATCTGGGTACTGTGTGAAAAAGAGCTGATGACAAACTGAGTTACTGAGTTCAGACAGCGCGGATCTCTATGAATTCTAGCTGCAGCTACAGAGCGATTTCTGCTGCAACCAAGGATTTCAGTTGCAGAAGTAATCATTATATCTGTCCTAACTGACCGTTTCTGCCCCTTTTCTTTCTGGAGAATGTTGGCATTTCCTGTTTTACATCATCGCCTTTTCAGTTTTGTTTGAGGCTCGCTGACTTTAGAGGAGAGGATGAAGAGTCAGTTCTTCTCATGTCAGATGTTCGACCTCTTTAGCCAACAGCGCAAAGGGATGGTCAACAATGCTGTGGTGTAAAAAGGTGCCTTCAAAGAATCGTTTCCCGATTTCATGGATTGCTAATGGATCATTGGATATGTGACTGATTCTCGTTAATCTTTTAAATCTCGGTGACTTACGGATGAGACTTAAAGCACTCAACTCTCTTTTAGTGCCACACAAGATGACCTGGGGTATAATTGAGCAGAGTTTGCATGTGCTCTGTCCACAGATGGTTTGTTACAAGGCAGAGGGACTCGTTTGTTGTCTCCTGTTTTCATTTAATGAAGAAAAATTATGGATAAAGGGGCTGCCGTCCCAGCTGCAGGGACATCTGTTACCCCGATACAGAAAATGGAAACTGTTGCAATCACTTGAAAGGTAAAATGATGGTAAACAGCCTGTAACGGAATCAAATATTAGTATTTTTACCATAAAAAGTCAGAGCCATATATTCTGCAGAAAGTCTTTCATGTGGATTATTAACTGTGATAATACCCACTGATTAGCTACAAGTTAATAAACTTCTCTTTAACTGTTTTCAGTAAATTCAAGGATATATATCACTAATTTTATTGACCACCTTGTTAATGTGGAATAATGGGATCTACAAATGTGGGTTTTAGGCCTTATCTTGCCATTTGATTACAACTTGGTCTCAAGTTAATGTCATTTGAAAGCTCCCAGACACTCTTGATATACCTCCACAGGTGTTGTTATTCATTTAGGCTGATTAGACTTCTTCTCGGGACCGTGTGGATGTGATTTAATGTTTCCTTCTAGTTTTGTTGCACATTTTAAGGTGGGACAACTAAAAGTTGTAAACTTATTCCCATCGTAGCTCCTCCTGGCTTCATCCTGACCAGAGTATTAATCAGCCAAACTGAAAACACCTGTGTGGGAGTGCAGAGCCTTTGATGTGTAAACGAGGTCATCAGCAGCTGTTATGAGTAAAGCAATTAGTACACAATATAGATTATCACAGAATTCGTTGTTTTAGAAGCCATCATACACTCAAGATGGAAAGACGGGATTTAAAATTGAGGTCAGATTTGTGAGGTGATTGTTTCATCATGAGAAAAAATCCCAATAATTTAAAAGAAAATGTTTTAAGCCCATAAAACTGTTTTTCACTAGATTTCTAAATCTGAAGATTACTTTTTAAAACTGCAAATACTAAAGAATAAAAATCACAAAATAATCTGTAAAATTAGTGGCAGTTTTCACAGTACAGTAGCTTGCTGGATTTTCTTCTTGGAAAGTGTTACATAACATTCTGATTCCCATTTTTTTATGTTCTTTCTTTCTTTCTCTTTGTGTATCAATCAATTGCATCAATGCTCTCAATGCTCCTGTTAAGTGTCGGGAAGTCTCCCCATGCCATCCTCTGATAAACTCACGTAGATTGACCCCGAACATCATTGGAAACCAGCCGCAACAATCCTTTTCAGTACACATCCGGTTACAACAGACTTACTCTTTCACTCTTGTGTGTACTTAAGAATGTGACCACTACATAAAAACTGTGCAACGTGACGAGATAAGATTCAGGTTTCAGCTGTTCAACATTACAGCGCTCTTTGAAAGACATGCTCAGCAACATTGAAACAGTCAAGTGACTCTGCCCACAGATGTTTAAATACATAAAAAGAGAAAAATGTATAAATGTGACATAAAGAAAGAAACTGTAGGCTTGCCATGTACTTTGTATTTACATTAAAACATCTCCCCTCTGCAGACCCTCTTTAATACTTCCAAAATACAAGAGCGACAACTTTACAAGGGTGTGTTTAAATAACCATGTGACGGGAAGTAATATATTAAAATCACCTGGTTCATCATCCAGTTACACAAGTTCTCTTCGGGCATAATTTTTTAAATCCAAGCAGGAAAACTTACAAATATATTTATATGGATAAAATCCATATTCCCGTTTTAGTATGTCATCTACTGTACATCCTGAAAAGAACAGTAGGTGCAAACCACAGCTTTAAACTGATGAAGTTACAAGAATTAACTGCCAGTCAAGCCTGCAGTCTCTTTCTTTATCAAGTTCCTTCGAGAGAATTTGTTTGACACCTGTGAAACTCTTTTACCCAATGATATGACTTTTTTATATAGAACATGCAACCTGCTAAATTAAAGCACACCAGGTCAACAAAGAAAATGCATTCTGCTATCTTAATAAACGGCGGACTGTGTTCACTTATATGCCTATTAACTTTAACTGAAAATAGCTCTTCAAACATTGCATTAGTTGTTTTTCTTGTCCTCCCGCATCTATTCTCTTTTAAAACATCTGCCGACAGAGTCACCCTGAACAACAGCTGGAGTGTGTTTTTTTTTTTTTTTCTCACTACAAAAGCTTAATTTTCTCTTCTGATGTTGGAGGGTGTGGAAAAGTTGCCAAACAGTAAAATTCTCCTCAAACTTTTCTTAGATCAGTTTTCCCTCATTTCTCATGTTAAACCCATGTAAGTTTTATGTGTCAAAGCTAATGGACTGCCAATAGACAGACTGTGTATATGTGCACTTACCACTAGTATGTACATGGAATGAGATTAGTGTTGAAATAGAAGATGTTAGATAATTTAGTGAGAATGCTTTGGACCATACAGTAGCTCTAGCAACACATTGGCCCACAAAACATTGTAAATCCTAAATTGTCTCAAGATTCAAAAGGGTAAAGTGTATTTCTAATTTATTTTCTTTTGACATGTTTTTTTTTTTTCATATAATTGGGCATTATACTGCATGAGTGGATTTTGTGTTATAGTCATAATGTAAGCTATGTAGCAAATACCATGTTCATGTCATTGTAAGATACTGTATTTATACGTGCTGACAGAATATACGAAATTTTATCGATAATCTTTGTATCGACAATCTTGTACAGTCTAACGTCATTTAGGTCAAATTTTTGTTTTCTCCCTTATTAATCATGTTATTGGTGCCATTAAAAAGTTAAATCTGTGCAATATTGTCTTTGTTCTTCAAGATCAAAGCGTCTTGCAAAGTCTGTTTCTCTCTCTCTCCTCCTTCAATCCTCTACCTGTCTCGTTGTCTCATATTCAGAGATGGATTCCAGTCCAGTCCAGTACAATACCTCACAGTGCCATGGGACTGTCTTTAAGTGAATGTCCTTCTCTAAATAGTTGTAGCTCTTCAATTTTGAGAGCTGCAGCCGGCGTTTCATCTGTCAACATGTCTGTCTGGAGAGATGACAGATGGACAAGCGTTGCGTGCAGATGGAGGGTGTGAAGGCCCAGCGTCTCTCCCTCTCTGACTCATTTAGGAGAGGAAGATGATGAAAGAAAACACTGTTGAAAGGACGGGGCACGGCAAAGGGGTGGAGGCTGGCAAAAGGTCAGAGTAAACCACAACAACTTCAGTTTTTTAGCAACATTCGGTTAGAGTTTCTGCGCTGTACGTCTCAGAGAACTCGCTGTGAAACATTCTTGCACTTTGCGGTGATGAAGTTTCTTTAGGTGACGCCGTTCAGTTGGTTTTTTGAGCTTTGGTGGCTTTCACTGATCATCCAGAACATCCCTACTTTTGACTTTCCAACAAAACATGTTAAATTAGTTATTAAATTAAATAAATAGTATTCAATTGTTTTTTAATTATTGTTTTGGCCACTTTGGGGGTATAGCAATAGCAGAACAAGTCAACATGACTAACACACTGCCTGTACACACCAGCAAACATGGAGCAACATTAGCATTCATTTGGAGTTGTATTTCTAGCCGCCCAACAAATTTAAGTCCAATCTGCACTCTCCTTTTGGTCTCTAGCTATTGCTGAGGGAAATATCTGAGTCCTTAGCTGCTAAATGCTCGGCTACATTAGCCAGCTAGTCGTTAATTTTGTCTGTTCATCATTTTGTGCTGGGAAGGTAGCGTCCAGTGGGTTTATTTGAGTTTTTTTTTTTTTTTTTGCTGCTTCAGTGAACTAGATTGATGAGTGCGGACATGAACTGAGACTGAACCGGTCTCCAGTAAATTTGCTGGCTGTAAAACCAAAACAATGAGCTCAAAGATGCTGAAACGCCCCAAAGAGCTGAGAGGCACCGTAGAGGCGGGTGATAATTCTCTGTGCGTTTGTAACAAGAGATCCCTGTCACATTTCACATGTCATTTGAACCATTATTAATATAGATATATTGATTAGTGCTGCCCCTGACCTCTGGGCCTGTGCCTGACAGAACTGGGCCCAGTTTCCTAAAATCATCTTAAGGCTCAGATGATCTTAGTCCCATTGTAAATCCATGGGCCAAGCTCATTTTAGCCTTAAAATGCTTTTGGGAAACTGGCCCTGTTCTGTAATCCATCCATGCTCAGCTGCCAACTCAGATCTTCCTCTAGTTCTTCCAAAATAAAAAATGCTTAAAAAGTGTTATAGAGGAAAGGACAGCAAAATTAAACTTCCCCAAAATGTATCTGTAATCATTTTGTCTCCTTTATTTCTCCAAATTTTATAAGTTTAATCAGATATCAAATATGTATTTTTTTATAGCAAATTAGGACCATTACTGTGGACTGTTATGTCATAACTTTCTGGTTTGTAAGCTCAAAGACTGAGGAAGCGATTGGGGGAATAATGAATATGGAGGGGAAAGGAAAAAAAATTAAGAAAAGGAACAATGAAAACATACAGAGAAGAAAACTACCTCACAGGAATTTGTGGTTTTGAAGTTTTAACAAAGTCAACAGTTACTCATGACTATATGACTAAATCCAGATTTCCATGCATCTGGTGAGCTTCACGAGTGATAAATAAATAGCAGAGGTAGTTATATTTAAGATGGAAAGCTGTGAAAAACATATTATATTCAACATTTTTGTTAACGTGAGATAAGAGGAGGACAAAACTGAGCTGATAAAAGATACTGTACATGGCAAATGCTGTGTCTGACTTTCCCCGAGATGTTTTCATCCTTGACATTCAACTCTCATTCTTTACTTATCTCAGAGATTAGACTTTTCCTGCTTTTGTGTGTGTGTGTGTGTGTGTGTGTGTGTGTGTGTGTGTGTGTTCCTGGTTATCTCCTGTGAATTTGATTGACTCGAAGAGTTGGAGGGAGGAGGAAAAGAGGAGGAAAAGATGAAGAAAAGCAGGATGGAGGAGGATGACACAGAGCTGAGCTGCTGACAGATGTGTTGAGCTCACCCCTGCTCTGCGCTGATGAGAGAAGATGAGAAAATGGAGGGGAGATCAGTGAAGAGTGTGGACGTGTCGAATGAGAAGGGAAAGAAATGTGCAGAACAGGAAGAGACAAGAAAACATCACTGAGGCCCAGTACCTTCTGCCTTGACTGTCTCTACTTTGATTTTCATTTGGATACCTGAAACAAAAATCACTGTTGTTAAAGCTTAGATGACACTATTATTGAGAGTGACTTTGACTTCCATTAAATGTAAGAACGTTCAGTTGCTTCATGTAAAACAAAGAATATACTGTATTGTTTTGCCACACAAAGAAGCATTCACATGTGTAGCCTTTATTTAAAAGTCTGGTTGAGAATATTTTCCAACAGGACAAGAAGTCAACAAGAAAGTGCCACAACAATAAACACATAAAACATGAACAGGCCAAAGATCCTGTTACAGACACAAAAAAGAGCCAAGATTATCCAGTCAAAACATGCATGCCTGTATTCGAAGTCTCAAGTGACCGTCCAAATAATTTAGAAACAAAAACATGAACTAATCCATTGTGTAACCACGAATATTAAGACTATATGCTGTTTCTTTAAAATCTAAAGCATGTTGGTTAAGGATAAACCTCTTGATATTTGACCCAAGCGTTTTTTTTTATAATACAACAGTTCAGAATTTCTTCCATTTCTCAATACCGAACGTTTTTGTGTGCAAAGTCTCAATTGCAGATTTTGAAATCATCTTGCATAGACTGAGCTTTTTGCTTTGTGGTGGTTGGGTTTGTTATTTGGACCCGTTACGTCCTCATTATAAAAAAGTCCCAGGTGGGATCTGCCAGGCTTATATGGTTCTCAAGAACCATAAAAAGGACACATTTATGTTGTGAATGTTGTGGAAGTTTGGTAGGAAAGAGATGAAGTATTATGAAGTATGAATTTCAAAAAACAAATATAGGGAAAGAATAATAATATATAAATAAGTAATATACATAATAATTTGACCACACTGGATATATCTATGGTTCTTTAAGAAGCATTTTTGCTCTCACTAAACATTGAGGAGGATGAGCTGTTGTTGGTTTACGTATGAATACACTGAAATCCTTAGCTCTTACCTCTCTGTCAATAGTAAAATTATGTCATTTTAACAGCCCAAACATAGAAAAAATGTCGAGGGGTGCTTTAACTTAAAGGTGGACGCTTAAAAAGGTTTCTAAAAAAATGGAAACAAGGAAATAAATTATAACAGAAAAAAAGCTTTAAACATTTTTGCCAGTTTTTGACTGGAATTTTTTGAGAATGAATCCTGTAGCCCTTCAGCTTTTGCGGTTAGCAGGCCTTTCTGCTCCAGTGTGTACCACTGTGTGGCTGGCTCGGCAGAGGGCTGTGAATTCACTGAAGACATTCCTGAGCCATTGAGATGTAGGATGAACCTTTTGTTGGGTTAAGGTCACAGGGTTTTTTTTCTTTTGACATGAACTTTCAGAAAATAGTACTAGTTTCACGTGGAAAAAAAGTGTTTATACTTGTTTAGTGGTCGTTTTAAGCTGCAACTTAAATAGTTTGACTTCAATAACTATAAATAATCTGATGCATCTTTAGTTGCTTTATACCAATAGATACTAGATATATAGTGGGTTTTGCAAGTCCTGTTTTCTCAGGATGTTTTGAGTGTTTGCTTGCTGCTCTTTTTAGGACGCTGTCCTCTGCTGCAACCACACTTCTTCTGTGAGTCAATAAGAGTCAATAAGGTGGTTGCATTTTGATACAAATTTTGTCCATTGCCAGGGCAAATGTTTAGTCCTTTAAGCCTTGTGGTCTTGCAGGACCTTTTGCTTGCTTGGGGAGGGTTCTGGTGTGCGGTTGGCTGGTTAAAAGGGTGTGAACCCATAGAGGAGATTCCTGGGCGCTTGAGTCAACAGCAGCTGTGGTTGGTGATGAAGAGAAGCTGTCCAAAAAGCTTTTTACCGGCAACTGCCTTTTCACTGTGAAAGGGCCGCTCAGGTGAATGGAGTCAGTGACCATGAAGGGCTCACACACACGCACACGCGCACACACACACACCTGGGAAAAAAATCATGCACACAGACACCCAAGGAAGACACCTACGTATATATACACACTGACACCCTTTAGTAAAGTGCATATGGAACATGTGCACACAGCTACACATGGAAGTTTGCACACAGATGCACAGACACAAAAGCACAGATGAATGCATCCCGCACGCACACACACACACACACACACACACACAGACAGATGGGAACAACACAGACACCTGGCTGGCATTGAAGCGCTGTTCTGTTTGCATACCTCTCCCTCTTCTCTCATCCTCCACACAGCCACAAAGCTGCCATTAAAACAAGGAAAACAAAAACACACAAAAAAAAGAGGCTAAAAGGGGGCAACAGGCGGCTTCCATCCTTCTTCCACCCATCCCTCCCTTCTTCTTCCCTCCCTCGCTTTCTCCGCTCCCTCTGTACCAAATGTTTACCTTCCCCCCGTGAAAAGAGAGGGATGTGGACAGACAGGGTGAGAAAAGAAAGAAATCTGGCAGAGGGGAAGGGAGCCAAGGCCTTTAAAGTCTGCCACAGAGCCGTGACAAAAGCCTCCTAATCTCGGTGTTGTCTTTCGGCCCCTTTTTCTCCCCGCACATCCTGCCAAGTGTGTGTCTGTGTGTGCGTAAGAGAGAAAAAGACTGGAAGAAAGTCAGAGTCAGTGTGTGTTATGCAAGCAAGAGTGTGCGCGTATTTGTTTGAGAAGGTAGTAAAAATGGCAAAGACGAGTTGTGTGAAGAGAGATTGTGTGTGATAAGGACGTTGTGTGTCTGCAAATGTGTGTGTATGTATATATATGACAGGAAAGGAATCTTTCCACAGCCGTGCTGACATCACTCAAGCATGCATGGGACAGTTGAAGGAGGCCGGGCCCCTTCAAAGGCAGCAGCCTGCCTGCCTTCACATGTGGGATGCCTGTGTGTGCGTGTGTGTGTGGAGGCTCATTGAAAACAATACGAGTGGTCCCGCTCACCCATCCTCACCTGTTTCTCTTTGACTCATAAACCTCCCCTATTCAGCTCTTTTCCTCTAAAATGCAACATAACTGCCTGTGTGTGTGTGTGTGTACACAACAATTCCTCATTCTCATCTTTTTCACCCTCTACAAAAGCAGCAGATGTGAATAGATGTGTGTGTGTGTGTGTGTGTGTGTGTGTGACCTCCTGAGCGTCCCTTCCTCATCCTGTAGATCCCTATCAGTGGCAGCTGTGGTCCAAAGGCCTTCACACACAGTAGAAGAATGCATACTGAAGCTATCATGATATATGAAAGGCTGATAGACTACAGTGCCATCTACCGGCTGATCAATTTAATATCAGTTCAGTGCAGTGTACAATAACTCTGTAATTGAGGTTTCACTCTGCCATCCACTGAAGGAAAGGTTTATATTCATGATGCTAGGGCTTTGAAATATGACTGACATTTTTATCAAGATATATTTGATCATATTTTCTGGTATATCAATATACATCATGATATGGCAGATGTATAGTAGTGCTATGTATAGTAAAATGATATTCAAATACTCAAACAGGAGTAAACTTGGTGCACTAGCAAGTATTTCTGGCAGCAGCACGGTGTCTGTGGGATGGACTCAAAACAAACTGCTGCGCTCATGTTCATTATAATGATGGAAAATGTCTCCCAGTGCAACTTTGTGGCTCAGTAATGTGTTTTTAATAGTTGTTGGGTGATTTGTTGACAACAGGAAAATTAGAGAGTATCACCAGCCTTATCCTTTAAAAGATGGGCTTTGTGCCGTTGTCATATATGAATGATTTTGGGAGAAATTTTGCCATGTGATGGTTGCTAATAGCAAACGGGGGAAGAAAAATGCTCTGTAGCATGCCTGGATTTAAATGGAGAATATTCCAAGAAATGACGCACCAGGATGCTCTAGACCAATAGTTTCCAACCTTTTTGTGACCCCTTATAGCCAAGCAACTCATACTTGTGACCTCTTATCACAGGTGAGATACGAGTGTGTCTATGAGGTGTGACCAGTTCAACCTCTGTGGTTGAAAGTCTGTTTCACCTCTGACTGGTTGGGTGTAGTCAGAAGCGTGCTCTGATGCACCTGAACCACAGCCAACAGTGACGTCAAGGTGTACTGACACACCCTGGAGTGCACTTTTACATCACTGTAACAAGGTGAGAAGTTAAACCACTGGAGGTCAGCAAAACTGGCTGGGTTAAGTTGCTCTTTAAAGTTTGTTAAATCTTGAAGTGGCAAAACTCTTCAGCAAGTAACATAAAATCTTCTTTCCTACCTTATTAATTATCTAATGACACCTCAAAGTTATCTTGTGACCCATCAGAAGTACTTTTGGTACCTTTGGTTTCTTGGTGGATGAAGATATAAATATAAATATATAAATAAACCTCCCTGTTGCCTTTTTTGTTACTTGTCAAACAAGAAGGTCTTCATCAGTCTTCTTTTGTTGTTTTCAGCGTGTTAAACAGTAAAGTTGATGGGCATCACAGATTATATATTATAGGCCTACACAGGAACACTTTCTGCACAACTCAGAGAGACAAATAGCTCCGGTGTGAAATCATTTAGTTAATGTCATGTCTTGCCTGGAGGGGATTACACTTCCAGCACCAAAGGTTCAAGACTGAAATACTGAGTGACAAAGTGTGAAATCTGGATCAGATTAAGTGAGAAGCTTCTCTCTCTCACACACACACACACACACACAGAAAGATGGAGATGGAAAGGGAGAGACTGAGAGGGAGAGAGAGGGAGGGAGGGGTGGACAAGCTGTGAGAACACGCTGCTGAATAATTACCACTGACATCAGAATAGTTTTCTTTAGCTCTCTGAAGTGGCAGGGCTCATTTGTACAGCCTGGAGCCATACAGAGGTGTGTGTGAGTGTGTGTGTGCAGAAGAGAAAGTCAGAGAGATAAAAGGAGAGAGGGAGAAAGAGATGACTTAGTGTGTGAGAATCCACGAGTATCCAGAATTATGTGACTTTTTAAAAAAAAAGAAAGGTGCAACACGTGTGTTATTGCTGGTATTGTGAAAGGTACACAAGAGATCACCCAGTATGTGTGTGTGCACGAGGGAGAGATTATTCTGATTTAGTCTTCTCCCTGTCAGTGTGTGACACCATGACAGCTTAGTCTGCCTCAGGGAGCCATTTCTCTCTAAGTGGACCTTAAAAAACAGGAAACGAGTTCAAATCCCACTGGAGCGCAGAGGAGGATCAGGCCTACTGACTCTCTACAATACATACACATACACCCACACGCTAGTAAGTGCCTGAACATAGCGTGTGCAGACCTAGAACACACACACACAGTCACACCTGAGCCCTCTTCAATAGACACCATTCACCACCCTGACAACCAGGGACAATAGAGGAAAAAAAAAAAAAAATGCAGGTCGACAAACAGAGAATCTACCTGTCTGAACACATCAAGCCGTCCTCGACACCCGCTTCACCGCATCAGCTTTTCTTTGCTGCGATGACTTCAGGTGATATCATGTTTCTATATGGCTACACTTTTCTTTGCCTTCACTTGCAGCTGTTTTGTAACACATTTGAGGGTGAAATCACAAGTCAGAAGTTACATCCAGCAGGCTGGGAGAGCTGAAGCTATTGTTGAGGGTTTTTTCACTACAGTACTGGTGCCTAAAGGCTTTCTGGAGCCTGACTCTGTCAACCTTGAAGTCTACTCTTGTCTTCTTTTAGAAGACAGTAAATGGACGTATTTTTTTGTGAACATAATCCCAGTTTATCTTTGTAAATTGAACAGGTGCTGGCGTATTAAAGCGAGTCAAACTGTGCCTTCGGCTAAAGGCTTGTAAGGCTCTGCTGGTCTGTAGGTCTCTCTGCTGGATTACTGGAAGCAATTCACTTTCAAAACAACTCAGCTAAACAATTATGTAAACAAATGACCTGTAACTACATGACCAGTCACCAACACAGAAACAACTGTACTCGATTTCACCTGGATATCTGCAGTATGACGTCAGGGTGACAGTTAACTTGAGCCAGAAAAACTGGAACAAGGCTTGTTTCATTATTTTATCAGTTTAATTGATTTAAACTTGAAATTCAACACCACAGAATCTGAGTTATCAATACACTGTATAGGTTCGAGCTGGGTACATTTACTTTTACTTGTGAATACAAGGTCGTTAAAACACAACACACAAACAGGCTGGTGACTCATTTTTGGTTGTGAGAGACATAAATACCTCTAGAAACACGTCAGTGGTCAGGTGTAGTTCTTGGAGAGGCTTCGTGACAGTTTATGTGTGTGTTTGTTAAGGAGGGGGGCAGACCAGGGAGGACATAGAGGAGTGTCTGAAGGAGGGCAGAGGTTTAAAGATGGGAGACTTCCACCCTGAACTCCGGCCATATGAAATATCTGGGGTCATCGGCATTCCCTGAAAACGACTGGGAGAGGAGAGGAGGGTGCAGGTGTATTTCAGTGAATAACTTTTAATCACTATTTACACTACAAGAAACATCATCAACTAATGAGAACAAAAGGTTACTCCTCCAACAAAGAGAGATGTTCTCTCCAGCTCCAGGCTACTCTGAAAACTGTTTCCAATCAAGGTTAACCAGAGAGGCCATGCACGCGGGGTGCTTCTAGCCACGTGATGCCACATACCAGCCATCAGTAGTCAGAGCAAAATCAACATGAAGTTGATTGCAGCCTTCCAAGTTTCCAAATTCTCTAAACCTTTTATTTAAAACACCACATTTTTGCATGTCAAAAATGATGCTTGTAGAACTGCAACACACACTGCTTCATTTTACTAAATCAAATCATTTTATTAAATGTAGCTATTCGACTATAGTCAGCTATATTCATGCATTTGCAGCCTCTTGTAAGGCCAAGTTGCTCACAGAGTCAATGTTAAGTAGAAAGTTAGGATTATTCTGCATTAGTTTGACATTAATATGATGCCTATGATGAATGAAATTAGTCACCTGACTGTGGCTGAGCGTGCTGAGTGGTTGGCCAATGTGCTTTGATTGGATGATCTATGAGGGATGGTGCCTAAACATAACACCGAACAGATCCATGGTTAATGCTTCACACAAGTCATGCAGATGATAATGGCTTATAATGATTTTAAAAATGCATGAGATATTTCAGGGTCATTATAGGCTTATGTGTCTCATCTTCAGATTAGCTTGCTGCAAGTTTTATTTGGAAAATCCTCCAGGAAGGCAAGATAAATGGGTGAGTCATTTTCCAGAGTAATTAGTATCTCACAGTATTCACTTCACACAAACTTAGAGTAGAGGTTGCTACCCAAAAAAGGAAAAACATCTACGGCATGTACACAAGCCTAGAATACAGTTAGCTTTATAACAAATGGTGCATGTCATCCTTATCTTATAATAATCCTAAATGAAATAAACTGTAAAGCATTTTAAATAGTCCAATCAATCTGCTGCTGGTTAAATATTATGATTTTCTTCAATACAATATTTATTTAACCAAACACTCACACAGATATAGCGAGTATCTATACAATCCTAATAGCATTTGAGGGCTGTCACCTAATTTGTTCCCCATAACGGAGGTCAAATCCCTTAAGGGACTAAATCACATAATCAAAGAGGCAGAACTCAGCAGATATAATCCTAAAAATAACAACAGTCAACATCTGTATTAGTTCAATCACTGTGGGTGGTCAACCATGAGGTCTATAACCCCAAAACACGGTTGGGTTACAGGATGGTTTTGTCAGATGATTACAGTGCTATTATGTCTGTTTCAGTGTGGCACCTCATTCATAAACGTGCAATTCTAGACACATACCTTCATCAGAGAGAGACACAGAGACAGAGACTTGATTGTGTCATATCCTAGGTGGCATAACATGAGATTTCCTAGTGTCTTCGGTGTATACACATAGCAAAGGGGGTGTAAAACCACTAAACCTAAATTTACTGGTATAATGTTCTATGCAGACACAGACTACACTTCTTGCTAAAGTTAATACCAAACATAAAGGTTTTATGACAGGCAGAGCGAAGCACATACCCATTCGTCCATCTTGTGGAGGACTGATTAATGACACTCTCGGGACAGTGTTAGTCTGAAAGAGAGACACACACAGAGAGGAACATCGCAAATTGTGGCTTTTCATTTGCTTGTTCTTTCAATACTTTTATTCCCCATGTACTTAAGTCATAAATTAAATGTCAATGATGTATGTTCTTCACTGAGCTCAGGTATTATATTAAAACCATAATGGAACTTACTTTCCTGAACAGACTCCTTTCATCCACCTCCATGTTTTCAGCGCTGCCAGACAGGAGAGCATACTTCATTAGTCTTGTTGTGTTCAGTTGGCTGAGCACTGCAGTGGTGCCTGAGCTTTTTTTTTTTCTACACTAAGCCAAATTTCTGTATATTCCAAGGTGTGACATCCATTATGTGAAATACTGACACTTTCTCTTTTAAGGAGAATGCAAAACCCAGTTCCCCACATGCTTTGGTGAACTATTTACCCAAATCAAAAACAATAATCATCACTGTATTTTGAACTCAATCCACTACTATGAAAATGTAAATCTTACAGGCCATTCAGTCTCATACGTTGTCTCAAAATGTCTTATTTTGTGAAACAAAATATATGCTGGAGTGATACTTTTACATCTTTCCAATGCAGTTTTATGAAATTCAGAAATAATGCACATCAAGTGTAGATCAACACCAGTTGATTTTTTTCTTTCTGAAAAATAGGATTCTAAGACTAGTATTATGATGAATAATTATTATAATATTGTGGTCTTGCTTCTTCATTATATAATACTTGTTTGTTTAGGTGATCATCTTACTGAAAACATTGTGGATTATCCCTGCAGAATACCATGAGGCTTTGGGCTTCTCTAAATGAAACTCATGAATTTTGTGAGACTTAATCAAACTTCTACAAATCATTGACAAAAATCAAAGTAATCTATAAAGCACTCTGCAAAATAAAATGTGTTGCTATTAAAATCCATTCAGCTTATGTTCCAAAATTGCTTTGCATGACATCTCTATCAGTATATAAATTATCAATTTACTTTTTAAATCTTTAAATCAAAAATGAATCAACCCTGCTGGAATGGTAGTAACACTGCAAATGGGGTTAATATCCGCTATCCATCACTTAGACTGCTTTCAGTCAGTAGAAAAATCTAAAATCGCTGGGGATAAAACAACATTTGCACTATTAAACTCGGGCAGCCAATCAATCCTGTGTCAACGGTGTCTAAGAAACCCAATAGGGACTCCTGACTAAACCCAAGCAAAGCTTAGCTTATTCAGGTGTGTGTGTGTAGATAGCCGCAGGGCAGGGCAAAGCTATACAGCAGCTAAAGCTAACATAAGACATGGGGGCTGAACCCGGGATATAGCTTGTTTGCTCTGTGAAATACCACCTACATTCTCTCTCTCTCTCTCTTATCTAATAAGGTCTGGGGCATGGTGTTGGGTAAAGAAGGGCAGAGTGAAAAAAAAACGCAAAGCATGTGACGGGATGAAGGGAGAGCAAATCACAGATAAACAGAGATAGAGTGAAGGTTAATGATGTGAATAGATATATTGAAAAATGAGAAAGGGATAATACTCACACATTAGTAGTTGAGGAGTGTCTTGAAAGGGACATTGGGGAGTTATATGGGATCTGTAGGACTGAAGGCAAAGAAGAAAGAGTAACACTATTAACAACCACTGTATCCTATTATTAATGAAGAGACATTAGTGGTTATCTAATGAATCCATGAATATACAAGGCTACTAAATTGTTTGTAAAACTTTGAGTTGGGACAGTTGTCTGGTCAGTCAGCGACCTAACTGGAACAGTGGAGATTCTGGTCCTGCTACATAAATCTGCTAAATTTGCCTTTTCTTCCTGCCACTAGCCCATCATACTTGGCTGTGCATTTTCTTACCAGTATTACTAAGAGACACCATGCAACAAGCTGTAGCCATACTGGCCGGACTTGACCAACATAAGTCTGAATGTTGAATCCTGTTGTGTAAAAATTAGTTTTGAAGCCTCGAGTTTGGCGATTTGACCGTTGCCATCTTTGATTTTTGGAGCCAGAGGTGACCATATGTGGAAGAGAGGATGGAGCTGACCCTAGCGCTAGCTGCCAGCTTGGTTAGTATGGTGCATTTACAGTCTATAGTTAGCTGTCACAATGCTAATGCTAATTTTCGCTAGCGAAAAACGGGTTTAAAAGCATTCAAACAAAATGTACTTACCGGAAAAACTGAACAGCCGACTGCTTAGAGGGTCTTTTAGTACAACCAAACGCGGAACAAGTTTTTTTGGGCGACCAAAATGTTACAGTTAACTTTCATGAACTGAAAACACACTGTGAAATAGAGCAGCTACGCCGATGCTGTGAATCTGGGGTTACGCCGTGGTTACGTTACGTAATCAACGTTGTCACCGTGGTAGCGACTTGTCAATCACAAAGTAGCCACGCTCTAAAGCCTACCCTGCTTTATCGTCTATTTCACTCTAAATGGGACCATAATTTACAAAATGAACATCATGCTGTATTGAAGAAGACTTGAAACTAGCGACTGAGACCATAAACTCATTAAGAAACTACTGAGTTCATAAATCAAATGAGAAGTAGGGTCATCTCATAACTTTCATACAATTTAACTCTTTTTGCAGCCAGTGGAGTCGCCCCCTGCTGGCCATTAGAGAGAGTGCAGGTTTACGCCACTTCCGCATTGGCTTCACTTTTCAGACTGGGAGCTACTCGTTTGACTCACGTTTGTGAGTCCGGATCACAATACTTTTCCTGTTAAGTTGGATTTTTCTCTGTCTTGGTCAACAGTCTCGCCTGTTATCAACATGCAACATTTAGACAGATTTACATTGTTTCCTCTTAAGTATCACAGTGACTCACTATGAACAACAGTAACACAACAGCATGAAGAATTTTGAATGGGAACTATTTTGTGTTTTTGGTCTCAGTCTTGATTTGGACTTGGTCTTGACTTGATCTGGTCAGACTTGGACATGTCTCAGACTAGACTTAAGTGGTCTTGACTACAGCCCTACTTTAGGTAATGTACAGGAGTACACAATACTGAATAATATATGATGATTGTATAGTATAACAGCATGTATATCATGCATAAGTACACTACAATTATATATTTTGTTTATGTAAATAATAATAAACACATTAATATGGTGTCATGCACAGTACAGAGTGTTTGCCATACAGGTCAATATTATGACCAATACAGTCATGAGCTTATTATTTACCTGTCTTATGTCCTTGTGGAGTATGGGAACTGTGGCTCATCTGAGACACTGAAGCTTTGGCACTGAATGAGAACAGGAAAAAAACAATTCAATTCCAGCAAGAGACATAAGTGATGCCTGGATCTAATATAGTTGTCAGTTTGAATCCTGGAATAAGATAAGAACTGAGAACTGAGGACCTCAAGTCAAACAACTTATTTCTTATGTGAAATTTGCATCAAAGGGTTTTTGTTTCTTTAATCATGTCTATCTGTTGTATTTTACAGAACATTTAAAAGGGACTTAGCTGCAGTACTTACACATGATACTGTGTGTGAATGATGGAGATCTTCAGGTTATTTCAACTTTTACTTAAATACTTAAAGATAGCTTTTCTGGCAACTTAAAGACTTGTCCCGTTAAACAGTTTCAGGCCTGGTATTAACAGGCCAGGAGTAGATGTGCCAGGAGTGACACCTAGTGTAAGAGGAGGAATAAGACCCAGCTAGTTGTAAAGAACTTCATATGCTAAGGTGCTTCCAATCCCAAAGAAAACACACTAGCATTTAATTCCAAATAATTGCAGGTTTAACTGCCTCCATAGATCCTCATTTAGCTTTCTTTTACTCTTTTATTTCATAAAAAGTATGATCACTGAGGCATGGCCATGCAGTACAACATATGATGTTTTACACTCAATCCTGTGTGAAGGAGGGGGGCTAGACAACATGGTTGACAGAATGATAAATAAAAATGATATATCAGCCAAATGTTCATAAGCAAGCACATATTTTTAAGGTAATCTAGTTTGTGTACCTGTTAAAGACTTAAAGACTGTCTGATTACCCAGCATAATAGTTGTTAAAGTATTTAAATATAGTCAAATTTACAAGCATTACCATACTGGTTGCACTAAAACATTTTAAGTGAAGCGAAGAATGCTAAAATCTGGAGGGTGATAACTGTAATTTCCATTATAAGAACATCAGGATGTATGTGTGTATCTAATTGGATTTTGCTGTACCTCTGATGCTGAAGAGAGTTTTCCAGCTTAGTGATGTAGGCACTCTGTTCATTCAGCTTCCTTTGACAGGAAAAAAAGAAAACTAAGAAAGGTAGCCAACTTTTCATGAACTTAAGTTAAGAAAGACATATAAAAGTACATCTTGCATACTGCTGGTTTAACTTACTTTGTCATCTGCTGCATTTCTTGCTTCATCTGGCCTAACACATCCTCTAGTTTCCCATTCTGTAATTGTTGGTTAGTGATGCACTAGTAAAACTGATGCGACTATACTCTCAGTAGCATTTAGTATATCGGTTTTAGAAAGCATTTACAAGAGCAAGAAACTAATTAAATCATCCTTTCAATGTGGTTTTTAATTAAATGTCACACAGGTTTTCTACATATAAAAATATTTTTTGAATAGCACCAAACTTCAAAATCATAGTTAATTACCTGCCAAATGAAGAAAAGCAAGACAAGACACACACATACACATCAACAAACCACTGCAGAAACATAACATCTCTTACCCTTTGCTGGTAGTGACTCAACAGTCTCTTTTGATGTCTTGCCTGGAACATTATAACCTGAGGAAAGGGAAGACAACATTATGTGAAATAAATTATATAAAATACACATATATACGCATATATAAATAACTTTACAAAACTTTTAGCACACAAAGCATTTTAAACAGACCGTTGTTGATATTTTAAATATTCTAATAACCACGTCCTAACACTATCATGTCCCAGCAACCATCTGCCGTGTGATGTGAAGCAAGAAAATGACCAAACTTTGCTGATTTCCGTGAAGTGTTTGTTTGCCACAATGTTGATGTCAGAGAACAGGGCCTTCACCTCAGAGCTGCTCTGAAACAAAGACATTTCTCATCAGTGTAGTGACAGTAGGGTTATAAAATTATATCTGTTAGTAAAGTTTTAAATTGTGGCGTGGCAAGCCACCAGAATATGCCATTTAAAGAGAAGAAAAATATAAGATGCTTACTTTGTCAGAAAGAGGCGATACTTGGCATTTTGCATCGCATATTAAACACTTGCCTTGCTTAACTGGAAGCAGAAAAGTACAAAAGAATTTAAAAAATGCATAGTCTCCCAAGGCTCATATCAAATAGAGGACATGTAGAGCCAACATTCAAGAACTTAACATGAAGTTAAAGTCAATGTGTTTTAGCCTGAGACCAAAATATATTATGTGCAATGCCTGGGTCTATCCCAGAGACCCACTGTAAATATTGTTGAGAGTTTGACTGAGATGAGACCCATCAGAAACATAGTGGCCTATTAGTATAATAACTGGCTCTCAAACTGGCATCAAGCTGGGATCAAGGGTCCTCCAAGAGTACTTGAAGGACTTATCAAATGATGAATGGTGTAATTTATTTATTTGAAGATATTACAGTGATGGAGCATTGCTGGATGAGAGCTTTCCTTCTCCGCTCTGTAATATAATGGGCAAACCCAATGTGACAACAAATACTCAAATATGGATCCCTCAGGGAAATACAGTTTAACAGGGAGCTTGTTTGTGTCTATGTGAGGGGGCTTGGTAATGGAAAAGTTTAGTTAAAAGCTCCTGGCTGCAGTACATCTGGTGTATAACTGGGTGATCAGCTCTGCAGTATCACATGAAGTCCAACAGATGTCCCTGTTTACTCACGCTTTCACCTGCCCAGGAGCAGATCTGATTCTTAGAAATGTATCCTAAACGTCACAACATCAATTGTTTTGACTTGGTCAGTAATTTGAATCTGTATCTACCTTTCTGATAGCAAACGCTACAGATTACATGGCCGCAGGATGTCACAGCCAGTCTGCGGTCAGCACTGGGGGAAAGAAAACAGGCGTTGCAGCAGATCCAGTAAGACATTTGAACACCTGCAAAAAAGATTAGTTTTGGTTAGGTTGACCAGCCAGCAACTTTCCTAAGGCTAACTCTTATTGTTAGTGGGAGTGACTTTATTGAGTTATGGTTAACAATTTCAGCTAAGTGGCAGCGTTGTTACAACTGTCACAAAGTAATGTCAGCATTACATCATTTAAAACCTTTTCTGTTTAGGCCAACTTAACAACACGACTAAAATCTTAATAAATTCAGGTACATAGACAGTAGATTTATTAGTTACCTGACGTTAGCTGGATTTATCCCGTAGCAGGTGAAGGTAAATGTTAGTTTAACCTGGGTGACGCTAAGCTAGCTCTATAACTGATCTGACGAAGCTAACGTTAGGTCTGAAATCAGTTGATCATAGCAGCTCTCGATATTATGTCCTAACTTAAAAAAAAACTGAACTCTTATTATAGGCTCACCAGTTTTCTTTTTCTTCAGTTAATTAATTAATTAATCAGTAATAACATTTAAACTGTCAGCCGAACTGTATATTTTCTATGAATTTTGTCTACCAGCACATAACGACGTCAGTTACATTAACGCTAACCGTTAGCTAGGTTAGCTAACTTACCACCATATAATTAACGACTATAGATGGCTGTATATGGCTGTAACGCTCCAAGTCTTTGTGAGATGAGATAGTGAAGAAGTGTGAAGTTGCTTCAATGTTCATACTCTATAAAATGAGAAATAATCACAAAACAGTTTTCATTCATACCTTTATTGTAAAGCGGCTGCGTACACTTTGTATTTGTCATGTAAAGTCCTGTGAACTTTTTGTAAAATTGCACATTATGGAGCGACGAGCGACGTAATTATTAACATACTTTAACAGAAATGTATAACCTTGTGGTGTTCATATTAGCCCAAACTAAACAAGGTTGCAGTGAACTCAAGTCTGGTTTGCTGACCATTAATTAATTAATTAGGGCCACAGAGAAGCACAAAGAATGAAAATACACCATTTAAACAGTAGCGTTTGGTAACATTGTCAATTTGTAATTAAATTGAATTATTATCATGTTTAAGATACACGACCAATATTTTCAAAGCACTGTTGACTGATGTTGCCCAGATCTCTTAAATGCTTTTTTACATACAGTAGTTTTCACCCTTTTCCTCCTTATATCTATGTCACTGGTTGTTTGGCAGAGTTTTTAGTCCAGATATTTCTAGCCATAGGGTATCATGGTTGCAAGCTAAAACATTCACTGGTACAATGAAGTGAACAGGTACAGCATTGACAGGCCAGTGGTTGTCATCAGACCAGCTTCTTGGCGATGAAGAAGTCTTTGAGTCGTTTCATCTGCCAGAAACCAACCGATAGCAGAATGGAGGTCTGCACCACGGCCCACCACAGGACTTTACTGTTGGTGTCCTCACTGATCTGACGAAACGTCTCTTCCTTCTCCTGAATGAAAGATGGGGACAAAAAAGATGAGGCTCAGACTTTAAGTTAATCGGTCTTATTATATAAGCTGGTACCACACTACTCCTGTCCTTTCCTCTGACCTCCCTGTGATGTACCGTAGGTGAACACATGTATTGTCACATTTGCAGCCAGGACAGTAAAAATACTTCTTATTTACCCTCTGGTACTCCTGTTGCCTTGTGATGTACATCATTTGATCAATGAGGTGTCTGAGGTTGTTCTCCAGAGTCTCCATGTTATGTTTGGTCCTGTCAACATTGGGGTCAATTGAATGCTCTCCCATCTGAACGTCCAAATGTAACTTCTGTGTAGCAAGACGGGGGGGAAATTCAGGGATTATTTTCAGAAATCTCTGATTAGTCACGGCTAAAATTTTAACGTTGTCCTCAGTGTGCTTACACTAGGTATACTGCATGTATTGCTGCATCTTTCTCTCTGTTATGAATACATTTTCTGTGTGTGTCAACAGGTCTCACCAGCCTTTCTCGAGTAAAGACAGAAAACTTCGTGGAGTTGGTTTGAAAGCAAAGGTAGTGCTGACCAGAGGCGTGAGCTGTGAAGGTGAATTTGCTAAATTTTCCGTAACGTTTGGACATCAAAACCTAGAGAGTAGGAAAGACACTGTTAAGCCAACTTTTCTTCATCTAAGGATCAGAAACATCAGATGTGGTTTTGCTTCTCTTTGTTCTAATGACAAGAATGCAGCTTTATTCCCAGGTTAAAAATGTATTTGTTTTAGATTTACTGTACATGTGCTGAGGTAGAGCCAAGTATTATATAAATGAAAACTATAAAAACAGAGTAAAACTCGTCCAATATAGCTGTCAGATTGTGTCACTGATGTTCATTCACATTTTTTGGCATTCAAAATGTAATTTCATAGACTGACTTATTCTCTGGGCCATAAAACATTTTTCTATGCCGGAGATCCAAGACAATAATAAAATAGTACATTAGTAGTTACAGGCTCGCTGTAAAATGTAAATCCTGTAAATGATTATGCCCTACGTCATCAATCAAACCATGCACCACTAAGCTTTACGACACTGCATTCAAATGCTTTTCAGCCTTGTTTGTGTTTGTTTTGGATGGGGAAACCAGACAACACATGTTCTAGTGTATCAACACACACATGTTTGTGACTCTGGCTTAGTGATAAACCTTTCCTGTGAGTCCAATACCTCATGGTTTGGGTCTCTGACTGTCACAGTGACGCCAAGGTGAGGGGAGTGGGTGAAGGTCTTCGAATCCCAGGGCTCCAACAAGAAATATCCTGAGGGTAAGAGACACCCACACATTAGAGCATATGCGTACATAATCACACACAGTAGTAGTCAAGGTCAGCACAAAGCTTGTGACATTTGGGATAAAGATTAGATTAAGCTTGAGGAGAAAATTCAATTCATGCATTTTTTACTGGGCTTTGCACTATAAGTCATAATATACAATGTTCATAGATATTAATCTTTACTATATACTTGAAATGTTGTTGAAACAAAAGTTGCACAAGCACATAAAAGCAGTAGCACTTTTCCCTCAACACTTTTAATCACTTTGCAGCGTTTGTACATGTAACATTTTTCTATTTCTATGTGAGTACAATGAGTGGAGCTGATTTTTGAAGTGCAGAGCAATTTGATTTTAGAAGACACTAATTCCTGGACAAGCCAAGTTATAAATGCCCTTTGCACTTGCTATTAAATGAAGTCAAGCAGACATCCGTGTAATATCATGGGAGTTCATATACATTAACATTACTGTGTGGTTCAACAATCACATGACATTTGACAGCTTTTCAAAGCAGAATTCCACATTCATTGCTATTGAGACTGTGAACGACACTCAGGGGCAATATTCCCTCTCCAGGACTCACCGGTTACCAGCATGTCTTCAGGAATCTCCTCAATGATGCATTTTTCTTCTTGTTCCCCGAGATCAAAATACATGGCTGCTGCCAGCATCAGGTAACACTGGAGGAGAAAGCCAGTACCTCGCAAACCCATTTTCAGTTAACAATGAGCTATTAAATTCCAATACTCCTGACAGCGACAAAATGTTTGGCCTGTAGTTACAACTTTTTATAGATCTGCAAATGCAAAGTCAAGATTTAGTTATTTTTCATTGACTACAGCCAAACACCTGCATCCTGTAGCATATATATTATAAGTGAGAGGCTGTAAAGGAGAAAGTTTGAGTGTGAGAAACTCACAGGTGCTGTTTTGTATGACGAGACATTCTGCTGGTTTTTTGACTGGTTAACCTGGGAGCCAATAGCAAAGCTGCTAAGACTAGTGATTGAGTGGGACTGACCAATTGTACCAGATACACAGTATCTAACAGTGTTTGTGTAGCATGAAGGTAGGAACAGTGACACACATTTGGCATATGCAGCAGGTTCTATTGTTATTATACTGAAAATGTCCACCAATTAGCGTATATTAATGTGAGAGCTTTGGGTCAGGGTATAAAACATGTTATTGCTGCAGTAGACTTGTTTCTACCACATGTGGCTGGTCTGCATTCACTACACTAAATGAAAACTGGCAGATGTTGAAATGTGCACTAAGGGATAAAACACTACTTTCAACAAGACGCAAGAGGAACGAGTAAAATATCATAGCAAGTTATTATCAGCTTTTATTGTCCCTCTAAAAAACTCCAGGGCAAAAATATGTACAACCACAGTACTATAGTATAGTGATTGATGCTTAACCTTGACAAATTAGACAAATGCACTTCTGGCCTACTGACTTTTTTTCTTATTTCTTGAGAATTTTTACTCCTACTTTTAAAATATGTTGTTCACCTCTTAACCTCTGACACAGTAAAGATTACCAGGGTCACTCTGTTACTACAGTGTGAAAGAAACTCCGCCTCAGTTCCTGTGAAAAATGTAATTGAAACCATTGCAGACAACAGATGACTACCATATGCTTACCTTAGATGAGGTCACTTATAAAGTAAACCCACCCACACACCGAATAAACCCCTCTCATGTTTAGCATCTGTAAAAGTTGAGCAACTAAGCAAAATATCAGATCTCCTTCTCCTCCCACACGGTAGTTTCACAGAAAGTGTAAATGCTAAATCAAAACATTCACGATGCCACTCTGGCTAGTCCGTTTCAAAATTCCGTCTAACTTGCTGCTTCATGACAAAACATGTCTTGTAACAAATCATTGATAATTTGCATTTCACTGTGAACCACATACAGCCACCTATCACTCAGTCAGTTCATTTAGTGCTTCCTCCTGTCATTTTGAAAGCATTTATAACACATTTATCCTGAGTACTGCTGCTGATGTTTGTTGTATATTCTAAACATCAGTATATGCTCATTTTGATTCATCTCCCCTATATTTCCCTCTCCTGTTTGTCCTTATTCTATATCTCAGTAGTTTTCCTGTCCCTCATCATTCAAAGCAGAAGGGAGTCCATCATACACCAGATCGTAGATTCTCATTGCTATTCAATCTGTCATCTACAGTATAGTTTCTATGTCGTTGGGTGGGAAGGGGCATGGGGCATGGGCGGCTATAAGTGATTCAGTCTGGTTTACATATTTATGCTAATATCGCTCAGAAAATGAGCCACATTTCTATCTGTTTCAAATTGTGATGCGTTCATTGTCCCCAGAAACCTTTTCTGAAGAAGAAGAGGTCATTTTCGGTGTATCTGTTTTGTCTATTAAATTGGACTCCTGCTACATGATGTGCTGCACTGGCTGTCACAGCATGAAGTGAGCTCTTTGACATTTCAAGCCATATGGGCTAAATCCACATTTGGTGAACTGATTTAAATTGTTTATTAATTTTATGACCAACACTTCATCAGGATGAATCCTAGCCTCGGGGCTTGAACCCAGGTCCTCCAGTTAAAAGCATTTCTTTCTACACTCAGTTTGATCCTGCAGACCCTGTGTTAGTAATATTACCTTGGGAGCCCAAATTGCTCTGAGCAGAGTCACTAAAGAAGGATTTTAATCCATGTCATGGAAAGTTGAAAATGAATCTTGTGCGTGTGTTCTGCAAGTTTTGCAATAAGACTCAAAAAGGACCATCTCTTTTTTTAAGAAAAGGTTGTCAGTGAGTTCACAGTATCTTATGTATTTACACTTTATTGACCATACAGAGAACATACATTTTTTTGTTGTTGTTTGGTATTTTTTACAAAAAACTTATTTTCTGCATTGAATTAATATCTCAATAGCATAAATGAATACAAATTCTTACTTTCAGATTTGATATACTGTACATTACAGGTTAAAATCCTGTCAATAAATATATTCTTTGTCTTCAGGAAAACAACCACAATGTCTCTGTAAACATTATGCTTTGAATGCGGCATAGTTTAGAGGACTGTACATTAATTTATGATTGACTCACATTTTTGTTAATACTATTCCAGCTAATGGAACCACAGAGGCGTCATCATTTCCCCTGTGCCTGGTCTGATATTACTTGGATTTTCTGTTAAGTATTTCTTGGATATGGGGATTTTAGATCTTAAGTGTCATTTATATGGATTTATTTCCAAATCCGCTAGACATAAGCTGCTGGGAGTTATAATCCACTGTAGGCAAACACGTCTGTGATCTTCAGAAATGTCAAACCAAACCCAATTATAATTCGGAAATGTGTTTTCAGTTAAAGCTTATGTTTAAAACACCATTTTTCTGTCCCCAGACAATTTTGATAATCTGCAAAACTGAGTTGGTGTCTAATAGCTATGTCACCAAACTACACCTCTCTAGTACTCTCAGATCTATCAGTAAGACTTGAGGATGACACTTTCTTTCCAGTTGGTGATTGACGACAATCTCTCTCTTATTTTAACTCAAGACAGTCAGACAGTCAATCAATAAATCAGTAATTTATACAAAAAGAAGGCACAGCCAGGGAGGAAAGAAGGGAGTCTGGTTCATGATTTTTATGCCTCTAGCGAATACGCCGCAGACTGTTTGCTGTTGTTTCTTCGTCTTCGTCCCTTCCTTCCTTTCCTGGCTTTCTTTTCTTTCTTCTCTCTCCTCTCCTTCCTCTCTTTCTTTTTCTTCCTTTCCTGGCTTAGTCATAAACAGTTGTCAGGGAAGCACTTCCTCTCTTCCTCCAGCAGGGGGCAGGGTGCTCCATTGTTGGCTGGGTGCATTAGGATGTAGCGTGTGCGGTGTTGCATGCCTGACTCTCCGCACTTGCCTTTGCACAACCCCCAGGGAGACCACACTGACATCTCACAGTCCAGAGGGGTATCTGCACAGAGAGAGCAGCATTACATCACATTAACATTCATGGTTGATTTGTCATTTTGCAGTTCTTATTTTCTAGATCTTGCAGGAAAGGGTTCCTTTTTCAATACACTGGCTTTATTGTTTGGAAATTGGGACATTTGTGAGTGGGTTTAGGGATTATTTCATAGGTTTGACTATGACATAATTTTCCTTTAGTTGTGGCTGTGATTTTATTAATCTTCATTTATGTGTGAGTGAGTTTTTGCTGACCATGCTTTTTCTTTTTAAGTATAGCCCTGCCTCACAGTGAACAGCTGTCTACAGATTGAGGTTTTTAACACTTTTCTAAAAGGCATCTTAACTGCCGGGAAAGGGGAACGCCCTTTTAATTATTATATACTTTAGCTCATCTATTGAATAATGAAAGCCTTGTGTGACATTGTGCTCTTTTTGCTTTCTTTCTTCCTTTCTCCAATGTGGTGAACTTGCCTAGAAACCTCAGCCAGCCTTGTTGTGCGCTTGTGTACAGCTGATATGTATCACAGACTTAGTTGTCGGTCAAGAGTAGAAAAGCAGAAGGATGAGAGGAGGTGCGGAAGCTGCATGGATGGATGGTCGGATGGAGGGATGGAATATGCAAGTCAAGTTGAGGCTGATTTTGACATCTCCTATAATCTTGTGTGTCCATTAAAATACAGGGAGAGAGGGAGATGGCAAAGGAATCGGATGCTGTAAAATCAAAGCTGGCTTATATTGTTTGACATCAGTGTTATATTTCACAGATTTGCAAATCTGTATTGGGAAACACCTTTCCAGCCCTGGGGAAAAGGCATATCAAGGATGGAGGGATTAATAAAAGAAGGGAAAGATAAACAGATGGAGGGATAGGATGGAGCCTTGGGAGCAGGGCAGGAAACCCCAACAGATTCTTGGCCCCTCGCTGCTGTTTGTTTATTGGTAGTCAGGGGAACAGACTTGTAGTCTGTGATGCTGACTCAAACCTTTACAGTCACCCTGAAAACTAAATCTAATTACTGCACTGTCAGCTTTCTTGCCAGGTTGACATGCCATCTGTTCCCTTTTTTCTCCCTCAAAACTTTTTCCTCAAGTCCTCTATTTAGACATTCTGTGGTGTATTGTGTTTTTATAAAAGCTTATTTTTCCCCTTTCCTGTCATATTGGAGAACATCAGTGACCCAGACAGGTTGTTCGAGTATTGCATTGCTGGCTTTACTAGGTTGACACACTTTTCACTTTTATTTTTCCAAGCTGTTGTCGTATTCTTCCTTGCAGTTGGGCTTTTGTTTTTACTGTTACCACTAATCTGTACAACAGGGAGTCTTAAATTTTAACAATCTGTGAATCAGCATTAAATAAATCCAGCTTCATCTTATGGATCCAGGTCTTGTTAACATTTGTGTCTGCATCCCATTTGGGGTCACGGCCCAAATGCTGTTGTATATATTTTCTACATAGTTTTCTAATAAAGCTCCTTCACTTTCTCAGTCTCTCATCTTTAGACTGTTGCACTGGATGCCAGATGTGCCCCTGTTTTTCTCTGATGCCCTACATTCATTTGGCTTCTCTGGTTTCTGTTTGGAAATAATTGAGTTTGTGTGTGGCCTGTAAACGCTTTCATACTGTATGAGTCAGCAAAAGACACAAGTTAACCAGTCAAAAGTTCCTAGTATTGTGTTAACTCCTAATTTGGGACAGCATAGAGTATATATGTTTTTTTTTTATTTTTCTATTAAATGTGTTTAGTATCACTCGATCAGTGGAAATCAAATGGAAAGATGCAGCTTCCACCACCACCAACTGTTGATCATAGGAATACCATGACACAGCAGGAATGTGTTTCGTATTGCCAGTGTGCATCCTCGTACCCGTGCAACATAAACACCCACTTTTAACAACATTGCTTTATAGCCCTAACTCCACAGGTACCTTTTAAATCTCAAGAAATACAGTATGTGGGAGAAAATTTTGAATATTTATATTCCTTAGACTTACTTATGAGCTTGTCTTCAATCTCGTTTCCTGTTGGCAGTTGGTTGGATTGGGTAGGTTCCAGAGGCAGGCTGATGATCTGATTGGTCTTTTTTATCTTGGTCAGCGTTACCTTGGCAATGGGTGGGAGGTGCTTTAGGCGGGGGTAGTAGAAGGAGTTGGCAGGATGGCTAGGGACAGAAGAGGTGATCTATGGAGGGGAAAAAAGACACGCAATAGCAGAGATTATTAGGGGGCAATTACAAATATGTACATTGAGTAGCATACTGCAGTGCTTATGCTATTTTGATTTGATTGATTTGATAATTTTAAGATGTTAATAAGTTTGTGGTAAAATGTTACACATCTAGAAAAAAACAGCACAGTAGAAACTATAGGTCAACACAGCCTTTAAGTGTGTTAACGACAAATATTTGATCTTCTGTCATTATATCAACTGTCAAATTGTGAAAGTGACTGTAATCAGCTGGCAATACATGTTAAGAATTGCATAACCCAGGTGATTTTACAGTAATATAATACGCCATCAATGTAGTAACGGTGTGTAGCAGACAATTTAATGATTATTGCTATGTAACAATTGTCCTACTTTTGTAATAAAAAGTAGAAAAGCATGTAAAAATTCAAATTTCTGTAGGCAACATAAAAGTGGTGTGAAACAATTTTTGGCTTTGTTGGATGGACGTTGGCTGATCAGACTGACGCACCTGTGTGATTTTGTCCTGCGGGATGGTCTCAAAGTTGGGAGAAGAGAAGGTGAACCCGCTGTCAGTTCCTGCATCGTAGGGGAAAAGCTCCAGCGACACATTCTCTTTCCAATGGTCACCATCACACAGGTCAACACTGTCCACACCCACAAACCAGTCTGGGCTAGGAACGAGCCGCACGATAAACGACAACTGCAGACGCAGAGGAGGAAGTAGAGCGCATGGATGGAGATGGAGCGTAAAGAGGGAAAAAAGAGGAAGAGAAGGAAATGAGGAGGTGGGTCAGAGTGAGAGATTGAGATAAGGAGGGAAAGTGAGATGGAGAGAGAAGAGGAGAAAGGCATGGGTGAGAAGGAAAATGCATAAGGGATGTTATTTTGTGTCACCATATATGCTTTTTTTTGTAAGTGGATCATAATCAAACCTCATTGTGTCAGTAGGACAGTGGCCTATAGACACAGAAGAATCGGGTAATAGTGGTTTTAGCAGAAGTCAGTACACATTACATTCAATCTGTTGTAAATGTAAATTTAAACTATAATCTGCTTACTTATTGTAGCACATTGCATTTTAGCAATAATTTATACACTTGATATATCCATCCATTATTAAACTTTAACAATTGCATTGGAACTACCAGGGATAACTGGAGCCCTTTGGAAGTTGCAGGTAAAAAACAAAACATCCTCAATCCCCTTAAATCCCCTTAAATAACCAGACATTAGGTTCATTTTAAAGTACTGTATGCATCACTTCTCATATGACATTGTGAATGAAACTGATAGTAAAAATCTGTAGTCAAAAACTCACCCTCCTCCCTACACACAGCTATTTCAGTGCCAGAGTACAGTGTTTGTTTTGTGTTTGGTGAATATCTTCAACCTCCAACTGGCCTTTTACCATTTCTCTCACCTCTAAACCAAACCTCTGTTTTTTCTATTCCTCCCAACTCCATCTCATCTCTTTTCCAAGTCTAACATAGTGTTTGGTCAGATACTGTACTGTATGTCCCCACCTTTATGACCTACCCAGAGACTCATCAGCATGAAGTTTAACAGCCAGCTCCTGCTGAGTTTTACGTAAGTTGTAGACATAAATTAGGCTCGCTATGTTTCAGAATCTCTCTTTAGGGTGCAGCTTATGGAAACTTGGAGGCAGCTGTTTTAACCCTGCATTAACCCTTTTGTTGCATCGACCTTGTTGAAATGCTGCTCTTATTCATAATATATAACTTTTTTTATGGTCAAGAATTAGCAGTAGTATGACAACCTATTACTTGGCTAAAAGACACTTGTGGCATTAAAGGTATTTTTAGTTGTTTTACAACCCTAGTGTTGTTTTTATAGGTCTGGCTGTCACTAATATATGTCATAGTAACACTTTACTCACAACTGTATTGTTGAGACATGGCAACGCAGCAACATTAATAAACATGACTTCACAACAGAGTTCACTCATTTTAAACAGATGAAGTTTAACCCATGTATCTACAACTCTTATTTGAAAGTTAAAAAATGAAGGTAAATTAACCCAAAATGTCCATTATAATTGTCCACTGCTCACCCACACAAAGTATGGTAGGTCAAAGTTGAACCATGAAATAGCTCTGCAAAGTATAATGGATGTTTACAGCAGAGTTGGAGGGATCATTTTTTACACTGGCCTTCATTTTCACCTCTAAAATAATAATTATAATTTGGTCAATTTGGAAACCTCCTTCCCCTTTCCTCCACTTATCCTTGGGTTAATCACAAATGGCTTGGGAACATTTTTAAAAGCTTCTTTAGCCCTCTGACCTTGGCAAATAAAAGCACCACGCCACCTTGTTATGTATATTGACCCATCAAATAAAGTCCCCTGATATACTTGGTGCCCTGACCCAGAAACCAGGTGTTAGAGTGACTTACATAGGAGTGCCTGGCGAAGACCTCAAACTTGGTGTTCATCTGGCCTGTGCCTCCCACAACAGCGGGAGCGGAGAGGATCCCATAAACGCTCTGGATGCGTTCGCCGGCCGCCTCGACTTCCTTCATGAGCGTCCAGGCCTCGCCTTTCTCAGTGAACTCCCTCACTCCGTTGCTGGCAAACTCATTAGGCTGCCACATGTGGTAGTCAGAGCTGTGGGTCACCCCTTAGAGCAGAGAGGGAGAAAGGAGAGGATCACACTTAGTTGTTGCAGCAGGTATTAGTTTGTAGTAGTCAGTTTATATTGGCTCTGGTAATAGTACCCTTTCTACTTTTATCAAATAGGAGATATTTTTTCCATTTACTTCACACATGCATTTTTCTTCAATGGCTTCCACTGTTTTTCAGAATACAGTTTCACATCTGCTTCCAATACTTTGCTTAGCTAGAATATAGTTCCACACCTAGCTTGCTGTGCACTTACCAATAAGGTTTGACCACTGTGCTGGGGGACGATAGACAGGATACTGTTTAGGGAAAGCAGCCTGGGTCCACTTGCCACTAAACGTTAAGCTGTACTGGGCAGTTTCTGAAGCTGTGCACATGGGAATGTCAGTAGGAACAGGCATTGAATGAACGCCTTGGCCCAGTGTCAGCATCATGAGGATCAGGTGGTAGAGCGCCTCAGAGGTGGAGAGGATTTTCCTTGTGGTATCCATTATAACGAGGGCTGATTTTGGGGAGGATGAAGGAGGCCTGATGGAGGTGGATAAAAGGGAAAGAGAAAGAAAACAGAGATTAGTATTGGAGTGCAGTAAAAGTATCAGACTCACACAAAGCATGATGATCAATATCTTCCAGCAGCCACTTTTACTGCTCTACTGCTGATCTGTTGTTGCTCCACCCAAGAGGTCTGTTTTTAGATTACATCTACCAACTCTACTATATGTGACTATATACCACTGCATATGTCTTCATTCTAAGGATTCAGCTGATTTAATCCTGCCAAAGAAGAATTCTTTCGTCCGTTTGGCACACAACATTTACCACCTCTTTTAAAAGCTTTGCACTAGTGTAGTCTGATTTATTTATGACATCTCTACTTAAAGTTATCCTTTTTTCAGTCAGATATGGGACATGACAGGACAGACAAGGAGAATTAGTGAAAGGGCAAAGCGTCTGGCTGCAGCATCAGTGTCGGTTTAACAAATGGGGCATGTGAGTCAGAGAGGAAATTTTTCACTTAAACCTTTTTGCGCTGTTGAGACTTGTAAACTCAGTTAAACAGTTTGGATTGGCTGGAGATGTGACATTGATTTAGATGCACATAGTGAGAGTTTGGTCTTTTGTTGTTGCTGTACATGTAGTTGCAGCCTGGTGAGCTATACATTCCTGTCTCAAAGATATAATTGAATAGAATAATGCTGTGCCAGGAGACTCTCCTAAATTTGCGTACTGCATCATATCATCCTTACGAACTTGTATGTTCATGCTCCAGAGAAAGAGCAGCAATATGACACTCATCCTGCAACCTCCCAGAACTCTGTCAGTAACTCTTTAATGGGTTGGGCTCTCTCTCACATCTCTCAAGTCCTGCCCACTTGGCAGTATGATTTTAATTCTCTGTCAGGACTGTGTCCATGACAAGAAATGGTGCTAAATTTTCCCTTTGAGACATTCAATCATCATATACAGGATCAGCATTCACATAGCATGATGTACAGTCTTAATGTATGGCATCATGAAATAGACCACTTAATACTGTATATACAATTCTTTGTCATGCAGAGCTAATAAATGTGCAGACTTGCTATCCATTCAAAAATCCTGTCCTCAATAATTTCATCATTTTTTATTAAATGAAAGTGGTCTTATTGATATTTACACAAAAGAAAAAGAGGATGTGTTTAATGTTTGCTGGCAGGTGTTTCCTTGCACTGCAACACTAACTCTTCCTAGATATAATGATTTGCATCCATATAAACTCTGTTATGTTTAAACTTCCTTGTCACATGTGTATTTACTCTGTGTGAATATCTCATCACTTACAAATGTTTGCACTCTCACAGAAATAATTGCCAATAATTTTACATACATACTTGGTATCTTTCTATAATACAGTAGCCAGTTCCATCAAAATGTGCAGATTAATGAGTGCAGTCTTTTCCGAATTGAAATATCTATGTAATGCTGTGTAGTGACAGTATGAATGTGTGGTGTGGAAACTACTCACTGATTTTGCTCAGGGTTCCAGATGAAGGAAGGGTTGCAGCAGATGAGTGGAGAGGAGGGCTGGAGGTGAGGAGAAGGGGAGAGGAGAGCGGTGGATGTGGCTGTCGGGAAGAGTGACTGCGAGGTTCCAAGTTCTCTTTCGCCTATTTATGTCTTCCAGGAGGCTCACCCCTCTCTCTCCTCTCCCATTTTCCCTCCTTCCCCCTTTTTCTCTCCCACCCCACTTCCCCCCCTTCCCCCTTTTGCTCACTCCCCTCTTCAAATTGCTCCACTCTTTCTCTCAAGCCCTCTATCTGCTTGTCAATGACTTCCCTGCCCCCTTCTTGCCCTTTGACTTTGGCTCTCCTTCCTCCATTCTCCTCCTCCTCCTCTCTCTCCTACTCTTTATAAGTAGCCCATTAACTGGCTAATGTGTTCAGCAGTTCTACATGCACAACCAGGGGTCTTGTGCAGCTCTGTGGCTAAAGTATCATATCACAGTGGGATACTGTAGGTCCCTATACCTACAAATATAACTAATGAGATTATTAGTGTATTTCTAGAATTCTCAAAATGTCTCATGGTCAGGTTTTTGTATTTCTAGATCATATCCCAGTGCTGCTTTTTAACTCACATAGGAAGTTATATTGCCTCTGTCACAGTCAATTTGCATAACTCCCTTTATGTGTTTTTCAGGGCTTGCAGAAGCAGGCAAGTTGAGGCATCATCCAACAGAAAGTGGGAGGAATTATAGGCCTTAAGATGCTAATAGATGATGTCTTTCATGGCATTGGTTGTGAGAAAGTTGTGCAGAAAGCTTACATGTTTCTGGCCACAGGCTAGTCCAGGTGTAGAGTAGATGGAACATAGGTTTCAGGTGTATATAGTACTATTGGTATTACATTGAACTTTTGCAGTTGCCAGCATGTAGTGTTTCGAAATTTCTTTGGTGGTGGTGCATTGAAGCGCCTTACCAACATTTGAGATTTGAGAGTTCCCGAAAAGAGTTACACTTATGAATTATGTTGTTGTTTAATGTCCCAAAGTGAGACATTACACAAACTTGGACATTGTGAAAACGTAAATGTGACTTTGTTTTTTTGTTTTAAAAAGGATTGTGGTTCCGCTGTAGTTTGTAAAGTCTGATGTTGGAGCTTCTGGTGAGGTGCTGTTAAGAAGGCGTTTTCACATTACTTTGGTTTGACGCCTCCTGTGCACTGGTGCGTCATGTCATTGACCATACCATATAGCAGAATGTAGCTTTTCTTCAGCTTTAACCATAATGTTATAGAATGTCACAGCCTCAATTTCAGATAATCAACAGATTGTCTTTTGACCTGTAATTTACTACAAATAAACACAGGATATACTGTAAATTAGCTCACAAAAACAAACATGGCTACAAACATGAAGTGTTTTTGGTCACATTTGCGGTAGAAAAGTCCTGGTTTAGACTTAATGTAGACAGAGGATGCAGTGTCTCTTTCAGAGTGTTTTACAGTGTGTGATGTGTGAGTACCTACACCTACAGGAAGCCACGATAACAGCTGGTGTTTTCTCCCAGATCCTGTGTTGTGTGTCTTTAGCCTCTCAGCCAGGTTATGGACAGTGTGTGTGTGTGTGTGTGTGTGTGTGTGTGTGTGTGTGTGTGCCAGCACACTCACGTCCAATCACAAAAATATGCCAGCATGCTGAATCAGCCCACATCTAATGATTTCCATATGGTCACGTTTCTTGCAAACACAAACTAACACACCTACACACACTCACACACAGACCAGTTGCCCTCACTCAACCTCTCTCAGTTTCTAGGATTTATTGTTTAGACTGTAGAGTCCAGTCTGTTTTCATTCAGTGACATTCGAAAAGATAAAGTTAACTCATCACCACCCTCATAACTCTGAGCACACTCAACAGTGCTGTGCTGTGCTCAGTTTTATCAAGAGTAGTAGAGCAAAATGAAAGGAAGAAGCATGAGCAATGTGGCTGAAGTCAGTGGCTTTCAGACCTGGTCCCTCAGACTTAGAGTACTGCTGGTTTTCTGTCCATGTCTAGAATGAGAAGCAGCATTGCTCTAAATGAAAACCACCTGTTTAATCTATTAGATGGATCCCAACCTGACCATGTCCTTTCAGGTACATAGTATACACCTTAGGATATTGCTTCATCATTTCATCCCAGTATGCATATGTACATCAGCTCATACATGAAAGGCAACAGGGTGCCATACTCACTAGAAAAGCCCTTTTTATATTCCCATGTCTGCAAGCATCTACACTGCTGAAGTGTCCTGGAGCAAGACACTGAATCCTGACCTGCTGGACATCTGTTGCTCTGTTTCAGACCTCTGACCTTTGACCTCCCCAGAGAGCTCAATTGCTCCACGGGGATCAATAAAGTTTCAAATTGTTATGAGTGTAGGTATTTTTAATGGCATGTTAAATCCATATTTACTTGCTAGCAGTATTCTTCTTCCTTGCATTTTGCCATTGCTTGATTTCTTCACACATTACCACCACCAACTGCTCATCAGTGGAATAGCCTGAAACCTTCGGCAGGACTTTGTGTCATGTCACCCATATGCACACGCATCCTAAAAATGCCAAAAAATAATGTGACTAGTGACTCCAGGTGTCTCCCAACTCCAGGTAGTTAGCTAGTAGTCATCATAGTTTCCCAGAGTGCAATGTGTTGTCATCAAATTGCTTGTTTTGTCAGACCAAAGGTCTAAAACCCGAAGATATTCAATTTATTATCACGAGACAAGGAAAAACAGCAAATCCTTACAATTAAGATGTAAGCTGTAACTAGCTGTAACTAGCTGTAACTTGCGAATGTTTTGCATTTTTGCTTAAAAAATGACAAATGATTAATCAATTGTCAACATATTTCCTGATTAATTTTATTATTTTTCACTTGATTAATTGATTAATTGTCCAATCCAAAAAAAATATTCATTACAATTTTACATTGATGGTTAACACAAATTCTTGGGAATTTCCAACATGCTTAAAACTTGAAATAGCCATAACAATACTTGGCCTTGGCTGCACCCACAAGCCTCTCCACCCATAAATATCAATAAAGGTTGTGAAACAGAATAAATTCTTTGCAGAGGCAAAAAAAAAATGTCATTGCTAAGAAATGGAGCACACAGGCTGGAATTTCCTTTGCTGCCAAACAACATCATTGAACTTTCCAACAGAAAGAGGGAAGTAGGACTGAACACATTGATGTCAGTGACCGGGCTCTGAGGAGGTAAATGTCAAGATGGAGAAGGCCACAGAGGGGCCCCCATATGTCAACCCAATAGAGTGGACAGCCTGTAAACAAAATAACAGGGTTTGTTGTGAGGTTAATGACCAGTGTTACTATGGTGACAGGATATGAGGTCATTGTTTTTCTCTGGCTTTAAGAGAGTTTTAGGGCTGACCACAGCGAATCTGGAAATACAGATAAACAGACATGCACATGCAGATACAAACAGAGTGAGAGTGTGTTAAGAGACAAAAACATGCTTCATATCTGAGCATACATAGTAAAAAAAACACTGAAGTCTGGCACATGACATTTATTATGAATCAGTCACTCTCTCCGTCTCTCTTACTTTCTCCAAATGTATATGTCAGCAAATACAGACACACAGACACTGTCTCTCTCTCTCTCTCTCTCTCTCTCTCTCTCTCTCTCTCTCTCTCCAACTTCTCACTCACACCTGGTCTTAACATTCAACCTTTTTCACACTGTTCTCTCTACTGACCTCCCTCCAGTGTACCCCCAGGGCCTTGTTAGAACAATAATCACCCCTGATTTCCGAGAATAATTTCCTCCAAAATGTGGGAGCAATCTGTGTGCATGTGTGTTCATTTGCACTTTTCTGGATACATTGTGTGAGTGTGTGTTCCTTCTAATGGAAGCTGCAGGTCAGAGCAGAAGCAGGAGACAGCAGGCCGGTGGTGATATTCTATATCCATGTGTTGCATGGATATGCAATATCACATGGATTTGGCTGAAGATTTATTTTGGGTTTATGTTGTTATTATAGTTGGAATATTTTTTATTTCCATGGTCAAGGCACTGCTGTTTTGACCAATATAGACCTTTGTATTGGCCTCATGTAATGTTGGTTACACAGGAATTTAATCAAATAAACTGTCTGACCTACCTCAATCCTGTGATGATACATTATCTGAGTCCTCCTGTTTGACTCCACAGAAACGGACTGCTGGTATTGTAACTGACTTTGTTGAATGTTTGTGCCATCAATCATCAAAACCCACCACAGTCAGACAAGCCAATATTAGATGTTGAGGCCAAAGCGATTTATATCTGAGAATTATGGATAAACAGCTCTGGTCAGGGTATTAGATGACCAGAGTATTAAAACACTACCCATATAAATTCACCATTAGGAAATCACAGCTGCTGAGTCTGCTGTTCTCGCTCCCTCTCACTCGTTCTTGTGTCATTCATAGCGATTGGTTATGCAGTTGGCACCTTGACCGCATTGTTCAGTTTTAGTCGAAAGGCTTTTAAAAGCTGCACAAAGCAGATTTGCACATGGGCAACTCCAAATGCCAGTGAGGGGTCAAGTGGAGGAGAGAGGCAAAAGATCTATCAGTGGTGAGTGAGCCATCACTGTCGTTTAGTTTTGAGTGACTATAACTATTGCCAGATTTCACTTTGTGAAAGTAGACTACTGGAACAAATAGGCTAATAGTTAGCCTGTTTTTTTATCTTAGAGAGTTTGAGCGGGGTCTGGAACCGTTCATGTGGGCCTATAAAACCCATTGAGGCTGTGTTAGAGATAGTATCTTTGGGATGCTGGCTTGATAGCTCCTTTAAGGACAGGGACGCCAATCAGAGAATAGGGCACGGAGAATGCAGTCCAAAATAAACTTAAATGATCACTCGCTGGGCAAATACAGGTCATGGATAAGCACAAGGCATTGGTTTGGATGTTTGAGTGTGAATGTGGGTGTGTGTATGTGTTAGGGCTGTTGGAACGAGTTTCGGGAGTTGAATATAAATTGAATAGTAAAAAAATGAATACTAATTGAATGCTGAAATTACTATTCAAATGTGTATTGCTTTGTTTTTTTATGAATCTGTTGGCTAACATTAGGGAATCTCACCCTTCTCGTCTTGGCCTACCTGCATGTGAAAATGAAATGCTTTTGTCACGTCTGATGAACAATAAAGTTTTCCGAGTCTGACTAAATCACAATATCACATTCAATGTCCGTTAACCTCTAACGTTACAATGTCAGAAATGGCAGAAAACGATGCACTTAGGGAGATCACCACTCCTTAAGAAGCGGTGTGTGGAACGTTTTTTGGATTTCCGTCAACAAACGGAAAAAAAACATGTCTACAGTGAAAGACTGCAGCCTGCAGTATGGGGTTTGGACACAGAGCTCCTACTAATGATATCATTTGAGCTTGCAGTGTATCCCGACCCATCCACTACTGCTCACCTGTGGAAAATGCACAGAAATGGTAACAGATCTTGTCTTATCGTCAACTACGCTAAGTGCGCTAGGACCAAACTCAGAAAAACTCACAATTGTAAAGGGGCCTTGACAACAATTATAACAATGGAAACAGAAAACAGTAGACTTACCTACAGAGACATTATATGTGATATTGGGGAACACAAATAAATTCAAGTTACAGCCTTTAAAATTGATTGGGCCTTCAAATAGGTTTCAGTACTTTTTCTGATGGGCCCCTTTTAAAAAAAGAGCTCTTATTATGTTTTAATGAGTCTTGGTCACAGGTTAAGAGGCAATATATATACCTTAAGTCTGCGTACTCAAATGACATGATCCCTAGTATAGGAGGTCTTTTTTATTAAAGACTGGTTTCCTGTGGGTGAGACTGGATTACTTAGTGGGAGATTTTTCTCCATTTCCAGCACCTGCACAGCAGATTTATAAGGCTTCAAATCTATCCTATTTAATGAAAATCTAATAATAAAAACTGTAGGTTTGTGGAAAAAATGGGTGATGCTTATAAAGGGTGCAGAGGGAAAATAATTTTTTGTGGTTCGTGTGGTCCTTTAATAGAAAACAGTTATTTGTCCCAAAGAAGTGTGTTTGAGGAAGACACTGAACTGGGGTACAAAGATTTGTTTCATTATCAGTTAAACTGCCTATGATTTTCTTGAGGAATTGATTAATGGTTTGGTCTATAACATTTAAGAAAATCAGTAAAGAATCAATAAATTTTCGGCATTTTTGCTTATAAAATGACTAAAGATTGGGGCGCCCCAGTAGCCTACTGGCTAAGACACATGCTACATAACCGTAACGCCCGTGGTTCCATTCAAGCTGGGGTTAGGGTCCTTTGTTGCATGTCATAACCCTCTCTCTACCCATGTTTCCTGTCTCTCCTCACTTTCGACTATCAAATAAAGGCAAAACGTATATTTCTTAAAAAAGACTCAAGATTAATTGATTATCAAAATAGTTGCCTATCAATTTTCAGTTGACTAATCAATAACTAATCGTTTCAACTCTCCACTAAACTCCTGTCAGTGCGTTAATTTTACCTGTGGAAGAGGGCATGAGCTAAATGTGTAAAATGGTAGCTAGCTAAAGTAGCTGGAGGCGGTATGACCAACATATTATGTTTTTCAATAAAAATGCCTGTAAAGAAAGTCAATTGGAGTTTCTTGAAACACTTGATAAAATATATGCAGATGAATCCTTTTTCATTTATTCCCCTCTGCTAATAAAGAGAGGTTTTGTTTTCAGGATTGTCATGCCTGTCATTACTACTGTGTATTTATATGTTTTTTATTATTTATGACTTTTTGTTCTGCTTTGTGCGTCTTTGGCAGTATGGAGTTACCTTGCTGGTTGCTTAAAAATGCTTTGAAATAAGGAGTATGATTTTTATGGCTGTTACTGGAGTTTTATGTCTTCATATTCTTTTGCTTTGATTTTTCTCTCTCTGTCTGTATTTCAATATTTTACCCCCTGCTGTCTCCGTCTTTCTCCATCCAGTGAAGACAGCTTCTTTTGCCTTCTTCACAGCCCCTTATTCTCTTTTGCCCCTTTTCTTCCTCTCTGTCTCTCTCTGACCCACTAAAGTGAGATCCCATCATGTTTTTCCCATCATGCTCTCCTCCCACCCTGCGGTGAGGCGCTGAACCCCCGGCCGGAGGTATAAAGGACATGATTTACAGGGCCCCTTCGCAACAAAAAAGGGAAAATGCAAGAAAAAAACATTAAATGAGAGATAAGTTTTCCAGCACAGTAGTCTTGTGCTTCAGTGCGGGTTTCACTCTTCAAAGTTTTGACTTGAAATATGATGCTCTGGCCATGACACGGTGTGGTCCAATTTTGTCAGGTTGCAAAAGTGCCAAAATCTATTACCACAGAAGAAGAAAACAGTGATAAAGCCGGTTTTGGTTTTCTCCATGTGTGTTCTGTTGACATGTCTGAATGGAGTGACAGGGCGATCCAAATGAGGGAGGAAGTGGGAGCAACAGTTAAGCATAAAGTCTCCAAGGCTGCTGTGTTGACACATGGTAATTCTCTGTTTTAAAAGAAAGCATGGGATGTGAAGTCCCAGTTAAGTCAAATCTGGCTTTTACATCTCGTTAGCAGGTTGTTCATGCAGCTGTTCCAAGTAGCAATGTGCAGCCTTCTGCACATTGCTGCTCCGAGAAGTGATTGAAATAATGTTAAAACTACAGTAAGATGGTGGTGGTGTTGTGGAAGGGTGTGTGCAAGCATTGCTGTTGATTTGAAACAGCCCTTGCAAAAACTCGGAAGTGCACTGAGTCTGTTTTGAACAGACATTTTGGCACTGTCAGCTTGAACAAGGGCGATAAGCATATCAACAATTCTCAAAAGCAGGAGTAACTGGACTGGATTTCTGATACTCTGCCATACAGATGGATATATTGACTGAAAAACACTGCACAATGGCTTTCTAAATCATAAATATTTTCAACTGAGGCATGACATCAGCAAATATTTGATTTTTTATGACTCTCAAATAGTTATTTTTAACCTCCACTTTTACTGGGAAATGTTGAAAGGATCTTTTTCAGAAACAACCCGCGGCATACTTCCACAAATTTATACCTTTCCAGTATAAACACAATCTGCTGCTATTGACCAGCAGAGCACAGTCAAGTTGATCATGCAAAACCTCTAATTGGGATATGAAACCACTAATGTATCTTTAAGTATAGAATCAGTTTTGGGTTTGAGTAAGCCTATCTGTGATTCTACAGAGTCTTATAAACCCAGTAGCCTGGACTTTAGAGCATGACGCTTGTGGCTGGAAAGTCATCAATTTACATCCTGGACAGAGTTGAGAAGAAAAATTAACAAAAGTTTCCACTTTCCAAGCAACCAAGGCATTTTAATCCCAACTGGTCTGGTGGAGCAGGTCCAGTATCAATGGCAGAAGACTGTATTTAGAGTAGAGTAGAATAGAGTAGAGAAATCTTTATTATACCCATTGGGGCAATTCATTTTGCAGCAAACAGTTCAAAAACATAAACAACATTAAGATTGAGTCCTAAAATACATGCAGCTAAAAGGACATACAGTTTCAGTACTATATAGCCAGAACATAAAGTGCCTATCAGACCAAACAGTAACAAAAACAATATCATGGTTAATCAGTCCTAGTCCACATACCCTCCAGTTACAAGTTCAAACTTCAGATAGCCTCTGGGACAAAAATGGTATTTATACTGGAAACCTCCCAGATGTAAATTTGTGGAAGTAAGCAGGTTGTCTCTGAAAATGTAGACCTTCCCCTTCCCCATTAATGGTAGAATTATATTCAAGTAACATCATCAAAACTGCAATGGTGGCTGTTGAAGTTAACATACTCATCCTTGCAGCAGTCTGTTTGTCTTGCATTAAATACTTAAATCTTACATACAAATTCATTTAGATTTGCCCTGGTCATTTTGGTACATACCTGAAGTGTGTTACCACCCAACACTGCTGCCTGTGAGGTTTGAAGCTGACAGTAAATACATTTCAAAGTTAACAAGGCACAAACATACAACACATTGATTATGGGTTGGTCTATCCACACAGGAGGTTATCCGGTTACAACATAAGCAGAAACACATTGAGTCCTGGTCAATATCTCAACTCTCACTTCAGTTGAAAACAACAGTGTCCAGACAGACACACACCCCTCCTGAACCAAAACACTGTCAGACAGTGATAGTCTGGGCCCATAAATTTTACTGCTGGATACACACCAGTACATCTGTGCTTGAGTGTCAAAACAAACCCAAAACACCCATAAATATGGGTTATTACACTTGCGTAGCCACAGCTAAGAGTAAAGTTACTGTAGGCTGGAAAACAGCATATACATATTAAAATAAAAAACTATGAAATGATAATTCATTAAAGACATCTAATGTGAAAATAGTGTGGTCCTCTGCAGATATGCAACACTGTCAGAATACTCTAGTTCCTTTGAGAGTTTGGTTTGTGTTTTTTTTACTTTTACATGCTCAATTTCATTCTACAAGATTTTGATGTAGGGTAAGGACTTTCACTTTTCCATAAGTTTTTATTTCCTTGCCTGATTTTTTTTGGCTGGACCGCAACAGCAGGGCCAGCCCTACACATGCGGTTGTCTGTGAATGAATGAGTGATGACTGACTATCCCTGTAACAAATTGGCCACAATTTTGCACACCTGGTCCAGCCATAGGTTCTGACCTTGTTTTATTAATGAGTGCCACAATGGCATAGCCATTGAAATGTTATTATTTTATTTTTCCCCTGGAATTGACTTTTTTGATTATTTTCTATTTATAAGCTCTTTTCAATAATCAAATATTATATAATATTAACAGTAATCGCTGCTCCCCCCAACTTGTATTTTTGGTGCAGAGCATCAGAGTTCAGTTACTGGCGAGAAGAATGGGGATCTAAATGCAGACGCCATAGCTGAACTGGTAGAGTAAAAGGCAGTTTAATAAGTTCAGAGGTGAAAAAAAATATTCTTACAGTTGACATTGAACAGAAAGTCGAAACTGAAAGTCAAGAAAACAAATCTAAAAATCAGCAGATAATCAGAACAGTTTTAGAACATCATTTTACATTATAAATGTATTCCAGGAATATTTTTCTTATGTATTCTGATTGTGTAATCGAAGGATTACAGTCCGAGTGAACCAATGGCACTGCTTTTTCTGAACATGATGTGGTAAAACAATCAGGGTTTATATGTACTGTACACAGAGGCCTTGACTGGAGTTTGCCTCCCCATAATGATTAAATGCTGGTTTGAGGATTGAGGCTAATTACTAACATCAAGGCCTGAACAAAACTATAATGCAGAGTTTTGCGGCACCAAAAAGGAAAGCTAATGTGTTAAACACTCAGCGTCTTCTCAGAGATTTCCATTCCATATTCCAAGATTTTCAATAAGCATCTCACTTATATGATCTTATCGTGGCTGTTGCGATGTTTGTAGCGTGAGCTATTACAAATGTTTATCATACTAGTAAATGTAATATTCAAAGACCTTTTGCCACCAACAGGCTTACAGTGTTTGTATAAGCATGCCTGTCAATTATTTGTACTTGGATGGTCATTACATATATACATCTGAAATAATCTGATCATTAGATATACCTGTTTTCAGATAATGAGGGTCTTGGCTCACTGATAACGCCTCAAAAAACATTTTTGAAGTGGGCAGAAACTCGGATTATGCTGTGGACCCAGATAATGAGGATTACTTTGCTTTACCAGTGTGACAATAACATAAATAAGAAACATGATTTTCACAATTATCCCATTAAAAATGTTAGTTAATGCTTACTTAAGAAAATGAAATGACTGTGGCTAAGCTTAGGTTAAGATACTTAATGTATAATTTCACTGATAAACTACTGGTATTCTTTGCTTAATTCTGTTGAATTAAGTCCTCTTTCTGTTCTCTTTCACAAAATGTCATCAAACCAAACTGAACCAACAAGCACCTCAACCATTTATTTTTGGCCTGCCATATAACAGTCAACTCTGAAGGCTCAATATTACATTCAGTATATCTGGTATGTGTGAAACATTTAGCCAAAACATATATCTGAAACAGACATGATCAGTATATTTTACTTTTTCCATTTATGTAAATAAAATGGAAATTAATACTACATATAGAAAAAAAAGTTTTTGTTAAAATGAGTCATTGCGTTACATAATTCAAACGTCACTTATTAGTGTAATATTATCTTTGACAGGATGTTGGAAAACGCTCACTGCTCCATACAGGACACACACACACAGACTCTTTTTCCACTTATCCTATAGATCGATGGCGAGTTGTTATGCTGTCATGTTCTCATGTACCTGTATTGTAAAACCATCAGGGGTTACACGTAAAGGCTTTAGCAGGTCTTACCTTGTATTTGATGATTTAACACCAGCAAGGGGGTTGAGATTTAGGCGTCAACATCAATACCGATGATCATTCATCAGCAGATCTTCCAAATAGTCTGAAGGAAGTTTGGGGTCAGGGTCATCACAGGTGACTGTTATATAACTAAAACTCACATAACAACTGAAAAGCAGAGGGGAAATAAATAATATGGAGGCTGACATGCAGCTTGGACGTGTAGTCGTTGTTGCACAATCACAAGATGCGGACACTCATCCATTAAATCCATATGTGCTTGTTTCCAAACACATGGGCCTTAATATACTGCAATCACAGCCTCCACTCTTCTGTGAAGGCTCTCCACAAGACTTTGAATCTGGCTGCAGGGATTTGCTCCCATTCTTCCACAAGAGCATTAATGAGGTCGGACACTGATGTTGTCGCAGTTGTTTTTCTAGCATGCCAAACGTGTTTGATGGGGTTGAGGTTGGGCTCCATACAGGCCAGTCAAGTTCCTCAGCGTCAAACTTCCATTTCTTTATGGACCTCACTTTGTGGACAGAGGGGTTGTCATGTTGAAACAGGAACACCTTCTCAAAACTGTTGCCACAAAGTTGGAAGCACACTATTGTCTAAGATCATTATTATAGCTGTCTAATCTGCTTCCTGTTTGCACCAGTGCCGTGTTGTTGTGGTGTTTTTGCTCTGAATATTAGTTATTAACTTCACGCTTGGCCAACAAATTAAAAATTCAGATTAGATATCTATCAAACTGGATTTATCAGATTAATCAGAGTCAATTGAGGCTCTGGAAAGTTTAATTGATAGACATTATCAAGCTGCAAGGAAAATTAAGCTTCTTCTTTGGGTACGAGTCATAGAGCTCCTTGACCCAAAAAGTCCTGCAATCGGTCAACATCTTCCGAAAGTGCCGGTGAATTCCCAGATTTTTTCTGGGATTCCTGAGAGAGACAATGACGACACAGAGCAAACCATATGGGATTTTATGTGATCATTGCTCAGTTCATACATTTTAAACAAAAGAAGCTAGTGAAGACCTGAGGCGAGGATCTAAAGGGTACAAACATTTGGATAAATGATCAATTACCAACAAAGATTAATGAGAGGCAGTGAAAATGAATTCCCATCCTTAGGAAATATAGGATCAAAAATTATAATGTTTCCTTAGCTGTGGACAAATTATACATTGATGGGCAGTTGTACAGAGATTCAGAGATCCCTCTGTGACTTAAAGTTTGACTACCTTGTCTGTTTTATCTACACTCTCAGCAATTTAATCAGATGCGACCTGGTCACACTGACTCTATTAATTTACACTTGTCAAAGACAGGTTTACGTATTGCTCATGTGAATGTGAACAGTTTGGTAAATAAGGTGGATGAGATACTAAATATTGTCCAGAAGAATAATCTGCATGTGCTTGCTATTACTGAGACTCATCTTGACCAAACCAACAAATGGACAAATTGATTTGAAAGGATACAATATTCTAAGGACGGACAGGAACTGAAGAGGAGGAGGTACTGCCCTATATGTTTTAGAGCATCTGCTGTTGGATGATTTATGTGTGAATGGACTAGAGATCCTGTGAATTCAAATTTGCCTTCCTTTGCAACAACCAGTGTTAATTGGATGTGTTTATAGGTCCCCAAAATCAAACACATTAGCTACAGTATACCTGGATAAAATATGTGAAAGTATTGATCTTGCTCTGGATTAAAGGATAGAATTATTTATGCTTTGTGACTATAATATTGACTGGAAAAGTAGTCAATCTGATGGGAACAAGATTTAGTTTACTCAATATATAGAGAGTCATATTTTTTTTCAAATGGTAAAGGTAAAGGTAATTTATTTGATGGTAAAGGTCCTCAGGAAGCAAATTTGGGCATAGAACTAAAGGTATTATTGATCTGATATTGTGTACTTCTCCAAACAAATGCTCAAATGCTAAATCTGCACTGTTGGAAAGATCATAATATTATATGCATTACTAAATACACCAAAGTGCCAAAAAGACCTCCTAGAGTGACTCTTAAGACAGAGTTTTAAAAAAATGTAACTTAGAAGACTACCAGAGAGATTTGGCCGCTGTTCCATGTGATCTTGTGTATCTGGAGGGTGATTTGGATTGTGCTGTTGATTGTTCTACAAAATTGTTTGCAGATGTTGTTGAGCGCCATGCTCCTAAAAAAAAGAAACCCCCTGGATTGACCAACAACCAACTAAGAGAAGCAACATCTCAGAGGGATGAGGCAAAAGCAGTAGAGAGATATGAGGAGACTGCAGATCACACTAAACAAGGCAGAAAAAATGTGCAGTGACGTTGTTGGGTATGCGCCCTGCGACACATTAAACTCCGTAAGGATGCAGTAAACTCACTATTGACAAGTCCAGGGGACGCACCCTATTTTTTCCCTGATAATGCTACATTGTGAACAACAAATCTGTGTTGAAATCATTTTATTTTGGATTGTATTTGTTTAATTTTCAGATACGTTTTCAACATACATGAATATAACCATAATTATAACATCAAACACAAGTTTAACTCTACAATTTGTCAAAAAAAAAAAAAATTATTGGGAATTTTCCTGGGAACCACTCAAATGACCATCCATGGGTCCCGGTGACTTACTACATTGAAAACCTATTAATATCACTGTTAAGGTGGTAGTTTGAAAAAGGAGTATGTGTATGTGAGACAATATTCTATTGTACTCATTTCAAAAATTCAAAAGTTTAAAAAGCCAGTTAATATTAAGGACAAACTGTTATTAGTACGTGATAAACATCAAGTTAACATAAGAATAAGAGATAAAAATCATTATGTCCCACCAAAAATGAAAACTAAAATGAGAAGACGAACTTTCATTTTCAGAACTGTTAAATTATGTAATTCATTACAATAACTCATTCAAGAACAGTACGGCAGTTAGATTGTCGATTGCAAGATTTTAAGATTCAAATGTAGTTATCATCACCCTATTGTATTGTTTGTAGAGTATTGGTATTATATGTGAACACATGTAGATGAATATGTGTGTATATGTAGGTAGATACAGTATATGTGCCAATATATGTAGGTATGGATGTATATGATATGCGTGTGTCAACAATTATGTGTTGACCTATTTATTATTTATGACTTATTGTATGCTTAAATGTTTTTAATGTGGACTCTCGAAAGATTAGCCAATGAGCTAAAAGAGATCCAAATAAATTAATCAAATCAAATATAGCTGTCTAGTCATCAGTATAATTAGGTTTATGAATAAAAACTGCCACCAGCTTTTATACCATGCCTTTTTGGATGTATGATTAGTGGTGTTAACCTGAACGTGGATAGTCTGCAAAAGTACGCGGCTAACTAACAGGAATCTAATATTTCGAGCACTGCTGTAGTAAAGATAAGGTGAAAAATTGTAATTAGACATTAGAAAAGCAGTATGGGCATTTGTCCCTTGATCATTTCCCCACATTAGGAAATGAAATAAAATACTTAATACCGAGGATACCCACAAGTGAAAAACAGGCCAATGTGAGATCTTTTGTACTTTGACTTGTGATTATTGGAACTTCCTTCAGTGACGAAAGGGAAGAGAAATCTGTTGGACAGAAGTCAGTCCAGCTGTCACGCTCTAATACAGATGAGATATTAATAGTTTGGAAATGAAGAGACAGGGGAGGATTTTAAATTATCACTGCAGTCAAAGGAAAACCTCTACTCTCCCAAGACGTATACTTTTCATCCCACAAAAAACATCCATCTTAAAACCTTGTTTTCCTCAGGAAAAAAGGTGAAAATGTGAGATAATTTCATTGGTTTCCAATGCACTTTGAAGAATTTTCTTCAAGAAGTGATGACATTCTGAAATAGAGATAATAGCTCCAAAGGAATCCAGATAACATCACTTGAAAATTGCTTAAACAAGCCAATGTGCTTTCGTGAAATCTCCTCATCCCTCTGGCAGATTTTGCCTCCCTTGCTTTTAAAGGAATATGACTTTAAGACTCAGCCTTACACTAAATGACTTGTCAAGATGGATAGCTTTTGCAGCACAGGAGAAAGCGAAAACCAATTCTCATTTTCCAGGTGACACCAACTGATTGTTTTTTATTCTACAATAGGCTTTTGAATGGTTTCCACAGACATAAAGGTCATATCACTCCCTCGGCATGTTGGGGAATGATGTCAGCTTTAAAGTCAAGGTGAAAATGAAGTAAAAGCCTACAGTGAATATACAAGATTTCCACACGACTGAGGCATTGCATAACGACACTTGGACAGTGATGCTTTGTACAAAATCCCCAGGCGACATATGAAACTGTGGCCAGGTCTGTAAATGAAAGTCTGATTGACGGGCTGTTGAGTTGACAGGGATGCACACACACAATTAGGTGACCTTGAGCACAGTGGATGCAAAATAGTGGATATCACACATGTTTCATGCACTCAGTGACACGACTGCACTGATGAATAAAGAACAGGATGAATAAAAATGCAAGAACACATACAAAAACCTTCAGTGAAAATGGGGTTTGCTATTAGACCAGATGTCTGTTCAAAGAAGAATTTATAGACTTTCTGTTTTTGTTATCATATTGAGGTAGAAATTGCACTGCTGAAAAAGTACAGACACATTCACACACACTCATGAAGTCTCATAAAAATGCAGACATTGTTTCATGGCATTATTGCAGGACAGGACTGAAGAGACCTCAATACTCATAACATATATACATGTAGACACCAAAAGCATACTGACACAATGGAAGCACTCAAACACACTCACACACCTTATTGGCTTTCAATAAGTCAGCCAGGAAGATCATCTTGTGTTTCTGCTGTCCCTCTCTGTTCAGGGATTTACTGTCTCTCTCTGAGGAACCGTTAGGTAATGCTGCTCCACTGCCCAGAAATCCTGCGATTCTTAAGGACACAGCCATACACCCAATGCAGAAAAAACTATCAGGAGCACCTGTTGTTTCAATAAAACCGGCTGACCAGGTGAAACCAGGTGAAACCTCTGATCCCTTACTCAGCTCACCCAGTAAATCGCCTTCTGATATATAGGATTTGTAGAGGTGGGAGGAGGATTTTTCAGCCTTGAGACAGTTCATACGTGGATTGTGTCAAAGCAGGTGTGGTTCAATATCTTGGTCACTCTATCTGCCAAGTGCAATAAATATAAGAGGATTTGTGTTGGTGACATTTCTCAAGACATTCATTAGGACCTCAGGAAGTACAACGGGGCGTTTGAGAGCCAGTAGACCATACCTGTCACTATACTGTATGTGTGTAACATTATGTTAAACTAACAACAGCTTTGACATCAACAATAAGCTGATTTTTTAAAGCTAACTGCCATCTTGGCAGTTGTCCAGTCCAGTTCTGGCCAATTTCTTTTGTAACTGGTTTATGTATGACTAAGACGTATTTGTTCCAAAAAAGCATTAGCCTTCATGTTGACATTTAAGAAAAGTTCACAGGAAATAAAGTAATAAAGCAGTGAGTTCAACACTGTATGACCTTAGCACTAATAAACTCATTGAATGTGCCCAGTTTAATAACAAAAAAATGTTTATGTTCTTGTGTAGATGACTTAATATAAGACTAAACAAAAGACTACTAAGCCACTTTGGCTAATGAATAAAATAAATGTAGTTTTCTGTTCCAGTTTCTGTTTTTGAGACAATTTATCACCTTCACTTCTTATTAACAGTTTCAGGCACAATGTAGTAAACAATATGGTATTTATTAATCCAAATAACTTTTGTCTGAGTTACTGGAAAATTATTTGTATCCGGAATCTGTTTTTTTCCTCCTGAACCTGTGAAAGATTACAGTAAGATAAGAGTTATTATTTTTTAATGAGATTATTGTAAGACTGTAATCCGTTTCTTCCTTTGCCTGGTTTCCTGTGACGTCTTGACAGATTAATAAGAAACATACTTTGTTTTCATAGGTGTGAGCTGTTACTGCACAATTTGCTGCATGAATTACCTACCAGCCAGTGTCTCTTGGGTTTAATGAAATAATGATGACCAATGTGGGAACTGCAAACCTAGAAATCTGACAGCTAAAGGGGGCAACTGAGAGGAAGAAAAGACTCAACACCTCTGCTTCTTTGCCTGTCTGTCTCCTTCTCTCTATGTGTGCCTGAGCCATGCTGCGAGGTTAATAAAAACAGGAACAGAAGATACTGCAGGTGTGCGCACATTTTTGTCTATATGCACTAATGTAACTGTTACACATAAGTTGCTGGATGTAGAGTTTATTGTGCGTGTGGGTGTTTGTGTATCAGAAATTACACACTCATTTGAATCTGCACCCCTGGAGCGTTGTATGACTGGAGGCCAAAATGAATCACTCTTTCTCTTCTTTCAAGTACTTAATTATCTGCACATAAATAAATGCTGCAAATAACCTTGTGAAGGTCAATGTTGCTCTTCAGTCTATTTGAGTTCATTTTAGATGTTTTTATATTTACATGGTGACAGAAAAACAGAAACTCACAAATATACATGCAAACATGTTTATATCTATACGTTTCTGTTACCTGTTAACCACTCTTTGGTCAGAACCCTTACTTTGTTCTGCAACACTACTGCATATACGTAGATACCCAGTCTTTACTTTAAACACGTTATATAACTCCACATATTTCTATTCTTCCTCAATTGACCTTTTGAAATTTCCACCACTCATACACTTACTGCATCATTGCATTTATGGATATTACAGCATGTTCCTGCTGGAGAGAATCTTAAACTCATTAAAAACAGAAATCCCACATAGACTTGGGAAAAAAGGGCTTTTTTCATTACACTGTCATCACCTCTGTACAAAAGGATGTTTACATCTGGCCTGCAGAGCACCCCAGCAATTGGAAATGGTCCCATAACTAAGAAGTTGTTGGTTTCATTCCCCGTGACAACAAGTCTGTTCATCAGATGCACCTTTTTATTATTTATTTTATTAGCCTTTATTTCTGCAGGGCGGGGCCATTGAGAGCATGCTCTTTTTCCCAAGGCGGCCCTGAATACAGAACATACAGAAAACAAAAACAAAATTTACAGTGTACAAATTCAAAGTAACAAACAACACGATTTACAGCAAACAAACAAACAGAGACAACATTCAAACACATTCAATCATCATCATTCAAAATGAAAAACACGCACATTCACACTGCACTAATTCTGCCAAAAGACATTTGAAATGAATGTAAGGGATCAGCTCTTCCATATTAGCAAGCTTTTGTAAATTGTTCCACTTGTGTGGAGCGACATATTTAAAAGCCAATTTTCCAACTTCATTACAAACCTGATGTTCTTCAAGAACCAAATAATCCTGGGATCTAGTGTAGTGTGAAAGTGATCTATAATTGAGAAGACATGAGATATACGTAGGAAGTTTTCCCAGCAGTGCTTTGAAAACAAAAAGAATATAGTGTTGTTCCCTTCTCACTGCCAACGATTGCCACCCAAATTTCTCATATAATATACAATGATGCATTCTAAAGCTATCTCCAGTTATTAATCTAAGAGCTGAATGATATACTGAATCTAGAGATTTAAGTGTAGAGGCAGGAGTGTGCATATAAATTGTATCGCCATAGTCCAAAACGGATAAAAAGGTTGATTTAACAATTTGCCTTCTGCAGTTCTGGGTAAAACAAGTCTTGTTTCTGTAAAAGAAAGTTTTGCTTTTAGTTCATTAATATGCTTTTTGAAGCACAGTTTATCATCGATCCAGAAACCAAGATATTTGTAAGAGGATACTTTCAATTTGTGTCCCATCAAGAGTGTTAATATTTACATCATTTGTACAGTTAGTTAGTTTTTTAGAAAACAGCATACATTTAGTTTTATCTGAGTTTAACAGTAATTTAAGATCAAGTAAAGTTTCCTGTACAACACAGAAGTCAAAATGAATATTTTAAACTTGAGCAGCAGATGGCACTGTATAGAGAACAGCATCGTCTGCGTACAGATGAATTGTACTGTTCCTAAGGTTTTCTCCTAATTAATTCAGAAAGATTGTGAATAAAAGTGGTCCTAAAATAGAGCCCTGTGCTACACCTTTGTGCACATTCAGAAAATTGGACTGATAGCCATCAGCTACTACAGCTTGTGATCTATTACTGAGATAACTTGAAAACCAATTACATGACTTTTCATCAAATCCAATAGATTTAAGGTGTTTTAAAAGAATTTGATGATCAACTATCAAATGCCTTAGATAAATCAATAAAAAGGGTGACACAATCCAGCTTGTTATCTAATGCACTAACAACGTCATTTAAAACTTTCGATGTAGCCCTTATAGTACTATGCCCAGGTCTAAATCCAGATTGATAAGATTTTACAATGGAGTGTTGAGATAAAAATGCTCTCACCTGATCATTTACTAATTTCTCTAACACTTTAGCTAGACATGAAAGTTTAGAAATTGGTCGATAGTTATTTAACTCATTATGCTAACGGAGCTAACTAAACTACTAAATCCTACACACTGGTCCTTTAAGAAAATGCTCAAGTGAAAAGGAAGGTCTTTAGTTTGGTTTTGAAAGAACACAGTGTTGGAGCAAGTCTAAATTCAGCAGGCAAACTGTTCCATGCTTTTAGGCGCATAAATACTGTATGGCAGAACAGGATTAGAATTGATTTATATTTTAAACATAATTTACAGTAATATTGTTTCAAGAGCAGCAATAGTCATGTTTACAACAGCAAAGTCACTATATAAACTCAATAATATCTCACTGGAAACAAATCTAAAATGTCAATAAAATAAATAATATTTCTGACATCAAAATACTGAGTGAAGTTTAGAAAGAATGAAGAACACAGACATCAGTCACTATCAGTCATTCCTCCTGTCCTCTGTCCTCCCTCTGCTGCTGATGTGGATTCACTCCCTGCAGGTACTGCTGGTAGAGAGAGGAAGGGCTGGTTTGGAGGGGAGATGCTGTCTCAGCCAGTAGTTTATGTTTACAAGAATTTGCCAAATTTCAAGATATGTTACAAAAGGAGAGTAGGGGTTTCTGGCACAACTTCACCTAGTTTCAAGATGCACAAAGAAGGGAAAGAATCTAAAGAAGTCAAAACTCCAGCAACACTTGTAGTATATAGAACAACTTTATTGTTAGACCAACGCATTTCGGCTTTTGGTTTGTGACTTGAGAGCTGAGTGTTCACATCCATAGGCTGCTTGAGGCAAACTTACTAATCAGTGATAAGTAATACAAACAAAGTAACCTTGTCCCAGTAACTAGACATTTAACAGAAGGAGTTCTTAAAGCTGCATTAATCACTATTTTTATATTAACAATGGATCAATTTATACATGTAATGTGAAAGGGGTCAACTGTAGTGATGATCCCACAGAGAATTATCACCCAGCTCTACTGTTCCCGTTAGCTCTACAAAGCATTTCAGCTTGTCTTGTGGTTACCACACACAGCTGTTTTGCTTCACTCTGACTGAAAAATCCTTCCTAGCAGCAGCCGGTAGTGATTTAAGTGAAAACGCTCCCATAAACCTACTGTATGCTACCTGCCCCGCTTCAAACGGCAAACAGACAACATTTGGGAGTAGCTAGTGGACACATTGAAGCCTTTAACAGCTAAAAAAACATTTTTATTAAGACTATGTGGAAACTAAAACAGAGTTGAAAGGAGATTCGTCAGGTGGCCATAAACACAACTCCAAATGAATGCTAATATTGCCAACCCGAATTGTGACCCTTAATATGAATAAACAAAAAAAAAATAAAACAAATAAAAATCAACAGGTTGGGGTGTGCTCGTGTGCAGTAATTGAGTAGACGTGTTTTCCTGGAGCTCTGCTTTGTCTGATCATTGTTTCTCGCTAGTCTGCCATCTGAGTTGTACTTTGACCTGTCAGATTCGGTTTTACACGATGAAGCCTAAGAAAGATGAAAACCAAAGCCATAAGACGGCATCCCAGGCGAGCTTGACTGCTGCTAGCAACGAGGCTATATTAGCTGCCATCAATAATCAGGGAGTTGAGCTAGCCAAAGTTTCTAAACTCGTGGATGATTTGAAGAAGTCAATGGAAGGACACTTCCACTTAATTGAAGCGTGTCCACCCTTCAAAAAGAACACACGAAGCTCAGCATTGCAAGGACAACATGGACGAGGCTCTTTCGGCTACTGATAACCATATCACAGCGCTGGAAGCCACATGCAATGAGCTACAGGTGGCTAACGGTCTCCCCAGAGCTAACGTGAATTATTTGGAGGGGCGCTCTCGCAGGCTCAACATTAGGACCGTGGGCATCAAAGAGGGGGAAGAGAATGATCGCCATACGGAATTCGTCTCAGGGTTGATCCTGGAGTTACTTGGCCAAGATAACTTCAGCAGACCCGTCAAAATAGACCGAGCCCACCACAGCTTGAGACCTAAGCCGCCGGCTAACAAGTGGCCATGAATCATCAACAGTGACATGATCAACATCCTCCAGCTCAGCTGTCAACATGTACCATGTTCCCTGACTACATGGCCGAGGTATCATCCCAACGACAGTCCTTCAACAGTGTGAGAAAGAGGCTTGTGGATGCCGACGCCAAGTGTTCCCTACATTTTCCAGCCAAACTTCAAGTTGTCTACAGCAACACAGTTAACATCTTTGAGTCACTGGCTGATGCTGAACAATTTGCAAACTCCATGGCAGACAAAACTTAACTGGCAATATGTGCCATCTACACAGTTTTGGCCATCACTCTATGCAGCTATATGATTAATGTTAAGATCCAGCACTTTGCCATTTCAATTGCATATGTGTTGAGTATTAAGCATTACAATGCTTTTGGGTTGGGAGTGGGGCATGCAATCTACTGCATTTATTTTGGTGCGTGTAGTGTCCACCGCAATTCTTAATTGAATACTTACAGTACTCATATCAGTATTAACTTTTTTCCCGGTGTGGATCCTTTCTTTCCCTCTGTTTGCTTCACCAGTTAAGCCACCCTCCTCCACATACCTCCTCCAGTGTATGACCTAGTTATTACATATCATTATTATGTTCTTGTAGGTGCAGTTAACTGTTTGTTATCTTACATATTGGAGGAGCACACGGTGCTGTTGGTATAGGCTGGCTTTTTAGTGTACAGTTTAGCTGGCTGGTTACCCAGCAGCCTCCTCAATAGCAAGTGGGATGCACTGCCTAGTTTTTTGCTGTGGCTTTGGGTGTGTTTTGTGGTTTTTATGCCTCCGTGCCAGCGACAGCCATGGCTAGAGGCATTATGTTTTCAGGTTGTCTGTCCATCCGTATGTCCCATTCTCATGAACATGATATCTCAGGAACGCCTTGAGGGAATTTTTTTCAAATTTGGCACAAATGTCCTCTTGGACTCAATGATGAACTGATTAGAATTTGGTGGTCAGAGGTCAAGGTCACTTTGACCTCAGGCGTACTTACAGAAGCCCACAGCTGAAGGTGGCCTGGGCCTTCCTGTTGGCCGGACATTATTATTGGGCCTGTAATGCCAGAGCATGGGTTTTCTGGAATCATGCTCCAGCTGTGGCTGGGCAGAGGAGCGGCCTCTGTCCCAGATGGCCTGAGATTGAGTCTTGTAATGCAGCATCACTTATTGGAGCCTCCTTAATGGCTATTTTATTTTCTACCTATCAAACAACTGAAGGATGACTTTATTTTGCGTAACTTTAAGATTCTAAGGCAAATCAGGGGTGTGCTGAGTCTCTCAGAATTGTCCATTTATGCCCCCATATGTCAGAACCCCTGTTTAAGCCAGGCTTGATGGGCGTTATTTTCTCACATTGGTTAGATGAGGGCCTGTCTACTATTAAGGATTTCTATATTAACAACCATTTTCCATCTTTCGCTCAACTTCAGGTGAAATTTGATCTCCCTCCTGTTCACTTTTTTTCATTATCTGCAAATAAGAAATTTTGTCAGGCAGTCTCTACCTCATTTTGATATAATGCCCAAACAACACAACTTCTATGACCTTATGAGTAGAATCCGTACCTCCAAACATTTAATTTCACAGTTTGTTGGTCTTTTTTCTCTGGCAACCCCTTCTCTCCACATTAAAGAGGATTGGGGATACTGGTGAGGAGATTTCAGATGAGTTATGGGCGAAAGGGTTAGATAGGATCAAAACATGTTCTATCAATGCTAGACTTCAAGTCATTCAGTTTAAAGTCATCCATCGGCTGTACTTTTTCAAGACCAAACTAAACAGAATCTTTCCTTCTGTCTATGCTATCTGTGACAAGTGAAAGTCAGGTGATGGGACCCTAAGTCATTTTTTCTGGTCTTGCCCCAAGCTCAAGAGTTTCTGGGCTGACATTTTTTATTTGTACAGCGACATATACATCAGACAGCTAATCCCTGAAAGTCTCTATGGGATATTGGGTTGCTCCAACTACTCTTTGACTCTTCCTCCAGCATTACAACAAGCCCTCATGTTTGATATGGTCATAGCAAAAAAGGGTTATCCTGAGAGAGTTGAAGGATGAATACATAATCTTGGATGTCTACAATTACTGACATGGTACCATTTATTCTGGCTGTATGCCTGTCTGTCTGTTTTGTATATTCCTGTGTGTATAATATGTAAGATCATCTGCGTTGGCCTTGACACTCTAAGTCATGTAAAGGAGTTGTCACTTAAACTGCTTCCTGGATCAGTGTTCGGAAAACTGGCTGTTATTAATCTATGTTGGAATGAAGCACTGCCATGTGATCTGAATTTATTCTCCATTTATTCCTAGAAGAAAACTACTCTTGATTTGTTCAAACACAATGATGGCTGCTTCTGCAGATGGTTAAATGTTTCTTGGAAATATATTAGCCAGGATCACAATAAGTTGAACAACGGTGGTGTGGTTTTAGTTTGGAAAGACAAAGAAGGTCTGTGAAAACAGGCTCTTGTTTTGAGGCGTGGGTTAAGACACTAGTATGTAAAATGAGCATCCAAGATGTCTTTTAACCTCACGTAGAGTCTGGATACCCCTCAGTTTGTTTTTATGAGTGTGTAAGCTACAGGTCGGACTTTAGTGAACGTATTTAAACAACAGTTATAGTCCAGAGTTCACAAGTTTGAGGTTATGTTTCCGTTTGATCCACAAACATAATTACATTGCTTTGTAGACAAAACTTCAAAATTCTTCCTTCTGTATTTGTATTATCATAATAGCCGGCATGAGAGGGCAACAGGGGAGCAAACAATCTTTTGAAACTTTACATTTATGCTCCACAATTTCATTTTTTCCTCAATTTTTTTAGAAGATAAATTCCACCAGCCATATTATCATTTCTCCTGTAAGGTTTATGATCAACTTCCTCCATTGCTCCTGTTTTAGTTCAGGTAGAACAACACAGAGAAGATAAACATTAAGTTAATTGAGGATACATCTTTACATATCATGCAGTCACAGTAGTTTCAGAGGTCAGTGCTGCATCTGTGTTTTAAGCAACTTTGTGTACAGAAGAAACGTTAGCTTAGCACGGTTTGTTTTTAGCCTGGTATTGCCTAACTGGCCTCTGAAGCATCATTATGGCTGTGTGTGGACTTTGCCTGCCAGCATAGTCACTGCTAAAAGACAACATCAGACAGCTGAAATAGGATCTTAAGAGCAAGGATGAGCTAATCCTGGGCTTTTTGTCTGTTGCTGCTGCACCGGCCAAATATCTCTTCACGGTAAGCTCCTCCTGCTGAGCCGGTCCGTCCACTGAGTACTCTGCTGCTGTTGTGCATAATGATGCCACTTTTCCCTGGTCTGGCTCTGTCACCACTGGAGGGGAGCTGATAATTTCAACCAATGCCCTGGCCCTGACTGATGACATCTGGCCCTTCCTTGGAGCTAAATCCCGAACCTGCTCTACTCCCTACAACTCGTAGCTGTAGGTCCTGTTCAGGAGCAGCAAGGGTCGGGCTAAACGCTCCCTCCAGCCATGCGACACTCTGTAGCTGAGAAATAAATTCCCAGTCCTGGATAGCAGGGATGGACCGTGGTCTCCAGTGAGGCTCCAGCAGGACGACCATCCTTCTTCTGACCAGGCCTCTGCTCCCGAGCCGGTTGGTGGCTCCTCCGCTGCCATGGACTGCGCCGTGCCTGCATGCCTCCTGGGTACAACCCCCCAGGTGGTCAGGTGTGCACACTCAGGTGCGGCGCCCACCCTCGGTGCTTGTTGTCGGCATTTCTACGGACCGGGCACGTAGTGGTGCGCGTTGGCCAGACTTTCTGCTATCCAGATGCCTGTATAAAGGACATTACACCCACCGCTCTGCAGCTGATTCAGCAACACAACTCTGCCTCTGCAGTCATTGTTCAGGCAGGCACCAATGACATAAAAAATCAACAGCCCGGGTTCCATGCAACGCCTGGACAGCCCTCAAGTGGTTCTCCTCATACTTTTCTAACAGAAAATTTGTTGTGCCAATAGATGGCTCTAGCTCCTCTCAAGCATTGTCTATGTATGGGGTACCTCAGGGTTCCATTCTAGGACCAGTTTCATTTTCTCTTTCTGTACTCCCTTTGGGCCACATTATCAAACAGCATGATATTTCATTTCATTGCTACGCTGATGATACTCTAACATAACATACTAGCTGTACTTGTCCTGCAAACCTTCTTAATCAGCTAAGTTATCTTTCCTGCATAATTGCCTAGCTGTGGATTAGGATTGGATGGCAGAAAATTTTCTTCAGCATAATTCCTCCAAAATCGAAATCCTTATTATAGGTCCTGAGCACACTCATGGCCAAGTTCTGCCTGCTCTTGGTTCTCTAGCTCAGCATGTGGTACCCACTGTTTAAAACCTGAGTTATTTTAGACCAGAACTTGACTCTTGAGTCCCATGTTAAAAGGCTAGCTCAGTCTCAGTTGTTTTTTCCATTTGAGAAATATCTCCAGAATTAGATGTTTTAGTTATTTTAATGATCTTCAAGGAGTGATTCATGCCCCATATCACTTCTTGTCTGGATTATTGTAATGCTGTGTTTACATGCCTTGGCCAAAACATGATTGCACAGCTTCAGGGTGTCCAAAATGCAGCCGCCAGACTTTTAACCAAATCACGAAAGCATGATCATATCTCCCCTATTTTAGCTTCCCTTCACTGACTGCCTGTCCATTTTAGAATTGATTTTAAAATTTTACTTTTGACCTTTAAGGCCCTGAATGGTATGGCTCCGAGCTACCTGGCAGAGCTTCTAAATCATTACTCATCAGCACGTAGCTTGAGATCCTCTGATAAGGCCCTGTTAGCTATTCTCTGGTCAAGGCTGAAGACTAAAGGTGATGGGGCTTTTGCTGGACAGGAACTCAGACTAGAAAATTCACTGCATTCTTTTAAATCGTCTCTCAAAACTTACTTATACCGTATGGCTTTTGTTTAATTATTTTATCTGTTATTTATTTTATCTGTTACTCTCGTGTTACTTTTATCCATTATTTTTATCATTACTTTTAACTGTTTTTTGTTGACTGTGATAGTTTTCCTGCTTTCTTTTACTCGTTCTTGTTTGTGAAGCACTTTGTAAGGGTTGTTTTGAAAAGTGCTATATAAATCTATGTATATGATTATGGCATCAGTTTTTGTTTGGAGAAAATGGAACAACCCTCGTGAAAATCGGTGCAGTCTACACATTGGTTTGGGTCATTTCTGTGGGGCAGGGGGGTTGGGGAAGTAGTTGCAAGCATGGCCATCACAGTTTTATTCCTGGCAAAATATGTTGTTGGGCCCTTTTTAACCCACTTAACATGGCAGCTTCATTATTTCCCAAGACACACAAAAAGCAACCTGTGTTCCTATGCTGGAATGATACTGCTTTGTCCCAGGTTTTTTGTGTGTCAATTACTTTTAAGCAATGTGATAAATACATATGAGCAGAATATAAGGTAAAATAACTAAGTAACAAAATTTTGACACTAGGTCCTCCATACAAAATTAGGTCCTGAAGGACCTGTCTTAGTTGATATTTTGCAAATTGTGTCTCCGTGGGGTCCTGGGGGCTTGGGGTCCCAGGTCAGTTGCCTGCTTTGCCTGCTTGGTATTCCAGCCAGCTGAAATATATCAACCTATATTAGCAACCAGTATTCAAAATATATCAATACACAAATTTTGAGTGTCCATGTCCAGCCCTCATTCCCATTAACATTGAAGACTCCGGGTGATAGCATCAGAGCATGTTAAGTAAAGAGTGAAACAAAAAGTCCGCGTTTTAATATGTCAGTGTTTAATAGCAGGAAATTTGGTCTGATGATTTATGCTGTCTGTCTTTTTGGGCAAAATACCACAACAACGAAACTAATATTAATGAAGTATTGTTTCTAGTATTTTGTTCATCATCTATCAATATTTTTATGTGTGCTTATTAGTTCTTATTTAGTCCTACATCTACCTCTGTGTGTTTTTCTCCATGTGTGTGTTTATGTGAACCACATGGCAGCTGTCAGCTCCTCCCACCTCAGGCACATGTGGTCAGAAAAAAAAACACAGAAAAGCCCAGAAACCTTGCTGCAGAAACTGGGTCACCACCATCACAGACTTGTTTGGGAAACACACACAAACACACACACACACACACAGAACACGTTGAGGCAAAATGTGAAAACGTGACTAGAACAATGTAAACAGAATGACTGGAAAAAACAGACTAACTTTAGTTATTTGAAATGAGTTGATATTAAAACAGGAAATACTTGATTTTAGTAGAGAGGGCTTTGTCTCTTGATCTCAACCATTCTCCATCTTTTTCTCTTTTGCATACTTCTGTTATTCTACCTCCCTCCCTTTCTATTTGTATCTTTAGCTGTCTTTCTCATAATCTTTGTCCTCTCATTTGATGCCTTGCGGTTTCTCCAGCAGAGTGGGCTCTGTCCAACAGTCTATTTATTTTTCATATAAACTATTGCACAGAATCTTCCAACATTGTATGGGCCTAGCAAAACGTATTAGGCCAGAGATAACAATATAATGTACTTTAACAGACCCATTTCAGGAGTTATAGTCAGTCGTTTGCCTTGTTAAAACACCAGATATTGAATGAGGCATCCAGAGGCATAAAATCAACAAAACCCTGCACATTTGGCTTTATGGCAGACAGCTGCAGTCAAAGGATTTAAATCTCCCTTGAAAGTGGACAAAATCCTGTAGCAGCTTTGTGCTGTATATCCAAATCATGACCTTGGTAACAATTGCTGCAAAAACTAAAAAGAAAAGGATTTTCCTGCTAACTCCCATCCGTTGTTGACATTTTACAATCCATCTTAATGATGTAGCTTGGCTGTGGCATCACGACACATTTTCTACATGTATGACACAGTAAAAATGGATATACTGTATATTTGTAACATAGCAGACAAATTGGAAGTAGACCAATTGTGACCAACAAAATGATGTTGACCTGTCAAAGCAGCAAATGGAGTTGGCACCTTTCAAGCAGCAGCCAGCATTTACAGGCACGTGTCTGGTGTTTATTAACCACCAGACATTTTTCTTGGCTGGCTTGAAGGGCCCTATGAAACAGTATGTGGGCCCATTGGACACTGAAACCTGCCATTGAAACAAACGCTGACTGAAATCTTGCATTTGGTGAGGTGCTCATCTCAGTAGGGTGCCTCACCTCCTCAGTGTTAAGGCGGCCACTGTATTCCACCTCTTGGAACCACTCTTTGTGGATAATAATCCTCCGTTAGGCTTTATTTGGACTGTGACCAGTTGAGGAGAGAGGAGAGCAGAATAGCAATTGGAAGAGACAAAATGTCAGGAGAAGAAACCACAGAGAGGTGAGAGGAGATGTAAGAAGAAAGGTGAGAAGAGCAGAGAGAGAGGAAAGGGAGATGCGAGGAAGAAGTGTGAAAATCCACCCATTTCCTCCGTGTCCATCACCGCCCAATTCATCTGTTAAAGCCTAGACCCACCTCATGCACGCACACTCAGGTCTTTGTCACACATTCAACACTTTCAACAGACTGTACTATACAAGAGAGGGGCAAACAGAATAAACATGTCAGCAATCAAAGTATGTCGTCGAAAATGAGAGCTGGCTTCTCATTGTGTGACATTGAAAGTCTCACTGAATTGTTAGCAGCTGTAGTCACTAGGTTGTGAAGAGGTTGGCAGATAAATTGTCAGATTGTCATTGTTTTCATTGTTACTTTGTAACTTCATCACTCTTGTTGCTCTGCACATAATGGCTTTGTTTTCTCAACCTTGTGGTCAAATAGAAATGTATTAAAAACAAAAAAAAGGTCTGTAAACAATATTGAAACACCCATTCTTTGTCAAGAGTTAATACTGCAGAACCTTTAATTGGGAATTTTTTACCCAATCCAAATGGCAGTCTTTAAGGGGAACTCCACTCATTTACACATCAAAGTTTGTTTACTGGTCTTCAGAATCAGAATCAGATTCATTGCCAGTTAAGTTTGCACATACAAGGAATTTGTCTTGGTGTTGTGGTGCATAAGAATCAAAAAATAGAAGGTAAGAGAAAAAACAAGTATCTATCCAAAGAGAAAAATACAACAACCACAAAAGACAAGTGGTATCTATCTACTAAAGGAAGGAATCTCTGTATGTATGTCTCGAGAACCGTTCATCCGATCGACTCCACGGTTGGCGGGCGTATGGCTGGGGACCTAAGGGAGTGTAGTGTCAAATTTGGTGCAATTTGGACACGCAATACGTTTAATATTAATAAACTTTGAATAAACCAGCGATGAGCGAGCCACTCCGCTCTGTGCAGGGGCAGGGCGCAGCTTCAGGACCTTGCCGATTGACTCAAGTATGTCAGGGAGAGACCAGAGACGAGGTGCAACACAAGTCGGAGAAAAGTGCTCTAAAAAGAGAAAAGTAGACGTCGAAAACAGAGCTTTTAATCAAGAAGTATTCTGTGTATAATAGAATTTTAGTTTCTTTCATGTTGTTGGTGTATATACTCATTCACACCTCACATCAACTATATAAATTTTTCTATGCGCTGAAGTAGCAGCCAGAGGCCAGGCAGTCGGCCCGATCCGAACAGGACAATTTTGAACAGGCACTGCACTAGTAAATATATAACTAAAATTTTACAATAAAGAAATAGGTAGAAATATATTCTATGTGAAGAGAGCTGTTGAGTTTAAAAAATAATGTACAGGATATTGACTGGGAATGGGCAAATGTTCACAGTATGTGTAATGTGCAAGTGTAATAAAACAAAGAATACAAATAGTTGCGTTAATGTAACGTGCCATGTTAGATGTGATGGGTTCACAGATGTGCAGTATAAAGCCCCTTTCACACATGCACTGCAACCCTGAAGTTATCCGGACACTACCCAGAGGAGCTGTATGTGTGAACACAAATGTCCAGATCAGTCGGCCCAGACATTAAACAGGCTTTACCCTGCTAGCTCCCTAGTACAAAGTCCATGTAATGACTGACTGAGCCCATGTGTGAATACAGTAGTGAATTCTCAGCAGGCGAGTGGGCGTGATGATGACATTTCTATCATGCGGCTGGCGCTGGATAAACGCAGCAGGCCAGCTAAGCTGAATTGTTTTGACTGGGCCTGAAAACTCCGCTGTGAAGGTAGCGCTAATGGGAGAGAGGACTTCCTGTGATTTCTCGTAAAATAAAAGTTTTATTTCTGGTGAAAAGCTTAAAAATGCCGAACTATAACGGCAGTGGACTTTTTGCGTCATGTCCTGCCTCCTGCATGCTCTACCCAGGCGGCACCCCTCGCATTAACCAAACAGAGTATTTCCAGTAGGTGAGAACACGTCTGACACGGTCAATCTCTTGTTGTGTACTACATGTGTGAAAGGGCACCTGTGGACAATGTCTGGACCTGATTCTCTGGACATTGTCTGGAGTTCATATGTGAAAACTGCTTAAGATTATAGATTTCACATTAATATAATGTGTAGTGTCTATGAATGGGGTAGAGTCCGTGTCAGTGGGGGTCCTGGACCTTGTTGATGAGGCCAGCTGCAGTCGGGAAGAAACTGTTCTTGTGCCGTCAGGTTTTGGTCAAGATAGACTGCAGCCTCTTGCCAGAGGGGAGTGTTCAAAAAAGTTTATGCCCAGAGTGGGAGGGGTCAGCCATGATCTTTCCTGCTCTCCTCAGTGTCCTAGAGGCATGCAAATCCTGGAGGGACAGCAGGTTGCTGCCGATCACCCTCTCAGCAGAGCAAATGATATGCTGCAATCGGCCCTTATCCTTGGCAGTGGCAGCAGCGTACCAGATGGTGATGGAGGAGGTGACGATGGACTCGGTGGTGTAGAAGTGCGCCATCATTGGCTTTGGCAGGTTAAATGTCTTCAGCTGCCACAGGAAGTACATCCTCTGCTGTGCCTTCTTGGTGAGGGACCTGATGTTTGGCTCCCACTTGAGGTCTTGGATGATGATGGTTCCCAGGAAGCGGAAGGACTCCACAGTGTCGACTGGGGAGTCACACAGGGTGATTGAGTCGTGTGGACTCATCCCTATCAGAGATGAGCCCAGTGAGGGAGGTGTCGTCTGCAAACTTCAGGAGTTTGACTGACTGATGACCGGAGGTGCAGCTGTTTGTAAATAGAGAGAAGAGTATAGGGGAAAGGACTCAGCCTTGAGGGGAACCAGTGCTGATGGTCCGGGAGTCAGAGACGTGTTTCCCCAGTTTCACATGCTGCTTCCTGTCAGACAGGAAGTCGGTGATCTACCTGCAGGTGGAGTCAGGCACGTGCAGCTGGGAGAGCTTGTCCTGCAGCAGAGCTGAAATCCACAAACAGGATCCTGGCATAGTTTCCTGCAGTGTCCAGGTGCTGGAGGATGAAGTGGAGGGCCAAGTTTACTGCATTTTCCACAGACCTGTTGGCCCTGTAGGCAAACTGCAGGAGGTCCAGGAGTGGATCGGTGATGGTTTTAAGCTGGGGCACACAGTGCTTCAGGGTGGAGGGAGACACACAGTTTGGTCCAGCTGCTTTGCAGGAGTTCTGTCTCTTGAACAGCCTCCAGGATGGAGAGAGTCATCATTGTGGTAGGGGAGGAGGGGGCCTCTGAGGTGGGCAGTTGTGGAGAGCCCCCGGACCCTGCTGAGGTGGGGGAGGAGGAGCTGGTGGGTGGGGTCATGGTGGATGGTGTCAAGACTGTCCCAGAGAGTTTAATTTCTGCCTGTATGCAGGAATCAGGTGGACTTTGGTTTGTCCGCTCCACACACAGTATCTGGTCAGCGAGCATTTGCTGTGCCTTCTGCACGTGGGCCTGCGGGTGGAAAGTAAACACCTACGAAAATGAATGAAGTGAACTCACGGGGGGAGTAGAAGGGTTTACAGCTGATAAAAACAGTTTCCAGAACAGGAGAACAGTGCTACATAATTACTGTCACATCTATACACCAGCCACTGTTAGTATAAAATACCTCCACTTTTTGTTTTGCCGGAGAGCTGTGTCACGATCTGCTCTAAACAGCTGGAAGGCTGCCAGCGGCAGCGCAGAGTCCGGTATCAATTCACTCAGCCAAGTTTTCATGAAGCACAAAACGGAAGATGAAGAAAAGTGTCCATTCTTCCCCACCAGTAGCTGAAGTCCATCTAGCTTGTTGCACAGTGATCAGACGTCAGAGAGAATGTAACGGAGTGCGTAGTCTGTGGACACGCACGAGCGCACCAGAATATTTCCCTCTCCTCCGGTGTTTCATTGCATGAACAAGGGTGAGTGCACCTTTAACCAAAATGTCCAGTAATTCCACAGATGGGATAAAGAAGTTGGGAAATAAATCCTCAGAAGTTGTTTCCCTGATGTTCATGAGCTCTTCTCTGGTGAAAGAGGTACTGCAGCAAAACAATGAGTTTACAAGCAAAACAAGACAAAATAATGCACACCAACACACTGAGGCAGCCATCCGCGGCACCATGCCCCTTAAAAAAAGGGGGAGGTGGTGAGTACTACTGCTTATGCGATAACAAGTTGTATAAAGCCTTTTGCGGCTCCAGAGGGAGCTGTGCAGATCTCATAAACTCCGTCAAGTTTGAAAATGAAACTGCTTGAGCCTACATTAGCAGCTACTAGCATAACACACCCAAATCTTCGACTTAACTGTTAGTGGTTTAGTTGTATTTTGGGTAATGTAGGTGCAGGGTTTTGACAAGGAAGTAGAATGAATGCATATTTCCAGGTCTATATTTTTATATATCTTTGCATGATTTACACTTGAAAAAACTCCTTATTTAAAACTGGATCTTTATGCAGCTCCTCAGTTCAGCCTCTGTCTGAAATAGGCTGTTTTAGCTCCTGTCTCTTTAAGGCCCCCTTCCTGATGAGCCCACTTAGTTCTGATTGACCAGCTTCCGGGGGCTGTGTAAACAAACAGTAATTTCGGATTTCGCTTCTTTTCGCTGTTCTTAACTCGAAATATAAACTTCTCAAATGCATTTGTACATATTTGAGCCCAAATCCTATCTGAAATATGCAAGTGGACAACACCAACAGTTCGTGGAACAACTTTAGTAAAAAAAGCAAATGATCTGATTTTAGTTTGATGGGGAGGTCGAGGTAACTTTGCAAATAGAGTGTTTAGAGCAGGTTGAAGCCCTGGCTTTTGACTTGGAAGGCAGCATTTTTACCTTCATTCACCTCAAGTTTTGGAACTTTGATTATGTTTAACATAAACATCAGATATTATCAAAATATATAAATGACAGGAATTCATGAAAATATGGTAATTAAGCCACCATTCAATACATTTTTGAGTATTTGTGTCCACCAATTCTTAGATAGAAATATTAGGGCTTGTAAACATCTTGCAGGTAGTTTACTAAAGACAAGTGGACCAGAGCAATAAAACAATGCCCAGAACAATCTATTGAAACAAAATGTTTTTCCTTTTGTTAAATGGAAGAGTGAATTCAGACGTTTTACCAGCTGCCAGTTTTTCCACCATCCATCCACTCGTCACATCTTGACTGACCTCACTTGTGCTCTGTCCATTTGCAAGTGTTTTTTTATTTAAACTTGCACGGTTTTGTTCCCTTCATGCCTTAGACCGTCTTGTCCAACAGCCAACACTTTAACAAGGGAAAAATCCTCACTCTCCCATTTGAACCCTGTATAACAGGATTATGCCAGAACATGGATTAATGTTAAGTGCCTTGCCCAAGGGCAGCTCAGTGGTATTTCCTTAAAGAGCAGAGAGTGTTAGTCATTCTCCTATTTTTGACCCAAATTTTCCTTTCTTTTAACACGTCAGCGTCTCTCAAAGCTTCAGGCTTAGTATTCGATATACGCAAAGGAAGGTTTGACTGTTCGGAATATATTGAAATGTTGTATGACGTCTCAATCCCTTGAATTTAAATCTGATGATGGTCGGTGCTAACATTTTGGTCTTGCGGTTTAAGCAGACACTTATTTCCTCCCCAACAGTTCCAGTGGCCTCATGAAAATCTGTCTTCCTCCTTGCACAGTGCCCTTTGGAGGTCCACGTTTGCTTAATAAAACGTGCCCTTTTCCTTTTTTTTTTTTTTACTGCATCTGGTTCCCATCCTGCTTCCTGAGGTTTAGATTAAACCATCTTGAGTTTCCAGCTGCCGGGGAGCCTGTTCCAGTGGCTGTAACACTGAATGGATGAACCAGATTTGGGGTTATGTACGGAGCAAAAGACAGATAGATAAAGAAAAAAAAAACAGATAAACAGAGGTGGTAGAGGTCCTTACATGTCTAATGTCAGTAGTCAGCTAAAGTCGGTGCAAGATGATGGCAGGATACAGCAAACAATCATTCCCTCCCTCCAATAAACAAAGACAGCAAAATGGCCGCTTGCCTGCCGAAATTATTAATTTTTCTTTAAATTCATTTATTTTTTCTTTTACTGTTTCTTTTACTGTAGATTAATGAATATTCATACTGTGTCTTATTTTATATAAAAACCTTTGTTCCAATGTAGGTCACTAATGATCACAGCAGTAATATATAAAATGATATAATGTCATTTATATTTCCTGAAGTGTCTGTCTAGCTGAGTGGTTCTTTTCATTATGCAGCAGGATGTATCCATTATCCTTTGTTTGAATAAGCCATTTGCTTTTCTAACTAGAATCAGACCATATCCAATTGATTTCCTCAGTGCAAATATCCGATAGGAAGAAAACTTGCATAAATTGGAAGAAAACCTGAGTTCTCAGTTGCTCAGTCCAACTGTTTGAGTGTTTTGGATTACCTTTGATTCATCTTAATGGCTTTAAATCAGTGCCAAAGTCAGCACAGTGCTGGTATTGTTTCTGATGTTCAGCTCTACTGTGCATAATCCACAGCACAAACATAACACACAAACAAAAGCAGTGTAAAGGGTATTTCACACATTATAATTGCATTCCACACCTTATGAATTAATATTCTAGATTAATTCAGTATGGATATTGTGTTTATTGTATGAGCCTGGATACATGTGCTCTTATTTAACAGATAAATTAAACCAGAAAATAGATGCAAGTAGCAGAGCCATTGTAGATTCAGATGTTACAGCTGGCTTGCAGTAACTGTTTCCACAGTATCAGAGTCACAGCTGTGCTAGTGACATCTAGTGGAATCAAGTGGTAACTTCATATCCAATGTTGAGGGATTCAAAATTTGGGCAAAAAGACTACAATCAACTGATCTCAAGTAAATGGGGAGCACATAATGTTTTCACAGACAAAGGTTTGGGATCTTTAGTAGTCCGTCTAACAAGTAATAGAATATGAGAGCATTTAGAGAGGTTTCACACTGAGAAATTAGCAGCCTGCTGACTGTTTTAAGCTCTTACATTAGTGTAAGCCCAGAGTGTGAAACAAGACTATTGCTCGAAAATTACTTAAACGATTAATTGCTCATCAAAATATCTGCTGATTCATTTTGTGCCGACATCCAATCGATCAATTTCAGCTCTATTATTCACAGCTAGAAAAAATATATAAATAAATTGAGGACAATGGTGAGACAGAAACATCTGCAAAACCTGCATAGAGAAACATCTCGTTTTGTCTTTGTTAAATTTCCTGTAGTAGCTACAAACTCTGAAAGGACTTGAGTGCAGTTTTGGTGAAAAATTTTCTTCATAATTCACCTCTGCTAAAAGAAAGATATCACTGAGGTCATATTGTTAGAAAGTATAAACGTCTACAACAAACTAATCAAGATGACAAGATAAAAAAAAGACAAACATCACCTTTCCACAGTTTATTTCCTTTTAAAATAATTCATACAAATGCATACAGTCACAAACATATCTTTGTCAGGTTGTCAGTTTTGACCAAAAATAATGATATTTACTGTAGAATATAGAATATGTGTACTGTATATTGCTACGCCTACTACTTTACCATAAAGGGGACCAAGGTAGGCAACAGTGGACTGTGTGTTACTACCAGGGATGGAATTTCAAGGAGCACCTCAATACTTTAAAAGCTGTTTCTTGTGGCACCCATCGGTTTGAACGAGGAATGCTTACAGTTTATATTAAGTTGCTCTGGAGATATCAGCAAAGTGTTTCCCCCCCTCCCACGTGGCGACAGGCATCTTGTGAGGAAAGCTTAGGAGTAAAGTTCAAAATATTCCAGCATTCCTTTAAGGATTTTGGGGCTCTAGCCTGACAGTGATATTTAAATGTCACCTCAGTACCATGTGTACCAGATACCCCATTCAGATTCTGGCCAGTGAGAACTTGGCACAAGCTCAGGTTGTAAAATACTCACCAGTGGTTAGTGAAATTTCCATCCCTGATTGCTACGCTTACTACCTCACCATGAAGAAGACCAGGTAGGCAACAGTGAACTGTTTTTACTACTCAGCCGCTGGTAGAAGGGGATCCAGAAAGCACCGTCACTTAGCTGGCCTGCTAACATCAACAACACGTGAACTGGAATCAGTAATTAATTTTCCGGAGAGAAAAGAGTCTCAGATATTTTAACACTGGTATAAATATATCAGCATCTTGTTTACAATGTGAGAGTGTGGCCAGTAAGTCTAGTCTCAAGTCCACACATTTTTGTTTTTAGTTTGTGCGTAGTGTTTTGTTGTGTATTTAGATGGCAGTCTTTGTAATGATGCCTTGTGGAGAGTACTAGCCACCCCTCCTCCCAGTGCTGCTTTTTTAGACACAGATACAACCAAGTCACATTGACACAGGCAGGCAGAACACCATATGTACACATAGACACAGAGGCCACGGAGGGTGGCTAAACGGTATACTCGGGAAGGGCCCATCATGAAATGTTAAAGGGATAGTAGACTAGAGAAGAAATCAGCACACTTACATGCTATCATGTACGTCGAACATCTTTACGTTATTGTGCATATATGCTGTCCCTCACACTAGTATAACACCATAGTTTTAGCTCTCAGTTGCAGGTTGTTCCTCTTTTGGAAAGTTGATCTAACTGAGCATTTTTCTCTATAGTATTAAAAAAAAGATTAAAAGTTGCAATCTGGGAGGCGATCTGAAATATGAAAGATCTGTTTGGCCCAACTTGAAACACAGAAATATTCCTCATCTGTCCTTAACTTGATGTCACATCTGTACAAGTGAGTTAAACTTCAACTAGAAATCGTTTGAAATGGTTTTGGCAGGCACTAAAGAGTTGATTAATTGATTGGATGATTTCAGGGGTGTGTAGGCTAATTTGGCAAATCCTTTATAGGGGAAGCAACACACTTTTTCATCAGTGCTGTGCATCATTTGTAAACCTTGGTGTGCTGAACTGTTCATGCTCCACGACTATACAATTACAATACATAATAGCGGAAGCACTGGATCATGAAGGCATGAAGAAAATGAAGATATTTACCTTTTATGAGACAGTTTCCTAAACTGTAAGCTGCTACAGTACAAATTCTCAGTGCATCACCTTGTGGACAACCTGCTTCGTCTTTCAGAGAAATAATCCCAACAACTTTATTTTGTAATAAAATCAGGACTAGTGATGAAGTCGGTCATCCCAGCCAAGCATACCATTTTGCCACCTCCCTACAGCCTTCCCTCCCACAGCCCCCTCGATTCGGGTCAAACATTTACACACAAGTCCCAAGAGCAAAATCACATGCCCCTTAAACATAACAAACAAAAGCAAACATTAGATCAACTTTAGCTCTTGTTAAAGTTCTTCTTCTAATGTAGCGGGACACGAAAAGGCAAGCAGGTAGAAAAACAAAAGCACTAAGTGGCATAAAAAGGAATTTTTAAAATAAAAATTTAAAAAATAATATACCAACTGCGGAAACTTCATTTCCTGAGATGGTGTGCAAAAAGCTGCCTCTTTTTTAGGGGGCTTGTTAATTTGGGAACACAAAAAACAGATATTGTATTCTCAAACCAGTTTGGCTACATAGAGAGATCACATAACCCTTGTTTTGTTAAGACTGGAATACAAATATCAGTATCTTCTTGCCGTAACTCTAAAAACTGTACACAGACAGGTTACATTCATTTCATAACCTACTACTTTTGCTTGTACATCAAACTAAGGAAAGGACACAGAAAAAGAGACATGAAACCCGCCCCTCTAACTTTGGACACACTACAGTCTAAGACAGCAGAATTTGAATCAGTATTTTTTTTCTTCCCAAATCAACAGATTTATATTTTTTTAACGTCTGGCAGAAAAAACGGTTTAAAACTCGACTATAGTTGTTATGAAGATCAACCTGCGGACCCATTGAGCTCAACTGTCTTTCTCAGGACTACTGGTTGGAGCAGAGGACAACTGTCTTGCTCTTTGATTAGAGCATCCAACAGCTATCCACTCCTCCTCCTCTTTATCATCATCTTCCTCTTCTTCTTCCTCTTTGGAGTGTGAACTGGCTGCCGGGAACCAACTGCCAGCAAGTTGCGAATCGATTGTTATTGGGACCTCAACCTGTCGATCTGACACTCTGTGAACCTGTCTGATAACAACTTGTCACTAGGGGACTTATCGCTATGACACTGGTTGTCATGCCAACCGCCTCCGGTCACCAGACAACACGTGCGTTTGTGTGTCTGTGGCTACAGTTGGTCATTTGGATGCTGCTCTCTGTCGCCCTCTGGTGGCTTCACTGTGTTTTGTCCAGGCGATGGGGCATGTGGAGGGTGTGTGACAGCGGGCGGGAGGGTGTGTGTGATGGGCACGGCGCTGGGCACTATGCCTTCAATAGGAGGCGGGAGGCCACCGGCTGGCAAGCTCACCACTCCTTGCGGGTACCTGGATGGGAGAGAGAGAAATAAACATGAGTCATCAAAGTAGAATTAAAAATATGTGACCTTGTTTTGAACAACAACAAAAGACGCATGCTGCTTCCAAATAGTTCCCAGTTCTTTTATCCTACATGGACATGATGAGGTTTTGTTTTTTAATGCAAGTAATTGTTACTCAGCAGCTGCAAACCAGTAGACCTCCATCAAAGCCAATTAAACTTTGATATATTTAAGAACTGAATAGTTATATCAAAAGAGTACTCGAGTGACTTAGAAGTGCACATTCATAAAGTCAGGTGGAGATATACTGACTTAAATTCTCTTGTATAGGTCAAGTTCCAAAAATGCCAGATCCTACACCTCCCATAATGCATCACAATAACATGCCTGCCTGGTAAACACTCACATCTTTCATACCCCTGGCTCCCAGTTTGTATCACAGGGTTTCCAATCTGAGGCTGATAAAACCCTGATGGCATCAGATTATTTCTTCAGACTTGACAAAGCTTCTCCACAGTCATAGAAAACATTATACAACTGTTTTCACATGAACTACACCTCATAGCTACTAAACTGATCTTGATATGTAAAATTAGTGGACTACCCCATTAAGAAAAAATGGGTTTAAATACAGTTTCATTGTTTTAAAAGAGGGCTGACAGTTAGCACCTGGAACACAGTAGGTTAGAATAAACAAAATATCAGCAATATATCAGGTTTCATTTCACCAATATTGATTTATTAAAAAAATACCTTGAACAGCCCTCATACTGGCCCTGCAGATAAGGTGTTGGCATCCCTAGTGACTGATTGAGAGATGAAAGAACAAACAGTTTATGCAAGCTGTGTCTGCTGTTTTGGGCACTGTGGTATCAGTAGATGTTAGCAGGATGTATCCCAGCACACTGTATGAATGACACTCGACAGTCTATCGGATGTCTGTAACTGGCTGCTAATAACAGTGAGGGAGGGGCGGGCTGATCTGACATCTATGTGATTATATTTTTGTACATTGTTGCATTATTCAGCTTCATGGGTTATTATGTCCTAAAACCAATAAACTTAATGTTAAAACAAGGCTGTTCAAATTCTATATTTCCAAAACATTTGGCAAACATTTGTTTTTATTCTGGTGTCAGTTATTACCTATAAGCCCCGTTGAGTTCAGGGTGGACGGTAGCTGGGTCAACTCCTGTCCAGTGGTTGTTCTGGGTGAGGAACTCCTTATTCACACAATTCTTCAGACTGTCTGGTATGCGACCTGGAAAACAAAGTGATGGAGCAAGAGAAAAAAGAAAAGAGAGATAAATATAAAGTGCTACGATAAAAAAAAGATAAAGATAAAAAGATTTTAAGAAGATACCATTAAAAAAAGCTGAAATTAATAGTCCACTGTCACAATTTACACAGTTTTTTTTTAAATCTCACTAACCGACTTCCTGCACAGACACACTGGACAACACTGTTCTACAGGAAGACAAATAAATAGGCCGTTGGAAAAAAGACTGAGCCCAGTGGGGAAACCACAAGGCGAGAGAACAGGAAAGAGAGAAAAAATAAAGTGAAAGAGAGAAAGAAAAGGAGAAGGTGGGAGAGGTAAAAGAAGAGACCTTTAAATATCTCTTTGCTGAAAGAGTTGGAAGGATGCTTTATGCTTGACTGCAGCATAATAACTTAAGTATCCCCTTTTAGATTTGTGTTTACATTTTTCAGCGGCCGTCATGTTTTTTGTCTGCATGACTATGTGTGTATCAGTGTGTGTGTGTGTGTGTGTGTGTGTGTACTACCTGTGATAGCCCTTCGGATCTCCCTGGCTGCCTCCTCTCTCATCTCCAGCGAGGCCTGTTCGCTGTACCAGGCAGCATGTGGGGTGCAGATCAGATTGGGTGCATCCTTCAGCGGGCCCTGACTGAAACTGATACATGTACACACAGTAATCAGTTAGGACTGCAACAAATAATTCTACTTATCAGTTAATCTCTAATTCAGTTTTAGATTAATTGTTCAGTCTATAAAGTGTCAGAAAATCCCATTTCGAATCCAATTTACTCAAATTACTTGTTTTAAAACAAACAAAAGAAAAGCAGCAAGTAGCAGCAATGGAACCACTGAATTTTTTTTTCATTTTTACTTGATAAAATCTAAGCAATTAATCAATTTTGTTGTCCTTTAATCTTCAGTCTTCTGTTTGCTTATCAGTAAACTGTTTGAGTTAAGTTATTGTGTTACCATTATTTAAAACTAAAATCAAACTGAAACGATTCAGTCCTCTCTAATTCACATTTTATTTTATAGTTCTGTGTGTTTTCAGTTCATGAAAGTTAATTGTAACATTTTGGTTGCCTAAAAAAAGTCTTGTTCAGTGTTTGGTTGTACTAAAAGACCCACTAAGGAGTCGGATGTTCAGTTTTTTCTGGTAAGTACATTTTGTTTTAATGGGTTTAAGCCTGTTTGTCGCTAGCATATTCAGCATTAGCATTATCACAGTTAACCATACGCATTAACGTCAGCTCCACCCAATATGGTCACTTCTGGCTCCAAAAATCCAAGATGGCGACAGTCAAAATGCAAACTCGAGGCTTCAAAAGTCTATGGTGTTACCTGAAAGGCTCTGTCTCATGAACGTCCAGAGCAGCTCCGCGTATCCTCCCCTCCTTCAGGGCCTGAGCGAGGGCCTTCTCATCCACCAGACCCCCCCTGGCTGTGTTCACCAGAAATGCACCCTGACGCATCTTTAACACACAAAATTAAGTTTTAAAAATTACACATTTTAAAGGTGCAGTATGTAAGATTTAGTGGCAGATTGCAACCAACTGAATACTCCTCCCCCTCCCCTTCCAAGCGTGTAGGAGAACCTACGGTGGCCACGAAACTCGCAAAAAATGCAAAAGGCCCTCTCTAGAGCCAGTGTTTGGTTTGTCCGTTCTGGGCTACTGTAGAAACATGGCTGTGCAACATGTCGGGCTCTGTGGAAAAGGACCCCAATGTAGATGTAAAGGGCTCATTCTTAGGTAACGAAAACACGATTCTTATTTTCAGGTGATTATACACTAATTAACACATACTTATGAATATTATATTCCATTTCTGCCAAGTCTAATTGCTAAATTCTACACACTGCACCTTTAAGAAACTGTACACATGCATGCTGTCTTAGAAAATTGTTTTCTGCTCTCAGGTCAAGAATTCCCAGTGAAAACCCAACAATATTAATAAATATGTGAATTTTCCATTTTCACTTGACCTCCCCAAGCAAGGTCAGAATTACTTTATAGTGTATGTGTCTTGGGATGAATACTAGTTTGAGGCTGTGCCATGGGAATAAACAAGAAGAGGTGAATCCATCATCATATGCAGTGCACACAGCAGAAAACCTCATTCATCTGTAGGCAGTGCGCTTCCCCGGGTATTCGCCTCTTTAATATTTATGGTTATGTGATGTAGTAGTTGATGTAGGGATAAATAAATCATTCAAGTGTGCAGCTGTCTTTCCACCTGTTTGATGGTGAAGTCGTTGATCAGGTGATGGTTGTGTTCGTTCAGGCTGCAGTGCAGAGACACACAGTCAGAGTGGAAAAGCAGGTCCTGAGGAGAAAGAGATGCCAAAGATAAATTCACACCGACATGAAAACTCTGCTCTCATTAATTTCCAACCAAATCATCATATCAATTATATATCTTTGGAAAGAATACCAATTTTACTGCATATTGTTGTTGTTTATTACAGACATTATCTGGTAGTGAGCACAAGAGGGCACTCTCCTTTCGCCACATATTTTGAGTAGGCGCCACAGTGAACTGTAAATACACATTTATCATGGTGGAGGGTGAAGAAGGCGGTGTTTTGTCAGCAAAGAAAAAAGGAGTCAATGGATTTTTTTTTACCACATAACAAAGTGGATTTGGTCCAAATCGGTTTAAATGCTATGCTAGTGCTTTGTTCTTATTGGCCAAAATCCTAATGGGAGTCTACAGCAGGTGGTACTGAGGTGACAAATATTGCTGTCATGGTTTTGGATTTGCTGATACTTTACATTATTGTAAATATAATGATACGTTATTTGCAGAGCAACAACATATAAACTGTCAGCATCCGTGACTCAACCAGTGAGTGTCAGGAGCTAAAACATCTGACTGGCTTTTAAAATGTCAAAGTGCTCCTCAAACTTCCGCTCCTGGTTGTGACACACTGTCGCCTGCATCTGTCAGCTTTATGATAAAACAGTAGACCTATTCATAAAAACTGACTGTTGAAACTATTGAAATCAGTTAACTTTCAGGTCTTATTTGGCCTCACATTCATGTTAGTATCTGTTAGCTATGTGTGTGAAGGTCAGTGGAAATTATCACTCTGCAAACTGGACTTGAAGCTGCACAGGTATGAAAGGGCTGCTTGTGAGTTAAAACTGTTTTTTCAACACACATAAGTGCTGGAAACAGTCCGTAGCTTTCCAACATCTCAACAAAATGGCCCCACTCATAACCCACTGTGTGTGTGGGTGTGTGTGTGTGTGTGTGTGTGTGTGTGCTACCTGTAGTGTGGTGACCCTTTGTAGTCCCAGGGATCTCTCTACGCCGTCAGCCAAATAAGGGTCATAGAAAATCACATTAAAGCCAAAGGCCTTGGCTCGCAGGGCTACAGCCTGGCCCACTCGACCTAGAAACACACAAATACACACAGGCATGGAGACACACACATTAACACACACACACATACAGGAGCATTAAGACAAATTCGACACACGTCAATACACATTCAAATGGAGCGCAAAAAACACAGTAGTTAACATTTTTGTACGCCTCATATTTACTTTTTCGACTTTTTACTAATGCTCCTGCTACACACGTCCGCTCATTAAGACTGAAAAAGTTCCCAGACTGAACAGAGAGGAGATTTGCATTCTGCCTCTGGTTAATCCGCTTATATTTTATTGGCAGTTACTCCTTGGGAAGCCAATTTAGCTGAGCTAAGGACAAAACTTCCCAAAATGAAAATAGAAACGAGAACAGGAAAATGCTTGATGATTAAATACTTTAGCAGTATTCCTCAGCAGCAACCTCGCCGACAGTAAATCAGTCTGACCACCACTCAGCTATACGCTCCATTTCAGCTAAAATGTACACAGTAAATACACTGTATGTGTTTACTCACCGAGCCCTATGAGTCCCAGTGTCTCTCCTCTGATCCTCGCGGCTCCTGATGCCACCTCCCGGATCTGCTCCACGCTCTGAACCCGCGTGCCTTCCCGGAGAGCCTGGCATCAATAGAAATGCATTCTTAATATGCAAATATCCCACAGACAACAAAAACATTACAGTTCAACATGATCCAGTCACTAAGGTTTATCACATATTATCAGGATTTCAAACGTAGCTAAAATCTAAATCCTGATTAGTTAATTAGATACTGTGATCGTGATTGTTACTTATAACTGATTTGAGGAACAAATCATTTACTGTACCTTCTACATCTTACATCAACGTCTCGACTATTTTCAAATACAGCGACATTCTAAAGAAAATGAAATGTTTTAATATTGCTGATATGCCAGTAGTCCATAATTAGTTATTGTGGAAACTAAAAATCGTGATTAGCCGAATGTACACCTCTAACCAACACATGAGAATTACTTCATTTAAATCCAGTTTCATTAAAATCACTTTTATCAGCCATACAAGGCTACAAACCTGGTGCAGCCAGGTGGTACGTCGGTACAAGGTGAGGATGTGACACAGCGTGGAGTCCGCCGTCTCCTCCACTGAGGCTGCCGGCATATTACACACAGCTATGCCTGTTGGAACCCAGAACAGATAAGGATTAGTAATTGCTTTCTTGCCCATTTGAGGAGAAAGATGAAGATTGTTGAAAGCTATTTTGGTGGAGAAGTGCAAGCCGAAAGTGTGATGTCAGCAGTTTTAGACACCGCTGTCAAGCTTTAAATAGCAGAGACTCTTGGTAGAAGAAGATAGGGGATGTCAGGGAAGCTCTGGCTGTTGGCAGGAGAGAGATGAGTTTAAAAAAAAGTTTTACTGACCATCTATTTCTCTAAAAATATTACAGGCGTATTGGTAGCTAGGAAAATATTTTGTGACAGTGGCTGTTTCCTTTTGTTTGTTAGCTTATAAAACTCATGTTATACTTGTGATAAATTATACTCCTGAGAAACTATCATTATTAAAAGAGTATGAGAACTGTTGGCAGCTGGGTAATTGAAAATAATATGTGGCCTAATATATCTTTTTCATTTAGGATATTGACAACTTTACATGAATAACAGCCTTTTGAGCTACCTGGTATTATTTTCCCTGTTTACACAGAGAGTGTGCCATCAGTAATTAAGAGAATGTGTGAAAATACATTTAATTCATTATTAATTCATACACGGGTGTTCACATAAAATAGTGCTGAATGTAAACATGATTACAAAGTCTGTATTTAGTTAATATTGTCATTTTTTTCTTACTTTTGAATCCATAGGCCACACAGAGAGAGCTTTGTCTGAGAGAGCTCAGACAAAAAAACAACTCCGACAACACAATACAACGGCATCCAGCCGGGTGCTGTGTTAGCTAATCATATATGTGTCTCACATTCCTGGTGGATTACTCTTTAACGTTAACACTGTACATGGGCAGAAATACAGTATGTGTCACTAGAAACTAAATTTGAATCATTTATATTTAAATTTCAATTGCTCCACTTGAATAATTGCATTAAAAAACTGAAATTGTTTGAAACTGAATTGCAATAAACTTGAAACTGAATGTATTATGAAATTTAATGCTCTGAAACTATTTGATCCGCACTGATATTTCAACTCTCTATATACTAACACATTCACTTCTCACAATTCAAATTTAGTTCTTGCAGTACAGTTTCAGTTCTTGCAATTCAGTTTCACTTCACTGACACACATCCGGTCGTTGAGGAAGAGCAGTCGAGTGCAGATTCACAGAATTTTCACGTACTGTAACGACGGGTGCTTTTCATTTGGCTGATGTGTCTCCTCGCTTCCCTCACTCGTGTCTCTTCCTTGCGTCTCAGCTCCTCCCAGCAAGGATACGAGAGAGAGACGCGAGGAAGAGACGCGAGGACGGAGGAATTTAATTCACCTAACAGGACGTTCTCACTCCGGCGTCATTTAGAGGAGACGGCAACTACTCATGACACACAGCACCTCAACTGTCAAATATGAAGAAGACAGCTATCAATATGTAGAAATTAAGTTTAAACTTAAAATTCACAATTAATTAACGCTTTAAACTGCTACTTAATAATTTCCAGGCTACAAAGTGACAGCTGGAAGGAAAACACCTGATAGCATGTTTTATTATTTGTTGGTGCTGTCACTCCTGTTCCACAGGTAGTTACTGTCCCGTCACATCAGCTGACCAATTAATAAACACATTTGATCAAAGGGGTGTTGCAGTCCGTTAAAAAACTTCCACAGAGGAGCCTCCTCTCTCCTCGCTCCTCATCTCCTCTGAGGTGCATTTAAGGGATTGGAAGATCCTCGATGATGGCGGAGGGAGACGGCCGGAGGACCGAGGAGAGAGGAGCTAAATGAGAAGCACCCAATGTTTCAATGGGAGTGAAGGAAATGGTCAAAAACATAGGTGCTGATTGGCTGAAAAGGAGTTCTGTGAATTTGCACTGAATTGCTCTTCCGCAATGACCGGATGTGTGTCAGTGAACTGAAACTAAATTGTGAGAACTGAATGTAGAAGTACACAGAGAGTTGAATTTATAGTGAGGATCAAACACAGTTTCAGAGCAACTGAATTCAATTTCATAATATTACATTCAGTCACAAGTTTACTGGAATTCAGTTCCAAACTAATAAATTCAATTTCAAACTGTGATTCAAATTCAGTGTTTTAATGTAATTATTCAAGTTGAGCAATTCAAATTCAAATATAAATGAATCAAATTCAGTCTCTAGTTATATTTCTGCACATAGCTGTATTTCTACTGTGTTCCTCACAATTGTCACTACAACAGATACAATGATTACCAATTCTAAATTTGGTCACTTTAAGTATGGTGAGGACATTACCATAGTAACAGTTAAGCAGTGAAGTGCAGTACAGCATTTCTACTACAGACTCTACTTCCATCCGTGTGTGTGTGTGTGTGTGTGTGTGTGTGTGTGTCTGTGTGTTCTCACCCAATTCGCCGGCAGATTTGATGTCAATGTTGTCATAGCCGCTGCCGATGCGGACGATGATGCGAAGAGCTTTAAACTTCTCCAGATCTTCTCTCATCAAAGTGATGGTGTGGTACATCAGCGCTCCTACAGCTTCATTCAGCACCTGGCAACACACACACACACACACACACAGTTTGAATTAGCTAAATTATAAAGAGACAGAAATAGTTGACAGTATGTGTAAAATGTCGTAACCCCTCTGCTTATACAATTGACTGTTTTCAGAACAATGAGGCGGTGCTTCATTTGAATACATACAGTACATACGGACAAAGTGTAAGAAAAAGTCGTCAGCATTTCTTTCTGTAGATGTGAGCACAAGTCAAGTGTGGCTTGGCGGGAATTACTTTTTGAGCAATTGTCAACAACCACAGTTCACCGAGTACACGCTCACAGCGTTTCCATGAACTGCATTTCTTGGTTAAAGTCTTTTTCTGGATGTGCTGTTTATATCATCCTCATATCCTGTTTTTGAATAGCCTGCCTGCATTTCCTGAATATTACCATTGGAACAAAGCTTTTATAGCCACAGGAATCGAGATAAGGTGTCTCAGCATTTGACGAAACTGACTAATATCAGCAGGATTCTTCCTCTCATGGGATTCTCAGTAGCTTCTACTTAGGATGACGGCTTATTGTCTTAATTGAAAATGAAATAATCTGACTTAAAAGCAGATAACTTGATTTTCATATAGAATGGGGATATATAACCGTGTGAAAGAAAAAAAAACAGTTCAGCATCTGCCGTCACCATTTAATTGGTTCTCAGTTAATCGTACAATCTTCTTCTAACGTTGCCAGCCCTCCTCTTCATGTGTGTGAGAAAGGATGAAAATGACATGTGGTTCAATTACAATGAAAAAGCCCTTTTAATTACACAATGAGGTGGCTGCTTACTAGAGAGCAAGAGAGAGAGAGCAAGAGATAGTTAGTGAGCAAGGGAGAGCCATCTGTTTCTCCCACGCTGTGGCCTACTGAGCACGCTCACAGAGAGAGTGTGCCTGGCAGTCACCCAGAACGAGATGTAACCCTGCCAGACATACAAACCCATTTACAATCCATAGTGGCGGTGGCAAGATCTGAGCATGACCCACATTTTAGGTTTGCTCTCTGTCCTCATCTTTATTCTTTTTAACTTAAATGTTCTATCTTTTTTTCTTGTTCTGTACTTCTCTTTTTTGTTGCTGCATCCTTTTTTTTTTTAAGAAACCAGGAAGCATTTGAGCTTTTATCATAAACAGCCAAGAATTTTTACCAATTTAATGTGGTAACTTCAGATCCTCCCTTTCTGATGATAGGTTATTTTTCCAGATCAGAGATTGCTTGTCAATTAACAGAACTACAGCCATGCAGGTAGCTACAGGTAGTTTACAATTCACCTTGAGGGCAACATGAACATCTGTACTAAATTTTATGCAAATTCATTCAGAGGAAAAGTCAGGGGATCAGTAGTATCAGTTGACTGTCTGAACAAAATTTCATGTCATTTTTTAATTTCCATTTATTAATTAAATAAGATATTTCATTCTGGACCAAAGTGGTGATTTGACTGACCAACAGGCCGACATTACCATCCGTAGAGCTACATCGCTCGCGTGGCTATAAACACCATGACTGTGTGGTCTATGCTACCAAAATTCACCCCGGAGAGATTTCTAAGGCTGTTAGTTATTATTTGTTTGCTGTATTTCTAATTGAAATAAAAATATGATTGAATTATATATATTTTTCTACATAATCTAACACTGGAGCTCCTCCCGTCCCCTGAAAATATACAAACTGCCTCTTTCTGTATTGGTTTCAACATTCAGCTGTAGTCGTTGCTTAAGTCAGCTTTAGATTTTCTGTTTTCTATTAAAAAAAATACATACATACATGCAAACAAAACAGAAAATGTTAGAGCTTTATTGAACTGATTTATTAAACTGCTGAATCACAGACATCAGTTTATATAAAAATGCTGAAATGCTTTAAACTTTGTCCTTCTTACTGTGACGCCTCAGGTTAGATATTTTTACATCAGTTCTGAATATTAAAATTTAAGAAGAATACAATGATTATATGATGTGTTTGTGTTACGTTACGTGGTTAAATGTCTTACCTTCTCGTGGATCTCCTGTGTGGACTGCGCGTCACAGAAGGCCACAGTTGCTACATCTTTCAGGATGGGCATCTCCACAGTGCAGTCGCGCCCGTCCAGCAACGCCACCAGAGGGCGCGGGTGCATGGGCCCGTTCATGATGGGTGGCCTGATGCCTACAAACACATGAAAAGAGAGAGCAAGTGTCAGATCGGCAGAACAAAAGTGGTAACGGAGAAAACTGAAACATGAGCAGAAAATAGTCTTGATTGTCAGAGGCAACACAGACATTAAATCATTATAATTTATACTGTTGAGTTGTAACACCTACACAACTGCAATCTCCCTAAAGATCTTTTTTTTTTTGGCGGTATGTTATTAAACCTCCTGCTGTGCATTCATTTGCTGTGTCATATCTTCCAGCATTTCTTAAACTTGTCAGCTCATTTCAGTTGTTTGTCAGTTATGAAATCTAAAAGTGAAGATTTGCAGTTGCTTCTGGGCACAGGCGAGGTTCTGCTTAATCTGCATCCCATAATTTTTCCGCTCCGGACTGATGCAATTGCTATGACAACTGTGACAGCAAGCGTGGAGAAAAGCAAGAAAAAAAAAAAGAAGAATTTCCCAGAGCAGCTGTCTATCTGCTGCAGAGCTAATTCCTGTTGTGAGAGGTCATGTTTCACAGCTGTTTTTCTCCTTATTACTTTTAAGGATTGTATTGTTTCGGTTTTATTATTACTGCCTTTTAAATTAAGTTTATTGATTCTTTGAAGCACATAGTAACTGGGAAGAGAGAGGAGGTAGGTAGGTAGATAGCGTGGTAGAAAACTTGGGGCAAAGACACGTTCAGAATATCCCTGTGGAATTAAAAAATCGTGAGGCAAAAACACCACGATAATTAAAAGTACTCTTTTGTATTTTATCCTGTTCATAGTTCTCATATAATCATAGTCTAACACCCTCATACACCACTGAAAGTCACTCTTGGGCAATAAGGTCTGGCTGTGGTCTGTAGCACCTCATGCCGCGCCCCCTTTGGCTCGTGGCTCTTCTCCTCTCGTCTTACCATTCTTAAGATAACCTTGTCACTTCTGTGAGTTAGCCAGTCACTGTCTGTCTCAAGCATACCTTTTATTGTATTTGAATATTTAATGTTACTTTAGCAAAGGTGGTATTAATCTTGTTTTTCTGATATAAGAGCATCTCTCGTAAAAAGAAATCCTGTTACTGTAAGTGCTACATTATTATGTGACATGTTAAATTAACTGTCTGCTCTCTAACATTGTTGCAGAAAAGGTTAGGGGGTCCTATAGGAAGCACAACATGCCACATCAGATGCAGGTAGATACTCCTTAAGTCACAAACACTACTGACTACCAACAAACTCTATTGTGTCATTGAAGCTGACATTTCTCATTCAACTCTACATTGACTAGTGTTGATTAAAAGGCTTGTTCCAAAAAACAGCTCATCTCTGCATTATACCTTTGCATTGTTTTAGACGTTCAGAGCTCAGAGTGTAGTAACTGCAAAATAACCATGTAACATTTTGGGATATGGAGCAGCTGTAGCCTATTAAACAATGACCATTTCAACATGTGAATGCATTTGTTTATTTGTTGTGGTTCATGTTCATTTATTATTTATTATTTTTACATAATTCATTACAACAGTAGCTCAGGCATCACTTTGCATCTATGACTATGTCCTTTTTCACCAATTCAGTCCAGCACATAATTTGCAGAAGTTGCTGCAGAAACCAATATGTGAATTCTCAGAGTAGATCACCGACAGCTTTCCTCTTCTGCCATCTCCAATATAGCCTGTGGGGAAAAAAAAGAAATACAAATGCTATATGATAACAAATCCATATATAGATATGTTATCATACAGCATTTGTAATTTTTTCAGACACTACAAGTCTTTGCTGCCTCATGCATAATATAATACATGCAGTGCACATGTATGCTTTTTTTTTTTTTTACTTTTGTTACTAACAAGTGACTACTGAAACAGTATTGTATCCTTCCCCGGTCTGTAGACCTCTCTGCACTGTACACAGGTCTCAAGGGAGTACATTGTGTAGAACTCTTCCTTGTAGGCTGCTGAGAAATTACTCCAGGTGGAAACACCTGCATATAAAAATTGTGAGCATTAACAACTGAGCACTATGCTTCCTTACATAAACATCATACCCCGAAGGGTGTACCATACTCAGAATCATTACTTTTTCTACTTACTATCAAGCCACATAAAATGTGCTCATCTCCTGAAATGCTCAGTATCGACCACATCTCTGAATGCAAGCACACCAGGGCAAAGGTCAAGAGAGCTCCATTTCCTTCCTCAAGGAGTATTTCCCTCTCGGGAGATACTCTGGCAGCTTAAGTATATCTGAAGTATATCTGGCAGCTGAAATATATCATAGAATAATGTTAAAAGCTTACTGTCGTCGCAAGACTAACTGACGCTGCATCTAACCTAGCTAACGTTAAATAGCCGCTATAAATAACTTTTTAAAATGTTTTTAATTTTACTTATTTGTCCAGTAACCTCATGCGTAGTGCCCCTCTCTCTCTAACACACACACAAACAAACACCATGCTGCCAGGCTAAGCTAACGTTAGCTTACTGTTGTTGCAGGACTAACATTGGCGCTGCACCTTAAATAGCTGTAACAAGATAACTTTTCTTTTTTTAAATGTTTTTAACTTCACTTATTTGTGCAATAACATCATATGTTCAACTTCAGCTGCACTGAGCTGTGATTACCTACCTGCTGCTTCTGCTTGCTCATTGCCTTTGACAAAGATCCAACAGCAACGTCTGACCTAAAATCCTCGATCAAATCTTCATCCTGCCTCCTACTGGACTAAAGGCTGTAGAACGTTGGATGATCACAGTCCTCCATTGGCCCATTGTGGGTTTAAGGGTTTAACTGGGTGCTCACATTGTGCCCCCTCACGCTGCGGCCTGTTGCCGGACCCTTTTCCTCTTGGGGGCTACTTATTGGGGCATTTTTTTCCAGTGCTAAAAACGGGGCGGGCTTGACCACAAAACAACTGAGCATGCAGCCTGAAGCTCTACAGCAGTGGTTCCCAACTAATTACTTTAAATGTTCATCCTCTCTTTGTAAATTATTAAAACCATTTATCCACCATTTTTAGCTAACTATTTTGACTTAACTACTAGCTTTCTACCTAGATTTAATGCACTCTCAATTGCTTTAAGGTGTTTATAACTGACACAGGTTGGTGGGAGGTGTGTTTCGATTGTTGTTTTCCTCCTAAACACATATTTGAATGTATTTTTTTTAATCAAATTATAATTTAAATGTAACATAATAATTTATGTTAATTTGTACTCCACAATCTTTCCATGTACCTCTGTGCAACTGCAGAAGTACCCTCTGGGGTACAAGTACACCTGGTTGGGAAACACTGCTGTGATTATGTCACAATTGCATATTATCTAGCATATCTTGGGCATCGTGCACATATATGCAACACAAATGTGATACTTCATAGCTCAAAAGGGCTAAATGACAGTAGACAGAGGTCAGAAGGTACAGCAGTTCATATGAAGGAATGAGATCTGTCATGAGAGACAGCCACTAAGTGAAATCTGACTCAAATCTGTCAATAACTGAGTAGAGTGAGCCTCCTCTGCAATTTTCCACATGATGTTTTATTAAATCATCTCCTCAGATTAAACCATTACCCTCAAAGTGCTGCGAGCCCTTGCAGTTGAATTTAACAAGGCAGATATGCAGGACAACCCCACTAGTGGGCCTTTTTTCAGGTTTAATAAGAGCAGTGGTCGATGGAAGTTGCATTTATTAGTTTTCCTCAACTGTTCCCTCCCACTGCAATCTGCCTGGATCTCTCAGTTTGTCTCTCTACAGATGACCTAAGGGTCAATCATTCCAGATCACTGATGGACATATTGACTGAGACCCAAAACATCTGAGGGACAGATAGATGTAGATTCAGAGCTGAATCTAAGACAGCGTATGCGATTGGGTCTCTTTGACATGTAAAGTTTTGACAGCTCTCTTAAACACTGTTGATGAAATAAGTGCAGAGCTATGCCCCTTTCTGCTGATGCGGACTGTAGCCATCAGTCATCTCTGACTTTTTTCCATCTGAGATGTGCAGGCTGACATCTCAAATAAGCAACCTCCTCCGTCATTACACTCAAAATATTCCAGGACCTCCTAAAACATTTTTCTGACCCCGAGATGGATACACAATTGGCCCATTTTCTAACTGTTTTACAGTTGCACGAGCTAACGTCATGAGAAAGTAGCTGAATTATTAAAACCAGTCATTTAAAAATCAGTATTCTATAGTCCATACAATGTTTTGAATGCCAAGGATCCCTGAGAATTGTGGACCTGTGGACAGAAGTTTGGCAGCTTCAATCCCACAAATTAGTTTGGAAAATCTGGGCAGGGAGACTGAGTAACACTCTTCCCATAAGAGCTATCATTAAGTGAGCGAATGAGCGAAATAAATTAAAGGAAAAATCCCTGCTGAAAGATCCTTATAGCAGTATGCATCAGTAATAGCTTTTTCTATTTTGCATTTAGCTTGCATTTTAGCTTTTAGTAAAATGCAACCTGGAAACGCCACGCCTAATGATTTTTAAACACTTTTTACAGCTAATAATAAAAAATTGTTGTTGCACTGAAAATGATTTGGCCGGTTAACATTCGCTGTTCCTGGTGTTTCTTCCCGCTCCATCTGCTCCAGTGGAGGAGCTCAGTGACCAGAAGGTGAGGACTGTGTTGTACTGGGCAGCTCCCAGGAGTGAATAAGTATAACTGTATGAATAATATGAATAAGAAGCAGGGGGCACTGAAAAAAGAAAACATGCAATAAACCTCCCTGGACAAATGTAGCTGGATGATCTTCCTGTCTCTCATGGAAAATGCAGTTCTAGGAAATAAATGTACTGTTTAGGATTTGAACTCTTTTTCTCTCTGAGTGAGCTTCTCTAGTTGTTCAGTGTGCATGCATGGGGAAATAATGTATACAGCCATTGCAGTGTTCAGGGTTTGGCTGTAACAGGATACAAGTATTCAGAATCTGTATTTATAGAACAGAAATCAAGTATTCAGTCTGTATTATGTTTTGAAAAAACAGTATTGAGATTTGAGGTACTTTGAGGAGGATACTTTTCTTTAAAAAAAGAATATACTTATGGCCTATTTTTAAACTAGCATGCACATACAGTACTTCATCTTGCATGCAGCAGAAGAGCAGAGCATGGGAGAGTACACACAGTGGTTAGGTTTAGTTTTGGTTTGATGTGAACATACTTACTGTAAGTGCCTGTATTGAATTATCGTTCAGCTCAGTTACAGTTTCAATTAAATTAGATTTTTATTTTATGTTATTCTATTGATGTGTGCTGGTCGTGCTGTCGTGCTCCCTCAGGATTAATAAAGTATTTCTTGCTCTTAAATGTCTAAAATCTGTATCACTAAATTTTGCTTACAGTATATTGCAGCACCAACAGCTTGTCTAGTTGGACTCTATCAAGATGAAAGCACTTTCTGCCTGCTTTCAATGTTAAAACAAAGTTGAAGGATGATAAACTGATGCTACATAGAAGCAAAGATAGCCCACAACTTCCATCACTCAATTTCTGTATTGTCTTCTTATCTCCATCGTCAGATTACAGCATGAAACTTGATCTGATGAAGCTGCCCCACAGCGCAGTGAGACCAATAAGGTGAAACTCAAATCCTGCTCACAATGCCTTATGTGGCCTGGTAAAACATTAGCTGTTCCGTAATAGGATTTGCCTGGAGGCCATTGCACTTACACGTCAATACAAAATCAATGGTGCATAGCTGAGAAATTTGAATTCATCAACAGCAAAGGGTACTCCAGCTCTCACACCTCTGTAACTCATGTAATTATAAGTGGCACACTTGCTTGTAGGTGCTGCACTCTACAGTATTTTGCCCCACAGACTCGTTTTTCATAAGGTTTAATCTGAGCATTGAGCAGAGACACTTGGAAACGAAAAGGTGATTCGGAGATGTGTTCACCAGCGCAAAACAATGAAAACTGGTCCTTAATCGGTTGTGCAGCAGAATGGCGTTTTTGGAGAGTAACAGAAATTCCAGACATTTCTACAGCTCATACTTGGTCACAGTGAGGGAGGAAATAGCTCTCATTCCAGCACCAAGCATGACCTTGAGAGGACCAGCACTACTGACTGCTGAGTAGTACTAGAATGATAAAACACTTTCTTTCTCTCCCACACACACAAACCTCAGAACAGTAAATATAAACCCACTCTCTCACTTTGAATTCTTAAATCAAACAAATGGCCATTATCTCTCTGTATCTTTATTCAATGTATTTTCTTGCTTTCCCGTCACATTAAACACTTATTAAATTCTTCATTATATTAAATAATTGCCATGACTTTCCTCTCACTCTGCTCAGTTTCTAAATTCTAAAACCTCATGCATCTTCACTCTCCCTCTCATTATATTCAATACTCCAGTACATACTCTCTCCCTCTCAGCCCCCATAACCCTGGGTTGGGTGACTGCTGGGAGCTTTCACAGTGCAAACAGGCCTCTTGACAGCCAACGGGGGCCACAGCCCCAGCTCTGCTCTTGCCATCAATCCAGGGTTCCTCTGCAAGTAAGCTTTGAGAAAGCTTTTCAGACTCACTACTGTATTTGCTAAACATTTCGAGGCAATGCAGCAATGCGGTAGCAGTGATTTGTGACCGAGACAACGTCAAAAACGGAGGAACAGAAGGTTTTGTTGGTGATAATTGTTCGCTAAAAACAATAACCATCTGCATAGTAACGACTGCCTGTGCAGTTTGTGCTTAAGGGGCTGGGACACTAAATTACATCTCCCGATATTAAAATTGTGTCCCTTGGAAGATTTGTAATCAGACAGAAATTACGCTAATGCTGTTTGACTGACATTTCAAGATGGAAAAAGCATTTGCCAATGACTGCTGGGACTGCAGAAAGAGAGCCAGTGGGAAAGCCCTGCAGTCTGCCCGAATCCAGCTGTCACTGACCAGCTCACGAGAACAGCTGGATTTTTGTCCCAGGGGAACAAGACAATCTTTTCGGACTGTCAGTCAACAAAGACAATGTGTAAGATCAGCATTTTGCATGTGGGAAATCCGCCAAACTCGATAGCGAGTGATCTGCCAAAACAGGCTGGAAGTCCCTGGTTTTGACCTACACTAGAGAATCACAGCAACAGTGTGTTATTACACTCTTAAAGGGGAGGTATCATGCATATTTCCAGGTCTATATTTATATTCTGGGGCTCTACTTGAATATCTTTGCATGATTTACAGTTCAAAAAACTTATTCATCTTATACTGGCCCTTTATGCGGCCCCTCAGTTCAGCCTCTGTCTGAAACAGGCCGTATTAGCTCCTGTCTCTTTAAGGCCCCCCTCCTGATGAGCCCACTCTCTTCTGATTGGCCAGCTGCCACTCAGCAGACTTCCAGAGGCTCGGGAGGCTAAACAAACAGTAGTAGTCAGATTTAACTTCTTTTTCTCGTTCTTTACTCAAAATGGAAACTTCTCGAATACATCTGTACATGTTCGAGCCGAAATCCGATCTGAAACATGCGAGTCGACAACGTGAACAACCCGTGGAACAACCTTAGCAATAAAGGCTACCAATGGACGGCCATGGCTTTTGACTTGCAGGGACCATTTTTAATGTAGACATCTGAAAACAGCACAAAAATAACAACCAAAAAAAATACCAAAAAGCATAATATGTCCATTTAAAACAAGAGGTTTCATTTCCAAAGCATCTGTGTCATCTGTTATCATTGTAAACTGAAGTTTTATTAGGTTTCGGCCTGTTGGTCAGACACAACACATTTGAAGACATCACCTGGGCTTTAGGAATCTACGATGGACATTTTTTTTTACTATTTTATAGATCAAACTAATGAAAATATGAAACCCATACATGCTCCTCATTTTCACAGCCATGACACACTGATCTCTCACATACATTATGAACAAAGCAGGTGTCTGTTGTCGATCATTTCAACCTATTCAAACTGCCATTCACACACCTCTACAAAACATTTCTGTTTGCTGCCAAAGAAACCCACACAACTAGCTGCTATTAAGTGCTTTCTTTGGTTTTTCAGTTCTGAAATAAGGTCAGACTTCCTGAATCAAATCTCCTTTCAGTCCCTTTCCAATTGAACTGGAAGTAAACCCCCGGAAGATGATACATCCACATTTCAGATACAGCGTTTGAATTTTTCACCGTGTAACCACAGAGAAGAGAAGAGAGCATTGCTGTCGGCACCTGTGATCAGTCAGCCGCCTGCGACTGTAGCAACCAACCATCGAGCCACAACACGGCTGATTTATAATGTTAGTGGCTCTTGTGGCATGCAGCAACATGGCGTGGTTTAAAAGCCCCTATATCCTCGTCTCTCACCCCCCTCAGTGTTGATCTCACCATGCCTTCATCTCTCGTTGCCTCTTTTTCAGATCCCCATCTCTCATTTCAGGCTCTCTTCCCCGGGCTTTCTTTATCTCCCTTTGCCACTTCCTTTTTCCCCCCTCTGTCCCGTTCATCTCTCTAGCTGTGAGAAAAGCCATGTTTTATATCTTCACTGTATGTATATTCCTAAAAATGCCTAAATATCCAGGTACAAAGTGTCCCGGCAGCTTCACATTGTCTGCTGTCTTTCTTTCTTTCTGTCTCTTGTCTCTCACATTTTAGTTCCCAGGGAGGAAAGAGGAGAAGACAGACATATCCCCCACCACCAATCCTCCCTCCTTCATACGCACACACACACACACACACACACACACCTCCTGCCCCACCCACACATACAGAAATACAGGTGCACACTCAGCACACCAATCCATGCAGGTCGACATGACTAATATGCAGTGATATATCATATAAACAAGTGCTTACACATAGAAATGGTCGCCGTGCAGGCACTCTCTTTCACGCTCCAACAAATACACGCATACACACATACAAGGTCCCAATTTTCAGGTACAGTATCAACAAGCCAGTTCTGGTTTGTCAGCTTTGTGTTCCAGTCACTAAGACACCAGCAGCAGAACAGACAAGTAGATACAACAATGTTTGGCAGCAGCTTGGTTTTAGCGACCCTTTGAGAGTTTGATGATGGCGATAATAGTTCCAGCTGTACTGTTATTGCGCTCTCGAGCCAGAGCAGAGCTAACTTCTGTGCATATTTACTGATTTCTCGATTTTGTAGCAGTTCTACTTGCTTTTTGGTGCAGATAAATGCTGAATGGAGATCAGTTATTGTTTGAAAGGAGCTTTGCAGGATGACTAACGCATAGGTAGAAATAAATAGATCAATAAAACTATACAGCCACAGTAGCGGGCCTCCCACACATCCCTGTATTGAATCAGAGACCAGCAGATCACAGAAGAAATTACAGCATTGCAGGCTGCATATGCAATCTTTTAATGGGCTTGGAGAACACGTCATGTCTGTTGATAAATATGTTAATTTCATTTTAATTTTGTAGCAGTGAAATAAATAATTTGCAACCTGTAGGTCTCTGAGGACGCAGCAATCTCCACATCCACTCTGTGATTGAGGGGGTGGGGGGGTCCTCTGCTGATTTATACATTGTCAAGAACCCGAAACAGTGAGGAAGTAAAGGAAGCTTTAACAATATTTGGACGACAGGAACTACTGCATTTAAATACAAGCTGTAACTGGATTATTGTACACTAGTCTGGCTGCACAATAACAAAGACTGGCAGTCAGACCATTATATTGGATTAACTGTTAATGTGCAAAAATGAAGTCACAATTACTTTGAAGTTTCAATTGGATTGGGGTCAGTTTTGATTCTCTGGAGTAAATGTGCCCTATTAATGGATTATTAGGGCTATGAGGCATTCACTGTATTCAGATTAGGGGTTTCCAAACTCAACTCCAGAACAAAAAAAACAGTTAATTTTACATATTTACTTCTATTTATTAAGAGTTGTCATGTTGTTATTAAGAGTCAGTATGACTGTGACTGTTACTGACTCACAGAGTATGAATATCCACAGTCCCTCAGTAGCACATATAAATGTTCATTTAGTCTACCACGTTTTTACCGTTAGATCTTTGATGCAAAACTTGCTGATAATTTCAAATAATGTGACAACCAAAGTTACTAGTAAAATATCACTGTACAAACCTTCTGGCGCAGACAACGGACATAAATTTGTGTGTGATGACATCAGTAGCAAAACTGTGGCAGCTTGCTGGCAGCTGTTTCTGAGTGCCTGTTACATACAGTAGATACCAGCTGAGCAAGTCTCATTCTAAACAGACTCACCTGACTCTGCTGACATATCAATTAATAGCAAAAATAAGTGCACGGTCCTGAGTAATTACTGATTTTCATCGAGGTCTCATAAGTTGAATTATAGCGTACCAACTAATTGTTGTTTCGGGACGTTGCATTGTAGGCCTGTTATTTTGCTGACTGTCTAGAATGTTATGCCTCTTAATTATATTTATATTTTCCTTTCTGTAAAGTTTTTCCTCAATAAAACACACAACTTGTTTCCAAATTGTTAAATACAGGTGGCAAACATTGTTTTGGCGTGAAATGAACTGAGTGTATGGTTGAGATGTTTTCTTAGCTTTCAGTAGCTGATAGCTGATAGGTCTTTCACTGTCGCTTCCCCTTTTTAGCTCAGGCTAAAATAAATATGTATGTATGTGTGTGTGTGTGTGTGTGTGTGTGTGTATGTATATATGTATGTATAAAGCCTGAGCTAAATATCTTTGCTGAGCTAGACTTCAGACTTAAATGTCTAAAGTGCTGTCAAGTAAGCCTTTTTTTTATACACTAGCCATGTTTATGAGTCTCTACTTAAATGTCAGTGAAATCTGTCAAAATGCTCATCCAAAGCGGCGTTGTAGCTCAAATTAAAATGTGAAGCAGTTATACTAGTTTGAAATGCAGTATTTACCATTTGACTGCTACAGTTAGACGGTTGTACAAAATACACTCTGTACTGTTTTCAAAATAGGACACCTTAACATATGAGCAATTTTATCCTGAAGCAAGTTGTCAGTTCTGTCATTACAGCTTTTAGTGAGTCTGCATTGTGCAGGTGTGCTGCGTGACTTGTACAATAATAGCACTTTCAGTTGATGTTGGTATTAGGTGTTCCAAGGTGGCAACATGTCACAACTTGAGCACTTCCCTTGATTTTGTCATAGATATAATCAGGTGTCTATATGGAACATCCTGGTTGGACACTGTCCGGAGTTATAAAGCACAATGACATGAATCATGATCATTTTATACATTCAAATACACCAATCAATTCACCCAAAAAAGCCTTCCACTGAATAATAAGATAACACTCTTTAACCAGAAAATCTGATTTTACAAGGTTTTGGGGGTGAGTGACATGTGTTTGTGTCACTGATGTGAGTCTTTATGATCAGATCAGAAATGACTCCACACTCCAAAACATGAATCAGCACAGCCATCAATCACCAGGGACGACGAACTGTTTTTAAAGCAGCCCTCAAAGGTTGAACGATCTTCACTGTGTGCCGAAACAGATCCAATGACCATATCAGTGTCATGATTATTGACTGGTGGTGATTTGTACGAGAGCATCTGAAAAAGGGCAATCCTCCCTGAACCATAATTGACAGTCGTTATTCCTGTGACCTTGGCTTCTCGAGCTGTTCGGCGTAGTTGGGGCGGATATATAGTCTCTCCCGAAGCGAGGGGTAAAAAAAAAAAAAAAAGGGGGAAGGGGAAAGATCAGAGCTGCAACTTTAATCTTTGATGTCATCAAGAAACACAGCCCGCAGCCTGTTGATGACATCACAGATCACAATCTCTGGTTTCTTTTTTAAGAAGCGGTTTCACAAATTCAGATTAAGATAACAATAATTCAGCTTAAGGGTGGATGATCATTTATCCTCACACCCTCCTCCTCCTCCTTCAACACCCAAACCTCCACCCTCCCAACCTCCCCACTCCTGCTTATTCCCTACCTTGATCCAATTTTCGAGAATAGTCTTTTCCAGCCGCTATCATAAGGTGCATCTGTCACCTGTGTGTGAATCCGGTTGAGTGCATGCATGTGTATACTTGTGTGTCAGTTGACTTCGTGTGTGTGCGTGTCTGTGTGTGTGTGTGTGTGTGTGTGTGTGTGGGTGTGCGTGTGCACGCGTTTGATTTATGTGTGTGCCCGCTTCAGTGAAGGCAACCGCTCTCCATAAAAGAAACACAATGAAAGGGAAATATGTGTCATGTCCTTGCTAGCCCTCGAAGGAGAGGGAGATCTATTTCTGTTGCCACAAATGGAGGTGTTCAAACAGCCTTCAATAGCAGAGATTTGCCTCCTCACACAGACACACACACACACACACACACACACACACACACACACACACACACACACAGAGAGAGAGAGAGAGAGCTAGAGAAAAGGCTAATCGTTCTTGTGAGGCGAGAGCGACTGAGCGAAATGCACAGATGAAAAAGATAATAGAGTGAGAGAGAATTAAGAGAAGGAGGAGGAGGAGGAGACGGAAAAAGAGAGAGAAGGGGGAGGGGAGGAGGAAGGCAGAATAATGTACACTGAGTTCACAAATATTGGCACACAGACACACACACACACACACACAGACACACACACACAGTTCCCACATAAAAGCAGAGTGCTAGTTGTTTACCTAGAGGCATGCCTTTGTTGAGGAGATGTGAGCTTCCCATGGTGTGTTCCCCAGCCGGCCAGCACAGAACAGAAACCTACAGTCTTCACACAGCAGACATGAACAGGAATCCAGTCAGCATATGGCGGCTGTGGCCAGCTACCTCGCTTCCCTTAGTCCTTCTCCCAGCCCCTTAGTGACAAGCATACACATGTGCTCCCCCTCTTTTCTCTCTCTCTCTCTCTCTCTCTCTCTCTCTCCCCTCCCTTCCGTCCCCTTCGCTCGCCGGCACTCTATCTGTCTTACCCCCACCTCCCTCCCTCCCTCCTTCCCTTTCGTCTCTAGCTCCCTCCCTCCCCTCCCTTTTCTCACTTTCTATTACAGAAAATCTCTCTGTCTTTCTGTCTCTCCCTCTGTCTCTGTTGTCTGTCACCAAAAAAAAAAAAAAAAAAACGTGCACACACACACTGAATGCTACGTTTATGAGAGCAGGAAGACAAGTAAGTGTAAAAGAGATGGCGGGAGGGAAGAGAGAGTGTGTGTGTGTGTGTGTGTGTGTTTGAGAATGTTTGTGTGAGAGAGAGCAGGAATGGGGAGGAGCTAACGCCAGCCAAAATTCATCTTTTGTTTCCTTAAAGACGACGGGGAGAAAAAAAAGAAAAGAAAGAAGAGTTATGCAATTACAAGGCTGTAGGAACAGAGGAAAAACTTGTTCTTTCCTTTATAAAAGGAAACAATTATGAACCTCATAAAACTTCATTGTAATTAGAAATAAAATGTTTGGACTTAATAAGCTGCTTCTGTGTTTAATAAATAATTACAAACCCTGCAGAAGAGTTTCCCCAGACCAGATTTAATTGCTGGTTTTGCTCTTCTGATTTCACTTTATAAACTTACTTTTGTAATTATACAAAGTATGTTCGCCTTTTTCAAAACATTCAAACTTGTCATTTCAGTTAGTAATGACCATTAAAATTCACACTTTCACACTTCGACAGAACTAAATAATACATTGTACTTAAACGTTTCCATGAATTATCCACAATTTCTGCGAGTGTAAATATGCTCTATTTGTACCCCATTTTCATATCAACACTTGCAACAAGGTTAGCATGAAAATGCCAAGCATGAACACAGGTGCAATATTTTTTTTTTCTTTCACTTAAGGTGGGTCAATAGCATCACATTAGATACTCTGATGTGATCTGTATGCTGATTATTTGCAGGACAAACAACATGAGGAGTCCTTGATGTGTTATCTTATAAAAGACTGTCAAGGTTTAAACTGATGAAAATAATCCTCAGATAGTTAAAATATTCAAAATCCTATTCAGAGAGTTCAGTATATTTTATGTGGAGAGGGATACGAAGCTTTTAAACTGTTATTTAATTATAGAATTACTAATTATAGAAGCACTACAATTGGCCTAAATTGTTAATTAGTCTTCAAATAGACAAAAACATATGATATAATATAATATAATAATAATATAATAATATAACAATGAATAATTCTACAAACTGTCCATTTTCCATTCAAATATGTTTATCTGTGATACAACTAGTAAAACCAATGTTTTTTTCAAACATTTCTACATATATTATTACTATACTATTATATATATCATAAGTATAAATATTGTAACTATTGCCAAAACTGAGAAAAGGCAATAGTTTAAATAACGTAACGTAATAACGTAATAATGATGAGGTTTTATACAACACACACAGTCAAATGGACTTTTTAGCTCTAAGCTGACTTTTTTTGTTTAATTGGACAACCCAAATTCAAATGTTCTGATTCTTATTTCCTCCAAAAATATATAATATCCATATATTGCAAAATGTACACTATGGCTGGCAGCAGATTGTGTTTTTAATCAGATTAACTTTTACTCCTGTGCAACATAATACCTTTACATTGTGCTTTTGTGCTCAGCTTAACACCTTCACACTTGCTCAGACCCTTTCTGTTCCTGCCGTGGTGAGGTTGGAGTCACTCTCGTCCACACTTGGCCACTTGATAGCCACAGTGATATAAGCAGCCTCAGATGCCCCCCATAACTGCCAGGCGCTAACCTAGTTTAACAGCAATGATGGTTACATCACATCCTCACTATTGGTAAATGTCACATACAGCCAGTGGGTGAGTTGTTCAAATTCAAAACAAGGCGGATGGTGGGGGAAACAGTTGTTTTCAACACTGTCAATAGGCTGACTCATGACCTTTGTCATATGCTATCACCCCCACTTTTCTTTACAACTACTCCTGTCATTCACTGCTGGCTTCATGATCAACAGAATAATTGTTGATTGTTTTTTAGACAGCGGAGGGGGGTCTGCAGATAGGAAATCTGGCTCCCCGTAATGAATAGAGCTCTGAACTCCTGCTTTTTGTTTGATAAAATAATTCAACAGGGATTTAGTCAGCCCTCTCCAGCTGTTAGGTTCGTCATCATCTCTTTCCACACCAGCGACAGCAATGAGTCAGAGACCAGACAGCTCTGATGAGAATTATGCCTAATCATAAGCCAGCAAAAGGACATGTCATTTAGGCTCAAAATAAAACTGTATTTGTTGCCTTCTACAGTGCTGCAGCACGTCTCCCGCTGTGACTGTAGGTGTGTTCATTTGATGATGTCTGCACCAGATGGAGCAGTCAAGGTGGAAGAAGGCATGCCTCAGTGGTTCCTCAAAACAAGAAGTAAACAGTAAAACTAGTGAAACTGTGGAGGTAAAGCAAAAGTATGTGGTTGAAAAAAAAACTTTTTTCACCAGCTGCAGCAGCATACTGGGAGACAATAAAAGAGGCATGTTCAGTTACCAGCCTAAACAAACGGGGCGCTTCTTGCGGTTTCAGAGCCGCCAGTCTTTGTGCAAGAATGTACCAAATTCAGCTGTGTTCAGCGTTCCCTATTGGCCTGACCCCTGACACCATCTCTAGATGCACAGTACACATAGAGGCACTGAATAGTGGCAAAGGGGAAAGTTTTCAAATCTGTGGTGGTGGTAAAATCCCTTCTGTTTGTCATGCAAAAGTTGACTTGCCTTTGGAATTGCAGTCAACAACGGCAGCCACTGTGAGCAGAGTTGAGCCTGCCCCTGGCTTTCAGACTTGAAAAACAGGGTGCCTGGTTGCTCTTTTGGCACCTCAACAATATAAAGATTACAACAAAATCTGCTTTTATGAATATTTGCGGCAAGGCAAAGGCAATGTGCTAAATCGTGAATAATGTTCAAATCACGACTACTTTAACAGTTTGTTTACAGGATTTAAGAGCTTTGTGAAAGTGTATAATATCACATTACAACAACAGATCCATATCCAGCTTGAATCAGCCCAACTCATGCCCACAAACTCTGCCCGAAACTTGGGTGTCATGATTGATGACCAGCTAACCTTTAAGGTTCATGTAGCCTCAATTGCTCGGTCGTGTCGATTTGCCCTGTACGTCAGGAAGATTAGACCCTACCTGTCTGAGCATGCAGCACGACTCCTGGTACAGGCTGTCATAATGTCACGCACCAACTACTGCAACTCCTTACTTGCAGGTCTCCCCGCATGCACGTTCAAACCTCTGCAGATGATCCAGAACGCAGCAGCATATCCCTCAACTGGCTCCAAGTTGCTGCCCGCATCAAATTTAAAACCTTGATGCTCGCTTGCAAAACAGCAACTAAAGCAGCTCCTGCCTACCTGAACTCCCTCATTCAGGTCTACGCTCACTACGCTCTGCCAATGAAAGGCACCTGGTACCACCACCACAACAGGGCCCTAATTCGCTAGCCAGACTCTTCTCTTCTGTAGTTCCCTGGTGGTGAAAAGAGTTACCAAACTCTGTTCAATCGGCAGAGTCCCTCTTGAGCTTAAAGAAAAGCTAAAGGCCCAGCTCTTTCACAAAAACCTCTGATGGATGGATGGATAAAATAAAATTTAAATGGTAAATGGACTGTACTTGTACAGCGCCTTTCTAGTCATCCGACCACACCGCGCTTTTAACACTACAAGTCAATTCACCCATTCACACACATTCATACGCTGAGTGGGTACAGGGGCTACCATACAAGGTCCCAACCTGCCCATCAGAGGAAACATTCACCCATTCACACACACTCACACACCGATGGCAGCAAGCTACCACGCAGGGTGATGGCACAGCCATCGGGAGCAATTTGGTGTTCAGTATCTTGCCCAAGTGCACTTCGACATGTGGACTGTAGGAGCCGGGAATCGAACCGCCGATCTTCCGATTAGTGGACGACCCGCTCTGCCTCCTGTTTGTTTGTTTAAAAAAAACCAAACAAACAAAAAATGCACTGCCTGTTGGCACCTACGTCCTATCAGACCTGAACTTAGCTTCATGGCACTTACTCGTGTTGTTCTCTCCTGACTAGATCCTTGCTTGTGTTGTATTAACTCTCATGTGTACCTCGCTTTGGATAAAAGCATCTGCTAAATGAAATTGTAACATTGTGACATTAAGCTCCACACTGCAGAAACTACAGACGGGTGACAAATTAAAGGAAAAACCAACATAAAGTGTCTTAGTAAGGTGTTGGTCCACCACGTGATGCCAGAGCAGCTTCAATGCACCTTGGCTTTGATTCTACAAGTGTCTGAACTCTACTGGAGGGATGAACACTGTTCTTCCAAAAGATATTCCATCATTTGGTGTTTTGATGATGGTGGAGAGCGATTTTTAACAGTCGGTCTAAAATCTCCCATAAGTGTTCAACTGGGTTGAGATCTGATGACTGCGGAGACCATAAGATAGAAATGTTTCATCATAGGATAAAGTTGATCACTCAGAACAACTTTGTATTGATCTGCAGTGACCCTTCCCTCTAAGGGGGACAAGTGGACCCAAACCATGCCAGCAAAATGCCCCCCACAGCATAACAGAGCCACCCAATCCCCTCACTGTAGGGGTCAAGCATCCAGACCTGTACCGGTTTATCCTTTAATTTGTCACCTGTCTATATCAACCACTTAATGTTTGAATCGGGTGCACTAACTTTAAAACCCAGACGCACTTGAGCTGCCAAAGGTCTCACCATAACCACTGTGATATATTAAACTCAACAAATTATTCTAATTAAATTGCTAAAATGAATTTGTTAATTGGCAAATATTTTTTTATGACTTCTGCCATCATAAAGTCTGTGCATTCAAGCATTAAAATATAAAAATGCAGGCTGCAACGTATTTCTGTATGACAAGGAATGGATTAGGTGGGCAGGTCCAGCTTTGGCTCTTACACCAAATTCAAACTGACAACCTGGAGTCAACAAACGTGAGAAGCTAGACACATTTGTGGTGTTGACAAGGCCGACGGCAACTTCACTCAGACAACCTCATATACGCTAGAGACAAATGTTCCCCGGGAGGCAGAAGAAACATGAAACATATTCTGTGCTTCTAAATTAGGATGAAGAGGGAGAAGACAGTGCAGGGAGAAGATATCTGAACTCCCCTTGCTACAGTACACAGGGAAGAAAGAACAAATGCTCCTTTGAAGGAAAGAACAAGTAATAATTGGTAGAATATTTAATGCTGCTCATGAGGGAAAAGGGGAATAGAAGAGGGAGGGGAGGAAAGAGGTGAGAGAGGATAGATAGAAAGATTTTTTCATGTGTGCAAACCGAGCAATGATATTCACACATTCACAGTATATTGTGGAGGGTGGGCATCAACAGTTACACCCTTTCCTCTCTTTATCACTCCACACCCACTGTTTCCCCCCGCTTCCTCCTCCTCCTCCTCCTCTTCAATTTCTCTCCTCCTCCATCCCCTCTACCTCTCAGCTCCTCACTCTCTATCCACTCTGCCTTCCACCTCCCCTCTGTCTGCCTTTCCCCTCCCTCTTTCTTCTCTGTCCGTTTACCTCCTGCTCTTGTTTTCTGTCTTCTATCCCTCACAATTTCTCTCTCAATCTCTTTCGCACTCCATCACCCGCCCCCCTCACTCCTCATTCCCGCATCTCTTTCACTCTATTTTCCATCTCTGGATTTCTCACCATACATCCCACCCCACCAAACCCCCCCTCCCACCCCTTCTCTCTCTCTCTCTCTCTGTAGTCACTGCAGCGTGTCTAATGGTTCAGCTCCTTCTCAGCAGATCCACCAAGCGGAGGCCAGGCGAGCAGCAGCCCCGACTAACGCCTCCCAACCGCTGGCCTTATCAAGAGTGACAGCCAGCCAGACATAGAGCTGTTGCTAACACACACACATACACACACACACACTTATTTATACAAACTCATGCACAGACAAATGTATGCACACTCACACTAGCAGTTGCATACAAAACAAACACACTGACATACTGTGGTACAGGTTCAAACGCAGATACACAAGAAGGAAAAAAAAAATGCAGCTGCAACCAAGTGTGTACAAACAGAAATAAAGATTAATGAGACACATAGATGCACGCTTACATTACTGCTCTAAATATGTGGCGTCACTACAAACACAGTATCCATCGCACAAGCTGCAAGCGTGCAGATGCAAGGACACACAAACACACACAGACAGCAAATTTGATTTATGGATACTGACAGTGAGCTGCAGAACAGTGAGGATGCCACTACAGAGGAGAGAGCAGATACTGGAGCTACTAGCAATCTAATCTACTGTAGGAGCAGACGGGTACCGCAGGCATGAAGCATCTAAACCATAGATGCTAGGTGTAGAGGAGGAGGGGGGGAGGGCGGAGGAGAAGAATGAAAGGAAGTGGAATAACAGGCAGGAGAGATGAAGGTTGTTAGAAAGAAAAAGTGAAGGGAAGCAGGATGAGAAGAAAGGGGAATAGGAAAAGGTGAGCAGGAAAAAGGAAAGAGCAGATTAGGGAGAAAGGGGGGTGGAGGATGAGATTTGAGGACAGGAAAGAAATCATTAATATCACAGAAAGTTGGATGTTGAGAATTAACTGACAGCTGAAAGTCCTCAATAAAATGTAACTGTAACTGTACAAGGTCTCCAGATTAGAGAAACTGGTTTATGGCAGTTTAAATCTTTGGTCAAGCTGAGAAGATCATGGCCAGCAGAGAAAAATCCATTTAAAAGCACTTAAAAATCCAATGTCGCTGGTAATATAGGGGTCTCATTTATGTGACGTTTTTTACAGCATAATCACATCATTTCCCATGGTATGGGAAATGATGTGATTATGTATGTAGCTGTTGAAAAAGTTGCATAAGCATGCTTAAAGAGGGATCACTGTATCTTACAGATGAATGTAACTTTAAAGGACGGGTTCGCAATTTTTCCAAGAGTCAGGTGCTCAAAATGAAACATGTTTCTCTTGCTGTAATCATTCCTCCTGTTCATACTGACCATTAGAAGATCCCTTCATAATGCACCTACAATGTAAGTGATGGGGGACAGTCCTCCTTCTGTGCAAAAATGTATTTAAAAGTTTATCTGAAGCTAATATGAAGCTTCAGCCGTCCAAATCAAGTAGATATCTTTCAACGTTACAGTCTTTTTAGTGCCAAAGTCCCTCTTTTTGTTACTATACTTCCACCGCAGCTCAACAGGGAAACACTGTCCGAGGAAACACAAAGAGGGAATTTGATGCTAAAAAGACTGTAAATGTGGCAGATATCCACTTGACATGACTAACTCAGACTGCTGAAGCCTCATATAAGCTTCAGATCAACTTTTAAATGATAAAACTGAAAACGCATTTAAAGGGGATCTTTTAACAGCCAGTATGAACAGGAGGAATGATTACAGTGAGGGAAACCTCTTTCACTGTTCAAATGGACACCTGATTGTTGTTTTAAGACAGACTTGAAAAATTTTGAACCTGTCCTTTAATTGCACAGACGTCACAGAAGATGGAGAGTGACTTTTGAAGCCACTGTGAACATTAACTCTAAAATGTTAATAAACATTGGGGGTGTTAACAGTGGTCTAAGTTATTATTTAACAGCTTATTCTGATGGAGATGTTCATAAAAAGAATGAACAGTCCACCTCAGGCTCAGATGACACAATATACTGTATATAAACACCAAGAAATCTGCCAGATATGGTCGTTTTCCACATCAGAGTGAGGTTTTATAATTATTCATTACCTAAATGTACATGTGATGGTGAGATCGTTCTATAAATGAGTCCTCAGGTTTTGGTGTCAGTCCGTTAGAAATGAAGACCAACAGCTTCTTTCCTGACTCAATATATTGCACCAACATTCAACAACCACTCAGGGCAAAATTCATCATTTAAGACTTAAAGACATACTAATTCACGGCTAACTTCTTCATCATCAATAAACAGTAATCCTCCAGTCACACATACTGTACACACACAAACAAAAATAAACACTCACATATTTATATATTCATACAGACGCATATAGGCAAGCCTCCATAATTACACGCAAACACAGAGACATTTCCCCCCTATTTGGCTTGGCACAGAGTTATCTCTTAACACAGTGCAGAGCCAGGCTGTACACCCAGCAGCTACATTCACATAAACCCACACGCTCGCACACACACACTACACACAAATTACACACAGGAAGCACTCAATACGGGGCCTAAAATACATCACAAACCTTGCATCACCTTCCTCTCTGCGTGTCCACTGTTCCACTTTGTTCCAATGCTGGGTGGGGGTGTGGGGGTGGGGCATGCAGCAGATAATGTGCCAATTGTAAGCGACTACAGTTTGTGCCAGCCAATCAGCGCGGCCTGGCACTGGACAGCGGCCAATGGCAATATGTTCACTCCAGCTGGGGGGAGGGTGCTCTCACTAACACAGGAAAAGAAGATATGGAAGGGGTGTAAACGGGGATTGTAACCTGTATCTTGAATAACTAAAAAGACTTGAAATTATACGATATCTGTCCTAATTTCTATGTAATGATACCTCCTTATCTTAGGGGTTGACCAATTTTTTTTTATGATCTCATTTCAATATTAGTGGGATAAAATATTGTGTTTTTACACTTTATTATACACACATGGGTGCGCTTGAACTAAACTCAAGATTAAGTTCCAAACAGATAATCTTCGTCTTCTTCATCCCCACTAACTTTAGGCCTTTTTCCTGCTTAGATTTTTTTCTTACGTCTCTCAAATATCTAATAAGTATTATTGCTTTTAATGATGGTCTTCATGTCACAAATTAGCCATCCTCTTTCTTGTTTAAAAATGCTGCCCTTGCCAGGCTATAAGAGATTTTATCGACTATAGTGTCTTGTGGTTTGTATTATGGGCATGTTAGAACGTTAGTAAGTTACGATGTGCACAATACTAGTACTGCAAAAAAATTATTATTTTCATTATCGATTAATATGATTATTTTTTCTGCCATCTTTAAAATGTCAGAAAACAATCTTGAAAAGCTTCTGATCACAGTTTCCCAGAGCCTAATGTGACATCTTCACATCGCTTGTTTTGTTGGATCAACAGTCCAAACCCCCCCAGAAAAATAATTCAGTAATTCTGTGGTTTCACTTCTATCAGATGTTTTGTATTAGAATATCAGCAATCTGATCTTGTTAGATTACAGTTAACAATGTAAATGTGATGAGTGATAGATAAGGCATTAACTCACCTCTGCTTGAAGTGGATGATCAAATACAGCCACCCTAAGGAATACAAGAACACAAAGCTGACTGATTAAGTTGTTTATCAATACTGGATTCAATTACATTATACATTACATTATAGTGAGTTTTGATGCTCTCACTCTGAATCACACTGTTAATGGACATATATGGGAGCTAGAATTGCCAAATATCGCTCAGATTATGAGCCAGCAAGATTTCAAGGTTTTTATTGTCATTCCAACACATCGTACATGTAAATGAACAAAATTCACATTACTTGGTCTCAGTGCAATAAAAATGCAATATATATAAAAAGCAAAACACATTAAATCATATAAAGTATGGGAATAAAATACTGAAAATATCAGATAATAATAATACATAACAAAAATATTTTAATAAATATATTTTTAAAGTATAAATCTTTTTTAAAAAGTTCCAAAGTATAATAGTACCAAGTACTAGCAGCAGTGAAAGAAGGCTGAATGTATGGCAGGGATAAGATGATTTACAAAAAATAAAAAAATGACATAAGGAAAAGAAAAAAATGAAAATAAGTAAAAGTCGTTATAGAATAATAACTTTGTATACAGAAACCCAACTAAATGGATACAAAGAAATGGTGGTTAAAGCTGTAAGCAATGTAAAACGATTCATAGTAGTAATAAGGGTATAAAAGTCTAACTGGTGATCATTCTTACATCACACAATAGGTGAAAGGTTATAAAAACAGTTTAAGGAGCAGTGGGCAGCTGGATTTTCTCCTATCATACATCTACAGTTCCTTGACAACTGGGCAAACTGTCTGCTCATGAAGAGCATGTGATGTGATTGAGAGCTGAAGAAGAGCTGAATGCTGTAATCGCACCTTAAATTAATGAGTACTTACAATTCAACCCTAACCCTACGTGTACATAAGAAGAGAGTTTTGTTTGCAGTACTAACAGCATGATTAACAGGAGCAAAAAAAAAAAAGCTAAAATCCTGTTATGAGATGGAAACTTCCCCACAAATTTAGCATATTTCAGTGGAAACTGTCATTTTACAAAGTATTATCCTTTGAGGCCCGGGGCGCAAGAAGCTAAAATAGAATCTATTCAAGCATTGATGAAGGCCGCTCAAGAGCTCAAACTATTCCTTTAATCTTTCTCGAGTAAACAGATTTGGAGGGCAAAGGGGGGGGTTACAGTTTCTTTAATATGTCTTTCTATCTGGGTGATTGGACGGTGGATTTCAAGATCCTGTATACTCTGCAACAGTAGACATAAGCTATGTATAGTATATTTAAATATGTGTGTACAAATAGATGATGTTGTAAGCTTGGCAGCTACAATCTATGCTTTGTTTTCTTCTTCTTTTCTTTTTCTCTTTACAGCCAAGGTATAGGGTATAGTGGTAGGCTGTCGAGTTGTTTTGGTATTGTAAAGACCCTAGACAGAGATGTTGATACATCTTGACTGAGTTTTTGATTCACATGGAGTTTACATTATTTACATGACAATTCATTTTGTGTTGTGTGCCCTGTACCCTTACCAAACTACATGGGGGGGGCAATAAAAAAAAGAGTACTTTCAGCTTTTTAAGCCAATTTAGCTAAGAAAAGCATCCTCCATAAAGCCCCCCACATAGTCAGTGCTGGCACCGTGTCACCAGATGGCGGTAATGAGCGCCGAGGTTTAATCTGAGCTGATAGAAAGAGAAAAAAAAACACAAACAACCACAAGAAAAACCCACAAAACCAAGATGGCGGTGCAAGAGACAGCATCCCAACTGTCCATGGCTCTCAAAGTCCAAGAATATCCCACCCTGAAGGTAAACAAGAACAACAACTGGCATATATTGATTGCCTAACGAGTCTGTCGTCGCTAAGGCACACGCGATGCGTTTGGTGTCATTTGTAAAATGGGAACTATTAGTTCATTAGAAGCGAGAGCAGCGAGCATGACAGGGAGGCTAACGGTTAGCTTAGCCAGGTAGCTCGCGTCCATTAACTACCTTGTCTCTCAAAAGCAAAACAGCAAACATCGTGTAGTTGGTTAAATAGCTTTAGCTGGTGCCTGTTAATTAACCACCTGTTTGAGCTGTTATTATTATTATTATTGACGTGAAGCTGGTTGAAGGCCTCGGTGCTGCTAGCTTAAGTTAAAGTGTTTTTTGACACGATGGTCATTTCTCGTTAGTTATATCATGACAATTAATGCTACATACCTAGCCGTTGTTGCATTTATTTAATGTTTGTCAGGTAGGTGGCAGGAAATTATTGATTTATATACATGAATGGATTTAACGGACACGCTAAATTTACCGTTTGGCATCAGTTAAAGGATGATAAAAGCTTGTAATACTCATTAACACTGACAGGACATGAAACAACATGGTTGCTCATCCCTTTAACAACCAGGTCACACAAAAAGACATGACATGCAGACGTGATCGGCCTGCTAGCTTGCTTGCTGGCTGTGGTTTTTAAAAAAAAGCAGTATTAGCACATATTTAATCGTCGCAAAAGATGAATATCCTACCAGACACGTAACGTCGAGCATGCAAATTGTAGATAGATCGGGGTGAAATCGGTGGGGGAGAGCCAGTGCTGCTGCTCCGCTGTCAGGCAGGGGAAGCAGCCCTCCGAGGCAGCGCAGTGTCATCAGATTGCCTCTCTGCACTTCAAAATGGCCAGCGAGAGAAATAACAGCCTGCCGCCGCACACACGCACTGATCCTCCATTGCACATACTGCGACACCGCTGCTAAAACAGACGAGCCGAAACAAGTCCGGGCTGCTTCCTGTCTGTGCTTCAGCCGCCTCAGAGAGCAAGAAAAGCGTCGTCTTATAAAGCACGGCTGTGAGTAGCAATGTATTGACAGCTTTTGTGTGGTAACTAATGGTGGCATGATGAATGCAAGGTGGCATTTGCTTGCGATGTTTAAAAAATGCCTCTGTGTGAAGGAAAAGGGCTCGCTGGTTGTGTCTGTCTTTGCTTTGGATGCTGCAGTAAGGATGATGGTACGTGATGGGCACCATTTTAAGACAGGAGTGATGGGTTTTAATTGGTATCAAATGGGAGTGGGAGCAGTGTTGCTGTATAGCAGTATATTGAGGGAAATAATTGTCATTATGTTGCCTGACATGGACACTGGACAAGCTGCTAATCTGCATTGCTAACAAATACAGTGTGAGCTGAAGATTATGTCCTTGAGGATGTTTTTGGACATTCTTCAGAGTCAGTATAAGGTTAACCTCAAGCATTGTTAAAGGGGGTGGTAGCCCTGATATTATATACATATAATACATACTAATTTACATGTGTAAATGGAAAGGCTTTGTGACCATGACCAACATCCCATTTTGGCCCGTGGTTGATTAGCCATTAACCTGAATGCTGAAAATACAGGCCCATTACAGTCAAATGACATTTAATGTCGCATATTGTAAGATAATGTATCTGTGCACAGTGTAAGTCAAAATTCATTCATCATTCAGCCTCATTAAAATTACTTGAGCCATGTAATAGTTATTTTAATAATCATTAATGAGTAGTGTGCACACTCTGGTTTGGGCCTGTATATATCTAACATCTGTCTCTTACACTGAGCCTCCTACCATCAAATGATCAAATTTTGAGAGACAGCCTCTCATGCACAGTGTCAGTAATGGCTGTCTGACATGTGTTCATCATGACTGTTACGTGTACACTGTCAAGTAAATCATGTTCCATATGAAAAATGGCCATACTATACACAGTGTAAGATTTAGAAGTTACATTTAAAAAGGGAATTATTTCTATGATCATATTCTGTTCACTTTTTAGTCAAATGAGAGATAAAATCTTCTGCCACTGTATATGTAATGTTACATAACAGTAAAAACAGTACAAGCGGTTTAAGATGCATACCAGACAACCACAATGTTCCCTGTTCCATACTGGTCCTATACTGGGACCTTTGTTACATGTCATACCCCTTTCTCTCCCTGTGTTTTCTGTCTGCATCTCCTGTGAAAACTATCTTGTTCAGGTAAAAGAAAATCTAAGGCAATTTATATACAGTATATTTTGAGAAAGTACATTTTATTTGTCAGTTTAATATCATAAAGCAGTCCTGCTCATGGATTTGAAACATTTCCTGCCATGATCTAATACAACCAGACCTATCAAAGGAATAGCTGCTTCAGTAGAAAAAGTATAGCAAAATCTCTTCCCGATGACATAACTCCTCCGGTCTCAAGATCTACAACATTATACTGCACATTACTCTACACAGGAAATTCAATGAATGTTTAATAAATTAATTAGGCTTTCTTTACATCTTGTTGTAATCACCACCATCTATCTGGCTACTGAAGACTTCATTTCATGACCCACAAGTAATGTGTTGATCTGTGGCCAAGTCTGTCACTAAAGATCAATATTTGCTGGACTGGTCTAACACTGACCATTTGTCAGTGTCAACCCCTCAACTTGATGTAGTCATCACGGGGACAAAATGCTGGAGACTGATGTATTCATAGGTAATGGGAAGATCTTCTCCATATTTTCCCTGTCATGCAGTGGCAATGCCCCGTTTCTGCCGAACAGGACACTAATGAATATTTACTAATGCATACAAAACTGTTTTGTGGTACAGTTAAATATCTGAGTCATAGGGTCCCATTCTGGGTTTTATGTTGGAAACATTAGAGCTGGATTCCTCTTATGTTTCGTGGCTCGCTTGCATAACTTCCCTCTTCAGTCTTAGTAATCTGTGAAATTAACTTGGCTCCAACTTAAAATAAGTTCTTCTCAATGGATCAAAGCCATGCAATATCTCAGAGAAGGAACCACGACGGACATGTTAATCTCGTTTACAGGTATCTGTGAAGTCATCTTGTTAATATCGTAGTAAAAGGGGGGAAATCACTGCACTGTTTGGTTTGATCTAAGACAGAGATGATAGGTAACAGTTTTCAGATTATGTTGAATACCTTCTTAATAGTGTTTTGTTAGTCTCTGTGCTGATGCCTGGGTGAGGTTTTTGAATCATTTGTGATAGATAACTTTTTAGGTTATTCAGATACGAATATACATAAATCATCGGATTTATAGTTAATGTCACAATCAAATTTTACCAGATTTTTTACTACTTCACTAGAGCCAAATATACCAGTCGTGTTTAAACTGAATGTAAACTGAATTCAGCGCAGTTGAATATGTAGGATAATGGTGAAGGATACGAGGAGCTTGTAAGACTCTCAGAAACGTTTTTAGATTTGAAAGTCAGTGTTAAGATGAAGGATGGAGAAAAGGTCAGTGTATTAGAAGCATCACAAGTAATAGATTGTCACTGTAAATCTTCCAAAAGGAATTTGTTACAATTAAAAGGATCGTGTCAAAGTTGAATATTAACTTTGATACTGTACAGAACAGATTTAGAGATGCTCTACATTAACTTCAAAATTACATACATTAACTATTTGTCATACTATTTCATTTTTATTAAATGTGGCAATAATTGAATAATCTGCAGACTGCAGCAGCAAGGAAGAAGGAAAACAGCAGGAAATTGTTATCTGCTTCATGTTTTAATTAGTTTCTACTGAGTAGCAGAAATGTCATGAAATTAGACTAGAATACAGTTCGCAGGGCATCATGGTGTCTGTTTGTTTGTGTTTAACAAGACAGGTTATTGAGGCAAACTATGTGTGACAGCTTTTTGTATGTTTTTTTTTATTTGTTTGTTTGTTTACTACTACTTCTATTACAACTCAGGTACCCAAACAAACCTTTTGCAGAATACAAACCTGAATTCTCAGGCAACTAGAGATCATTTTAGAGATCATTAATGAGTACAGTCTTGACCTGCTCTATGTCAAAAAAAAGTGCCCTGAGATAACTTTTGTTGTGATTTGACACTATATAAATAAAATTGAATTGACTTGGGAAAAAATGTTCTCTTGCATTCGTTGAGCTACTTTCTTAATGAGACTGTCGTGGCAATTTTGCAATTCCACTCTGACAAAGAGGAACAAGATAAAATCTTTTGTCACACTTTAATATTGCTCAGAGCATCATATGCATGTGGACTCAATGTCTGTGTCAGGCAAAGAGCGAAAGTGAATCACGGATATATAAAGTCGGCCGTAATGAAAGCTACAAACATTCCCCTCCTAGAAGCAAGTAAAATTCAACCGCTAGTTTGTTGCTTATCATGTTTCTTTCCTGGGGAGCCTGAGCCTCCGCACATCTGCTGAGAGGCCTCTGATACATTTTGCACCCGCTGGGAACAGCAGGCTGAGCACCTTCTCACAATTCCTTATCTGCACTTGAGCCTTGGCCTTTCTTAACAGTTATTCTCTCAGAGATTAATGCCAAGTTCACACAACACAATTTTAGCCCTTATTTTTCACTCGCCAGCAGTTTTTGGAGATCGCCGACAAAAGCCCCAGATCAGAGGCAAATCGGCGTTGGCTCTGCGCTCGCAAATCAGCGCTCGATTGCTATGCGTGAACTGTTCAAAGACGCTCAGTGAGAGCTCGCCGATGCCTCGCAGACATCTGAAAGATATCAAGCAGGCTAAATATCTGGACCTGTCGGGGAGTCTAAATCCTGTAGTGTGAAAAGTGTTGTGACTGGCAATGAGGGCAGCGACAAGCTACAGCCAATGAGAGCCTGACACAGGGTGAGGCAGACACAGGGTGATGACAGCAGAGCAAACTCCTCTGCTGACAAGTTTTTCTGTATTTGTAACCTTGTCGTCGTTGGCGAACCACAATACAAGCAGGCAGCCACCGACATTTTCATTGCATAAATATTTACTTCCCGTTATTTACGTACATGGTATTGCATCGTTTCCATGTCACTTCTTGTGTGTGTTTTTGTGACAAAACATAGTTTGGAGACCAGTCAGCCTCGTCAGGGATTCCTCCTGGTGAAAGAGCTTGTAATGTGTGACCCCCTGTCGCCGAACAGTCATGTAGTCTGCAAAACACGACTTCAAGATTCCTGATGACAAGACAGAAAGTTGTGTAGTGTGAACAGTACAGCGATCTGACAACTTTGTCATGTAGTGTGTCCAGGGCATCTTTCAGGCTGAAGCTCCCTCAGTTAAAGATCACATGCTTAAGATTCAGAATAATTAAACATACTGGAAATTAAACGTGATTACATGTGCAGTAACTGTATTAACAAATATGTGCAAATTCAAACTTGATTATACGTGTAGGATGTGTAATTTCCCTCACAAGACCCTGTGAAATTGTTAGCTGCATGCTTGCTCTTCGCCACTGATAAACCTGAGTGCCTGATACACCTTGGTTAATATCCCGTGGCATTGTCTTTGCAGGTGCCCTACGAGACTCTGAACAAACGTTTCAGGGCGGCTCAGAAGAACATCGACAGGGAGACAAGTCACGTGACGATGGTGGTTGCAGAGCTGGAGAAGACGCTTAGCAGCTTCCCGGTGGTCGACTCCGTGGTGTCACTGCTGGATGGAGTGGTGGAAAAACTCAGTGCCCTGAAGAGGAAGGTGAGGGACACAGATGTACACACACATGCGGTCATTAGTGTTTCTAGGTAAGGTTTGGACAGTCATCAATAACCCCATCTCTACACCAATTTGGATTCATTTGAAAGTTTTATGTCAGCAGCTAAATTTTCAAATTATTCTCCCAATTTGCCATTCACACTGAAATGTAAAACAAAACACTTACATCTCTTCTTTACATTGCTTATTTAGATCAGTTATGGTTGGCAAACAAGAAAATGGTGCGTTACCACCACCTTCTGCCAGGAAGTGTTGTTGGATAGATCCTAGCAGAGTAAAACTCAGTTTAGCTGCCTCTGACCCTCCATGTGGCAGAAATAGAATATAATATTCATAAGTATGTTTTAATTAGTGTATAATCACCTGAAAATAAGAACCGTTGTGTTTTCGTTACCTTAGAATGAGCCCTTTATATCTACGTAGGGAGCAGGTCCTCTTCCACAGAGGCCGACATGTTGCACCGCCATGTTTCTACAGTAGCCCAGAACGGACAAACCCAACACTGGCTGTAGAGAGGGCCTTTAGCTTTCTTCGCAAGTTTCACAGCCTCCGTAGGTTCTCCTACACGCTTGGAAGGGGAGGTTGTTCAGTTTGTTGCAATCTGCAACCTCACCGCTAGATGCCACTAAATCCTACACACTGCACCTTTAACATTTCTGGCAACTGCAGCCATGTCAGCTATGTTGGTTGAAGGTTTATTGCAGATAGTATCCTTTGATACTACACTTTTAGGACAGTGTTTTCACACAAACCAACTTTGGAGGTCACTTTGTAAATCTGTCCTTGGGTGAATGGAAATCAAACATATTTTTTAAAATTATATTATTTCTAATTTTAAAACCGTCCTCATTAGTGTGCACAAGGCCCAAGAAACCTCCACCGTGTATGGCAACCCATTGAGAGGGTTTGAGCAAGGCAAAGATTTGCACTTGGGAGGAAATATGAAATACATTTAGAAAAATCCTGCACTCACCCAGTCTTTAGTAGTAAGATAAAGCAAGCACTGGTGTTGGCCTCGGTATTTGTATACACCACAAGCAGTATTACATCTACAAACAAGATCTCCCTTCTGCTAGAGCAAACTGTTAAAAGCCACATTACTCACTCCTTTTGACAAAAGCGCCTTATTGTGGCTGTGGTTTGGATTGTGTTTGTCAGTGGTGGAATGCTGCCTGGCTGGTTCTTGTATCAAGCTGACAAAATGACTGAAAACAAGTGATCAAAATGTACTTGTGCGGTAATTTCTTCTGTGGTGCCAACATTTTGTCCGGCAGTTTTTATTCCATGATGTATAAACCCCGCATGAACGTGCTAACGGCCAGATCACACTAGACACGACACTGATTTGCTAGAGAGACGGGGGGCAGTTCTCCCCCAAAACGTGTTACTGTCTTCTGCCAAATCTGGTCCGGCTGGTGTAAAGTGATCCAAAAGTCAAGATTGAAATCTGACAGTGAAAGAGAGAGAGTTTAGTTCAAGGCCTAAAAAGGAGAGAATGAACCAGAAGAGGTAGTTTAAGAATAAACAATTTTAACTTTTGAGATAAATCTCATCTAATATGGAAGCAGCATTTACACTTAGGATTGTATTTCTGTACTGCAGGATGTTTCTAATAAAAACCTAAAGTTTAATACTGTTTTTTTTTTTCCTGCTATGTCACTTCAAAATACATTTGCGATATACATGTAACGTGTATCAATTGGAGCACATATTTGAATGTGCGTGATCCTTTGCCTTCCCAGTTATGACCCTCAGCTTACCTCCATCACGTAACAGTTTATCCACAGAACAGGAAGCAGCTGTTTAGTCTGGCCTGACTTCAACAATGCAGGTTTGAAAAGTCTTGCAGTCCAACTTCAGAGGGCGGCCAAGTTATCTGTTTGCAATAGTCTCTGGTATTACAAAAGGTTTATAAAAAGTAAATATGAAACCAGCTTTATTACATATTATAATTTGATTCTTTTTTTTTAGGTAATTTCCTCACCATTAATTCAGATTAACAAGAAAACTTGAGCTCTTTCTATTACAAAATCCAAAAATGTCAAAGTGTTTTCACACAATGTTATAATTTATATTTCTGTTTTACATGATGCACATTCACCTTTTTGTAAACATCTTTATTGTGTGTGTGTGTGTGCTTTAGGCTGCCGAGTCAATCCAAGCAGAAGACGAGAGTGCCAAACTGTGTAAGCGCCGTATCGAGCACTTGAAAGAGCACAGCAGCGACCAGCCAGCCTCAGTCAACCTGTGGAAGAAGAAACGCATGGACCGCATGATGGTGGAGCATCTGCTGCGCTGCGGCTACTACAACACAGCTGTCAAACTTGCCAGACAGAGTGGTATAGAGGTAAATGTGTGTGTGTGTTTTATTGCTCTGTTGTCACGTGGTCATTCAGAGGACTTCTAGGAGTTTATAGTAAACCCAACCAAATGACATCGCCACGAAACAATCACTGATCCTGTCTTTTACAGAACATATAAGACTGATGGTGTTAATTTAAACATGTCTGTGCCAAACTGTTGTGCATTGATGTGACATTTCAACAACTTCTCACTCTTCCCTCCATTGATAGTATGACTGATAATATTTTATTTGGGGGTACCCTTCCTGCCTATTAACATATCCACACTTGTGTGTTTTTAGGATCTGGTGAACATTGAGATGTTCCTCACAGCTAAAGAGGTGGAGGAGTCTCTGGAGAGGCAGGAGACAGCCACTTGCCTAGCCTGGTGCCACGACAATAAGTCCCGCCTCCGCAAGATGAAGGTAGTTAATTTACGAAAATCAGATTTTAGCCTCATAAATACAAAAGGTTTAAGAGGAGTGAGTCACGCCCATGACAAAAGAAAAAAAACAATTAACTTCATAGGTTCAAGTTAAGCTTTTGAAAGTCAAGAAGCAGAAGCATTTGTAGAAGGACAAATGCTTATAGGTCTGTTACATTTTTCTGCTCTCTCAACAAGGATCAGCAATGTATCACTGTTTGTGCTCAGACACAGACCTGTTAAGATTTAATTACTCCTCCTGGGTGGTTTGCCCTGCTGGCAGCGACAGCAAGTTAAAGTGTTAATCCCTAAGATTATCCTATTAAACCAGAAAGTATTCAGTAGAGTGCAGACCTCCACCAAAGCATAATAATCTTCCCTCTTAGCTGTGACTTTGAGAGTCAACCTTGTACTCTGTGAATGGCAGGATATTTACAAGGGTATTCAAAGACTGGTATGATAGTAACGCTAGGGGAATTTCTTTTTTCTTCCTGTTGAGTTGTGTTGTTCAAATTAAGCGTCAGTGTTGGTTTAGTTTGATCACAAGACCAATTAGGAAATTAACAACAGCTATCTGCAGGTAAATCTTCATTGTGAATTGTACTTTTTTAAAGCTCTATTGGCCACAGTCGTAGGATATGTTTATTTGTTTTCTATTTCCAATTGGTTGGTAACATATGGAAAGCACCAGCACCGACTGGCTCTGCCGGCTCTGTCTCAGGTTCATAAAGGGCAAAATAGGAACTCAGTTTAAAATGAATGACAACTTTTGTTTGTTTCTTTTGCAGAGTTGTCTTGAATTCAGTCTGAGAATCCAGGAGTTCATTGAGCTTATCAGACAAAACAAACGAATGGATGCAGTCAGGTACTACATACAGAACCACAGCACACACACACTGTTTCCATCCTCAACCACTAACCTTAACGTCCAGATTGCAGCATATAACCCACTGATCTCGTGATTGTCTGTCTCTGTGTGTATGTCAGACATGCAAGGAAACACTTCAGCCAAGCAGAGGGTGGGCAGTTGGATGAGGTTCGACAGGTGATGGGCATGCTGGCCTTCCCATCAGATACACACATCTCCCCATACAAGGTAACACCTATGTTCTTGACCAGTGTAAATATGTACATGTATGTTTTATCTATTTATTAATTTAGCCAGACCCCTTTTTTCACACACATAGAACCATGCAACATTATGGTATACTCATCTGCCATTTTGAAGGCAATTATTACTCTTAAAACATCATAGATGGAAACGTCAATACAATTGACTGAGCTGAGAGAGACCACCCGCACGTCTTACATTCTGTGCTCAACATGATGAACAACATGGTGTTGCAGACTGTGGACAAATGAAAGAGACTTCTTTAGTAAGAATATACCACTGAAATGATTTTTTAAGTGTGGAATTTTATAGAGATCTAGCAGAGAATGTGCTATAACTACAGACAGCCACTAGAGGGCCTCTGTTGTCCGTATTAAAAAAAACTCTTTCCTCTAAAGACAAAGCCTTGGTATCACATTTAATTAATTGTGGAAGCCAAACTTTAGATCATGATTATAACTTGATTAATTGTGCAGATTGTGATTGGTATAAATGTGTGACCGCTGATGACAGCAGAGCAGATAGTATTCCACGTGTCGGGGCTCATGGTTTGTAAAAAGGTTTCGTTTGCTATAAAAAGTAGAAAGTAATGTGATTCTGTTTGTATGCGATTAACTACTTTTGCTTTTGTACATTACACACTGAAGAGTTGACTCGAGTCCAGTTTTGGTCTTGAGTTATTCAGGTTGGACTGGTCTCACTTGTTGTTTGACACACACGTTTCCTGGTACACACGTTTCCTGGGACTTGAGTTTATCAAAATCATATTAGAGACATGTTGCCCAACTCTTCTACAGTATACTATGTTTCTTAGAAAAACACTCTTGTCCACATTGCCTTTCTCATGATGTTGTATGAGGTTATATCAACTTTCTGGAGGTCTCTGTAACCATACACTACCAGTACACTACTTCTGGAAGAACGGTCAAGCAACCTCTAATGGGCTACATATGATACACTGGCTGTATATGATGAGTGTCAAAATTTGCTCCCAGGATTGAAACATCCTGGCTACAGTACAATTATTACTAATATGGGGTGACTGATGTGTGCTACAGAGTCAAATGATGGTACGTATGGGGCCGGTACGTGTTGCAGTTAACGCCACCTCGATGAAGGCAGTGTAGTCACGTGTTTGGGGAATAAACAGTTTGTGAAAGAATGAAAATAATACTGTATGTTGGAGAAGAGTCATGTGATGGACTGCTCTGCATTTGCTGAAGGTGTATTCTTGGAATTAGAAATGACTACGCCCGGTGTCTGTCTCGAGATGGCTGTTGGTGTAAAACTCTCTCTTCTGTCTCTTGTTCTCTCTTTGTTCCATCAGGATCTTTTGGATCCAGCCCGCTGGAAGATGCTGATCCAGCAGTTCCGGTATGACAACTACAGACTGCACCAACTGGGAAACAACTCTGTCTTCACTATCACCTTACAGGCTGGTCTGTCTGCCATCAAGACACCGTATCCTACCAAACTGTGTTGCCAGTAATTAGTTGCTTCCGCCTTGATGCTTTTAACTCCTCAGTTAAACTTTCTAAGTATGCAAATATGTTTTTATTAATTTATTTACATGGTAAATGAAGCAAAATGATTAAAAGAAACAGTTCAGTGGTGTGTGTATTAAAGTATGTGGCTACAGTTAGTCTAGGTCTATCAAAATAGGTGTTTATCACACATAATTATAAGTGAAAATACTACCTAATAAACTTGAAGACCCATAATAACATCACATATCGACATTTTACTTCACTGAAAGACAAATTTTGGTCCTTAACCTCTATGCTGTTTCCAGTCAGTGCTACAAGGAGGATGGTACCTCTAAGAACCCAGACTGCCCAGTGTGCAGTAAATCCCTAAACAAGTTGGCCCAGCCGCTACCCATGGCCCACTGCGCCAACTCCAGACTAGTCTGTAAGATCTCTGGGGAGGTCATGAATGAAAACAACCCACCAATGATGCTGCCTAATGGATATGTGTACGGCTACAATGTGAGTACACCATAACGTTACAGTGATTGTGAGCTAAAGCTGTTTCCGTTATGTTACATCACTTAAAAATGGAAGCCAGAAACATTCATGTTCAACCATGTTTTTTGTTTTTTTTTAATATCTCTTCCAGTCCCTTCTGTCTATTCGCCAAGATGACAAAGTGGTATGCCCCAGAACCAAAGAAGTCTTCAACTTCTCTCAGGCTGAGAAGGTCTACATCATGTGATCACTCAGACGATCTGAGGGTTAACATGATCGAATATGGCCCGTCGTCCATCAGCGGTGACCTGGCCTACTCAAGGGAGCCACCTGTGGAGCTGTGATCCAGTGCCCTTCCTCCCCCCCACAAACACATCTGACATGCCCTACAACCCCCCCCCTCCCAATACATAATCAGCTCTAGTTCGCCAATTCCCTTACTCCACCCATTTTTATCACACAGAAACTGGGCTCTTCTCTTTTCAGACTCTGTTTTAGATGTGGCTAGAAAACAAGAAGTTGTTTGATCTGATCCATTCAAGCACATGGACTATCGACATTGTCATTATCTTACAGGCCTTCACTCTGAAGACTATAGGCTAGAAAAAAGGACTGATGGGGTGAAAAACTTCTAGGTAGATGTTTGATTTTACTACAACGAATAAAAAAAACTTGTTGAGGTTACTTTGACTTTTTCCTTTCACTAGTGGTGTTCCTTTGTTACTAAAATAACGTGGCAGGACTGTGTTAACTCAGTATCGCTCTATTAACCACATTAACACATGAGATTTGGGCCTTTTTGAAAACAGAACATGGCTTCCAGGTCATGTGGTAGCATCTCATTATGTGATGCATGCTGTTGACATTCTTTGTCTTCTAGCTGTGTTTTTTGCTGGTTTGTTGGGGGGCGGGGGGGGGTAAATGTTAAAGGCCTCCTTTAAACTGCCTACCATTTTGCATTTCTTCCCCCCTTGACTGTGAAGCTGGAGCCTGATTTGGACTGCAATAGGCTCCTTTTGAAATGTAAATATTAGATAGGAATTATTCATCCTCATGTATACATTCGGGTGTTTTGGGGGACAAGTGATGGCAATGAAGATTAACCTTACAAGAAGACTGCTGTGTGAACTGAACAAGTCTTTTGTTGGGTGAACCTGATACAGCCCGCAGTTACCTGCTTGTTCAGTATAACTTCTCGTTTCTGAAGAAGCTTTTAGTTTTCCTCATGAACTTGGTAACATTAATTACAATGTACTAACTACCATAGAGAGATTTCCAATATGACAACCATCTCTGATGATGCTTTTTCTTAATGAACAAATTGTCTTCCTTGGTTGTGTGTGAAGTTGGCATTTTCGGTTCCCTTCAATCAATTTCTCTCCTTTTTTCAGCTAAAAGAATTAGCTAATTTCAGTCACCTTGGGTATTTATTCTGTTTAAAAATGAAACTCTGGGTGATTTTAGTTAATTCAACATTGCCCAAATATTTTTAATTTCATAGCTATTTTTCCAACAATGAACGGTACAATAAAGAGAAGGATTGTGCAGATCTTTTCAGTCTGAAGATTCTGCTTATTTTAAGTTTGCCTGCAGCACCAACACTACAAGGTTTATGTAGCATAAAAGTGCACTAACTGCATCAGCGTTTCATGTAGTTTCACACACGACAGCCTTTATCTGCAAAATGCATTAGGATGCAGGATCAAACCCTTGACTATGCTGTTGGTGGAACATCCTGCATTTTCTTGCAAACTCAAAGGGAAAAACTTGGGTCACCTGAAAACTCGACTCATTCTCATGTTCATGTAATGTGGATAAACGGAAGAGAAAGTTTGACTTTAGAGTCAACTAAGGCACAAATAACCCTCAAATTGTACAAATACAACACTAAACACCCATACAAAGCAATTGAAGAAATGCAGTTTTATGTTTAATACGATCAGTCTTGTGGTCGATCATTTCTTCCATCTGTTGTTTATTGACAAACCACAAGTTGCCTCATTTGTGTCCATTCATGAGTTTGGAAGTGTACCTGTAAAGACACAGACTGTCCTGTGTGTTTGTGTTGATAGAATAGATGAAGGGATTGTTTCATGAGCAATATGCCTCATAAAGATTTAGTGAACTTTGATTTCAGTGTTTCTTTATTTGCAATGTCTGTTTTGCTCTGTGGGCTCTAAATTGTCGTCATTACCATAGGCGGGGAGAGGTCGTTGATTACTCTGTTGACATGGAAATTAAACCAAGTGTTGTGTCTTTCACCTGAAACATCTCCATGTTCTGAAGAGGTCAGTACTCTGTGTGGTCGGTTTTAGTCGTGAAAAGCATCCACACAGATGGTAATATAGGATTAACGTGAATTTCATGGCAACAAATAAGCAACCTAAAAGAGCTAAAGTAACGAAGCAAATTCGATTCGATTTGACGGTATGACTCATTTTGTGGTCTTTCATTTCTCTATAAGACAAAAACTGTGAAACTAACCTTTGTTGAGTCACGATTTAAAACCATTTTGCTCCATAGACCACCCAGAACAAGGCAACAACAAGGCTTTTAGATGTGTGAACAAGAATATACCTCATTTAAAACAAAGTTACCACTTGGGAAATTTCAATTAGCAGTGTTCTTTGTTAAAGCTGTTGACAGGATATTAGAAATGGGTCAAAAATCCGTTGTCCATTGTGCAACCCCACCCACCTTTGAGTTTTGAGTATCCACAAAAAAAAAAAAAAAAAAACTCTAAAAGTTTCCCTTTCCACATAATCTATATCGAACTACTAAAATACCATTTTGGGAAATTGTATCTCCCTGCATTCATTTATAATTGCAGAAGCCTTTCACACTGTGGCATATCCTGTTATTTTAAAGGAGAGGTTCACAATTTTTCAAGTCTGTTTTAAAACAATAGTCAAGTACCCAAACTAACATTGAAATAGGTTGCTTTTCTTGCTGTAATCATTCTTCCTGTTCATACTGGCCATCAGAAGATCCCTTCATAATGCACTTACAATGTAAGTGATGGGGGCAAAATCCACAGTCCTCCTTCTGTACAAAAATGTATTTAAAAGTTAATCTAAAGCTAATATGAAGCTTTAGCCGGCCAAATGAGTCAAATCAAGTAGATTTCTTTGAACATTACAGTTGATTTAGTGCCAAAGTTGCTCTTTTTGTTAGTACACCACTGTCTGAGGAAACAGGGGATTTGATGCTAAATAGACTGTAAATATGACAGAGATCCACATTAATAGGACTAATTCAGACTGCTGACGCCTCATATAAGCTTCAGATAAACCTTTAAATGCATTTCTGCACAAAATGACTGTGGATCGTGGCCCCCATCACTTACATGAAAAGCACATTTGAAGGGGATCTTTTAATAGCCAGTATGAACAGGAGGAATAATTATAGTGAGGAAAACCTCTTTCAGTGTTTATTTTAACCACTTAAAAAAAACTCAACATGTAAAGTGTATGAAAAATTGTTGGGTGTGAACTCCTTCCATCAAACGTTAAACCCACCCAGTTCCCTGAAACAGTATCAGGGACATGACCTCAGTTCTCGACGGTAGATCCAACATCACCCTGCTCTTTGTTCTGTTGTTTTTATGGTCAATGTGACCGCATTGCAACGTTTTTAATTCTTTTTTACACAATTCACTATATCCTGTGTGGGTCATAACCGCACATGGTGACACATTTTATACATTTTTGTTACAACTAGCAGAAGGTGCCCATTATGAGTAGCATTAAAGCATTTTATTTATGACTTCTTATGATTTGTGAGCTTCATATCTGGACAAATCTGAAGAATACAGTAATATGTTTTTAAGGAAGGCCACTGATCTTGCCATTACGTAACAAAAATGAGCTTTTAGTGTTTAGTCATGTAATTTTTTATTATGTATTTCAGAAGTATTTCATTGTTTTATGAGCTTGTTTAACACGTTTTAGGCAGCCTTATTGGTAGAAGAAAGAGTAGTTGTTTCTTCTTTATTGAAATAAAAAATCAGTTCCTCTTCTACAAAGTGATCAGAATATCAAAATATTCATCTTACAATTTGCAGAAGAAAAGTAAAAAAACAAAAACAAAAAACTGAGCTAGGAGGGGTTACAGTTCATATAAAGTAGTTTTTACAGCCTAGAAAATCGAACTGATTAAACGTCCTGTTTGACCTCCTTTGTGAAAACCAAGTTCGGCTTATTACCTGTAAATTTGCTTTTAAGAACATAAAATTTAGCCAATAAAATTAAAAGATTTGTAATATATTTCTGATAATTCAATTTAGAATTATCTTTTAGTATTCCAAACAGCACATTTTTCCAAAATAATATAAAATGTTCATCAATATGGCTGCTGGGGACCGGAAACTTTTTTTCCCCCCACCACCCGCCTTCTGCGAAAACCCGCCCCTACTCTGCCTCTGATTGGCTCTGACTCTCATATTCTTACCCTAACCCAATCATCTCACTCCTCATGCCTAAACCCTAACCAACCCAACCAACGAAGGCAACGAATACTGGCCAATCAGAGGTAGAGTAGGGCGGGTCTTCGCGAAACGCTGGTGGGGGGAGGCAGACCGGAAGAGGTGTTATCGATTTTGAAGCTAGTGTGTCGTCACAGTGCGTCCGCTATAAATACAGCTGCGTTCATCCCCTCCTCCATTTTGAGATTAGCACGTTATTGAATTTTTACGTGACTGAACTCATCCTTATTTAAAAATGACCGACCAGCTTTGTAAACTCTTCGTCGGTGGACTAAACGTGGACACCGACGACGATGGCCTGCGCAAGCATTTCGAGCAGTACGGTACGCTGACCGACTGCGTCGTTGTCGTGAACAAGCAGCTGCAGAGGTCTCGCTGCTTCGGCTTTGTCACCTACTCGACACCAGAGGAGGCCGACGCGGCGATGGCGGCCAGGCCGCACACCGTCGACGGAAACTCTGTCGAGGTGAAGCGGGCCGTGGCGAGAGAGGACGCGAACAAGCCAGAGGCCCTTGCAAAGGTGAAGAAAATCTTCGTCGGCGGCCTGAAAGACGACATCGAGGAGGAGCACCTGAGCGAGTATTTCTCTCAGTACGGTCAGATCGAGAAGGCCGAAGTCATCTCAGAGAAGGAGACCGGGAAGAAACGGGGCTTCGGCTTTGTTTACTTCACCGATCACGACGCGGCCGACAAGGCGGTGGTGGTGAAGTTCCACACCGTCAATGGACACAAAGTTGAGGTGAAGAAAGCCCTGACCAAGCAGGAGATGCAGGCGGCCAACAGGACCGGCATGGCGCCGAGGGGAAGACCGGGAAGAGGCATGAGGGGGAATCAAAATGGCTACGGCAGCAGAGACTACGGCGGAAACTACAACTACGGAAATGGCGGAGGCTACAACTGTGGCGGCTACGGAGGGTACGGCGGACCTTATGGGGGTGGCGGCTATGGCGACCAGGGAAGCGGCTATGGCGGTGGAAACGGCTACAATGAGTTTGGTAGCGGCTACGGGCAGCACTCCTCTGGTTACGGCCCCATGAAAGGGCCTCCCTTCGGCGGCCAGAGGAGCGCCGCTCCCTACACCCGAGGAGGGGGAGGCGGCGGATACCCCAGGGGGGGTTACGGTGGCGGCTACTAAACGAGACTACACAAATGGAAACTCAAACCACCCCCACCGCCTGCCATAAGTTACCTCCAGCCAGGATTTGGACGTCAAAACTCAAAAATCAGTAACGGGGCGTCTGCCGTGATATCCAACCATGGCAGAGTTACGGACACAGAGACCCCCCTCCCCCCCTAATCATAATGAAGACCTCAAAAACACAAACAGGTAGGAAGGTCACTTCCCAGAAAACCTGATTTAAAACGAGCAGCAGTTGTTGCCGTTCAACTAGGACACGTTCAAATAAAGAATAAAAAAAAAATACAGTGATCCATTTTTATGTAGTTGTCGTTTAGAGTTGGAATATTTTTTATTTGCGTTCACAGGCTGTTTTTGGAGAAATTTCGATTGTTTTTGCTCAAGTTCTATGGTTATCTTAATATTTGCATTTTAAGCAATTAGATTTGTTTTATGGAGTAAGTTTAGTGTGACTTTTATTTTATTTTTTTCCCCCCAATGTATGAGGATGAGAAAGCATGTTTTGTGGTTTTGGATTTCATAGCTTTGTCATACTGATAACATCAATTTGTATAATTTTACTTGGGTCATTTAGTAAAGTTGGGGACGTGATACTGCAGGATCCAGTTTCCTTGTGTCCTTCCCCATACTGTGTTCAATACTCAAACTCTCCTCACGCATAGTAATAGTTTCAGTCTAAATATTGTTCATTTTCCATTTACCTGTAGCAATATCTAATGTATATTGTATACTTTCATGTCTGCAGAACAAAACTTACTGTTAAAACACTTTGGTATGCATATGTATGTTCATTTTAAATAAAACGTTATACCACTTAGCTTAGTTATTTTACTTATTTAACCAGGCTTCCTCAAGTTCATCCACAGGTTTTATAAGTGACATCATCTTGTTGATCTATAGTTACATGGCATCTCTCCCACTGTATATTCCCTTACTCTCAGGTGGGTGAAATGGTTACAGAATGGTAGTCTACCCACAGCCAATGCATGTAGGCTTTGTAGGGTTTGACCTTTTTGTTTTAAGATAATGTGGTTTTTAGACCTTGCTAATGACTTCACATTTCTCTTTTTACATATTTGAATACATATCTATATGTGGACATGGGGGCTCTGATATTTATCTTTGATTATTCCTACATTTAGGTGTTCTTACTCGTATTCCAGTAGGCTATCCCAGCCATAATAGCCGTAGCAGTTTGTTTGTAGGCTACATCAGGACCCTGTTGATTACCTGGGGTCGATTGTGATAGGAGTCTGAAATATCTCATTAGGATATCCACATCCAGCAAACTAGGTATGTAAATCAACCTGTCTTCACTCTGTGTTGGTCAACCATGTATGGATTATCTTTGAGATGGTGCACAAGTGTGCCATTATTTTATCTTAAACAACTTATCACTTACACATTAATCATAGCTTTAAATGCGTCTTATCTAGCTAATCTTAAAATAAAAACAAACGGGGGGGGTTACTCAATTTGGTCTTTAATGAACTTTTAAGTGGGTGGAAGGGGACCCAAATTTTGTTCCACCATTAAATGAAATAATGGAACGAGTAAATTGGTGTCTCCTCCAGAAAACCTTGATCTGTCCAGTGTCTCACTCTGTTTCTCTCCCATCTCCTCCAGGTTGCTACGGTAACCTGGGCACGAGGACATCACCCTGAATACGATGGGGTGTGTGTCTGCACGCCGACGGGGGGACCGGAGAGTGGTTGTGCCTTCTCCCCCTCAGGTGAAGTCAGTTTTCACACAGGATTCCCCAGTGTGGTCAAAATGCATTTGAAAGAGTCTAACAGGGTTTTAATATGGAAGGTTTTATTGAAGATGTGGTGGGTTTTAAGTTTCTGGAGAATTTTGATAACACAGTGCTCAAGTGCTATAATGTTCTCTTCCCAGTGACCAGCACTTAATCATGGACCTGTGAAGTGATTAGTTGGACCAAAACATGGAAGCCAGTGGTTCTCAGCCGTTTAAGCCTTTTAACCCTTAAAATTAATCGACATAAGTTGTGAGTAGTTAAGAGTGATTGTTTCCCAAGACTAGTTTTTGTTGTAGAGGTATTGACAAACAAAAGGTAAACGGAAGTGTTCTCGTTCTTCAAACAAACCTGTGACCCCTCAGATCTATCTAAAGACCATTTGGTTGGTCCCGGCCCCCCAGGTTTGGAACCACTGACTTAAGTGCTGATGATCTGGGGGAAGAGTTTGCACTCTGGGCACTGTGGGTTTCAAAATACAATAAAAGTTTATTATTATAATCTTTGTCTTGTATTTTTTATAGTGTATATATTCTACAGTGTGCTGTGTGTGAGTTATGCCACAATATGGTTAAAATGAAGTAAAATAGGTGCAGGTAAGTAATACTCTTGGCTGTATCACTAAGTGTAAGCTTTGGGTAACTTTACAATTTATGGCATTCATTGGGTGTTTTCCCTCTTTTGAGGTATGTTAACAAGGAAATATGATGTGGCCATGACACGGCTGGAAGGTTTAACTACACTTGAACAGGTCTGCAGACTTAAACAAGGAACAATAATGGAAATGTGCATGCTCTTTATACAAGCCCACACGTGAGTTGGTTAATCAGGAATAAGCACTGATGTGCAGGTTATTTACTAGATGCCTGATTAAAGGACATGTTCACAATTGAAGTCTTGGATAAAACAATAGTCAGGTGCCCAAATGAACATTGATATAGATTTTTCTCACCATAATTCCTCCTCATACTGGCCACTAGAAGATCCTGTCATAATGCACTTACAGTATAAGTGATGGGGGGGGGGCCAAAATCCAAAATGCCTTGTGTAAAAATGTATTTAAAAGTTTATCTGAAGCCAAATTAGTCAAATCAAGTACAGTACGAGTCGAAAGTTTGGAGACACTTTCCCATTTACATGAATGAGAAAGTATGTCCAAACTTTTGACTGGGCCAACGTCCGTCTTTACTATACCTGCACCGCAGCAGAGGAAATTTTATGCTAAACACAGTAAATGTGGCAGATATCCACTTGATATGACTGCTCCAGATCAACTTTTAAATGCATTTTAGCACAAAATGACTCTACACTGGATTTTAGACGCTCTCGCTTACATTGAGTACTTTTGAAGGGGATCTTTTAAAGGCCAGTATGAACATTACAGTGAGCAAAATCTTTCAGTGTTCATATGGGAAATACAAAAACCGTGAACCTATCCTTTAAACTGCCCATAAACCTCGCAAGACCTCTTCAGGGACCTCATTTTTGGAGCTGCATGGCATTCGGGTAGCAATGTTTTGTACAACATTGACATTGCACTATGTACTGTTCATTGCTCTGCCGTTAAAACATGATTGAGAAAGTTTTGAACCTATTAAACTTGACACAAAGACCATTTTCTAAAGGTCTCTTGGCTATGTAGTAGGTGGCCAAGAAATAATGGCAGTGGCTGTATATACACCGCTCTGCACACTGCCTGTAAATTATTAATTGGAAACTGAGTCAAGGCTCCAAAATGACCTGTGGCTGATCCCTCATGTCACTGTACTGTTGTGTGAATTTGTCCTCAGAGGATGATGCATTTCTTCATTAAATGCACTGGTAGCATTTGAAGAAAAAAAGGCAACTAGCCACAAGTATATTTGCGATAACAGGCTCTGGAGGTGTAAATAAAGACCTTGGGCAGGGATACTTTCTTTTAGAACAAACTTATGGTTTAGATGTTTGAGTCATTATTTTTAGTTTAACATGAATTCTGCAGTTGTGTGGCCAATGATTTGGGAAAAATTTGACATTTCCCCAAGAGCTACACTATTTCTTCCATTATGAAATTTAGAAGTAAAGGTCAATGGCAGCCCAGTGAGCAGCATGTTTGAGGCAAATATTCCAAGTCTTCTGTAGGGTTTTTTCATTGTAATTTTTTAGGACTTCAAGTCTGCTGACCAAATGTTGATCAGTATATAAAAAGAAATGTATCATTGTTGGTGAGGTCTGTGAGAGGGTTTTTATTTCAAAGGTAATCTGAATGGTTGAGATTGATGCATGAAGTGCTCTCAATCATTCTCCCACAGATAAAGAGAGAAATGTGTGCTGTAAACTCTTGGCATCAGTACTGCAGCTCAGAGGGATTTGGGAGGTTTTCAAAATTAATGGATTTGGAAAGCCTGTGATCTTCCAGATGCATTTTCAGTTAAAAAAACAAAAGGTAACCATAAGAGCCTTGGAAAAAAAAAAACTTGAAAAACAAAAGGTTTGCTTCCTGTTCGGCAGTGGTGCCTCGATTACAAGATTATTGCCACTGCTATAAGAGATATTGTTAAAGTAAAATAATACGAGTTAAAGAAACTCCCAAGCAGAAGTAACCCTTTGTTTTCATAAAATTGGAGGAAAGTGTATTTTTAATTACCTAAATCCTGCCTGATGTACTATGATGCTTTGGGAGACCTGGTGTGACACACAAGTACATGTAGTGTTTGACCAAAAAATAGTGTATTTAAGTGATGCTTGACATGGTTATGGGAGTGTAAATGTTACTTTTGTTCTCTTACCTTTTATAGGATAATGGTGCTTGACGATTTCTGATCCCGTAGGAAACGGAAACATCTGTTATACTGGCCGTGCTTTTTATGGATCCACAATAAATTATATATTTTTATATACCAAGAGACTTGTTATGTTACTTTTTTACACTGAGGATCGTTTGGTTGCATGTCACTATTGTTGTCCCCTGGTGATACCCGTCATGAATGGGGGGGGGTTCAAACAGATTTACATTCTGTTGGTGAGAACGATGCCGGACAGTCAGGGACTTGCCGTGTTGATAATTTACAGCCTAAATTACATGGTTTCTACATCTTGGTGTGAAGGCGTTAAAAGGGCGCTCTTGAAGACCTGGGTTTACACTTTTGGATGCTTAACCTAAACCAACGCAGCTTTTCTGGTGACGAGACTGTGTCAAACTGCCAGAAATGCCAGTTGGAGCTATGACAGTGGCTTTAACAGATGGTTGGTACTGGCTCAAAATATCGGCATGTTGCAACATGCAGTAGTGTGCTGTAGATTCTTTTTAACTACTGTAAGTTGGAGAAACACCTTGAAACTTAGGCAGCTTTGGGGGAAGGGGATCAGACTAGTTTAACCTGTTCTGAAGTCTGACTTAAGCTCACCTTTCGAAAAAGTTAAGACTTGCCATTTCTCAAAGCCATTTAAAAGATGATCAGGCTAATTTAACTAGTTTAAACAGTAAGACAGGTGTGTTGAAGACTAGATTAGAAGACAGCTCTTAAGTTCACAGCCACGGAGAAATACATGTTTAACACACAGTATGAAGAATTAAAATATTAAAGTAAAGGTCACCCAAGTCAGACGAATCTATACACGCCCTCAATATGTAAGGTTATGCCACTCTTAAGGTGACACACCAGCCTCCATATGTTGGAAATACCCTTCAAATGTTGAAAAGGCAGTCAGGGTTAGCAGTGTTGATGAACATGTTTCATTCAACCAGGTACTAATCATAAAACCTGCTGATCTGAGGACATTTTCAGGTCTTTGGAGTGCATGTGTCCAACCCAATGCTTTAAATATTTAGTGCTGTTATAAGAAAAGGGTTTGGCTTGGCGGTGGTAATATAGGTTGTCGAGCGAATTAATTGGATTTACTTTTAAATTGTAGGTATTAATTTGGGAAAAAAGTGTTGAAAACGCTACGTTAAAAACTAAAATATTTATTCAAATGCAATTCTACTAAAATCCTCCAATATAATGCAATGTATGTGTCTGGTGCGCTTAAGGCACATTCGGGCTTGACACAAATGAAAGCATGCTGAGGTTTATATTTAAATAGGCCGCATTTGTGCTGCATAGGTGTACGGTAATAATCATATAAGCAGGGTTTGTCAACGTGCTTTCTACAGTATCAGAACTGGTCACTTTCATATATATCATCAAACCGGATTTAACGTTGTACATTTCATTCAACCTCCACTGTTACATAATTTAATTATTTATTGCACATGTCACGTTTAATTTTTGCACTTGTCACCATTTCTTGGTCCAGTAGCGCAGTCCATGTTTCTCTTGTACAGCCAATATTCCATTTCACGTTTTAACTCCCATTTGAAAGCGATTATTACATTCTGTACATAGATTTTAATTTTTAAAGCTTTCATTTAATTTTAGTACTACCTTGTTTATTTTTATTTCATTACATATTCTTGTTATTTTATCCATATTCTTTGTATGCTTGCATACTTGGCTAATAAAATAGGTACTGAACAAAACCAACGACCACAATGGTCGAAATCCACGCTTTCCCTTTTTCTCCTCAGCTATTGACCTCAAGATTTCCGACAGGCCGGGAAGGCACCATCAACGTGACTCGCCGGCCGGCCAATGTGGGTGGAGATTTTTTCAAGCTGACCAATCAGTGACGGATACGTCTTACGAAGGCGAGTGAGTCCAACGGCCCGCCCTGACGTCGCTCATTGAAGAAGAAGAGGGACGGTCTCTCGGCAAACCATCCTCAGAAAATTCAATCATGACGGCGAAACTTTGCAAGCTTTTTGTCGGAGGTCTGAACGTGGAGACCACAGAAGATGGCCTCCGTGCGTATTTCGAGCAGTACGGCACGCTCAGCGACTGCGTTGTGGTGATGAACCAGCAGCTCGGACGGTCCCGCTGCTTCGGCTTCATCACATACTCGACGCCGGAGGAGGCCGACGCAGCAATGGCGGCTAAGCCACATGTCGTTGAAGGCAACAACGTGGAGCTGAAGAGGGCCATAGCGCGGGAGGACGCCAACAACCCGGACATCCTCGCCAATGTCAAGAAAATCTTCGTCGGCGGCGTGAAAGACCACATCGAGGCGGACAACCTGAGCGAGTACTTCTCGCAGTTCGGCGTGGTGGAGAAGGCCGAGATCATCTCCGACAAGCAGACCGGCAGGAAGAGAGGCTTCGGCTTTGTCTTCTTCGAGGACACCGACTCCGCCACCAAAGCCGTGCTCACCAAATTCCACACCATCAATGGGAATAAGGTGGAGGTGAAGAAGGCCCTGACCAAACAGGAGATGTCCACCGGCGGCCGCGGCGGAGGTAGAGGTCGAGGAAGAGGGATGCAAAGCTATGGCGGCGGAAGAGGAGGCGGCGGCGGCTACGGAGGGGGCTACGGCGGCGGTTATGGAGGCGGCTACGGAGGAGGCTACGGCGGCGGTTACAACGGCAGTGGAGGATACGGCGGCTATGGAGGGGGATACGACGAATACGACAACCAGATGGGGGGTGAATACAGTAATGGTGACTTTGGGGACGGCTACGGACAGCAGCACTCCAGTTATGGTGCAGTGAAGGGGGGAAACTACTCCTACAGGAGCGGGGCTCCTTACAACAGAGGCGGCGGCGGTGGTGGCTACGGCCGGGGTGGTGGTTTCGGCGGTGGCTATTAGTAGCTCTCCCTCAAGTTTTTGAGATGTCCATTGGGGAAAATTCTGATTACAACGAACTTGAATTTACACACACACACACACACACACATATATACACACACACACACACACACACACACACACACAACACAAGCCTAGGTGGGGGTGAGGGGGGTCTTTGTGTTTAATTAAAGGGAGCAGTGCCCATCACCCACACGGAATGAATGAGACTGTCCTCTGGATCATGGCTGCCCCCCATCTGTCCTCTTATTCCACACATTATGGACTTTACTACTAAGAATTGTGAATTATTAAATTGTACTTTTGTTATGTTGAAAAGGGGAGGGGGGGCTTGTTTTTGAACCATTTGTAAAGCCGTAATCAACGTCAGTCACTGCTTCTCAACTCAGAAATTGAGTTTGTTTGTCTTGCAAACCAGTCAAATGTCTGTTATTTTTTTGCATCATGAACTCAGGGTTTTAAGTGAAGTTGGTGGCAGTGTCGGGCAGCACGGGACTCGATTGCTTGAGTTTCTTGATCCTAAACACTTTCGTGACAAAGTATTTTTTCTGGAGAAATGTCACGGACTGTTTTTGTTAACTGTAAATTACTTTTTTCACTTATCCCGTCCCATTACAGGCTTTTGTTTAGATTAAAAACTGTTTGAAATCAATGTGTTCAGTTCACCCCTATGTTTTATTCTGCTTTTATTAAAGTTTTTAATGTTTTGAAAGTCTACATCTTGTCTTAATTCCAGTCGTGTTTTTGGGTTCATACATTAAAAGCAGCACTAATGGTAGATATCCTGACCCTCTTTGTAACCACGTGAATTGAGTTCATAAAGCTGCCACCAGGAGGGAGTATTGCCTGTAGATTAATGCAGTTCCAGTTCATCGGCCATTTTATACAGGCAGAGATAAACGTGGGTGGTGGAAGAATCTGACTTCTGTGCATCACCACAAACTGATTAACAGACTGAGTCCCCTCATGGCAATTTCTTCAGATATCAATTTATATGACAACCTTCAATGAACACATAACTATACAACAGCAAATACGATTTTGAGGATTAAAATCTTGTGAATCCTACATTAAAAAAATTGGGATTACATTGTGTGTATTCCCCCCTTTTTTTATAAAAAAGTGTCCGGCTGCGTTTTGTAGACTGGTTTTAGATAAATAAAAAAATATTGCAAATGTTCATCAATTTCTCCCAGTGGACAGATTTTTCCAGAAAATGTGGTTTTGCTTACTTTCATGGCAGTTGGTCGTTAATCGTCAAATTTCTTTGGGTGATCCTGTCCAGTGTTATTAAAAATAAGAAAACCTTGACTTCCCTTGATTCATAACTCCCTTTGACTCAACAAATATGTGTCATCTTTGCAAATCTCATTTACTACTGTGTTGGCACGGTGTTGTGATGTCTGTGGCCCCCATCAGTTAGATTAAAAGCACATTTGAAGGGGATCAGGAGGTAGATCAGTATGAACAGGAGCAATGATTACAGCGAGGAAAACCTCTTTTATCCTTTAAGATTTTGGGGATGGGCTGTATCAACATTTTTGTGTGTGTGTACAAATCATTTTTTCCTATTAATATTATAATTTATATGATTTATCATTTAACATTTTAAATATATTATACCCTGTTGCTGTGGGTTCTCTTATGCTGGCATAATATATAACTCAGAAAATTCAATAAAGAAAATTATTTTTTTTAATTAAACACAATCAGTATTTTTGAACCAAGTCAGTTATACAAGAGCATTAAACTCTGTTCTTTTTAAAGGATGGGTTCACAATTTTTCCAAGTCTGTCTAAAAACAACAGTCAGGAGCCCAAATGAACATTGAAATAGGTTTTTCTTGCTGTAATAATTCCTCCTGTTCATACTATTAGAAGATCCCTTCATAATACACTTACAATGAAAGTGATGAAGACAAAATCCACAGTCCTCCTCCTGTCTAAATGAGTCAAATCAAGTAGATATCTTTCAGCATTACAGTCTTTTTAGTGCCAAAGTCCCTCTTTGTGTTACTATACCTCCACCACAGCTCAACAGGGAAACACTGTCCGAGGAAACACAAAGAGGGAATCTGATGCCAGAAAGACTGTAAATGGCACTTGATATGACTAACTCAGACTGCTGAAGCCTCATATAAGCTTCAGATAAACTTTAAAATGTATTTTTGCACAAAATGACTGTGTGGACACACTGTGGATTTTGGCTTCCATCACTTACATTGAAAGCACATTTGAAGGGGATCATTTAGAGGCCAGTATGAACAGGAGGAATGATTACAGCGAAGAAAACCTCTTTCTTTCTTTTTATATGGGCACCTGACTGTTGTTTTAAGACAGACTTGAAAAATTGTGAAGCTATCCTTTAAGACATATTATTTTTTAATAATATTTTATTATTATTATAATTTATTTGGTTTATCGTTTTGCATTTTAAATGTATTATACCCTGTTGGTGAGTGAGGGATGGGTTGGTGTGGGTTCTCTTGTGTTGGCATACTTCTTTCATATATAATTATGAAAGAAGTATATAATTATAATTAACTAATATATAACTATCAATTTTATTTTATTTCTTCTGCTCATGTCAGTGCACACATCCAGAAAAAGATGTGATTCATGAACAAAATACAATTCAGATTCCTTACGTACACCTGCCATGACTGCAACAACAGGAATAGATGGTCTGTCAATTCTAGTTACATAACAACTATTAAAGAAAAGATCAAAAAACCACACACAATAATTTACTATCAAATAAGAAGTTGCTGTTATTTGTCAACTGCATGTAGTCAAATTATTCTTTATACATTTTATTGAACGTAAAAATATTTGAACCTATTCAAATAATTTGATTGAAGAAAATAATTTAAAAAAAAATAAACACACCTAATGAGTATTTTTGCACCAGGTCAGTCACACGAGAGCGCCAAACTGTCTGCCTTTTTTTTTTTTTTTTTTTTTTTTTGAACTACAGAGTGATTCATCTTCGTAATACACGATCTGTGTGCGGCTGCACGGCGCTCATGCCTGCTGCGGTCTCTGACTCCGGGAGGATGGACGGTGTGTCGTTGGGGTAAGTTGGCATCATCGGTAGGGATTATTCTGTAAAGCTGTGATTCACGCTGCTTCTGCATCTGTTGGTTAACATTTTACCCCACATGATCCACTGCCCATAAATCCAAAACACACTCAGTCAAAGAGCTCTCTCCTCAAGCTAGCCTTGAGCTTCGGTAAGTTAGCTAGCATCGTTGGCTGTCCAGCTGATGCAGTTAAGTTGCTAACCAAGTTAACATGTAGACATTTAGTCGTCAAGTTGTTGCTTTCAGACAGCGAATTGAGTGTAGAGTGGTTTGTCTTGCTCCCAAAATTGTCTCTTAATGCGAGTCGAGCATTGATTTTATGGCAGTTAACGGTAGCTATCATAAGCTCGTGTTAGCACTGCTAAGAGCTAACCAACTGCCCAACTTGACGCACTTCAAACTCAAAACAAACACCATTTTCTACCAGACTCTTAATTTCTTTTTCTTCTCCTTTTGGGACACAGAGCTTTACATGAACTGGCAGAGTTATGGGTGTATACTGATAAGATAGACTTGTCCTGTCGTGTCCTTATGAATAAACAACATTCCCATGGTTTGTAAGTGCTGCATCATTATTTGTTCACACTGTTTGTGATCTGTCTCCGGACAATAACAGACTGGTCGTTACGAGAGTGCAGATAACAGACAGACACTTTCATACAAACAGTGTGAGACATGAAATCAAGCAAATGTCCCATTATTACTTAGTTCTGGTTGATTTTCTGTTAATTTTCTGTTTTCTTACAGCCACCTGCTGTCAGTGCAGGTCAACTTGGGTGCAAAACTGTGATTAGTTGATTAATCAATTAGTTGACCAAGAGAAAAAATCTGTCAGGTTTATTGGTGCATTTGGCTGTGAAAAGCCGACAGGTTTGCTTCTGTGTGCTCAGACTGTTATATTGAAATAAAACACTGGGTAACAGGGAATATTTTAGTCTACTCGTCTGAAGAAAGCATAAAGCTGGTGATATTCTGTATTTTTCTTATTATTGACAAATCCCATTAAGAGACCTAAACCAACAGTGAATGTGTATTAGTAACTAAGTATTGACTGTGTGGCCCAAGACTGATATAGCTTAATAAGCGATATCAGTAGATATCATAGACCTTTCATTGGTGTCCAAAAACTATGAAAAATACAACTGTGAGCTACACCATTGTGCTGGGTGACATGGTCCTTCATTATGGTGAACATGGGCACCGTATTTCAATTTTAATAAAAAGTCTGTAAATACTCACTAGGGGATCAAATATGTATTAAGTAGTCCCCAAGAAATGCTGTTTTTACTTCTGTTTGAGTAACGTTTGCCTAACACTACAGTGGTCAGCTGTTTTGTGAATTATGCAGTTTAGGCTTTGGATTAAATCCAACAGAAAGTATTGAGAGACAGACTAACATATTGTTGGTTTTGGTCTTATCATAGGATTTGTTGACAATAGGAAAAATATAGACTATAGCCAGGCTTTTCTTTTAAGACCCTATGACTTATGAAAATGATTGAAACATATGGGTCAAGGAATAGTGAATACAATTATCTTGAATACAACTGGGATCCTCAGTTAAATAGGCATACTTGAAAGGTCATTTGGAAGAGTTAGGACGCCATTAAAATGACATCCATGAGTAAAGTGCGTTAGCTTTACAAATAAATTCAATTCACAAACTAAATTGAGACACCGTTGATAGATAAAATGGGAATGTCTGTTTTTGTCTATTCCAGTGAAGTAAATACCTGATAAATTAAATTACTTAACATTCTGAACATCCAGTGTTGCCATAAATTAGTGCAGCTCACTGATTTGCAACATTTCCCAAAAAGGCCCGACACAAGCGCAGGAATTAGATAGATACCTTACTGCCAAAAACTCTGATGGTTATGTTTCTTACCCCTAAATGTATCATGAAGAAAGCTAATTGAATTCAGCACTCCAAAAGCGTTAAACATTACCAGAGTTTGATGTTGAGCTGCAACGATTAGGCGATCAAAAGAAACTTAATTATTTTGATAATCGGTTATTTGTTTCAGTCATTTTTTTAAGCATAAATGCCAAACATTTGCTGGTTACAGCCTCTCGTGTGAGATTTTGCTTTTCGGTGTCATATATGATAATAAATGAATTATCTGTTATGTTTGGGTTATGGACTAGTGGTTGGACTAAACAAGCGATTTGAAGACCTTGAAATTGCAATGAGCATGTATCATCAGCAGATTCATCATTACTTGTAGCCCTAAATTCATGTCAAGCAGGGCCGAAAAATCCACACCTGGTCAAAATGTCTTCAAAGATGCATGAAGTTTTGACTGTAGAGTCCTTAGTGTACAGCTGCATTTGACTTTCATGACAACCAAAGCAGATTACCATGAAGAACCTGGGATTATTAAAGGAGGATGGGTCAGTGGCGTCATACAAGCAAAAATAGCTAGCACTGGCAGGCAGTGAAACACGTTAACAGACTATATCTTGCAACTGGGGAACAACCAAAGAGATTTAAAGAACTCAGTCCAGTCATTTTCACCACAGTTGATTTTTGCAGGCTTCACTATGTCCAATATAGTGTCGCTGTCCCGTCCTCTCTTCATAATCCTAGAGATGAACCATAAAGTAACCCTTCTAACTTTTGGGTCACCATCTATCCCCAATGATCCAGACACTGCCTCTCATGTCTTACCAGTCTGGTGGCCACACCGGCATCACCGCGTCCAAACTGCACCACTGACTCAGAGGAGGACACGGTGAATGGAGGGATGCACACCTTCAACCAGACGCACATGAGGAAGGCTTTCCAGCTGATGAACGACCTGAGGAGGTGTGTTGGTTTTTCTGCATATGTTGCTGACAAGAAGATGATTTTCTCTTACAGACTGAATTAAGTATAAAGGCAGAGTTACTCCAAAAAAAGTATAACACAAATGTTTCTGTATCCTTATGGCTGTTTTACTGTGGCCTGTCATTGTTAGTATGTGAGTGAGAAGGCTGTAGTCCACTGTGTAAGCCAGAAATAGTGTCTTAACACGAGTCATCCTTGGTTCACCTGGCTTGTCTGAAAATGTCAGTGCAGTGGTGAATTACTTCTGCCTGAATTGAAACAGTTTCTTTTTTTTCTTTTTATAAAGTCAACGTAAAAAAAAATCTGTCAAAAAAGCTACAGTTGCTGGCTTCAATTTGACAGAAAACCATTAATCTATCTAGAGCAACAGGTTTTGTGTCCGTTCCTTTTAGAATCGGAAAGGGCTTCTTGCACATTTTGTGACAAGGAGAAATCCACCTCACAAGAGAAGAGTTTCTGTTGGATAGACCAGAATGCAATGCAGCCGCACGAAAGGTTGCATTTTAAAGTCAAGCTTCTCTTGACTTAAAAAAATACCAGCTTCCTTCCTTACTATGCTATGAGGGACATTGCAACAATTCAACGCTTCAAAAGCTCACACAGCAATGATTGATAACGGTGTAACACTGTGGTGAAGTGAAGGTTTTTGCCTTTTTAATAGTTATATTGAAACACAATTCTCAACTGGATCAAATCCACATATTCTACAGAAATCTTAAAGTACAACCTTGGTGATTAACACCTTAATTGGCACATTTGCTGGCAGCCGTCTCGTGTGTACGATTGACTTCACAGATTCCCACTTTTTTTTTTTTTGGTTCCTGTATGAATATTTATTTTTACACTGCATTTATTGCAAACACTTGAATAAATGCACATAGCAAATACTAACTTTCTCTCTGTCATCCTTCAGTAAAAAGATGCTGTGCGACGTCCAGCTGGTGGCGGGAAGCGTTGAAGTGCCAGCTCACCGTGTGGTCCTGGCGTCCTGTAGCCCCTACTTCTGTGCCATGTTCACAGGTACATGCTGTCGTTTGCTCGGTGTATGTAATGTGTGTGTGTGTTCGCAACATGTGCGTGCTTAACAGTGTGTGTGATTCTGTGTGTGTGCAGGTGACATGAGTGAGAGCAAGGCCCATCAGGTGGAGATCAGAGAGGTGGACGGGCCGACGCTGAGGAAACTGGTCGACTACATCTACACAGCTGAGATAGAGGTCACAGAAGACAACGTCCAGGTTAGAGAGAGTGTGTGTGTGTGTTAGATGGTGTTTATGAAGAGGAGGGCGAGGAGGAATAAGAGAGTGGGCGTGGGTGAAAGGGTGTTGTTTTTACCTAATGGGTTTTTTCTCTTTTTTTCTCTCCTGTTTTGGCAGCTTTTACATTGTTTTCAACTCTAGTTTTGCTTTAAAAACATTGGTGACACGTATCGGCAGCAAGTCACAGCATTAGCAGGATATTAGAACCTTCTTCTCATCGTATATCCAACAGGGTTTTTTTGTGTTTTAGTGTCCATGTTGCTCGTTCAGTGCCTCCTCTCCCCTTTTGTCCTTGTTGAGTTCAATCTTTGAAGCAGAAAACATGAAGCTGCCAGGAATCAATGTTTCAAAACACCAGCTCAGTTCATTTTGGTCACATTTTCTTGCTGTTTTACAGTTTGGATAATTTAATCAAAGCACCCCTGCTGCTCCCAGCAGAAAGATCAAGGCTCATAAGCATTAGTCACACAGTTACAGAACTTCCTTGTTGTTGTGAAGGAAACTTTTCCTGTAGCTGCCGTCTTGACCTTTTTCTGTGTGCAGACAGAGCTTTGTTTTTGCACCAGGCTGAGCACAAATTTACAACAAAACAAGCTGGTATTCAAACGCTAACAACCAAGCCCTCCAGGATTTATCAGAGGGAAATGGCCAACAATCTTTATATTCAAGAATTATAGAAAGGTTTCCATAAGTTCTGTCAGGTTATAAGAAGTTTTTAACCCCCTCAATTCAGAACACGTGTTTTGAGCTTTTGGTCTAATATCTAATAATTGTCATTGTTGAGTGAACTTTCTAGTTTGTGAATGTGTTACTTTTTCAGGACTTTTTAAAACAGACTTCTGCTTTTGTAAATTTAAAAATGGCTTGTTTCAGGGCAGTAAAAATCAGATAAAATGAGGAAAAAAGCAAGAACACGAAAGTTGGTTGGTAAAAGTGTTGTTTTAATTTGGTGTTTGATGATTTTAAATATGTCGGTGTTATTGTTTGTCATAAATTCTGAAAGTCACTTTTGGTGTTTTCACTTAATTTTCAGAATGGTCACAACAAACCTGCCTGAGGAGCAAATATTTGCTACAAGGGATGTGAGAACTGCTAATGGTTGTGAGCCGTGCTTCGCTGTGAAAGCACAGGATTGGGGCCTTGTTTTTTTCAGTGGCATTAACTCTTGGTAGCTGCATGGCTCGGGCACAGGGTTGAATAAATGCAGCAGGATCAAGCTGCAGGCAGGATACTTCCTCTGATTATTAGCACAGGAAGTGTGCATGGAGAGAGGCAGGAAATCCTCCCACTGTTAGCAGCGTGCCTGCCTGATTGGCTCACTCATGAATGTGTGACGTGTTTGTGTTTTGACTAGTGGTTCATATTTAATAAAAGACTGTTTTTACTTTCAATTTATTTAAATGTGTTTTCACTGTACAACATACAGTATGAGTTGTTTGTGTTGCACACTGTGTTTATGTGTGTGTTGGTGTGTCACAGCTGCTGTATGCAGAGTGCCACTGGGCCTAATGTTCCCTTTCAGAAGACATAAGGCTCCCGGGCAGCTGTGCACAGAGGAGACAGTAACAATACACACTCAGAAGATGAGTGAGTCTGTAGACAGACAAAGTGGTGTAGAGGCAGACAGAGACTGTCTCACTGACCCAGTTAGGCTAATGCGTAGGGATGCATCAATGGGGAACATTGTCTGTTAGCATCACGCTTTCAGCAGTACACTGACTAACTGCCTGCTTAGCTAACTGACAAGCTTCAGACTGACTTCAGCCCTGCATGAAAAAATCCTCCCTCTCATTTGAAGTTCAGTCCGGTGTGAAGAGGGGAGAGGGGAGAGGGGGGGCGCCAACACAGAGGGCTTTGACGAAAATATTGAAAGGTCATCCAGCAAAAAATGTTCAAGATTCAGGATGCCTGCAGGACTGAGCAGTAGAGACAGAATCAAATATATCATGAGAAAATATCTTGATTGATACAAGTATTCACAATATGACTTTATCCCATTAAAATGACCAAAATCTCAAACCGTATGAAAATATTTTTTACCCAGCTCTAGCTGGGCAGATGAAATCAAATTTGGTTTGCTGTCAATGGACATTGTACTGCTGCAATCAAATATTAGTGTATTCACGAATACTTCAGGTCTGTTCATTTAATGGTGTCAGTGGTGGTAAAACTGGTGAGCTGTGGCCTGAAGAAGACCCTTAAAAACACAATCAGTTACCTGCCAAATCCAGGGCTTTGTTCTGTTAACAAACATTTTGCTTATGCAGAGATGACAAAATGGATTTAATTTATTGGAATTCTAGAGGAAATTTACTCTGTAAGAAGGTGATAAGCACAGAAATTTATGGCTGGTTTTGTTGGTCAACCTCCTGGATCGTTAACTACAGCAGGTAACTGCTTTGCTGGTTAGTTGAGTGGCAATTAATTAACCTACTAAATAACTCTACAGCAACATTGTTGAGGTCACTAGTTGTGCACTTGGAGAAAGGAAACTGTGTGGTTGTAAAGTGCAGAATTAATATTCGATCACCAAATGCTCCTAAATCTTTGGCTGTAGGTGGTAATTAATTCTTCAAAACATTTTTGGCGTGTGTGTCCTCTTTGCAGGTTCTGCTGCCAGCAGCCAGTCTCCTCCAGCTGATGGATGTTCGTCAGGTTTGTTGTGAGTTCCTGCAGTCTCAGCTTCACCCCACCAACTGTCTGGGCATCAGAGCTTTTGCTGACCTGCATACATGCACACAGCTTCTCAACCAGGCCCACGCATACGCTGGTAAGTTTGTCGCTGTTCACGCGCCACAAATCCTGAGTCATCCTTGTATGTGTGTGTGTGTGTGGTAGGTGTGGTGATACTTATATGTAACTGTTAGTTTTTCCATCCCTGAAATCCAGAAACCCACCCAGAAAACTGCTTCATGTCCGAGTCAGAAAATGTCATGGAAAGAAGAAAGTCAAGAAAACACGCTACATACAATTAATACGTTCCCTGATTGTGTTCTTGATTGTGAAAATTACACCAGGGACATCTTTTCAATAAAAACATGTGAACCTTTGAGCATTAACAGATGTTGGGCATGGACTTTGTGTGTCATGGAGCTTATTATCCAGATATAGCGTGTTTAGTTTGTGGTGTGTGTAACCCTGCATGTTTGTGTCTCTCAGAGCAGCATTTCACTGATGTGGTGCAGGGAGAGGAGTTTCTGGGCCTTTCTCTGCAGCAGGTGTGCAGCCTCATCTCCAGTGACAAACTCACTGTTTCCACTGAAGAGAAGGTGAGACGGCACAACGTACACACATACACCCTTAAACCCTTTTTAAAAGAAGCAGCTTTAAATGAAATGATATGTGAACATTAAGTTAATGATGTAGGTATTCTGGAGAAACACAAAATACGTTGTAGAGGAGCAGAAGCTGCGCTAGAGAAATGAGGTCTGATCATAGAGACTGTGTGTGATTAGCTGACCTCAGCAGCAGACATATGTTTGTCTGCTGTTAACCGGTCAACATTAAGAGTCTGAGGGAGCATCTGTGTGTCATCCTGCTGTCAAGGTGACTGCTGCTTCAGCTGGACAGACACAGAGGGAGTCTGACACCGTCAGGCTGTTCATTCAGTGTCAAAACTGGCTGCATCTGGGATGGGTTGCACTAACTGGTCTTTACTAAGCCTGGTCCTAACTGCTAATTTGGTCTTTGTTAAGACCAGTCTTTAGAATGGACTTCACAACGGTTGCACCAACCAAACTTAAGCCTAGTCTTAACTACACCCGGTCTTAGCGATGCGCATCCATGTGAATGCCCACGCGACTATGGCTATTGCCTAGCAGCGTCCGTTGCTAGGATACATTGTTAACAATCTCCTGCTGTCTTGCTAATTTGTAGATAATCATGTCTAATTTGCGGCAGCGTTATGGAGGATCAAAGAAAAAGAAAAGGCAATTTCACAGACATTGAGATAAGAAGATTAATGAAGCTGTACAGCCAGCAAAAGAAAACGCTGACTGCCAAGCAGTCCAACATAATAACAAATAAGAAGCAGTCGACTTGGAGAGAAATAACGGAGGTCATAAATGGATGTTCAGACTCGGGCAGCCTTCGTTCAGAATATTATGTACGGAAAAAATGGAAAGACCTCCTGAGCAAGGCAAAGATCTTGACTTCACGCCTGTGTAACAGTGTAAGATTTACGCCCGATGGTGCAACCGGCATAACTATTAGGTTGGACCTAGAACACCAAGTTTCCACCAAATTAGCTTAAGAACAGGCATAAACCCTGTTGGTGTAACCGGAGATGAGATGAGATGGTGATACTATGATACCCACATCTTTTTGTATTCACTGTATTTTCACAGGAGTAGAATCAATACTAGCTAGATTACAACAGTGCAGTCTCCCTCCTCTGTGTTATACAATTACAGATACTTCTTCCATTTACTGCTGCGTTTTGACTATATTTCACTATATTCACGTTATATTACACCAACGGGATTATGAGCATCGGCGTGGGAAACACCAGTCAGTAGTAACAGTTGTAATACAGAATCAGAGATATTGGGACATTCTGACGGCTCCTTTATCTCACATTTGGTGAAAATCATATCGTGTTACCAAATCAGTGGAAAAATTGCAGCAAAGCTACCATCACCGGCAGTTACATCTGGATAAAATCCAATATCAACACTAACATAATAAATTCTGATAATTTAATAAGGAACATTTTTTGTTTGTATGTGGATTTACAACAAGCAACGACAAAATGAATATAATGCAACAAAAATAGCTAATGTAGGGTTAATTTCTGTGTATCTGGTGGGGTAACCATTTATGAATCATGTGCAAACTCTCCCAAGTTAGAATAACAGGAGCTTTTCCTGTTTTTCACATATTCACAACCTCAAAATGTGACACAGAATTAAGTCAACTCCTTAAAAAAACTAAAGCAGAAGCTTTAAAAAAAAATGTTGGACTGGAAAAATTGTGTTGCATTGTATTATATTATGCATGTGTGTCTATTTTTTGTGGCTTGTGTAAATGTTACACTATGTCGGTAGAAGGTTTTTGGTTTGAGTTTAGAGGCCTGTGAGTTTGAACCCTCACTAGAGTCTCCGTTGTTGAGCGATCATCTTCTTTCTCGCATCGTTGTTGTGCTTTTGTGCATAACAAAGGAACCCTCAGTTCCTCATTTGCTCCAATAGAGCCGCTCCACAGGCCAACAGGAAATGATCAAGTGTGAATGTGTGTAAATCAATGAATTTGAAGCAGGGGATTATTTACAGGGCGTGGTGTCTTCACCGAAGCCTGTTTTGGACCGCAAAGGGTGTTAAAACGAATGTCTGCCACCTCTGTTATGCCGATGTCCAGCTGGGAGTGCACTACGAGCAATCTATATATTGGTGCACTATGAAAGAACACTGTCAGTAGCTCAAACACTGTAGTTCTCACAATCAGAGTTTAATTGTTTGACTTTGAGGTGCGTCATCACGACCATGTCCACACAAAGGACTGCTTCCTGTATGCTTCAAACAAAGTGTGTGTCAGATCATTGAACAGTGACTGAAACCTCCCTCTCGCCACACCTTTCCAGCGTCGGGATTGTCCGACAACTTTCGAAAACCGTCAAACGTGCCCACTTCATGAAGCGATTAACCAGGTGTGTGGGGGTGTGAAAGTCCAGCCAAAGTGTAAAACACATCTTTTTCTCTCCGTTTTTGCCTTCCATCTAAAATAAGCCTTCATTTTTCACACTAAAAAACTCCAAAAAACAGAGCACTGACACTGACAAGTCATTTTTAAGTGAAAGTAGGGCAAAGAAAAGGACTCTGAATCCGTTTTAATCGTTCAGACTCTGTCTGTCTTTGTCTTTTCATCTGACTATTTCTGCTTTACCCTGTTATATTTTCTCCCTCACTGCTGTCTGAATTTCCTCTCCATCTCTTTCCCAGGTGTTTGAGGCCATGATAGCTTGGATCAAGTACGATAAGCCGGCTCGTCTGGAGTACATGCCCAAACTGATGGAGCATGTCAGACTTCCACTGCTATCCAGAGACTACCTGGTACAGGTAAAAGAAAATGTCTGCTGTTCTCTGCTTTCCCTGGATTATTTGTCCTTTTTTTTAAAAACTTGAACTGCCTCTTTTTTTCTATGCATCAATCACATAAAATATATAAATAGTCTTGGAAACAGGCCGCCACCTGAATGATGTTCAGTCTGGGTTAGTATTAGTGTATGTTTGTGAAGATTCTCAGTCTTCTCAGAGGCCACATCAGTTGTAGAGTTTCTGGGATGAGTGGAAACATTTTCAAGACCTAACAGCAAGTCCAGCTGCCTTTGGTTTACTATCTTCAGTTAAATTTTGGTCTGATGATTATACATATTAGATATTAATATTACACAGGAAAGAAAGAGTTGTGTAAATTGAATGTGTTTGGTAAATAAAGGTGAGATGTGGTGACTGTTTCAGATCGTGGAGGAAGAGGCTTTGATAAAGAACAACAACACCTGTAAAGATTTTCTCATAGAAGCGATGAAGTATCACCTGCTGCCGGCCGACCAGCGGCACCTCATCAAGACAGACAGGACCCGACCACGAACGCCTATCAGCATCCCCAAGGTACACACACACACACCTCAAACAGAACATGTAAACAACTGCATACATGCAAGATATTTACTGTAATGTATATGTGTGTGCATATACAGGTGATGATTGTAGTGGGGGGTCAGGCTCCTAAGGCCATCCGCAGCGTGGAGTGTTACGACTTCCAGGAAGACCGATGGTACCAAGTAGCCGACCTGCCTTCAAGACGCTGCCGGGCAGGTAAGTTTGTGTTATTTTTTTTGTAGGGTTGTGAGCAACTATCCCATGTTGAATCTGGTTTTTTTTCAGTGTAGTGACACAACAGCAAAGTACCCCAAAATAGAAATACTACAATACAATACATAACAAAATGCAACCTCAAACTATACAAATACATCATCCCACCACTCATGTGCACGTGTCATTCTGTCTGTCCAGGTGTTGTTTCCATGGCGGGCCGCGTGTACGCAGTCGGGGGGTTCAACAGCTCATTGCGGGAGAGAACGGTGGACATGTACGACGGAGTGAGAGATCAGTGGAGTGCAGTGGCGAGCATGCAGGAGAGGCGCAGTACTCTGGGAGCTGCTGTGTTGGGGGATTTACTGTACGCCGTGGGGGGCTTTAACGGAAGTATAGGTAAACACACAACCCTATACTTCATGCACACCATAACCACTGTAGTGCAGGTGTTATTAGTAGGTAGTTAATACTTGTTTTGTCTTTAGTTTTGTCCACTCTCAATAAACATGGTTCTCAGACAATAAATATAACCAGCAATAGAAACAGAACATGTCCTATATTTATAACTAGAGAAATAAGCCCTTGTCCAATCACAGCTCATGGTTAAAAACATATGTTGTGTAATTTTGGATATTGTGTGACTGTGAAACAAGGAACACAAAACACCTAGAAACAAGAAAACGTATACACACTGTTGTGGCCTTGATGTTTATCAGGTAAAGGCTTAAGTGCTGTATAGAAATCCAGGAAAAAGTCCTGACGTCATGTCCAGACTGGCCTCTGTTCCACCAGCTCCTGTAACTCAATGCAATCTATCATTTAGTGTTTCTTTCATTTGTCCCTCTGAAAACATACATATCATAACATATTATGTTAATATATGGAGTGCACAACACATTGTATGAGTGCTGCTATGTACAAGACCTGCTCAGAAGTTCTGATTTAGGTACCCTGTCAAGTTTTTCTAATCCCATTTTTCCATTCTAGTTTAGCATCATCATCTGGCTGTTTTCTCTGTTCCTCATTGCCACCTGAGGGTCAGCAGATATAATTGCCTGCAGTAGCACAACTACAGTGTTAAGAGTAAACACAAGAAATATGGGAGCCATTTTCTTCTCTTCCTTTAACACGTTTACCAGCTGGATGCAAAATGTTTACACACACAGACTGATGCACAAACACACTCTCACACACTTATTCTAGCCTGTTCTAGCTGTTGTGTCGGTATCCGTCTCTCTCCATTTCTTCATTTATTTTTTCTGTCTCATTTTCTCTCTGTGTATCTCTTCTTCAGGTTTGTCGACAGTAGAAGCCTACAACTATAAAACCAATGAGTGGATCTATGTAGCCCACATGAACACGCGACGCAGCAGTGTGGGTGTAGGGGTGGTCGATGGTAAGACCCAAGTGTGTGTGACTTGGTTTACGTTGTATGTACTTCAGTGTCATTTTTAAAAGGGCCACGATTCAAATGGTCCTTATTTCAATGACACACGTGTGTGTGTTACAGGTAAGCTGTATGCTGTAGGAGGCTATGATGGAGCGTCCCGTCAGTGTCTCAGTACAGTGGAAGAGTACGACCCTGTCACTGATCAGTGGTGCTATGTAGCTGACATGAGCACACGGCGCAGTGGAGCAGGTACACACACATACAACACCCTACTTCACATACAGTACATAATACACACAGGGAGCAGCAAAGCAATACAGCTTTAACCCCAATTAGTGGCTGTATAAAAAGATGCACATTGAAGATTAAAGTTTTTTTTTTAAGTTTTGTAATATTATTTTTCTGTTATTTGTTAATGTATGTCAGCCTGGTAATGATCCTATATATAGCACAAGATAACCTGAGTTGATTTGAAGAAACCTTAAACACTACATGATGTTTTTTTGTAACAGTTTGCAATGGAGCAACAGCACCACCTGGTGGACGTAGTCTGCATTGTTCAAACTAGAATCCTAGAAAGAAAAAAACGACACTACAGTTCTGTACACAGCTGTCACGATACCCAGTGTTTTCATTTTATTTCAGAGCTGCAGTGAAGTTTTTGGAAATCCTTGTGATCCCAGGAGCAAAATGGGAAAAAAGTGCAAAATCCACACATTTCTGGTATCATGATAACACTACAACACAGTCACCGGTGCCTCTTTTTTTTGTGTTGTTTTTTTGTCCAGGTGTGGGTGTGTTGGGTGGTCAGCTGTATGCAGCAGGAGGACATGACGGGCCTCTGGTGAGGAAGAGTGTTGAGGTGTACGACCCACAAACCAACACCTGGAGACTGGTCTGTGACATGAACATGTGCCGAAGGAACGCAGGTCAGATAATCACCCACAGACACAGAGCATCCATCAACCAGATTTCACAAAGAGCTTGTTTTTAAAAGGGTTAAATTACTGTTAATGTGAATGCTAGAAAATGCAAGACGTGTACTTTGAATGACATATAATCATTAGTGATCAGTCATCACCATTCATCCCTGTTGCATTACTTCATCATTGAGGTTCTAGATTTATTTAATCACCATTCAACATCTAGTCAGCAACCATTCTGTAGGCAACAATGGCTCATTGATTAAAGACGACATGTACGAAGCTTGTGGCTACAAGTTTGTGAAAAGCAGCAGAGAGATGAGTGATGCAGAGGGGAGTCTGAGAGCACACAACCCGTCACATTTCAGAGATGATTGGCTACAGTAGCTAAAAATTTGTCGGCTCCAATCCTGCAAGCTAAAACAGAAACAAATCATGAATGTACAGTTGGTTACATACATACATACATACATTGTGTCTGTGTGTATTTATACCAAATCTATGTATCTGTCCATCATATACTAGTGATCCAGTGTAATTCTTCCCTTCAAGGTGTCTGTGCGATTAACGGTCTGCTGTACGTGATTGGAGGAGACGACGGGTCGTGTAACCTCTCCTCTGTAGAGTTTTACAACCCGGCCACAGACAAGTGGAGCCTCATTCCCACCAACATGAGCAATGGGCGCAGCTATGCCGGTAAGTCTCTGATCATGCCATCAAGCTGAGGAAATATTTCTACGTCACAGAGAGACATAAATATGAAAGGGTCCTCACATTTTAAGCCGTTTATGTAGCTGTTTCTCTCTCACTGTCTCTCATGTTCCCACCTCTCCAGGAGTAGCAGTGATTGACAAGCCGTTATGACCAGTGGCCTCCCACAGCATCAGCTCTGCGTCGGCAGCCAGTTTCACAGAGACGCACACTGATGTCTGAAGCTCGACAGGCAAATGGAGAAGTAACGCCTGAGGATGACACTGTTCAAATGAACGGGACGCCCTCAATCCTCAGCTGACACAATCAAGGATGGATCTTTTTGGCGCTAACCCACAACCTGATTTAGTTGCTATCTCCAAGCCGTTTCCATTAGAGCCCTGTGAGATCTTGACTTTTAAGGACACTGCTGCACTAGATAAGAAGCAATAGCCACAGGAGAGCAAAACTTAAAAGAGCTTTGTCTTAATGAAACAGTTTTCAAATGCCAAGCACATAATAAGCGTTGGATCAGCTGACGTAAGATCAGACACTGACGTTGAAAAGACTTGTCAGCTGGAAGGAACTGACGTAGAGGGGCCAAACGAAGCATAACGCTTCACCTGCAGTCTCTGATGGACCTGGAAGACCTGAACTGAACACTGAAACACCAGCTGACAGAAACATTCGCCCGATCAACCGAGTGAACCGGGCCTGCTTCCTCATTTCAGGCAGACTGTCCGCTTACAGCATTCACAGTGTTGCTGCAATAATCAGGACATTGCAACACTGACCTGTGATTGGCTGCTGCATCCTAAATCCTGTAAATCTGGGAGCACTGTGGGAGCCAATTTTTTTTTTAAATAATCTTGCCACATTTTCTAGAATATAACGGTCTTGTGGCAACTAGTTGCTCAACTTAATTTTGAGAAATGAACCAAGTTGTTTGAATCCTGTGCTGACCATCAGAAGTTTCAGCTGTTGAACTAATGAAAACCAGCTTTCCAGAGAGCTGCGGTGTAACAGAGCTGCTGTATAGTTTGCAAAACACCACAGTTGCCAGAGAGTATTTGTTCTCAACCTGGAGGCCTGGACCTAGAGAGCTGCAAGATAATTCAAAGAATGTAGAAAACTTCTTATATGCAAATTATCATATTTAATATTTTTGAGATTGTTTTCAAAGAGGTTGAGAACCACTGCTGTGGCATTAGACCCAGGCCAGTTGATGTGATTCAACATGGTAGGACTTGATTCTGTTATAGACAGACTACTGATGCACTGAACACATGCACTGACTGATGCAGGCTGGCTGACCGCACCACCGATGATCTGACTCACTGATTGGCCGGTCAGACGTCTGCATGTCTTTCTGACTGACAAACTGGATCACTGACCTGCTGTCGGACAGACGGCTGCTCGGCTGTCTTGTCTCTGTTACTAATCGTACTCATGGGAGCATTTAAAGTCGCCACAACGGCCAATAATTTGATCAGAAATTGTAAAAAATGTGCCAGTTGTGATGATCAGAATCAGAATAATGCTGGAGCAACCAGGTGTTTTTTTTTTTTTTATCTTTTAGTGACGAATGAGGAAGTATTTCTGTTCGTTGTCTATGAAAGTGTGTCAAAATACACTGTAGAAATTCAGCTGTAAAATTATAATGTGGAAGATGCAGGTTCACAATTTTTATTTATTGTTTTGGGTCAATTGATCACATAGCATTTATTCATATCAAAGTTCTCATTTCATTTTCTCACTTGTGCTCTCCTCACATCTGTTCAGCTGATGGAGGATTTAAACTGAGTTGACTGATTGGTGCCATAGTTCATGAAAGTCTCAGCCAACCTTCACTTCTGCCTACCAAAAAGTCACAGATGGGATCCACTCTCATTTCATAGCCTTCTGATAAATAAGGATATAAAAATATTTTAAAGACCATACTGGTGTTTTTTTCATGTTAACGTTATTTACAAGTCACGTGTACTACATTAATCCCTTCCATGTTACAAATCGTACCATAACTTGTGAGACCGACGATCTTCCATAATCCAAAAGGCAAACATGGACGTCATTAAAAGGTTAACGTGATACTGATTTTGGCCACACATAAATCATCATCGTTTTGTGACATCACTGAGAGATGTAGGGTCTCAAGACTCAGGATTTTCAAATGTTATCAAAGGTGAGAGGTGGGATTTTATCAGTATTAGTAGTGAAGTTGCTATGAGGTTATGTTTTTGCTCCACTGTGGGAATGCTTGAGGGCGTTATTCAGAGCGTAGATTTCACACTGGGAATTCAGACACACGATTTCAGAGGGTAAATGTAGAGCACTTTAGGGATGCAACTAACAATTATTTTCATGATCGATTAATCTGCTGATTTTCTCGTTTAATCATTAATCTATAACGTGTCAGTAAATGTTGAGAAATGTTCATTGTAATTTGACTTATTGAAGTTGACTTCAAATGTCTTGTTTTGTCCAAACAACTGTCCAAAACCCAAAGATATTCAGTTTATTATCAAAAAAGAAAAGCATCAAATTCTCACATCTGAGAAACCAATCAACAAATGTTCTTAAAAATGACTAAAACTATTATTTAGTTATAAAATAGTCTTTTTTTTCCCGCTTCGGTTGATTAATCAACTAATTGTCGCAGCTCTAGTGCACTTGGCAGTAGGGCTGCAATTTACAATTATTTTCACTATTTATTAATCTGTCAATGATTTTTCAATTACCTGATTATTGTTTTGGCCTATAAAGTTTTAGAAAATACCCCCAAAATATCTGTTAACTGTCCCATAACACAGAAAAGCAGCTAATCAGCTGAGAAGCTGGAACAAGGGAATGTTTAGTACTTTTGCATGAAGAAAGGTCTCATATTCAAATATCTGCTATTGTTTTTTTTTGTTTGTTTGTTTGTTTTTTCCTGCTGATTGATTATTGAAATTATTGCTAAGCTTTTCTTGGCAGCAAATAGTGATTTCAAGCTTGCTCTTGAATATTGAGGCCTCCCATCAGCACCTAAACCCACCAGCTGGATGACTAAACTAAACTTTTCTTCACTGCATTAATGCTTCTTAAAATAAAAACGCCTCTCAGTTCACTGATGAATCATCTCTCAAGCAAATTCCAAGTCTTCAAGTCTTCTTGTTGTGTAAAAATGGAAACCAATGGCTGCCTGAACGATTGGAAAATTAATTTTTTTATTGTAAAAACACTGTTCAGTAGTAATTTAACTGTTCAATTAGGTAAAACATCCAAAAAAACAACAGTATGGTCGAGGTTCAAAGTTCACTCGACCTCAAAAACAACAGTTGACAAAACAGTCTCACCTCAAGGTCCATTTTGTGGGTGTTATAGAGATTTTTGAACATATCGCATGGTGAGAATGAACCATATAACTGTGTGTGTTGAACCTCAACTAATCAGGGGCCACATGATAGAGTTGAAAGCTCCAGAACGGCTGTTAAATGGACTTTAAAGTGAGGTTGTTTTGTCAACCAGTGTGTCAAGTCTTCAGGTGAATAATGTTCTGTTTTATTTTTAATCATCATAAACTATGTAAGTTGTAAACTAAACAGTTGATGTTGTGAGTTCATTAATTGATTGGTGTTCCCATGGAGATAAACTGGTTTGTGAAGGTTGGACTTGTGTACATTTGTAGTTGAAGCTTGTGCATTGTACATACTTTACAAGCAAGTTGTAAACTGTCAGAATTGAAATATTTTTAATCAATAACACAAATTCAAAGCAGGTTTACTTTGCAAAAATGCCCCGAACTGACTTGTGCTTCTCTGTCTGAAATTGTAAAATTATGCATTTAGCACTTTAGGATGTTTTATATGAAAAACTAATTGTGTTGAAAAGTGACATAAACGCTGGATTTTCTTTTTAGGGCACAACAGATTCTTTGTTTTTGACTCTGAGCTTAACAACACATCCTCTTTTGGGTTGCCATGTTTAATTCATCATCTTCTCTGTGTACCAGATGCACAGCAGGGAAACACTGATTGTGTTCCTGAACATTGTCTGCTGTTAACGTGGGTTGAGGTGAGCAGATGCACACAGCTGGTTCACATCTGTATTGTCACCTCTTGGGATCTCACTGCAGACTGTAGCACAAGTAAGAAGATGTTGATTCTGGTGGAAAAATGGCAACAAAAGAGTTTCAGTCACAAAATGAACCTGATTTGTTAAAGAAGTTGACAGCACAAAATAAAGTTTGCAACCTCTATCTGATACAATTTTAAAAATGTATTATTTGAATTATTAATATCAGTTAATGATGTATATCATTCATCACTGCTGTACATCACTGGGTTAATATACAGTATTTAAGTTTTAATGACATTTAAAAGCATTTTCATACCAGCTGTGGTGATTTTTTTTTCATGCAATACGTTTAAAAGAAATGGTAAAAATCTTTCATTAAGATATTAAAATATTATATATAATAATATCAACAATGTCGGGACCCTGGCGGTTCATCTAAATATCATTCAGCCATTATTGATTAGGTCTGTGATGTTCCTGTATTAATAGACGACTTGGTCAGCACAAAACTTTCCAAAGATGCTCTGAAGAAGTTCTGGTTCAGGTTGTTGATCTGCTCCCAGCGGTTGCAAACGGTCACCCTTTACATCATAGTTCACGTGTTACCATAGCAACCTCAGCCACAGAGTTATGCTGACATTTTTAAAGTAACGGTTATTTGGTGTTTTGTGCCATTTTAGATACTTTTTTAAAATCACATGTATCTAAATCCTAGTTTTTCTGGAGTGGTCTGACATAATACTGCTAATATATGACGTGGTTACATATTAGTCTACGAGTTATATTTAGTTTGTTAGCGATGGTGGAAAGTAATTAAGTACATTTACTCAAATACTGCACTTAAGTTAAATTTTTTGTACTTTCCATTTGATGCTACTTACTTACTTTTACTTAAGTAGGATTTTTCATGCAGGACTTTTACTTGTAATGGAGTATTTTTACATTGCTGTATTACTGCTTTTACTCCAGTAAAGGATCTGAGTATTTCTTCCACCACTGGTTGTTAGTAAGAAAACAGTCCATTTTGTAATGAGTGCGGGGTGGAGCTGTCAGGTCAGGACAGCTGTGATTTCCATTTGCCAAACCATCAGTTAAATATGTTTTAACTTGTCCAACATGACATTACAATACTTAAATGTGTTTTCTATGTCTCACTATACTTTAAATGAGCCTGTCAGTCTGATATTTGAAAATGTTAAATAGTGAAGGTGACTTGTTTGGACGTGTGATTTAATTTTGTGTTTTTTATCAAGACTGGCAGATGTGTTTTAAGTGTTTATGCACTGTAGATATTAATTATAGATTCAAAACAACTTTTTATTATTTCTTGTTTAATCCATGAGGTGCTGGGTCTCTTTTCTGTCCTAATTTAGTTAGTTTTAGTTTTGCAGCAGCATTAATAGACATTATTTTGTCTTGTCATAGCAGGAAAGTGACAGGTGTGATTAATAAACATTAACAATGGCGCCGTTACATTTGAACTGGAGCACTTGAATTGCTCTTTAGCTATCATTATTATTAATTATACCTGTGCTTTTCATGCTGTGACATGTCAAAATGTCTTCTGTTCAATGAAGACAGGTGTGTTTAATTAATTTAAAGTTTAATTTCTACTGTTGGTGACCACTAGATGGCACTGATCATTAGTTATTGTATTAAACTACACTTCTTCACAAAATAGTCAAACCCTCATGGGAAAGTACACTGTTAAAGTTAAGTTCAATGCAAAGTAGCAGCATTTTGCAATATATGAGGTTTTAAGAGCCTAAAAAAAATAAAGTTATGTCACAAAATAACATAAGTTGGTGAAAAATATGAACAAATCCCCTGGAAAACAGACTGCACCAGACAGACTTGCAACGAGTTAAAAATCATTTTTATTCTTTTAATTACTTATTTATGAATGTATGAAGTGTAAACTGTATGTGGTCTTGCCCGTGTTTGGCCCAGTGGTGTTGAACAAGACAAAAACATTTTCCTGCATTATCAGTTTGCTTATTAATATTTATTGAACTACATGATAGCATGTTGCACCATTATATCGTACAATATTAGAAACATCGAAAAAAGGATAAGTAGTATTAAATTAAGAATATCCTGTGTAAAAATTAAAGAATCATTAGTTGTTTGAGCTTCCAGAAATTTACTTTGGTTTTTGCTTTTTTAAATCTCTATATATTTATTTCATTTTTTATGCAATGTAGGTTGTCTAAGCATACATTAACTTTTATTACAACACGCAAACACACAAAATGTGCTTTTTTGACACAAGAACAAGGAGAAATGATGTGGCAAGCTTGTAAATTTAGTCTTTATTTTCATGTGTTAATGTTACTGATTGTATTTTCTCATCCTTTTTTGTTAATGAAGAAACAACAGAAAAAGAAGCATTCACAAAGTAAGAAAACATTTATAGCTACATACATACATACAATATATTGATGTGATAAAACACAGTATCACATGTTAGATGACCTGAAGGAGAAGAGGGAGCCATTTGTGACCTGCAACTCCTGAAATCTTCTCTGGTTGAAGGAATTTATAGCAAAATTCATTGTAAAAAATGTCATGAAGTTGGTTTTTGTTTCCATCAGGAGTGAAGTCAGTTTGTGATTAGAACAGAAATCTAAACACAGAATTCAGACGTATTTACTTTCCTGAACATGTTTGAGCAACAAGATCAGATTTACTCTCTTTACAGAATCTTAAGATGTATTTTTTCTCTTCTGTTGCTGTTTTGACAAACAAAACCTGATCGTTTCTACGTTTCCAGGAGGAGCACTGACCTGTGAGACATCTCTGACAGTGACTTCTGCTATGAATTCCAGGTCTGTGAATCAACCATGCATGTTGGATGGGTAAGTGTGAGATGAAACATACTGTACACTGAGAGACAGAATACATTTACAGTTTACAACGTATGAACCACATGTGAAGTTTACCACTCTGTTGCAGGCACAATGAAAAACAAAAAAAGTGTTTGCTTGCTTGTTTGAAGTATTTTTAGAAAACCAGGCGCCAAACGAGTCAACTGTTCACCTTGTTACACTAAAAATTAAGACTAAACTAAAAGGAAAAGCCCTTCAGAGACTGACGATGAATTGTTTCCACTTTTTGACGGATGATAAAAACTGGAATGTTTTCAGATATGACACATCTGTCATTGGCTTTTCAATCCCTGTTCACCTTCTGTCAAACAAATATACTCATATTTTGGTTTTTAAGCAGCGCCAACATGAACATTATGCTGACAACAGTGGTAAAAACACACTCAACTGACATCCAAGCAGAGTGTGTGTGTGTGTGTGTGTATGGTAATGTGTGCGTCAGGCTGAAAACAAGTGATCCAAATAAAACACATTAAAAAAGAAAAATATTGTACCTCAAACATACACACACGCCGACACACAGAGTCGATCCAACCCATCATTACCCGAAAACTGCAGAACCTCCACGCGAACTTTATTATTGCTGCTTCTTCATGGCACAAATAATAGAAACAATACATCATGTTATTCATACTATTATGTTCTCTTTTGCCATGCAAGCTCACTACAGTACTGCTTCTATATTAGCTTATATTACACAGAGCGACAAAATAAATCAAAAACAAGCAGGTTCATGTTTGCTTAGCCACACACAGTGCCAGACTAACTTCTACAGCTGGTTTTACAGTTAGTGAGTAGATACAAAATGATTATTGTCATTATCACACACAAAATAATGGTTATGATAGTAATAGCAATATTTATTAAAAAAAAAAGAAAAAACACATTCTCAGGGCATCACAAATATAATGAACCAAATGGGGCCAAACGTAATGTTTGAAATAATTTAAACATTTCTGACATTCATTCCTTCGGGTGTTTTTTATATACAGTATATATTTATATTTGTATAGAAGTAGTGCTTCATCTTTAGAAATACAAATGAAAAAAACGCAAAAGGGCTGCATTCAGTGAATGCTGTGCAAATAACATCTTTTTTACATCAAACCTCCAAACTTTACCGCCCTGACAAACACACACTGCACCCTCCCTCATATTCTTTACAAGCTCTCACAAACACAAAAGTTCAACTCTTGGACTCATTCATAGCTTCAAACTGTCAGAACTGACTGCAGTTAACTTTGATCCAGACAGGTAATTGTACATCAGTTCAGAAAGAAATGTTCTTTGTCTTATCTGCCTAACAGCTTATAAATCCAACAATTAACCAGCCAAGTTTAGACTTTAACCAGCTAGAGGTTCTTAAAATAGAACTTCACCTGCTAAAACAGAGGTTTGACTAACTTACCGGCTACAGGCCAAAATAAGTGACTTAGAAATATGTCCTCTCATTTCACACTGCGACCTCTCGAATCCTGCCTGATACAAGAGAACATGGCTTCTATGAAGAAGAATGAAGAGGACAAACTCGTTGGCATGCATCAAACTTCAAACTGGACTTTCTGCTCCTCACCTGTCCTCATTTTACCTGCCAGCAGGAAATGAAACTTTACAAGAACTGCGGATTCGACCAAAGAGAAGACTTCTTTTTGTGTTTTCCTACTTGGCTGTAAAAATCTTCTCCCCTAGAAGTAATGTGGACACTAACATGCAAAGGTACTAATCAGACCTTCAGCGCCGACTCTGTCAAACAGCACATCATCAGTTTTGGAGAAAAAAAAATCAAAGACAAAGATGCTCCTCTGTGTTTAAATCAGTGCTGGCAGTGTTGGCACCTCATCGTGTTTAAAGCTACAAACAAACTTCTATCAGCGACCATCAGAGATGAACACGTTGAGTTTTTCGATGGCAGCCAAATCAGCTGCACAGCAACTGCTGACTGTCCCCTCACAGGTGTTCAGGAAACTGACCGTGTACCTAATGATAGCAAGAAAACCAAACCTGGTCAGACTACTTCTGCCTGTAGTCCACGTCTTTTTAATTTCAGAGAAGAGGACGAAATGTGGACCAGATGCTGTCAATCAAAGGCTCCTCTCCTCACTCCTCAGCATTTACCACCCATGATCCCTCAGAAACCTGCCGCACCTCCATGCAGCAAACTGAACTGCAGAAAACTGAAGAAAAATAAACATCATATAATCTGTGAATCTGAGTAGGACTGTGTTTCCTATGAGCATCTTAAGTAAAGCACTATCAGAAATATCAAAATTACGAGCCTAAGACTGACAAACTCAGACATTAGAGCTTACAACGAGCACTTAAAACCAGCTTTTTGTGAAAGAGGCTCATGGGAAACAGAGTTAATTTGTGAAGGAGAAATACAGGTAACACCACCGTATGCCAACCTGCTGTACATCTTACTGACAAATATTGCCAAAATAGAATTTTAAAAGTCCAAGAAAATACTGAAGAATAGGAAAGAAAGAAAAAGAGAATCAGTCCTGAACTTAAGCGAACAGCTCCAAGGTCACACCAGGAGTTAGTCGTTATTTTCCATTTCCCGTGGAATACAACAAATATTCTTTTTCATTCAAGAAAAACATGAACAGCAGTGTCTCACAAACATGTATGTATATACTTTTTTAACAAGAATACACGCACAAAGTTGTTTTTAAACTGGTGAATTAATCTTAAAATCAGTCAGAAGGTGGCGCATTCAGGATGTGAGGATGTTAAATGAAGTTCTGACAGAATAAAATAATCACCTCGCGCCAAGGGGAAACGGTTTGAACCAATCGTGTCTCCCTGAAGCAAGGTGAAGGAGGGACTTTTCACACTGAGCGATGTCCCGAACAAAGATTGAGTGAAGAGCGTCTAAAATGTCAGTCCTCGAGCTGTCCGATAATGATTCCTCAGCGTGAAGGAAAAAAAAAAATGACACGAGGAACAAAAGATTGATAAAAGAAAAGTTTCTGAAATTAAAAAGTCAGAATGTTTTTTTTTCCCCCTCAGAAGACGAGGAAATGAGACGAGAGAAGACAAGTGCAAAGTCTTGAGTCAAGTTGGTGGGATGATGATGATGATGATGATGAAGAGAAACACGGTGATGATGATTCCTTTTTTTTCTCCATGCTTTTAACTGCAACCTGCTTTAAATGATATGCAGGCAGTTGAGGCAGCAATGATTGGTCGTGGCAGCTGTCACTCAAATGAAATGCCGTTGGTTGAATGATGAGGAGGCGGCGGCAGGAGTGACGAACTTTGAGCAGCTGCATTCATGTCATGGGAAAACAGCTGTAAATATGCACGTCTTACGTCACCTTTTAGGTGCTTGATTACACTTTGAGACCACGTTTTGGCAAAGAGCTCCTGTTTGTCCACATTACCTAATTCTGACGACATGAACAAGGAAAATATCTGTATCAAAGAAAAGATATAAGTCAGTTTGTGATGAAAATGCTTAAAAATGTCAGATTTTTCGATGCTTTACTGCATGTTGCTCACTAATGGGGCCTTTTAGCAAAATAGTCCTGGCAGCTAAAAGTTCCTTCAGTGCGTTCATTACAAAGATTTGGCAAAATTTAAACTGATAAAAATCATTTGAGGCGTGTTTTCTAATTTACTGCTTACTGACTCACTTACTACTGATTTTGCCAGTTGTTTAAAACATCAATAACAGAAGAAATTCCCATCCCTGCTCCTAATACTGATATTAGCAAGAACCAATGTTTGCTTGAACTCTAAATGAATGCTGTAAACATTTTGTAAGTTTTGAGGCAGACAGTGATGTTAAGTACTGTAAACTGTTCCTGGACCATCAGAGACAACTACAGCCCAAGAACCAGAACATGTAGGTTCCTGCAGGCAAAATGAAGGTGACACAAGGTGACGTTTCTCCAACTGAAGTCTTATAAATACAACCAATGTTTACGCATGTTAAATCACGGCATACTGAACTTAAAGGTTTGAGCTCAGGAACGCTTCCAAAGCAAAACCAGCCAGACCCTGATGTTTTTTTCCCATGACATGAATGCAGCATAACGAGTGGAGGTCATGAAGTCTGATCTGATGTGGTTTTCTGGAGAGCCATGTGATCTGGATATGGTTGTTGGCTGGAGTGTTTCTTGAGCCCTCCAGGGTGTGATGATGTCTCACAGGCTGAAGGACCTCCTGGGTGGGCGGGTCCTCGCCGCTGTGATGACAGCTGATGTGTGCGGGGATGGCGGGCGTCTGCGGAGGGTGGATCTAGATGGATTTGGAGGAATCCTGTTTGCTGATGAGGACTTCCAGGAGGCGGAGTTTGGCCTTGATCCTCTTGTACTCCCTGTACTCTTCCAGCATCGGCACCCGGTCCTCCTTCTGAACGTTTCTGCAGTAGAGAGAGGAAAACGAGTTTTAAATTTTCATGTCCTGATGAAGTCCCCGCTTCACCCTCTGCATCAATCATGCTCTCCTAAACCTAACTGCGACTGACAACCCAACCTAACAGACGTGAGGCATCGGGAACAAAGCCCCAACAGGAAAACTAATGTCCAAATTTTGGTGTTATCTTGCCTATTTTGCTATGGACGACATAATTGTTGACGTTCCTGATCCCTGAGACCCGTCCTGCCTGGTAATGACAGGTCGTAAAAAGACCACAAGCTGTGACTGGATGGGGTTTAAAGTAGTCGGACATGTCTGTGTCCTAAATCAAAGCAGGACTTTGAGGCTCCTTTTAACAGCCAATCTAATTCATCTAATCTCTGTTGTGTAGTCTGATCCTGACTTTAGTATCGACAGATTTTCACCATCGACTGAACTAGCGTTCTCTGGTGATATTACTGGATTTTATGTGTGTGTGTGTGTGTGTGTTCACCTACCTGCCATTATGCTGATAGAAATCTTCCTCAAACTCACGGATGGTCTTCCTCAGTTTCTTCTTCTCCGCTCTGGCTTTCCACAGCTGTTCCAGCAGCTCTGGCCTGAAGGACGATGAGATACAAGAGGACACAGTTAAAAAACACTCATGTGAGTGAAAAAACTTGGAAAACAGCAACCGTTTGGTCTTGATTCTTTCATTCAAGATCCAGAGAGAAAAGGAGGGCAGGAAGTGAGGTCGCTGAGTAGGAAGCGAACTGTGGTGGTGTGAGGGATCAGCTGTCAGGATCACGTCTGGATAAAAGATCTGGATGTACAAACCCGAGCTGATTAAAGGTGTGTGTGTGCGCGTGCGTGTGAGATAACTCCAGCTATGAGCTTGGTGACACATTAAACAGATTACTGACTCAGCAGGTAAAGCCTGTTTTCCTGTCTCTCATTATTCCTGCTGGTGTCTGCACAGTCAGCAAAGTTGAAGTTAATCAGAGCTTTTTTTCCTCCCACACAGGGCGGAATGATATTAATTAATACAGTTAATAAAAACACAAAATTGTCCAAACTGAATAATCCATTCCAGCAAACATTAAGCCTTCCAATTTATTCTTTTTCTGTTTTCAGACCTGGAAAATGTAACTTTGCGGGCTTCATCTATCTGTTAAAATGGCTTATTGTCATTCAGACATACTGTAGGTGTCCGTTATGTATGTTTGTTAAAGCTCATCAGCTTCAGACAGAACATTTAAAGAAATAGACACATGCTTGTTCTATATTTGGCAAATGGTGTGTGAGGGAGCAGCGTCACTGCTGGAGGACAGCGGTGAGTTGAAATACTGATATCGAGGAATAATTTCTTTTTTTTAAAAAAAACTAATTTTAAAATGTATTTTTCAATTTAAGCCTTAATTAATGACCATTGTTGAGTGCTTGCCCAATCTTCACTCACCAGTTTCAAAAAGTCAGACAGTGCACAAGCAAAGAGTGACAGGAAGTTGAATTGCGACTCTGGTTTAAATCCTATTTGCTCACAAGCTGTATGTAAATCATTTTACTGGATATTCATTAATGCATCAATACAGTTGTAGTGGGTGCACAGCAAACAGAAAAACCCTTCACAGACTGATCTCCTCAACAACTTAAAATAGTTTTTTTTTTGCAATGTTTCATGGTTTATTAATCAGATGTAATTTTCTTTGCACACAAGAAATGATAATTGAAATATTACGACGCTCTTAATAAAGGCAGACGAGACGTGTATTTAATCATCTGACTGTGATTACTTAACTTTCAGTTCAGACTTGAGCTGTGAAAGAACGAAAAATGCAAAGAGTGATCGTACGAGGTCTGACATGGTAAGATTGCCGTTGTGAGTTCACACATTTACATAACGAGGTGCTGCATGTCTGAAAGTGGCTATAGTGGGTGTCAATCACCTGACACCCACAGTGATCAGTCATGTGGGAAACTTGTCATATACATGTGTTTGTTATTTATGCTTTCTTTTATTGATGAAAATAATTAAAATTTATCAAATTTCAAAATGATGGGGCAGGTTTTAAATGAGATGTGAACAGAATAATGTGAGTGTTTCTGTTCTTACATGGACGAGGCGTTGGAGCTGGACAGCCGCAGGTCCAAAGCGAGCTTCCCTGACCCCTCCTGCAGCTTGGCTCTCATTGGACCCCCCGTTTGGCTCTTGTCGCTCATTGGACAGTCACTCTGTCTGTCAGGTTGTTTCTGGCTCCTCATTGGCCCGTCAGTTGGGGTCACGGGGTCGATGGCTATGATGACCTCGGAGCTCTGCATCTCCCCGCCGCTGCTCTCTCCCTCCTCCTCCTCCTCTTCTTCTTCCTCCTCGTCCCTCTCCTCCTCCCTGTCATCATCTTCTTCTTCTCCTCCTCCTTTCTGCTCTTCCTCCTCCTCTTCTTTGATCTCCTCCCAGAAATGGGCAGTTTCACCTTCAATGATGGGCTGGAGGGTCTGACTTCGCCGCTTACTTGAGGGGGACACCTAGAAGAAGATTATTACAGGAGAAGAGTGTCTTAAATGTGTAGTAAAGCAGGAATAACATTATAAATACTGATGGTGTTTGTTTTACAACTAGCTAAAGGTACAACTAGCTAAAACTAATATAGTCTAATTTGTCCACTCCATTTACATAAATGAAAAACAGCTTCAATAAAAACCAAACGATATAAACTTCATGAAGGTAGGATTAATTGCAGGGTGGTTGTGTTGATAATGACGTGTGTGTTGTGTACTCACTGTTACAGGTGTGATGCTGACTCTGGTGAGCATTTGTTTAACCAATCTGTAGCGATCATAAAGAGGCTTCACCACCAGACGCTCCTCTCTGGTCACCTGGGCGAGAGAAACAGAGATGATTAGAAAAGGTTTGAAAGGGGATTTTTTTTCTGAGCAGTTTCACACAACAAATTATATCTAGTCAGGATTTAGGATGTATGTAACTTACCGGTCGACCGTGCAGGCCTTCATAGTGCAGCAGGTTCTTCTGAAGGACTGTCTTCTCACAGGACAACTGCTCCTTTGTCATTTTCTACAGAAAGACAACAGTTAATAATGTAATAGTGATATAACATTTGCAAACTTCTTGGAGGTCTAATTTATTCATTTGGCCCTCGTCCTCCACACCCTGACTTTTGAGCGACGCAATAAAATCCAAAGCCCTCTGGTAACTATACTCCGCCCAAATACTCAGTTTCACTCAGAAATAAGTCACATTACAGAAAATAATGGCTCTCTAACTGATGTTTCACTGTTACTTTAACCAGAGTCTTGATCCAGTCTGAGAAAAATCTGCTGCTCACCTTGATATCTTCAGGCCAGCTGTCCTCCTGCCTCTTCCCTTTGACCCTGCGCTGGATCAGCTCCAGTGTTTCCTCCCTTGTAGGACGTTGACCCTTGACATCCCCTGTTGCCTCATAAGCGCCTTGGTCCAGCGTGGAGCCGAAGCTCTTGGGTAAGGTGTTGCTTCGCGGACGAGTCTGGGGGCCGAGCTCGCTCTCAGCGCGGTGTTTGGCATCTGAGGAGGGAGGGATAAAGCAATGAGGAGTAGAGATGAGGTAGTGATGAATAAGTATGAAAGAGGGGACCAGGGCAAGAAAAGGGGGTGTAGAAAGAGAGTGGGGAGATATTAAGTATCTTTCACTGGACGATCAGACATGCAGAAGTTTAATAGACAGTTGCTGTGGTTAAGGTGAGCCGGTCACAATATGAGGAGAAAGACATGCGGAGACATCAGACACACACCCTGAACAAAAACAACACTGCACCAAGTCAAAACCCAGCAAGCAAAAACCTTTTCCTCAACCTTTTTCTAACAGCATCTGACTGTGAAATACTTAAAATAATTAAGACATTTAAAAGCTCGGGGAGACAGTATGATGGTTACAGACGAGACTGTTAGATGCTGCAGTAACTCTGGATAAGCAGTTATGGTTTGCAAAAACACGACTGAATTTATATTGCTCTGTGTTTTCCATCATTATTAGATACTTACAGTGCTTTCCCCTAGGTGATTACATTGGAATAATGTCTCCTAGGGCTGCAACTAATGATTATTTTCATTATTGATTAATCTGCCAATTATTTTCTTGATTAATTGCGTTGTCTATAAAATGTCAGAAAATAGTGAGAATGCACGTTATAATTTTTTAGAGCCCAAGGTGGCGTCTTCAAATATCTTGCTTTGTCTGATCAACAGTCTGATATCCAAAGATATTCAGTTAACTGTCCTGTATGATGCAGAGAAGCACCAAATCCTCACATTTGAGAAATTGACATTTTTGCTTTAAAAATTCACTGAAACCATTATTCGATTTTCAGAGTAGTTGCAATTGCAACTGTCTATTGACTAATCATTGCAGCTAAATTTTAGTGTACAGTTTTATGTTACAATGAATTTAAACAGATTTTTCAAAACGGTAAGCAAATATTCAATGCCTAAACACGTCTACTTAAACTTGTACGTTCTCTCCCTGATTGACATCACATGACTTCACATTCTGACAGATACCTCTCCGTGCCAACATGCTGTTTCAACAGGAAATACACCAAAACAAGGAAGCAAGATGCTCTCACAATGCCGCCTCATTGTGACTTTCAGTAGTGTTTGTATTGTCTACTTACTGAGTGTTTGGTACTTACTGAGGTGATACGGTCTAGAGCTCTGGCCTGAGTAGGGGTGGAGTGGGGGGGTGAGTGTGTGATGGGGAGGTGAGCAGATAGAGGAGGAGGAGGAGGAAGGGGAGGAGGGGGCATGGTGGCGTCTGTGTGAATGGAGCAAAGCCTGGTGCCTCAGCGTGCTTCTGGGTAAAAGGTGGTGCTGGCGTCCTGGTTGGCCGATCAGTCAATCAATCAATCAATCGGTCGTTGGGCGATAGGAGGAGGAGGAGGAGGGAGGAAAGTGGAGAGCGGGTACTCGCGTTATTGTTGTTTTCAATTTTGATTTGAAACAGAGAGAAATGTTTCGGCCACTGCGTTTTCAGAAAAGGAGAGCCGTCACCTCACATAGAGGAGGTGGACTTGTGTCATGGGGTTCGTTCAGTATGAGGAAATGATGCACAGAGATGAAGAGACATGTTGAAATGTGCAAAAAAAGATTTTACAGTCTAATATTTACTGCCAATAAACACCAGTGTATAAAATAACAAACGCTTCTGCAACCACATTTTAAATACTGACCTTTAATTTAGTTGATTAGTCCTTTAACACGATTCTTTGGTGTTTCCAAATATTGTGAAATATGTTTACATGACATTTAGTATTTATGATGCAGCATTTCACCATACTGAACTCACCCCACAGGTAATGAATGTGGGTTCACAAGGACGCACCAGCACACTGGAGGGTGGGAGCCACGCATGTGAGAGCCATGTCAACCCCTGGCATGTGTGTGTCTGCTTGTGTGTATGTGTTAGACCAGCGTACATGCAATGTTGTTACAAAGGTCAAAGGTTAGGAGTGGGGAGGGTCAAGCTGTCCAGCATGGAACAGGATGGCACACATACACTCTTAACCACAACACAAACACACACACACACAAAGAACAAGTGGTTCTACCTTTAATCTGCCTGCGGATCTTGGTGAGGTCGGTCATCCATTTGAGGACTTTGGGGTTAGCTGCCTTGTCTGCATGAGAGGGCTGGAGAGAGAGAGAGAGAGGGGGAGAGAGAGTGAGAGAGAGAGCAGTAATTCAGTGAAAAGGTCAGGACACTTCTGCAACAACAGTATTTAGCTGTATTTTATGACTGTTGCCCTTTTTTTATTGTAAAGCACTCTGTGACGCTCTGCCCTCGAAAGGTGCTACATAAAAAACGTACAAAGTCTTAAAAATGCTAAATATTAAGGGATCAGAGAAATGTAATTAACCCGCTACTGTTAGTTTAACAGTTACTCAAATTTTCAATGAAAAAAGCAGAGACTGTTTATGGAAGCAGAAAATTCTTTGAATTAAAAATGTATTAAATCTGTAATTGTTTGTAATTATTACAGAACAAAGCAGAGTGACTTTTCTTTAATGGCACAGCAGGAGGCTAATGATACCTCACTAATGGTTGAAATGAATGAAAGATGATTAAATATGCCTAGCCTCATAAATTGTTTCTGTTTTTTATTAAGTAAGCTCTGACTGATTATGGGCTACAGGCCTCTGTTAATTCACTATTTACAATATACAAATATAAATTATATTTTGGAATTTTCATTATGAAAAATCTACATTAGTACATAACTTTACTTAAAATACACTTTTTAAATAAATAATAAATTAATTTTTTGTTAATCATTGTGCTTTTGAATAGTATTTTTTATTTTGTAGTTCAATCAGTGATTTTTCTACTCTGTAATATAAAAATCAATATGACTTTCTACAGTCACTTAACATTTTCATTTTTACCTTGTAGTTCCTCTCCTTCTCAAACTGCTCTTCAAACTGTTTAATTTTCTTCTTTAGGTGCTGAAGCTTCTTGGTGAGCTGGTGGGTCACTGAATCGCCTCCTCTCATCGCCTCTTTGGAGCCAAATGATGCTCGCCGCGGTCTGGAATGGAGTGACGCAAGTATGAAGGCCCAAAACGCAACAAACACAATCCAAACATTTCTGCTCTGACTTGGACCAAAGAGAATGACGGTGGCTGCGTGTGCTCCATCTTACCTCTGTGCTTTAGTGGGCGAGGTGGCGTCTGGGTCCTGCTGGAGGAAGCGTTGGGCACCGTGCGCCCCGAAGTCGAGGAAGCGCCGTGCCAGGAGGTGAGGATGGGAGCGGGAAGAGGAGGGGGAGGCGTCCTGCCCTCCCTCCCCCTCATCCTCCTCCCCGTCGTCCTCAAGGGGCAGCAGGGGGAGTGGAACCATGCGACCGGCCAGCGGGGAGAGCTGCGCCTCTCCGCTTTCGTTGTCGTCCTGCCAGGATTTGTAGGCCGGGACGGGATCTGGAGAGAGAAGGAAAGAGAGAGAGAGAGTCAGAGCGATGTAAAGGAGGGCAGGGAAGGAGGGAAAAGATTCATTTAATCCCTGCCTAACAATAGTTTTACACGTGAGGTAGATACAATAAGAAACACACAAAAGCTGCCCGGGGGGCTGTTGAGTCGGTACATTCAACAACACATTCATTTTCTTCTTCGGTACCCTGCTGACTCACTCTTGGCCTGATTAACACTGTCTTAACTGTCAGCGCCATGCTAATGAGCTGAGTCAAGTCGGAAAGATAACAATGCAGCGTGAGGCACAGAGAGGCAGTCAGGGGAAAAAGTGTATTGAGAGAGGAAAGATATCCTCATCAATCGGCCCAGTGATGCTGTAGCAGGAAGAGCAAAGGTGAGAGGAGGAAAAAGAGTCCAACAGCTTATATCAAATCTGATAGAGTTTTTACATGCACAGCTTTATTTATTATCTGTATCATACAGGCTTATTTAAAACTGTGCGAGTATTTTAAGAAAGTTTCCTGTACTGTGTCCAAACAAGCATGAGAAATAACCTAAACAACCCCTGTGAACGGATGAAAGGAAGGATGGGTAGACTGGTGGTTGGGTGGGAAGATATGAAACTACTTACCTTGGCCTTCCTTTTGCAGATGCATACATGAGAAGTCTATGGGAGGGAGGTGGAGATGGGAAGGGGGTGAAGCTGTTTGGATGGAAGGAGGACAAGACGGGGGAAGAAGAGGAGGAGGAGGGACAGGGACAGCAGAGAAGACGAACTGTGAGGTCAATCTTTCATAACAACTTCACTCACCAACATTCATTCAGTGCAAGTGAGAGCATCTATTATAATTACAGACAAATGATGATGTAGACTATCAAGTTTGTCCTTCAGCCAGATATTTAACAGAATTATAGGAAATGAAGGAGAGAGACAGCTCAGCTTTTCTTTCAACATTTTGAGAGATGCAGTTTGATGAAATCACAGATGTTTGGGAAACATTTTAAAACACACAGAAATGAATTTTCATTTTTAGTTGTTGAATTTTTTAATGAATGATTTTAGAAGATCTTCCTAAATAAGTTTTAGAGCTGCGTAAGACAACATGACTATCAGACTCACTGGATTTCTACTGATCTAGGAGAAAATAATAATTTTGGAAACATGTTTGGATCTTTTGGATTCATTATTTTGTGTAGATCCATAAATAAATAAAATTTTGAGTTGACACAATGTACAAAATCATGACAAAGGTCTTCTCTAATACTGTTTAATTTATTTGACACTATATCTCAAAATATCTTAAGTCAATTTGCATTTTACGTTCATTTTTCTGGTGAACAGAGATCGTGCTAATAATACCTGAGACAAGGCTGGACGTACCTTCCCATTGGTTGTCAGGAAAGAGCTGGAGGTGGGGGGAGGGGCCACTGTTTGGTTGGCATGGCGACAGGTGATTCCTGTTGTTTTCGCTGGTGTTGGCGTTCTGATCACACCTGCATGAACTCAAGTCCTGGAGAAGGAGGAGGAGAAAAAGAGAGAAATTAATGAAACAAATCAGAGATGGAAGGAATGAGGGAAAGAGAAAACAAATAAATGGAATATAAAAAGGTACAGAAGGGAGAAGAGAAAGAGAAATTAAATTGAAGAGAATGAAGAAAGGAAACAGGAAGCAAAGAGCAGCAAATAATGTTACATAAATCAGAAATTTTACTACATGTTTTCACAGATCTAAATTACTCTTCTGTGCTTGTAATTCAATTAATCTTTCATTTGACAAACAACTTTCAACACCATTGGCACCATTTTAGTGCCAAAACACAGACATACACTGTGATATATTCCCACATATTGACACTTACACAGCTTACAGTATCAGATTGCTCCATAGTGTCACAGGGTTGATTGTCCCGCCTAAAAACAAACATAACAAACATCAGATACACTTGAATAGTTTGCATGACAAAAAACATAAACAAAATTCTAACAAATAAAGAGATACACATATTCATCCTGAGTATTTTCTCAAGTATTTTCCTGAATTGTACTTCATCACGGGTTCATCAGCAAAGGTTATTTTTAAAACCATCTTTTAAACTGTCTCTCACCAGAACAATTAGTGATAATCATTTGTTATAAAAACAACTATTTTTGCCATAATCACAACCTTATTTGCAGTTTTTCTGAGACATTTTTGGCGCCTGTGGCAGATCTGAACAGCTGAGGAAATGTCACACAACTAAAAGCCTTTTTCCCATCATGAATAATTCTCTCTCACTCACAAAGCTGCTGCTTCAGGTGGGAAATCTCAAATTTGTTACAACTGAAACCAATGTTCTGTCTATTGATCATTTTATCCTGCCGATTAACTGTTGCCTGTTTTTACTGAATAGGTGTAAAATGAACCATTTTTACATTTAAACCCTTTTTGCCACATTGACTATGGCTGATAACAATCACAAGCTGTAAAACTGTAAAACTGTACGAACATTCAGTGTAAGTTAAAATTGCTTGTGTGTGTGTGTGCGTGTGTGTGTGTGTGTATGTGTGTGTGTGTGAGAGAGAGAGAGAGATGGATTATAAAGGTCTGCTTTAGATGCAGCATAAAAAATGAGCTCTGGCTGAGACAGCATGTCGAAGTGATTTGTTAAACGTGAGGTGTCAAGTGATCTGCACAAGAGAACATCACAGAGAAATAATGTCTCTGTGGGAAAGAAAGTCTGAACATCACTGACATTGACAAAGTGTGCTGCATATAACACACAGCTATCTATACTTTATTCAAATTGAGTCTAAATTTAGCCCAAATGATCATTGATCTCTTGCCTCCTAATTCTAATTTTCCAGTTCTGTCTTTAATGTTTTTCATTCTTGATTTCAGGTAAAACTGAACTTGCTGGAGGCTTGAAAGCAAAATGACAATCAGTGAACTTACCTGGCAGTGTTAATGTTGTTCTCAGCATCTCTGACAGCGTCTGCATCCAGGTCCATTCCCGAGCTCTCCTCCAGGGCGGCACCAGAGTCCAATGAATCCTGGGAGAAAGCAAGAGTCAACGTTTGAAAATGAGTTTTCTTGTCTTTATTAATGAAAAACCAAACTAGTAGACAAGAGCAAGAATAAAAACCGCATTGAGTTGGGAATTTCACATAAACAGGTGCATCCCGATTCTGAATAACGGCACACGTCATGTTTCATTTCCTTTTAGTATGAGACATGTTTTTGTACCTTGTTTTAAATGGTAGAAATCTAAATGAAATTTAAATGTGTCTCTCAACACATTACTGCTCAAAGATTATAGCTCTATTAATTACTCAGGAAATACCCGGGCAATTTATATATTTTAACTGAGGTAATTTTCTTTCCTCCAAGAGTTCCCAAGAAATGAAAGTTCATTTAAGGTTTGGTTTTTCTTTTGTGAATACTTTCACTTCACACTGCTGAAAATCCCTTAGATGAAACATTGTGAGAGCGTTGTTCTGCTCACAACTCATGTCTACACTAAGACCATTACCTGGCTTGAGGAGTCACAAGCCGAAAAGTTTGAAAACCACTGATTTAAAGTTCCCAAATACAAATATTTCACTGCAGGTTAAAAATGATGGTGTTTTAGTTGAACAGGTTCAACAGAATATTAAAGTTGAGTCTCCATGAAGTGGCGGCTACCACATGACAGGAGCAGGATGATTACTTAATATGTATGTATAGCATGTGTCACACTGCTGTCATTACATTACAGTGGCTGAGCACCTTAGGTCCATCTGATGTCATTCAACACACATAAAGGGAAAGGTTTGTGTGTGTGTGTGTGTGTGTGTGTTGTAGTTCTCTTGGCTAATGTATTTGAAGGGTTGGACCCAGATTATTGTTTAAAGCGATGACGTTTCCCATCACTTTCAGGACACATCTCTGTCCGCCATGTTGTCTCTCTCCTGCCATCTGGACGCTAAAATGGCTCTTGGGACAACAGCCACTGAGGCTCAGTGGGGTAGCAGCATAGAGTCGTTTTGATTTCCAGTGTGACAAGCCTTACTAAAAATGCACGTGGCTCTGGCTGAAAAAGATACGACCACACAGTACTGACGTATCAAGCATGACTACCTAATGGTTCAACTTTTCAACTAGCTGAGTTGAAAAGTACAAAGACGGAGGTAACGCAGTCAAGACACATTTTCAGCAGTTTCAAAAACATGATCCTAATTTATCCCAATGTTGGTTCTTATCTAAATGTGAAGAATTTGCAGAGGCCTTGACATCCTTTTTCACACCTACGAATAAGTGTGAAAAGTGGACATGACGCCTCAGATTGTTTCAGAAAGTTACAAAAACTGAACGACACAGCCCACCCGTTCACAAACGTGGGAAAGAAGCTTTTCACCGCTTTCAGACTTAACAGTACATCTTATCAAGTATATACCAGCCTTATGTCATTCTCTCATGACTATATGGTTAGTAAGAACAAAAATGTTGCCTGTATATGTTGGCGTATTCATTGATCTTTTTGTGTATTTGTGAAAACAGGCATGTTGTTGTCTCTGCTTGTTACCCCAGTAGAATTCCAGCTACTGTAGCAATCAGAGCAGAACAAAGATGGACTGTGCTGATAATATCAAACATTCAGCCTTGGAATGAACCGACAGACGGAGACAGGAAGGAGGTTAGCTATGGGAAGTATGCTGCTGGCCCACACAGAAAATAGTCTGGGTCTGTCTATTGTGTGTGTGTGTGTGTGTGTGTGTGTGTGTGTGTGTGGGGTGGGGTGGGGGTGGGGGGGGGGTATCTCCACTGCGGATTTCACTTTCAATTTGTGCACTGAGAGGAGAAGTTATGTCTTTGCCATCGCTTCATTGATGTTAACATTTAGTATGTGTGAGAAACTTACAGGGGTTGATGATGGCTAAAACAGAGATGATATTTGAGTGGTATGAATGTGTGTGTGTGTGTGTGTTTTCGTGTCTCCCTCTGACCTGTGTGTCATTCTGGCTTTGCTGTATGTGTTGCTCGGTCTGTGTCAGTGGGGTCTCCCCGTCTGCGTAGCAAGGACTGTCCTCAGGGTCAGTTTGTTGCTCCTCGTCTCCATGGCAACCCTGGTCCCCAGGCTCACTAGAAAACAAAATTGAAGAAGTTAATAAAATAATCAAAGTACCTTAATTAGTAAATCAACATCGATATGACACTACACCTACTGTACATGGCTGAAGTGCAGATTGACCTATTCCAGCGTGTAGTGTAACATTTTTGTCTCCCCGATGGCGGAAACCCAGAAATATCACCAACCTGTCGAGATCTTGTTTCGTCTTGGAGGTGACTGACCTCGGAACAGCTGCTCCACTTAACAAGTACAGTTTGCTTATTAACATCGCTGCTGTCAACATGTTTACTGATAACCTGAACCATCTGGATGGCCTCATGCCTTTGCACACAATGTTCACTATGGCAAATATGTTTCTTTAAAGTCCTCCAATGTCACTTGCCACTGAGGAATTTGTGTTTCTATCAGCAAGTGCACAAAGGAAAAAAAGTTTGCTCATTTTTCTGGTGAACAGAGATCGTGCTAATAATACCTGAGACAAGGCTGTACATACTTTCCCATTGGTTGTCAGGAAAGAGCTGGAGGTGGGGGTTGGGGCCACTGTTGGGTTGGCGTGGCGTACAGAGTACAGAACATCTTGATATATATGTTCTTACACTTGATCTGAGTGTATTTGTTTGTCGTGTTTATGTATCTACTGTATGTGTGGGTTTTTGATTGATTATTTATGTGTCTTTATGGACTCTCACCCTTGGCTGTCGTACTTGCTGAGGTCTTGGTCGATGGAGGTCTTCAGCTCAAAGAAATGCTGCTCCACTGCAGCTCTGATGGTTCGCTCAATTATCCTGGAAAAACAACAAACGTATATCGGCTTAATTTATTTTACTTACAAGATTTATATTTGTATTTATTTATTTTCAGGCTAACAGATTTTATTCATAACAACTTATAATTTAAAGATTTTGCTAATTAAGGTGACCGCAGGGGACAACACTAACACTGTTTGACAAGGAATTAAGTTACTGATTTCTGTTTAAAACCATGTTTCATACTGAGTAACAATGCAGTCTAAGTTTCCTCCACTGGAATGAGTTTAGTTCGACTATAATGAGTGTAAACTGTAACCGCTCAGTTTACCAGAAACTGTGTCTACACAGGACCAAAGCTAAATGTTTACCTGAGTTTACTCAGCGACTTTGGATGAGATCCTGTGACCATGTTTTCTCTGTGTATTCAGTAGTGATGGGACTCCATGGCGGGAAAATTCCCACCATTGCCAATAAATATATCCAAATAAATCCACATAAATTAACAGTCTCCAAAGTCAACCTTTGTTTTGAGTGCCTGAATGCATGAAGCTGGTTGATTCACACTGCTGTAGTTTTCAAACTTTAATGCTTTAAAGTTCCAACAGCTGTAACTGAAACAACAACAAAGATGCAGGACAGACGTGCCTCTTCAGCCTGTGCTCTTTCTGATGGATGCAAAATAAATTATGTTTTGATAGCCAGATGGAAAATTTCAGTCAGTTCATTTTGCAAAACCATTAGCTTAATTCAGGGATGGAAAATTATGAATTATTTCTTCCCTTGCTAAATAAAATATAGACGACAACTAACAGACACATTTTGTAATATTGTAAAACAAGTATTTTTTAAATTTGGGAGCAAAACATTTACTGGGAAGAAAAACAAAAAACTACCCGACAAATCGGCACAGCTACATAACCCAATCCAATTTCCTCTTGCTGACCAGAACAAAAACTCATCTTAATGTTTAACCAGTTAAATAACCGTTGGGTAAACTGTGAAATATACTTACTCTCCTTACAAATGGAGTTTAATGCTGTGTAATTCTCCCCATTGTTCATTTAACAGTCTTTACATGAGATTAATTTATATGCTCGTCTGTTCAGTTATGCTGAATCCAATAAGCTTAGTGGATTGCTCATCCGTTTAATTAAGATTTCTGTTTTCAAAGTGAGGTTTAGTGGTACCCAGTAATAATGTGAAGGTTAAAACCTTCATCTCTGGAAGCACATGTAAGCCTCCTCATATAATCCTACCTGTCATCAACCTCAATTCATGAAAGACCTCTACTAATCAATTAACAAATGACTGGGGCTTCATAACACAAACTGATGTTTATCTCATTGCCAAATCCAAGAATATATCAATAAGGTACACACAGCGAGAGAGTTATTGTGCTCATTTATGACATCTACTTAATAATGGCTTTATAATCAATGAAAAGGTTTCTTTTCCATTCTGAGCTAATAAACAAGGCCTTATATAGATAAAGATAACCTGGTCCTGTCATAAAAGGATTAATAAAGCTTAACGAGAAGCCAGGGAGGAGAGCGAGGAGGACAGCACAGCCTATAAAAGGTAACAACAGCAGTCACACTCTGACGTTTCGCTTCTAGCCTGACATGCACCACTTGATCCACGAGATCTACTGAGATTTTGTTTAGCTTTATTTAGCTTGCTTCATTTGCTGGACCACGAGTGTGTAATGTATCCTTCCCTCATTTATTCTGGCTTCTTGCAGACGGTTAGCTTTCTTTCGCCTCCAGGTTAGACAGAAGTTGAGGTTGGATACCTTGTAGAAACTGAAAATTACTGGGAAAACTCCAGTTCTCCAAACTCTCAAACACCAACTGCTCTCCTGATGGATCAGACTTCATCTCTTCATCAAGTTTCTCATGTTTCTACAACTCCTTTTCTGTTATGTACATTCATATTATTTAATTGCTCTGTCATTTACATGATGTTTACACCATTAAACCTCATCCTCATAAAACAAAAGGTGTTGGGCTGACATCAAATAAATGTGTGTGAGGATATATCAGACATACAAACACACTACTGTGCACACAGCTACTCCGCATCCCGCTGTAGAAAGTTCTACTAATCAAACTATCCATCTCAAAAACACACACACAGTGCAGAGGAGCAGAGTGTGTCTGCTGGTGTCAACTTAAGTTTTGTCTAAATCCTTCCAAACCTCCCAATAAAGGACTTCTGAGCACATCCTGGAAGCCAAAGGAAAGTGAGGACATAAATCATTGTCTAGGCAACTGAGGGCCTCGCAGCTATCTAACAGTTAATGTACTCGCATGACACCTTAAAGCTCACCACACTTCTGATGTATGAAACTCAGACAGCGAGCTGCAAGTGACAAATTTTCATTGAACAATGAACATTGAAACATGTTTTTCTTGCGGTAATCATTCCTCCTGTTCATACTGACCATTAGAAGATCCTTTCATGATGCACATACACTGTAAGTGATGGGGGACAAATCCACAGTCCTCCTTCTGTGCAAAAAATGTATTTAAAAGTCTGAAGCTAATATGAAGCTGCAGTTGTCAAAATAAGTAAAATCAAGTCGATATCTTTCAACGTTACAGTCTTTTTAGTGCCAGAGTCAATCTTTTTGTTACTATACTTCCACCGCAGCTCAACTAAGATGATGCTAAAAAGACTGTAAATGTGGCACATATTCACTTGATATGACTCAGACTGCTGAAGCCTCATATAAGCTTCACATCACCTTTAAAATAGGGATCTTTAAATAGCCACTATGAACAGGAGGAATGATTACAGCGAGGAAAATATCTTTCAGTGTTAAAATGGACACCTGACTGTTGTTTTAAGACAGACTTGAAAAACTGCGAACCTTTTAATATTTATATTTATTTAAAATAAACCTAGTCAACAAGCTCTCAACTTTTCATTACATGTGCATCACTTGATTACGGAGTAGCTGGGTGTAACAGCAAAAGAGTTTATTCATTCACATTCATTATGTGAAAAAATGTTTTTAGTAGCCTTAAACTCTTCACACAGCATGTTTTTCAGTCAGTTCAGTGCAAAGCAAACCAATTGCTCTGCCATATTACTAGTTACAAATTATTACTTTTAGGATTTCTGTGGCATCTATCAGTGTATTCATCCATTTGCTGCCATTTTTATTTAATGAAGCACGGTTTTTGTTCATCTAAATGAAATGTGAATATAAAATACAAAGGTGTGACAAAAAAGATGTCCGTAGTGCACTGAAAATGTGAACAAAAAAGGCTAAAAAAGTGCTGTGTCAGAAAATGTAAATGCTGACTGTCATGTTTTTGTTTGTTACTGATGCATTTGAGGTGAAAACGTGTGAATTTCAGTTTTCATGTGTTATCCCTGAACTCTGAGACAGCTTGTGTTTGTGCCCTCAAGCCTTCAGGTCATGAACTAATAACATATAGCACCATAGAAAATGATTTTATTCTGTCTCCATGTCATGCAGTGAGGAAGCAGAGGTCTGACAGTCATGTGATTGCTGAGTTCATGTCCTTGCAGTTCTAAAACCACAAAGCCATGCAGAATGCTTTGGTTTTGCTCTATAATCAAAACACAGGACCAGCTTTTCTCCTTGTTACTTCTTCTGAACCTCTACACTTTTTTTTTTTTTAACTGGCCTCTTCTCAGCGCTGCCTGCACTTCTGTCTTGATACCTGTTATTTTTATCTGCCTCTTGTGCAGATGGTCCTTCAGGCTCTCTTCACACTCCAGCTAACGGTTCTCTCTCGCCTCTTATTTGCAGTTTTTCTATTATTCTCTTGTTATTATATTACATAGATACTGTAAATGTGGGAGATATAACAGCTTGACTGCAATTTATCACAGTTATTTATTTTGTGTAGTCCAGTGTGTTGCTTTTGGACATGTCTGTGTGTGTGCATGCGTACATCTGTCTGTGAAGCTGTGGTGTGTCAATGAGAGTGTGTACACAAAGAAGTGCCTATGTATGTTATCGTGAGGCAATAAAATTGCTGGTGTGTGCGTGTGTGCGTGCGTGTGGGGACTTACTCAGCAGAGTCGGCAGGCAGGATGGATATAGGGGAGAGGTGGGAGCTGTAGACAGAGAGGGAAAGAAAAGGATGACATGGTTAGAACATCATGTACTCCTCGACTCCCCTCCCATACTGACATGAATTGACCTTGGAGGGTGTGTGTGTGTGTGTGTGTTTGTCAGGCAGCAGGAGAAAACAGGGAAGAAGAATGATAACGATGCCAACCATGGATACAGTCTGTGTGTTTGGAGTGTGTACACGAGAGAAAGTACAGGAAGAAGAGAATGAAATGAGGATGTGTGGACGTTGGCGTGATATTCTTGCTGCTAATCTTGAATCCCAAAAAAAACACACCACACACACATGCACAGATACACAAATTTTCAGTCAGTGGCGCCACTCTGGGTGGGTAGATTGTTATTTAGGCTACAGAGCTCTGCTAAACCCTTCTGATCAGATAGAAGGAAGTGTGTGTGTGTGTGTGTGTGTGTGTGTGTGTGTGTGTGTGTGTGTGTGTGTGTGTCAGGTCATATTTGTTCTTCAATGTTTCTCCATAAGCAAGGAAGTATTTGTGTGTGTGTGTGTGGGGCATGAAACAGGGAGGTGGCTGAGATGTGTCCGTTGATTCAGCTGCCTGCTGCTGTCGTCACAAACACACACACACACACACACACACACACACTGTCAGACACGCCAGGACTCCAGATTCATATAACACCCTGACACACACAACACAAGGTCGTTCATCACATTATGCCCAAGTGCATGGGTACGTTTCATATATAGTGTGTGTGTCTCTCAGGCGGTCAGATCTCATTAGAAAAATAGCAGCTGAAGTTATGTAACCTTGTTGTGTGTGTGTGGCTCACACACACACACACACACACACACACACACACACACACACACACACACACAATGCAGCAAGAAGTCGTCAGGTAGATCGATACAGACTGAATAATTAATGGAGGACAGGAAACAATAAAGCCCACCTTCTTGTCAACCTTCCCTTGTTTCTTGTTTCTATTCTTGCACCCTGCTCTTCTCTGTTTTCTGACCTCCTCTCATCACTTCTGCTGTTTTTTTCTCTCTTCATTAGGGCCCTTTTCTTCTGCTATCCAATTTTTCAATTCTCCACAACTCTCCTGTTCTCCTTGATTTTCCCTTTTACTTATCTCTTTATTGATTACTCTCACCTGCCTCTTTCACCTGTTCTTCCTCACTTATTCCATCTTTCCCTGTCTCTCATTCCACCCCATCATCCTTTATACAAATATATATTTTATATCATCTCCTCTCTTACTTAACTTCTCCTTTTTCCTCTCTTCTTCCCTCCCTCATGTTTCTTTTCTCTTTGGTCTCATATCCTCCTCCTTTGTTTCTTACTGACCTTGAATGTAACAGACATCTCACTTTCTGACACTGTAACCTTGATCATGTTTGTGGTGGAGAGAACAACAAAAAAAAGAAGAGTACTAGTGTTGTAGAGATCATATAATAAGCCTACCAAAATGCTTCCTAAAAATACAAATGACAAACACCAGTAATGAAATATGAAAACAAACTTTTCTTGTCCTCCCTGGTTGACTGATGAAGAACTTAGATGATTTCATGTTAGCTTCTGACTCTGCAATATGTGCTGATTCTGTCATTCTGTGATTATCTATAACAGATCTATTGTCTTCGTATAAGCACGCAAGGAGAACTGCCCTTTAAACAGGAACGCACCCTGAAGGCTCCGTACAGCAGCGACGGTCCCTTCAAAGCACAGATAACATCTGGCAGCAGGCTGTCCTGCTGAGCTGCACCCTAAGGGCGCATGCTAGGTGGCTGCATCACTAACAATACGTCCCTGATAGGGCCCTCAATGACGTTACATAATCTTCATGGGCCCCAAGTAGCAAAAGATAATATCTGATCTTACACCATTTTGCCCCTGAGGACCTGAACTAGAACTGTTGTTGGGCCCTTTGGGGCGTTCCTGCCCTCCTCAAGCTCCCTAAGCGACAAAAGATAACATTTCTATCAGCGTTGGTGGAGCCCTAAAGGACCATACATGACACTCTTTATAGAGCCCTTTTGGGCATTTTCTTCCCTGCCTAGGACACCATGAAAGGCAGATAGGAGCACCCCAGGGCTCCTCTGCACAAGAAAGTGAGGTCAACAAATCATTTTCCAATTGTGCTTTCCACCAACTCACACACCACTTATCAGCTTCTGTCAAAAGTAGGCAAAATGATGCATCTTTCCATTTCATTTTGAGATTTCAAAAATCTTTACTGTTATTTCCCCCATTTCTCTTTCCAAAAACTTTTTCAGCTGAAAATCTTGTTTTTGCTGAACTCCACACACCCAACCAGGGGCAATAATTACAAAACTTTCAACCATAGAGGGCAATGAAACAATAATGTTTTGTTAATTTGTTTGTTATTTGTTAAACGCAAATCTTTAAAAACCTATTAATCATGTTAAGAAAGCTTCAGTATTATTTTCTGTTAAAAGTCTTTGGTCTAAAGCTGCCACATGTGCAAGGGTGCCAAGGGAGCACTACTGTAGTTGGCGAATAAAGGTTTGGCTTTTCAAAGTGCTCCAAGTAGGTCGGATTAGATCAGCTCCTGCCCTACAGCCTCAACTGCAGTAGTAGCCACAGACTTGGAGATAAGACCTTGATAACATCTTAAGGAGTCACACCTAGCTGCTCGTTGGCAGTGATACTGTAAAACAGCCGTTCTCAAAAGTGGGCCTCAGAGCGCTATCTATTGGGTCACGGAGGCAGTGGTACTGCTAAATGGTTAGATTAAAATTAGAATTTTTTTTTTGGTAATTTACTAAACTAGTTATTTTTATATCTAAATGTGCTCAAGAATTCACATAAATAAAAAATGTCAAATTAAAGGGAAACTATTTTTCAACCTGAACCCTATTTTCCTCATCATTTTGTGTCAAGTGACTAATGGGGACAATTTTTGAAATTGGTCCAGTATTGAGAGAAAGCGGTGCAGCTGGCGGCTGCGAAATGGGCTGTAATGTAATCTGACCTTGTCAATGTACGTCCACTAAAAGTGTTGTTTTTGCCACTGACAGGCTCAGATTGTTATTATAAGTGTCTGACAACATTATAGAAAGGACCATACAGAGATATAAAACGTTTTTCTTTACCTTTCACTTGATGTGGTCTGTTTGTTATTGTGTCTAACTAAGTCTTGCTCAAGGAGAAGTCTTGTTCTGAAATCCCGTGAGAGTTGAATTGTTGTCAAGATCAGCTAAATATTCAGCCATGACAGAGTTGGAGAGAGGAGTGCCAGGAGGAGTTTGTTGTGTTGGAGTACAGAAAGCGTAGCTTAGTGTTATCTAAAAGATTTTCAAAGTCGGCCTCTTCTCATATCGACATATCCGATGCTATAACAGCATTTGACTCAGTTGTCACAAAACTTTGCAGACTACTTCCCAGAGGACCCACGATATGGAAACCTTTGGATTTTGGACCCTTTCTCTGTGGATCCTGCTTCAGGAGACATGGCTCTGTCCACTGTGTTGGAAAATGAACTGATGGAACTATCAGCAGACAACAGCCCGAAGCTTTAGCTCACACAAGTTGACCTTGCTTCATTCTGGATACTGGCTGCCAGTCAATATCCCTCTCTGTCAAAATGGGCAATCAAATTTCTGTTGCCTTTCAGCACCACCTATTTATGTGAGTCAGGGTTTTCCATTGTGACTGTCACAAAATCAAAAGCAGGGAATAAATTGACAGCAACTTTGAAAGCTACTGTGCGTGTCAGCCTCTCACCCATCCCTCCACAACGTGATCTCATTATTTCCCAGAAGCAAGCCCAAGTGTCTCACTGAGGGTAAGCAGAATATTTATTTTGGTCATTACAGCTGACAGTGTCATAACACATATTTACAGCCCAGTTTATTTTTTCTCCTTTGTCTCTTTTGTCATGTTGTGTTTGTTTCTCATTTATTTGGGAAGGTGTTCCTCGGAAATTTTTTAACAATCAGAAGTGAGCCTTAAGTTACAAAAGGTTGAGAACCCCTGCTCTAGACCCCATCCCAACCAAGCTGTTTAAATCCTGTTTCTGAAGCTGCTCCAAAGTAACAACAAGTAAAATAAACATTTCTAAACTACTGTACCTTTCCTTGGTAAACTTTTAGAGAAAATTGCTTTTAATCAACTACTTGTTCATCTAACCAACAATGGCATTTTAGAAAAGCTCCAATCTGGTTATTGAGCAAAACACAGCACTGAGACAACCCTACTGAAAATTGTAAATTACCTGAGAATTATTGTGGATTCAAACGTCCTTCTCTTAGACCTCAGTGCAGCATTTGATACAATCGACCATGAAATTTTAATTGACAGATTTGAGAAATCTCTGACTGTGTTTTAGCTTAGTCTTATTTAACTGCTAGATAGTTTTTTGTCAGCCTGGGTGCTTAAGTATCAGAGACTCATGGTATTAAATATGGTATTCCTCAAGGAAGCATTCTTGGCCCAATTTTGTTTTCATTATATATGCTCCCACTTGGAAACTTTATTAACCATCACCACGTCAATTACCATTTTTATGCTGATGATACACAAATGTATCTCTGTATCACTAAATGACCCCAATTCTCTGCATGCTCTCATTGCCTGTCTCACTGACATTAATGTATGGATGGGTAAAAACTTTTTATAATTAAATGAGGAAAAACTGAAATTCTTTTAATCCAAAGCAGCAAGAGAAAAAACGCAATCAAAGCTTGGTGGTCTTAGCAAACAGATGAAAACACAAGTCACAAACGTGGGAGTGAATTTAGACACTGATTTAAATTTTAATTCTCATCTTAACAAGGTCATTAAAACAGAAATATTGAATACTGAAATGCTCATTTACGCTGTTATTACTAGCCGTTTAGACTATTGTAATCCCCTTTTTACTGGATTACCTATAAAATCTATAAGAAACCTACAGCTAGTTTCCAATGCTGCGGCCAGAATCTTAACTAACTAAATTGTTTTAAATAAAACAAAGAAAATCACCCCACTGCTTAAGACACTGCACTGGCTACCTGTATCTTTCACAACTGATTTAATAGGTCTTTTACGTTGTTATAAAGCTTTAAATAACCTTGCTCCTCCCTACATCAGAGATTTTCTTTCATTTTATGTTCCAGCCAGATCACTAAGGTCCTCCACCACTTCTCTTTTTAATGCTCCTTATGTGACCCATAAAAGTAGCGGTGAGGTTGCCTTCTGTTTTTAAGAGCTTAAACTGTGGAGCACACTGCCTGTGGATATTAGAATGAGACCTATCTTTTTAATCTGGCTTTCAATTTTAATTTGGAATAATGTTATAGCTTTAGCTTTAATTTTAATCATTGGTTATTTATATAATTTTTTATCCCTGGTGTTTATTTTATTGACTTTTATTTATTTATTTAACACTTTGTTTTATTGTTGTAATTTTTTAGTCTTACACCATTTTATTTATTGTTGTCTATTTTGCTTTTATTTTATTTATTTATTTAGTTTTTGTCTGTGTTGTTTTAATCCTGCTATGTGAAGCACTTTGGGCTGCATGTTGTTATATAAATAAAGTTGAGTCGAGTTGTATATTGTGTTCAAAGCTTTTAGCTCTTATTTGTTCTCTGACGCAGTATCTTACATCCAGTTCAGATTTGACATTCTCTGCTGCACAGTGTTTGGCCAAAGTCAGTTTTTGTTACTGTGTCATGAACTGGCCCCAACAGATGCTAGTACTGTATATCACATAAAGTATATAGGGCAAGTGTAGCAGTATCACATGGCCAGCTGAGAATATATACTGCAGAGGTGAAAAGGTGTGCTCTGGTATCAGCTGACTAAAAGACAAACATCTCAGAGTGATTCTGGTTTTGTCTGCAGCACTTAAATTAAATAAAATGACAACAGAGGAACTTTGTGTTCTCAGTGCAGATGGTAAAGAGGTACATGACTGATCAAGGACGTCCTCACATTATTTACAATTATTCTGATGGTTCGATGTAAAAAACAGAAAGAAAGTGTGTGTAAGTCAGTTTGAGGTTAGTTGTGATTCCACAGATTTGCTGTTGTCAGCAAACCTGACTCTGCTCTGTTCTGCCTGGGAGGTACAATGGACTGCTGCAGTCTACCCACCCACACATCCCCACGTAACCTACTTCTCACACACACACACACACACACACACACACACACACACACACACACACACACACACACACACACACACACACACACACACACACACACACACACACACACACACACACACACACACACACACACACACACACACACACACACACACACACACACACACACACACACACACACACACACACACACACAATCATAAGCATCATCTTACATCTTATAAACAGCTCTTCTCACTGCCTCTGAAACAGTAAACATTTACAGTCATTCACATTGGGGCCAAGAAACTCTCAGAGAGCCTCGCAGCAGAAACCGTCCACTATTCCAACACAGAGCAGCTCAAGAGATACATTAAAGATCTGTGTTTGGTTTTCTGCACGGATACTGCTCATTTGTTTGTTTCCATCAGCAGCTTTGCACTTGGGACGATAAATGACCAACGCAGTGCCCCTTCATTCATTTTCCCTTAATTACCCCGCAGACATTTGGAGAATAATGATGTATTTTCTATAGTTGACTCACCAAATCAACCACAGCCTCTCCTCTACCTCCTCATCCCTCCTTCAATTATCATTCCTCTTGCAGAGTCATGAGGAGCTGATGCAACATTGCTGATAGCTTGCACTAAAAATGTTATTTTTTTCAACAATAGCTGAGGTTGAGTATAACTGGATGAGCTATGTTAATAATCACTGTGTGTCAAAATCTGCCTAAAAGATGATTGTTTAGTTTATAAAATGTCAGAAAATTGTGAAGAATGCCTGATTTACTAAAGCACAAGCTGATGTCCAACCAAGAGTCCAAAACCCAAAGATATTTAATTTTAGGGCAACTAATGATTACCTTCATGATTAATCTGATGATCATTTCTCGATTATTGATTTGTCAGTAAAATGTCCATATATAATGAAAAAAGGCCCATCATCACTTCACAGAGCCTAAGGTGATATCTTGTAATTGTTTATTTTGGCTGACTAACTGTACAAAACCCCAAAATATTAATTTTTTAAATAATATATGATACTTTGCTTTCAGTAAATCCTTACATTTGATTAGCTGGAAGCGGAGAATGTTTGACATTTTGCTTGAAAAATGACTGAAATAATTAATTATCAAAATCGCAGATTCATTTTCTGTCAATCGATTAATTGACCACTTTTTTCAGCTCTGAAAAAACTGTCAGTTGTCAGATACAATCATATAAAACAGTAGAGCTGCAAGAATTGGTTGATTAATCGATTAGTCAATTGCCAACCATTTTGATAATCGATTAATTGTTTTAAGTAATTGTTTTAAAATAAAAAATGCTAAAATTCTCTGGTTTCAGCTTCTCAAATGTGAATGTGAATTTTGGTTTCTTTAGTCCTCTTTGACAGTAAACTGAATATATTTGGATAGTGGGCTGCTGACTGGGACAAAACAACATATTTTAGGTTGCATCTTGGGCTTTGGGAAACATCGATTGACATTTTCCCCCATTTTTAGACTAGTAGTTTTTAAAAACTACTAATCGATTAATCAAGAAAATAATCAACCAATTAATCAATAATGAAAATAATTGTTAGTTGCAGCTCTATAAAACACAGAAAACATTTGAGAAACTGCAACCTGCAAACAGGTGACATGTATTTCTTGATGAAGGACTTAAATTATGAATCTGTAAAAATATTATTAATCGACCAATGATTAAATTATAGCCTTCTTCTGCTCACTGCTTTTCTAATTGACACATAATGAGCAAACATTTTCAAAAATGGTTTTTCAAATTTATGGCAAAGAGCTTCTCAGGGTACTTTAGTGCTCGATATCTTAACAGAAACTGCCAATAAATGTGATTTTATCCCATTACAAGTGGACCTATTAGCTAGAAGATGCATGACTCAGTTATATTAAAAATGGACATTTACCCTCAATTTTAGAAAATGCTTATTAAAAAGGGACAACTGCCATTTCCCCCTCTGTATAGGAAACTGCTGACACATTCTCAGCCTGCCCCCCCACCCCCACCCCCCCCCACAAGGTGTCTTTATACATAGATTGCATAACATAATATCAGCTGTTAAGTAATGCCATGACCCGTTATCCTTTCATTTTATGCTACTCTGTTTCTACTCCTGTAGAAGAAAAGACACAGACTTCCTCGTCTCTCTATTCTTTCACCTCTCCCTGGGAACAAAACTATGGGCAAGAAACACAATCCACAAGCTCATTTCCCTCCATTCTTGCATTCATAATAAAAAACTGGAAGGTTTATATCACTCACCTCCACTTATGCATTCTACCATTCACACATTAATCCATTCTTCCAGCTTTCCTGTTTAATCTTTTGTTAATCAATCATGCAATTTGTTGCCCTTTTGTTGTCGTTTTTTTCCTCCAGCGCTCATTCATTCATTCTTTTACCATTAAACCATATATTTGCATCCATTCATTTATTCATTCATCCATCCAATCGTTTATTCCAGTCAGACTAGAGGAGTTACATAACCCTGATGTTTACCTCTGCAGCAGAATGTCACAGGCCATTCTCATCTTTCCAGCTGGGATTTCTCTCACTGTGGTCTGTGTCCTTTCTTTTGTTTTTATGTCAGTGGATCCAGCCTGTAGGTGTTTCAGTGTAAAGGCTGTCTCTTGTGTCAGGCTGGCTGTTTCTGTCAGTGCCTCTTTTTCCAAGTGTGTCTGTAGCAGCGGTCAGCGAGCTAACACGTAGGTTATTAAAGTCCAGTGTGTTTTTTTATTTTTCAAACATCCAGCAGAGAGGCGAGCTTGACTTCTAACCAAACTCAGCAGATTTCTGTCTCGCTCTTCTTTTTGCCTGTTAACCACTTGACACATCTCCTGCAGGAACAATATCCAGCTGTTCAGCTTGTTCTGGCTGAACCTTTTGTCTCTCCTCTCTTCAGTTTTCTGCTCTCGTTGTTCAGTTTGAGGCAGGTCTGCAGGTCTACCTTGTATCCAGTGGGTAGGTTATCCCAGTTGAGGACTTTGAGGGGTCAGCGTCAGTATCAGCAGGTCTAGCAGCAGAGACAGGGTATTGCCTGGGTGCATTCTGTGGTGTCCTCTGAATCACTGCGTGTGTGTGTGTGTTGTTGAATGAGTGTGTGTGAGCTCGTCTCACTCTGCACTCTGTCTGTTAAAGTGCTGCAGTAAACATCCAGAGCTCTGCTCAAATATATGAGCTTCTGATGTAACCAGGCAACAACCCTGAGAGGACCAATGGGATGGAAGGGGCTGAAGTTGGGAGCCAATCGTAAAGAGGGAAAGAGTTCTGTGAGCCAATCATCAGGCAGAAAGTGGGAGGGGGTTTAATTTTTTGATCCACTCTGCCATGACTATAGACTCAGCAGTTATTACAGCCGGTCCGGTGGGCTGTGTAATGGTGTACACACACACAGACACACACACACACACACAAAATCCACATCAGCACAGACACCCACCTGTGTCTTTTATATCACTGACTATGAGCTTCTGTAATGGCAGCCATTCCTCAGCCTTCCAGACTATTAGAGGCATTAATACATCTAATAAAAGACTGACCACAAAGATGACTGTGCTGATCATAGAGGGAGAAAGAAAAGGAGCAGCAGTGACACAGAGGGAAAAATATAAACACAAACACTTTGGGAGAAGGAAGATGAAGGAAGGAAGACATCAAGAGAGAAAAAGCAATAGTAGAGTAATATCAGGATTTAATGAACGTGTTTTTCTGTTATATTTGTTTCTACGCTGCGTTGATGATAAGATTCAAGGACAATAAAGAACACTGAGAATCACAACTGAATTAAAACACTCACACGTCACTCCCTTCCAAGAAAAGTAGGTTGGTTCAGTTTGTCCTGATATTTCTGTGCATCAACCGCTTTCAAATCAAAGTCAGAAACAAAATCATACTAGAGATTATACAAGCTTTTTAAAGAAAGGGAGGTCAGACAAAAAGGGATTTTATCTAACATTTGATTGTTTCCTGATCTCATTCAATCTGAGTTGGAGTGATTGACAGTTTGGAAATATTACTTACAATACAAAAATTATTCACAATGTTCACTCCCAAAGAGAAGCAAAAATACACAACTCCAAAAATAGTCAACAAAATGACCAAAGAGGAGCTTCAATCAAAACCCTGCATCGAGTCACTCAGACCACTTTGCTTCAGAGACTGCAAAAACATTTTGCTCCAATCACAAAAAGATGAGTCGTCTTCTTCAAAAACAATTAAAAGGTCATTTTAAAGTCATTTTAAGACTTAAGTCTTAGCCCAGAAGCACTAGTGGGAACAACACCTCTACATGCAGTCAACAAACATATAGTGAATGCACATCAGATATTGAACATATGATTGAGTAGAAGGTAATATTATACAAAAGAAATGGTCAATACCATACAAAAGGAAAATACCCACACAGTGGCTCTTGCTTTGTGTAATCTTTTTCCCAATCAGAAGCCACAGAGACCAAGATTCAATGTGGCAAAGTTCTTTTGTCTTTAAAATTATCAAACTATAAAATGCTTTAAGATAAAAACACCATCTCAGTAGATTATGTCTATGCTGACGCACAGTTTCCAGAAGTGTCTCTTAACACTGATATTTTTATGACTTTCAAGGGCAAAGTTGAGCCCAACTTAAGTAAGAAAAAGATTTTTTTCATAGTCAGGTTAACCCTTAGGTTGGGCCTGTTTACCAGTGAGAGTTAGCTTAACGGGTGGCAGGTACTGTTTCTATCAGTTTGGAATACACCTCTGTTGTCATTATATTTTGTTATGTATTTAACGTGCAGATTTATTGAATATGATATTAAATACCTGCCAGAAAATCAGAAACTTTTTTTTTGAGTGGCAATGTTATAATATACACTGCAATTCAGTAAAGGGAATAAGTGAAACTAAGTGTAAAATGCGCTGTGGTATAAATTATGCTTGAAAACGACATCAAAAGTGTTCCAGTTCAAATCCTGTTTTCCTGTTTGGGACGCACTCGTCTAAACTCTGCGACATTCCAGAAATTCCTCAAGGAAAGAAAAGTGGAAGAATGGAGACAATAGATGTTATGAAACTTTGGTCATTAATCATTAACTTGCTGCTGTTTGGTGTTGATTTGTCCTTCATGGTCTCATTGCTGGTTTTGCCAAACTCTGATCCAGAACTTTATCTTCTGTGACTGACACAATAGAGCTACAGTGGCAACGTGTTAACACACAAGGACTTCTTCAGCCGCAGCGTGTGGGACGACAATCACAATAAATCTTTTTTTCTGTGATGCTTTGGGAACGTGAGTGCTCCTCAGAAAGCCAGATAGGACAGCTTTACCAGAACTGTGGGTGAGAACTGATAACACATGCAGGCAAGTGGTGCTATCTAGGTCAGTTAGTTTATCATATTACACATTGTGCACAGTGCTGGCGCTCTGGCCTTGGCATAATCAGGAAGTGAAGGTTGAGGGTAGCAGGGAAAGGAGGGCATGAAGTAAGAAAAACTTAAGGAAAGAGGGGAAGGAGTTCTTTTTCAACAATAATTGCTGATGAGTCCAATTGTGTCAACTATTTTATATATCTAATCTTAAAAAATAAGAACCAATGCTTTGAGTCTCTAAAGGACCATATAATAATTAGTTTTACAGCATATCTCTTAAAAATATTTAAATAAAGTTTGTTGTCTTGACTCTCCACATCACTCTGCAATGTGAACGTGCAGTATGTACTATAAAGTAGGCAGGGACTGTTTGGAAAACTCCCCTGTAGGTGCGTTCAGGGACATCAGCTGCCAAAAAGGCAACCTTTTTTAATGCAAATCCCATTATCTCTTCTGCTGTTGCTGTGGGGTTTGAGCTTTTTCACAAAAGATTCTTTATTTTCTTCAGTTTCAGAAAATATTTTATATTTTAGTCTTAAATTTTGACAAATCAGCTCCTGTGGGGCTAAAACTATTTACAGTACAGAACAGAGTTTAAATTGGGCAAATAAAATGAAAGTATGAGATGTTTTAATTACTACTGTACTACTGTAATAAATCTAATTTCACTATAAAAATGTTACATAGAGCCTTTTAATATTTTGCAATATTTTGGTCAGAATATATATTTAAAAAATGCTAGTCCTATTTCCATTCGTGCCAGTCATGGATGAAAGCTGTTTGTGATCTATTAACTAGGTCAAAAGACCATAAGCACACAGCTGACCCATGTACTGACCTATATACTGTATATATCTCTGTGATCATGCAGACATATTGCAACCAGTCTACACTTGTTATGTATATGTACAGCATAGGAGCTGGGCACCGCTCTGCAGCACGTATGTGATAACACTACAGAAACATCTTAAGGTCAAGTCTCACACATTAAGAGGTCAGTATGCTTCAAATGGCATGTCGGATCATTGAACAGCGTCTCAAAGTCCCCCCCCCCCCCCACACAGCTTCCAGACATCATACTTGAGAGGCGGGCCAACAGTCTGACATTCACGCTGAAAGTGATTGAACTTTGAGTACAGGAAGGAGGCATACAATCCAAGAATTTTCACTCTCACCATAGGAAAACAATAGGAAGTACAATTTTTCTGCTGATCATGTGTTAGAGTGGGCTCGATTAGAATGAGGAAAAACTCCCCAAAAAGGCCTTTGTGCCTGCGTGTACATTAGCCATTAGCTCTCCAGTAAAACAGATGAACCTGACACAGAAGAGATGCGCATTAATATATTTGTGTTGTACACGTGCACATTGTTGGCTCGCACCGAAAGAACAGAGCTCTCCAGCCTGTTGTGGTGTCACACTTCAACATAGATAATTTCCACAGCCACATAAAAATAACGGGTGGAAAATCTCATAAGGGGATTCACCAAGAAGCAGAACCTGGTTACAGACCGGTTATCTGCAGCCGGAGACAATCTGTCATTTGCAGAACAGCGCTGGAGTCATGTTAGGGTGGTGTGATGGTTGTAATGGTGGGGAATGACGAGCAAGACTGGAGGAAGGGAGGGAAATTGAAGACAAGTGTTTTATAATGTGTTTAAATTCTATCTTCTGGGTTGACCTTTTCCCTCCTGAGGTTTGATAATGCGTTTTCACTCAGACTGCCAATCAATAAATCGTTTACAAGTGAGGACACTTTCAATCCCCCCCCACCGCTCTCTTTGCTCCCTCATGGCCTTCTCTGCCCTGATTCTCCTTTCCCTCCACAATCCACTGCTCCCTCATGCTCCTCTCCTCCTCAACGGGGCCAAAAGTGTATCCCAAGAGTCCTGTTCCTCAGCCTGCCAGAACATTTCAGTGCGCCCATAAAAAATACTTTCCACAGACGGCGTGAATATAATCAAGGGTAGAGGAGGGAAGTAGTGACGGGGGAAGAGGAGAGATCAGAAGAGAAATACCAGGGATTATATATAGATCTGAAATGAGCAGAGGCTGTCAACATGCCATGTGTGTGTGTTGGCTTGTCAGAGTCTATTAACGGAGCACTGCAACAGCCTCAAAAGACAGACTTCCCTGTCTGTCAAGTGCTAGACAAACAACTCAGCCACAGTTAATGTTGAGTCAGTAGACGGGGACTTTCTCTTTATTTCTGAGCTGTCACAACCAGTCATGTGTCAAAGAATGACTAATGGAGCAGTGAGCTGTCCCAAAACAGTTATGCACACAGAGTCCTTGAGACAGTACTTAAGGTTATAATTACTTACAATGGAGTACACTACATACTGTAGTAATTTTGTTGGTGCATTGCTACATTTCTTACGTTACTGCCAACAACTGCCGATCAGCAGAATAGCATGAAACAATCCACAGGAATCACGTCACCTGCGTGCACATACGTCCTCGTGCACATGCGCACAATACGAACAAAACAGGAACCAGCTCTTAAAAACGCTGCTCCGTGGCACTACTAGTGTTCAAAACCTCCACGGGGGATCTTTAAGTAATTTATCATTTACAGTATGTTGCTTGTCCTGGAATTACAGAGATTTGTGCCTTTGTGTTATGTTTGTTACCTAAGTAGACCTAAATATGTGGGTTCCTAAATAGAGCCTGACCGATATGGCCTATCACAGATATATCAGTAATATATATCGGTATCAGCGTATATGTTGTCTGATATGCACCAATATTTAAAATTTTTTTTAAAGTTATATAGGCAGCATTTAATGAATATTTGATCCTTTTTTCTTAATTCAAGTTTAATATATGTATTGTATATGTTTTTTTTAAAAATGTGTAGTTATTTATAACTATTAAATTCCCATTACTGTTTCAGTGCACTGATGTCATTTTGGACAATAAAGTTTATTGTTAAACTGTAAAATATCCTGCCTCCATTACATATCTTTGTCAAGTGTTTGATAACCACATTTGGGGGATCATTGCAAAAAATGTGTGTTTATGTATCTACGCATATATATATATACATGCACATACACCTAAAGAATATCTGCCGGTATATCGATAGTGGAATTTTTTTACTTCCTAATATCGGTATCGGCCCCAGAAATTCAGTATCGGTCAGGCTCTATTCCCAGATGAAAGAGAGAAAGCATAATTTTCTTAAGACTTGAACGGGGGCCAATGAGACGAAAGGGTTCATACTTTGTGTGACTGGCTCAAAAAGACTCGAAGTGATTGATATTTTTAGGAATTTAAACAGATGTATTTTCTAAAGCTCTGGGTTACAAACATTAATTAAATGGTTTTGTGATGTGGGCTGTAGACTCCAGGGTCTACAAAAGCAGCAGTAATCCCCCAGACCAGACACTGAGCTTAGACAAGGTCGCATGAATGATGGCCGCAGGCTAGCCACGGCTAACAGACCGTTAATACCAACTAAAACAATCACATGAGACTTAAAGATCAAAACAGTCTAGCCAGCATCTATTTAATTTGCTGCATGTAGCCCTCTTCCAGCAACTCCTCCTACAGCTGCCACATAAAGCCAAACTCCAATACCCCCCCACACACAAATCCTTTTGTGTTGCCCCACAAACAAGGCATTAACTACTAAACCACCAAGATACCAAATATGTGGACACTGATGCACAGATGACATCCCCACGTAACCTACTTCTCACACACACACACACACACACACACACACACACACACACACACACACACACACACACACACACACACACACACACACACACACACACACACACACACACACACACACACACACACACACACACACACACACACACACACACACACACACACACACGATAAGAAGACAATAAGAATTACAAATTAAATATTGGCCGGTAGCCTTCGAGTAGAAAACAAAGCAGCCCAAAAATTAATTTCATATTAGAGGAACTGTATGAAATGTCATGTTGTAACAACAACTGTGTGATTATGTGCTCTCGTTTTGGTTTGCAATCTTATATGACTGAAACTTTAAGTGTTTCATTATTTAAACAAACACACTCTGGCTATATTAGAATAATAACAGAGTTATAAAGTGAGGAATTGATACTACTAATAACTAAAAATGCTGGTATTGATTTGGTATCTATGTATTGATTCTTGTGACACTTTGTAATGTGGTTATCAAGTTGTTTAGAAGAATGCTTCCCAAACTGGGATCCGAAGACCACCAGGGGTCCTTGACAGGGCTGCAGGGGGTTCCCAGCAAAAGGACAAATAGATTAGTTTCACTTTTATTACACTAACTTCCAGGGAATGTGTCTTCTTAGAGGGGATTCTTTTAGGAAAGATCTTCTCAAACATGGGTCTGTGGTCTATTGTGCATCTATTCTGGAGGTCCTTGACATATATAATAAATATTGAGATTGCCTGGTTTCTCAAAATTTTTCTAGCTTCATTTATGTCCATTGCTCACTTTTTGCTCCTGTGGGAAGTGGGGCAAAAGTCACATCATGTCATGTTATGTTATGTCTTTTTATTTGGAGAATTTGTAAATCTGAACCCATGATTTGAAAGTTTTTGTTGTTTAATAAATGAAATTCTGAATGAATATTTTACAAATTTTTGCTTTGATTCTTTCATAAATTTAATAAAAAAGTAAGTAAGTAAATAGTTGTAATAGTATTGCATATTGAACCAGGAAGATGGAGTCATACACATGTGCACCTGTGGCAGAGGCATACAGGACTCAGACTCATGAGATCCGAGTAAAATTTGGTCATAACTCAAATGTATTTAGTTCACTATTATTTTAGTTATAAAATAATAGTTTAGCTTATTATAAGCAGACAAGAGAGTCTTAGTTATGTTGCATACATGCCTATAAACAGACAGATTTGTTTTGCATATAATAATGTTGGGACCAATTTTTTAAATTTGATCATGTAAAGTTAATATATTGTATTGTGATATTTAGGTTAATAAACTACCTAACTGTGTGTGTGTGCGCCAAAAGAAACTGTGACTGTGTCTGTATGTGTGGATTATGGATTACTGTCTGTAATCATCTTAATGGCCAGTAGGACAAGACTAGCAGCATGACACATAGCCTCACACACACACACACACACACACACACACACACACACACACACACACACACACACACACACACACAGGCAGAGCACAGTCACCGTTGTAAAGAATCACAGCATTGTCCTACAGTTCTTTACAACTTAGTCATTATCTAACAGGTAGCTCGCTACTGATCAACTGCGGTAACACAAAGCTCTGCATTAAAAACCATGTGTCAGGATCCAAGACTGATTGAGATCTCCACATTAAGACAGTAATCAAATTATTTTATAATATATATATTTTTTTTTTTAAATAAATAAATGTGTATGAACCGATGTGGCCTAGGTCAATGAGAAGAGAGACAAACTGCAGTTTGACATGTACTGTATTCTTCAAACATATCTGACAGTCATTAAAAACAAATTGGACACATACAACTGTTATAAAAGGTAAAAGCTATAAAAAAAGTGAAGCAGTGTTGCTGTCATAAAGAGCATAAAATACAGTGGAATCTGGGGACTGCTAACCATGCTAAATTAAAGGTGCAGTGTGTAGAATTCAGTGGCATCTAGCGGAACGGACTTGGCAGAAATGGAATATAAGATATATAAATATGTTTTAATTAGTGTATAATCACCAGTACAAAAGGTACATTTTGCAAAAAAATATTGTCAATGAGTTGAGGTTATTTATTTTCACATAAAAGTAATTGTGCTGTTAGGAAATATAAATGCCCATTGGCAATATAAATGAAAACAATATCTTTATTGATTTTGAAGGACTGGAGGTGTATGCATGTTGATTCCATTTAGTCATTCCTGAGTTTTTTACTGTCCGGCCTGTTTGATTTTTCATGCTAAATGCTTGACTGTGAAGCACTTTGCACCTTCTGTTTTGAAGAGTCATCTATAAATAAATCTTTCCTTACTTATTCACTTAGTTTGTTAGTGTGTTGACTTGAGCTTATCTGCACAGTCCCCCCCCTGATGAAGACCATGTCAAAATACAGTGTTGTCCTGTGCTCTGAATTGATGACATAATAAAATGATGATTTAAACTGGACTAACTGTGAAAACAAATTATGATGTCTAAAGCTGTTTCCTGAAAAGTTACATTTTAGAAAATCTAATATATGAAAAAAAGGCTTCTGATGTTATGTTCCCTTATTCATCATCACCGTCTTAATCTACGTAGAGCACTATTCAAATATAAATTCTCTGTTCATTTTAGTGTTTTAAATGTATGCTAGAGACCAAGAGTGCATGGTGTGAAATGTGTCGGTTTCTAAACACAGTAGTCAGTGTTCAGTAATCAACTTAAAGGAGATCAGCAGATCAGAAGAACCTGAGAAGATGTTCCTGCAGGGGGATTGAACTCTGGTCATTCGGTGGAGACTCGTTATCTTGTGTACGTGAGTGTCTGCATATGTGAGTCAGATCTTTGTAAGTTACCAATTACAGAACATCAACAGACTCTAGTGTGAGCCACTGGAAACTGTTGTAACTGTCAAAACCAATTAGCAAACATGTCGGAGGATTGTATTCTCATTATGTTGGTCCGCTGACTATGACGTTAAAGACGGAGCAGCTGACTCATTTTAAGTGTGGAGAATGAATGAATGTTTAGAACAGTTGGTGTTATGTGTTGATTTGAATCTAGGGTGCAGTGAAAAGAAGCTAAAAAATATTAATGTAAGACAAATATTATATTTAAATAAATATTATTGTATATAATTATTAATGCCTGAATATTTAATTAAATACAATCTTCAATCCTTATTTTTAACACGTAGCAACCACAACAGTCTACAGCTCATTAGTATAGTGTTGGTATGTTTTCAGGATCTCTATTTGCTGTTGACACCAACACAACCAAAGAAATTTAAAGTATACACACACATAAAAATAGAAGGTAAATATTTCATCATGTGGCGAGCCTATTCAAAAGAACATGACACTTATGTGGAGCTCAAAAGATTCATGTTCTACTAATGACATAAGTAGTACTGAGAAAACAGTGTAACCTTACCTACTGCCCTGTGCCAAGAAACACCAACTTTAAGTCTGACTCAACAATCTACCATAAGCAAATACACTGTATTGAATGTCCAAAAGGAACCAATCATCTAGTTTTTTTGCTATTAATCTTAAATCCATTATAAACCAAACTAAAGCAGTGTAAATCAGACAAAGCAGCAGTTAACTAACCAACTGAATCACTTGGCCTGATGGACTAATGATAAATACAGAGTACCTATAATGTCAGTAATGTACACTTTAAATCCAGTGTAGAACCTCTGTCACATGTCGTGCTCTTTCTCTCGATGCGTCGTCCCCATTCTGGGGTGACACAGCAATAAGAAACTGTATGTCTCACCTGGCTGCGGGGCCGTCATCAGTGCGTGTGTGTTGCGGTGAGTCGGAGGAGGCGGGACCCTCCTCCCCGTCCTGAGGCAGCTCTTCACATTCGGCCTCACACTTCTCATCATCCAACAGCTCTGTAATCTGAGGACAGAAATACAAAGGACATGAAAGGTCACCGCTAAAAATATGCACAATGAGAAATGAAAAAGCATGTCAAGATATTGTTAATTATAGGGCCAAAAGTATGACCAGAGATGGCCACAGTTACTGCACGTGGACTTCTCTTGGGCTCAACTGATCTGGAATTGTTATTTTTGGGAATTGATACTAAAATGTTGCTATTAAAATTTAAAGAAAGAGTGAAATGTCTTGAGGTCTCTTTGTTTGATTTTAGTTGGGGGAAAAAAATTAAATAAGTATCCCATATGCTCTGTAGTTTCTTGATTGAGGACTAAAAATACATTACACTGGTTAGAATATCTCAGGTAAAGAAAATATTTGATAAGGATTAAGGGCAAATTTTAAAAACTTATGTGCCCCTTTTTTTAACACTGACATTTAACGGCCTCATGAGGGAGGTCAGAGAAGAGGATAAATAGGCTCAGGTCCAGGTCTTCAGTTCCATAAATTAACAAGAGTTAGATGACGTTCACATTTCCGAAAGGTCATAGTTATTCTAAAGATTTACTTTACTAATTTGGTACCAAAGTTGCCTTAAAATGTCTTTGAGGGAAAAAAAAAAAAGATAAAGTTAGCAGTTGATTCTGACCTTCTGAATTTGCAGGGAATATGTAACTAGGGGCTACTTATTAATATTCTCCATTCACCCTTTCCCTCATTATTTTTATTCATTTTATTTGACACTTTTAGTGCCTTGGGATGAACTGCCCAGTAAAGAAGAGAGCAGAGAAGATAACATGTCTGGCAAGAGAAATTCAAAGAAAGGTGTTGATAGCTTGTAACATCTTGTTGCTATCTTGCACATAGTTTGTTCCGTAAGACATCTAAGTATAGATCAACCTAATGAGTGACACATTAGTAACATTGCAATATTTTCTTGGAAGGACAAATGAAGGAAGTGAGCAGGGAGAGCAGGCAAGGCAGAGAAGTAAAAAGAGCTGAGGGAGAGCAAATAGGAGGGGAGAGGAAAAGGAGTAGAGGGGATATATCACTTCAGTTGATGCAGCATGTACCCATGTACCCATGTTCACATTACAAATGACCCGGGTCATAGAAATCAGTTCACAGGCTGTTACAGACAACCGAGAAAGTCAGGGAAGGTCTCATTTTTTACGTAATGTTATAACCTGTTCACTCATTGGCAATAAAAAAAGATTGATACATGTAAATTGCTTCACAATTTTTACATATAGAACCTTTAAGGAAAAAAAGCCAAACATTCTTCAGTTCTAGTTTCTCCAATGCGAAAATTTGCTGCTTTTCTTTGTTTTATATCACTGTAAACTGAATAGCTTTGGGTTTTGGAACAGAAACAGTTACTCTTTCTTTACAAATAAGTTAAAAACGGCATACAGTACATCTGGTAAAATTCAGTAATTATGTAACTTTCTTTACAATATCACAATACATAATGCAAAAGATCAATATTGCATTTTTTATTTCCCAGTGCAGTAAAGCCCTCGTTTGAAGGGAGCGGTCAAGAAGACGGTAGAAAAGCAGATATAGCTGGAGGGAAGATGGAGGAGGGAGTGATGAATCTTTGGGGGAGGGAGTGAGAAAAGGAGGGAGGAGGTAGATACTGAAGAAAGGAAGAGAGGGGGGTAAACATGCAGACAGAAATAGCTCATCATAATACAAATCTCAGACAGAATGTGAACACACACACATATCTTTTGAGCAGTGATATTTCACCTCTTTCTGTTCTCATTTTAAATTTTATGAGGTAAAATGGTACTTTCTTTAAAGGAGTTATATATCTTCTATGCTCTTTCACCAACCGACATAAAAGACTCGTAATTCAAGCTATAGCCAGGTCACAAAAGCTTTTCCACGTTCTGTCGGTTAAAACTGGGAAAACCCCCGAGAGAAACACGGGTTAAAGGCAACCTTTCTGGTAACAAAGATGTCCTGTTTATCTTCTTTGACTGTTATACTGTTTGTCCTCTCTTCTATTCTCTTTCTTGCTTTGCCTCCCTCCTTCACTCTTCTCAACAGCAAACCCCATCTGCTGCTGTCACTGTGTCGTTGCTATGGCAACATCTCCGTTCCAAGAGCTGTTATTGGCTGTCAGGAAAATTCTTGCATCTTCACATGTTCAGATCTAGGAGGATGACTCACAAGACTCTTCAGTGTGTGTGTGTGTGTGTGTCTGTGTGTGTGTGTGTGAGAGAGAGAGAGAGTGATTAGGTAAAAGAAATCTTCATGTTAGACTGCTTTGGGTTTAATTTTATATGTATTATATTTTATTTATTATAATCGCAGCGTCAAATAGCTTCTCAAAGTTTAACTGTCGTGCACTAAAACAGATGTGTGATGTTTACGTGTAGGTGTCTGTAAAATATTAACTAAATGATTAAATGATAAAAAACTGACAAATAATGATTAATCACCACACCTTCAGACAGCATTTGCACTTCAATGCTGCCTGTTATACTTGTGCACACAGCCTAGTGATTTGTGGTCGCTGTTGCAATTGCAGTTAAATAGGACACTTTATCTCTGGGCAACTCCCTGTACGTTATCCATCATCCATTGTTAGAATATGTTAGTAAATGTCAAAAGTAAACTTGAACATTGGCAAGTGTTGTGGACATCATAGATATGAAACCTTTACAGGTAGTGCACAATGGGGTTAAGGGTTAAAGAAAGAAAGGAAAGAAAGACAGACAATGAAAGCAGAAAGAAAGAAATACAATGAAAGAAAGACAAAAAGAAAGACAGAAGGAAAGAAAGAGACAGAGACAAAAGGAAAGAGACAGACAGAAAGAATGAAAGACATTTTAATCATCATTTTGCATTTATTCAAATGCTCCCGACTGAAACTGACAGACGATAATCTAGATGAGACTGAGGGGAAACACCTCCCCATTAAATCATCATCAACAAACAGCTTCCCACTATCATCACCATCTAGATCTGTGTTCTCTCTGTGTAAAATTGCTCCTGACAACATGGAAAATCTGCAAGATCTAGGACATCAGGATCTTGACTGAAAGTCTGGTCTACTAATCTACATTATCATGTAAATTCATTCAAAGCTTTTTTCCGGTAATATGAATGAACAATACCATGAATATAACCTTGAATTATACACCATTTTCCAGTACATTCGATTAAGGCCTCTGATCAGTGGAAAAACGAGCCTGGATAGCACCTTAAACACAAAACTTTACTTTAGTTTATACTTTATTAAAATGCAGGAGTTGACATAATGAACAATGAAGCTTGTATAACTTGTATAACTGTCCCCTGGACTTCAGATGTTCGTTTAAATGGTGTGCAGAGTTATGAATATGATCAAGGCTGTGCTGAGTAAGGTATCAGAATACTGTTGAGGTGATGTAACAATATTAGAGGATAAGAGTTGTTAAATCCCCTGTCAGGATGACCTGGCATGGTCATTCATAAAGCAAGAAAGAGGGGGGGTGAAAATATCCCCTTATTTAAGTCCACGGAAAATTTTAATCACATTAACTCACAAATCACGGAGTTTAAAAAAAGAAGTTCCTGTGTGTCTGAGTGTGTTACGCAGGCTGTGTGGGTATCAACATACCACAAGAGTCAGTGTGCCTATACTGTGTGTGTATATGTGTCTGGCTGCATCTCTGTGTGGTGTGTGTGTGTGTGTGTGTGTGTGTGTGTGTGTGTGTGTGTGTGTGTGTGTGTGTTTGTGTTTGTTTGTGAGTGCCCGAGTGGGTGAAGACACAGGCCAAAGAACGCCCTGGAACAAAAGGTCTTGATCTTGGCCCTGGTTTAGAGGTCCGGTCCAGAGTTTGGGGATAGAAAATGGAGAAAACAACGAGGCCGGCTGACATCATTAGTTCGACAGTTGAACAGCTTGTGAGCCAAGAACACAGAACAATGACAAGTGCCTGGAACTCACTGTACAAGTCTTAAACCATGACCCAAATTGATATTTTTCAAGGCTGTTTTGTGTGGCCCCTTCTTTATGATATTAATGTGGGAAAAATCAATTCAGTCTGTAGAGTGTACCTCTTTACAAAATATGCAGGTTACTGTTTTTTTTTTTTTTTAAGTGGACGTATTGCACATTTTCAGGGCTATATTTATATTCTGGGGCTCTACTGGAATATCTTTGCATGATATCCTCTACTGGTCCTTTATGCAGCCCCTCAGTTCAGCCTCTGTCTGAAACATGCTGTTTTAGCTCCTGGCTCTTTAAGGCCCCCCTCCTGATGAGCCCACTCTGTTCTGATTGGTTAGCTTCTGGAAACTGCCCCTCGGCAGACTTCCAGGTGCGCGGGAGGCTATGTTGAAAGACGACATATAAACTTCTCAAATACTTCCATACATGATCGAGCCTGAATCCGATCCAAAATATGCAAGTGGACAAAGCCAACAACCTGCAGAACCACCTTAGTAACAAAGGCTACAGAACAGACGGCCGTTTGTGGGCAAACAATCTGATGTCAGTTCGATGAGGAAGTAGAGGTAACATTGCAAATAAGGTGTTCAGAGCAGGTTGGAGCCCTGGCTTTTGACTTTCATATGTTCACCTCATGTTTTGGAACTTTGACTATGTTTGACACAGACATCTGACATTATAACAGTATAAAAATAACGTCACAAAAAGCACAATATGTCCCCTTTAAGAGGTTTAATCATGTTTGACACTGAAAAAAAAAACACCAAAAAGACAAACTGCACCAAAAAGTCTAACCTCACTAATATCTGTTGAAATGCTTACATGCATGACTGTGGAGGTGACAAGGAGGTGTGTCACTACTGATTTATAAAACGTGTATTTAAGCTCAGAATTATTATTATTAGCTTTTGTTCCTTTCACATTAGAAAACTTGGCCTTAACTATGTGGTCCAATTTTGTAGTTCTCAAAAAAGACGACAAACACACCAGAAGCTTTAGAGTCTGATCACTGTGAATGATATTTTCATTTTCAAAAAGCTGAACTTTTTGTGTCACAAACCTACTGTAGATACTGCATTTAATCTATTTCTCATTCTGTAACAACTTTTGCTTGTCAGTCATTTAGTCATCCAGCTGGTCCATCCACACATTAAAGACAATGATAACTGATTATTAAAGTGTCAATTATCTAACCTGTGCTGCACCTTTAAACAAGTTGTGTCTGGCTGGTGGAGGAATGTCATTAAAATGGCTGATGAGAACAACCAATTGGTTAAATAAACATAGACAACAAATAAAGAGTATGGCTAATCTGTGATAGAGAATTGAAGCTTGAGGGGAGATCATGTTTTAAACTAGAGGATACTTAGAGAACACAGAGGTCCCAAAAGAGAGAAAAGATTTTCTTCTTCAAAATAAACATTTTAGCATCCAAGTGGTTGAATTTGAGCACTGAAAAAAAGCTTTTAGTGTAAAAGGTCCAAACTGTTCAATTTCTCCTCTTCTCAGCCAATATATGTGTGTGTGTGTGTGTGTGTGTGTGTGTGTGTGTGTGTGTGTGTGTGTGTGTGTTCTCGCTCATCCCAGCCTGTGTGACTGTACTGTTTACTTCCAGCAGTACCACTGGAGATAAGCCCTCTGGCCTAACGTTCCAGCAGTGAGTGGGCTGTGTGATCTAGCTTTCATCCTTAGCTCCAAAAAGTGTTAGCAACTGATTTACAGACATCCATATTCTCAGTGACTCATGATGATATGCAGTCAAAATAAATACATCAACACAAATCAAAAAAGAGAAGGTTTATGAAAGAAAAGTGTGTGTGTGGGTGTTTGTAGTATACGTCCTCGTACAGAGATATTATACATCTAGCCTGCTGTCCAACTAGGCCATCACCTCCTCTTAAATAACTTCATGTTCCAACTGAAATAGGTTACTGCTCAACAGTTTATCACTGTGTCACAGGATCATATAAGTATATATGCTCCAGCCTAGAAAGACTGTTCCCTTCTGCTTAATGCTGTGACATCCTCTGGTATTTGTAACATTACTCCGTTCACCTCATTCTAATTAATGTCCAGACAGTTTTACATTCACTGTAGCATTTCTAACATGGCTCAGCTCCAGAGGCAGTTGGCACAGGCCAAGTAATAGGACACATCCTGACTCATTTATCTGCTAAGGTTAAACTAACAGACCTGGAAAAATAAGGCTTTCATTAAGAGACTTATTAATTATGTAGACAGACAACAGACAGTCTGTCCAACACTGTGTCACTGACATATCAAGCACATTTCCAGGTATGTATTTATATTATATTCTGGGGCTCTACTGGTATATTTTAGCATGATTTACAGGTCAAAAGAACTCTTATTATCTTATATTCACTTTAAGTTTTGGAACTTTGACTATGTTTGACATAGACATCTGACATCATAATAGAAAATCACAAAAAGCATGATATGTTCCCTTTAAACTAAAGGATTTTGTCATTCAGACATAGGAGTCCGTTATGTAAATATTCATTATGGCTTTATTAACACATAACTGGACATTTACAGAGTAGGCCATGTGCTTGTGCGATATTTGGCACCTGGTGGGAAGAGGAATTGATGCCACTACTGGAAAACAGCAATGAGTTGAAAGTTTGACAATAATAAAGTAAGAAGATTGTTCTCAGTTCTCTCATCACTGATGGATTTTAAAACCTATGCTGTCATTGAAGCCTTAATGAATATCCATCATGAGCGAAAGGGACACTCTCACAGTAAATCCTGTAACAGATTTTCTCATCATTTATTTAGAGAATAGGAGAATTCTGCTGCCTGTTTCCTGATGTCCAGCAATGCACAAGCATAGAATGACAAGGTGTCGGGTCTCCTGTTTAATTTGTAAATGCTCACATACTGTATGTAAAACGCTTTGCTGGATATTCATAATATCAGCCATGCAGTGTGCATGAATGAGAATTGAAAAAGAAGTTAGAGAGTGCTGCTCTGATTGCTGTATGAGGTTTTTTTTTTATAATTTAATGTCTTTATGTGCATGTACTACTTCATGGTGCAGTGGCCTTTACTTTAATATGAGGGCTTTCAGACTTTGTGTCTAACTTTAGTGTGTTGGAAGTTTTATGGAAATGTTCCGAGTTTACTATTTATTGTAACAGAATAGTGACTTTAGGGGCTTATTCAGGCATAAGAATTAATTAAATCATATTTCCATCAATTTAATAATGTAACATGTATGTCTGAAAAGGGGCTTTGGTCCAACCAAGTCAACAGTGGCTCCAAAAACACAGATATGATTTTATTAAGACTGTACAGTGCACAGCTTTCATGTTATTACACTAATTTGTAGTATGTATGTGTCAGAACATGTTGCTTTTCCAATACTGCAGGATGTACTGTAATTAAATAAAACGACACTGTTTTCTGCCTGATGTGCATCCTAAGAAAGTGTGTGCTGATGAACCAAAACTGACCATCCATCAGTCAAGCCCTTGTGCCAAGCTACACTGAGTATTCGGAGTAAGACAACAAATAGGAAAACTACTTCTTATTTTAGTTATTTTTGTCTACAGATCCCTCTGCAATAAAAAGCTTCTTCAAACGAGGAATCAAAACAAACACACCCACTGGTATTGCCATGGCAGCAACAAGCCTCGGTGCAGCATTGCTCTCACGTGAACGTTAATTCAACTGAATCTTATTCTGCCAACAAATACCAAAATCCAACTTTGTGCTTCTCATTGGTATATCCATGTTCGTCGCTTTGGCTTCAATTCTCATCTAAAATTAGGCAAAGCAGTGCCCGAACATGCCACAAAACAACTTCTTCTGTCTGCTTCTCTATTAATGTACTTTCCATTTTTCACACCGTCTTTACATTTCTTAAAATATGCTTCGTCTCTTATTATTGTAGTTAATTTGAGTTGCTCCAGCTAACATCTCAGGGGCATTTATAACTTACTCTTAAGTGTCTGTTAACAGGCTGTTACCAGGCATTATGAGGGTCTGTTTGCACAGAGAGCCGTCCCCAGTGTAGTGTACGGGCTGGAGGTGTCAGTGCCATGGTTACATCATCGCCAGCTTCTTTTCTTATCCTCTCTCTTTGCACACTCGCCATCGCTCCCCTTTCTTCCTGGCAGAGTTTCTCTCCCTCTAACTCTACACCCCTGCACACTTTTTTTGCCCTCTCTCTTACATAAGACACATGGATCGGTGCACAGATATTTTGCCTTTGCAGATTTTTCCCACTGACTCTGTCTGCTCTCTTTCTCTCGCTCACTCTGTCTCCTGATAGTGTTATAATCTCATTCATCTGACTCACCAGCCACAAAAATTGAGGACAGTGGGAGAAATCAACAAAGATAAGGAAACTACATTTGGAAAACACACATTTACTTCAAAGACTTGCATGAAGTCATTTGTAGTTTAGCTTATTGTTGTATTGATCTCAGTTTCAGTTTAATTGCCTTTCTTCTATAAGACAGAGCTTTTCTAAGAGCTTTTTTTTTTCTTGAATAAATGGATATAACAGATAATCTCCACTCCATGGACTCAAAATTACAAAGCAAAGACCACGCTAAAATAGCAGGTATAAAAGGAGGGAATCAGTGAAAGGAGGCAAAAGGAAGGAAAGGATTAATGAAGTAACAAAGGAACAAAGCAGGTAGTTTGAGAGGTACTGAATAGGTGACCTATTGTAGATACTGTGGTTTCTCTTTCTGTCCTGGCCAGACTTTCAAAATGACTGTCTGCAGCCTTTCACTTTAACATTATAACATTATCTTTACAGTGTCTCTGCTGTGGTGAATGTGCTCTTAAATGTGACAGGAAATATAGTAGGAAGGCGATGTGAGATACCGATCGTGTGTTTGTCTTGCAATTACTGTGTTTGTGTATACATTACTATATAATAATACAATGTAATCAGGCCCGCTGTTAAGTTAAATGTTAACTGTGCCATTGTTTGTACTGTTGGCCTGATGGGGAGGTTGTGTTGCTGGGCAACAGGGGAAATGCCTTCCAGTTTGTTTAGTCTGCCAGTCACGTTCTGTGTGTTCAGTGTAGGTGTAAGACAACGACAGGAATGTATAACAGGACAGATTCAAAGTGCTGAGAAAAAATGTTTGGCATAAGCTCATTAAACCTGGTTCATAATTATAGTTGGTGTCACATTCAGATTTTCCTAACACTGAACAATAGAGGACACATCAAGAGTTTATTGACTGCTGTGTGTGTGTGTGTGTGTGTGTGTGTGTGTGTGTGGGGGGGGGGGTGTGTATGGGTGTGGTTCCTCTAGATTCTTCATTTAGTTGACAAAAGAACATTTTGTTCTGTAATAATATGTACAACAATAACTACAGTAAGAGCTTACAGCTGAATATCAACATTACTTACAGTACATTCCTATACAACACAAGTTTTGCCTGACATACAGTACTGTAGCTAATCAATAACTTGCAGCCTCGTTGGAATCACAGTCTAGTGACTCCCTGTCAATGTGTACCCTAATGTACCCTGGTCTATGTTTTACAAATTAGTATCAGTGGTGTCCAAAAAGCCATCGTAGAAGAAAAACTGGTAATTTCTTTAATAGTCTGAACGTTTATTACATCTATTACTGTTGGTGCCAACAACATCAATGAATGGCTTATAAACTTAAAACCTCAATGCAAGATTCTTTCTCTTTCATAGGAAGAGGTTTGGAAATGGTGAAATTACACAGGCTCACAGGTCAAATCACATGTCAGATATCTAAAAGCGTTTTATACTACATTACTCAGCCTTATGGGTTATCTATCACTGGTAAATCTCACATTAAGGCCGTGTCTTTTTCCTCAAAGCATCCCTGTGAGTATTGCTAACACTTGGATGGCGTACTGAAATTTTAATCTTTCACTTTTCATGAAAGGATTTCTCTGCTTTTCTTATGTGTCAACCCAGGAGGAATTTCATCCCTAACCCTGGCAGAGTTCAATGCCACATTCTGCTGTCTGAGCTCCAATAAAGAGGAAGAAAAAGTCTAGCTGTTAAAAAGGAGGGAAAAAAAACAAGAGGGGAAAGACAAAGAGGATTTTGATGGGTTTTGTAATTGGACTTCTTAAGCATCATGTCAGGAATGTTGACAGTGAATTCATGACTCAAAGTTACCCAAACAGCCTTTCAATAATGTTCAGATTATGTTTTGTTCTCTATTGTATTCTCTTCACTAATATTGTTTTTATTCTGTGTTTTTATGTCTGTAAATATATAACTGGCCCCAAGGTATTTACCATACATACAGTAGATTTATAGACTGTGATTATGTGGGAGGAAAAAGTAACGAAGCAGACCCCTTTCAGTGGATAGAGAGGCGAGCAAAAATAGATAAAACACACTTTATTTATCCCACAGCGGGAACAATTTCAGCAGGAGGGGGGAGATGTGTAGGCTGGAGACCAAAGACTAAAATAAGAAATTAGCTTAATAAAAGGACCACCTCTCCATAGTTTCAACAACATTTACAACATCACTTTTCACATGCTGTCTGATTTGGAGATGTCATAAATAATTCAAAAACCTTTGCAAAACCATGTGCATAAAGTGTGAAAGTGAGTGCTATGTTTACTATTTGTATATTACCAAACAAGGGATATGGCTTCAGTATAGAAGAGATAGATAGAGAGATGAAGAGAAGATGAAGAAACAAAGGGGATGGGCAGTACCTGTTCATTGATAGAGCTGTAGTCATTGGTGGTGGAAACATCATCGTCCTCTGAGTCAAACAGGCCCTCCTGGTTGTCCAACAGCTCCGCCAGGACTCTGCTGACAGACTCCTGGTCCCGAAGGTCCTCTCCTTCTGTTGATAGACTGCAGATGGAAGGCAAGAGAAGAGTGTGTTATGTTGGCTGTGCAATGCTATCCACGGGATATTAAATAATTACAGTGGCTGTATAAACTCAAATCTGTGTAATTGCCTGTATGTAGATTTGTTCCTTTGTGTGTATGTATACTCAGTTGCCAGTTTATAAGGCACACCTTGCTAAAACTAATGCAGTCTACAACATCAACTCAGCTATAAATCCTATGTTTACGTAGGTCAGAATTTTCAGTTTCTTTTAGACCGTTTGAGAGTGGTGTTGATTTAACTTTATGGCCATTTTGGAGGCTGAAGTTTATGGTGCTGTTGAATTGTATTGCATTATACTGAGAGGTGTTCCTAATATTGTGTTTAGCCTCATTGATATAAAACAGAATGGACAAAACATTAGTAACACCTCTCAGTATAATATAATGTATAATAAAATACAAATACACACCACACCACAGTAAAACAGTTTTGACACTGGAAATTTAATCACATCCTATTTTGGCATCTATTTCATCATCATCATCATCATCATTTATGCAAAAATAAGGAGACACACAATAAAAAAGAGGGATAACATCTCAACAAAGTGGAAAAAACAAATTCGGCTGCCCCTTGGCAAACAATATCTGCCAACTCAGATTATTTTGCAAAGAAACAGTGATTGTGACAATTAGATAGTCCTATATGGGCATCTTACTGGAAGATGTCTGGTCCGAAGACGGCGGCCAGCGCCCCAACGTTCCAGCTCTCTTGCTGAAATGATGCCACGCTGGCCAGGAAGCGGCACAGGAAACGCAGCAGGCCGTAGTTCAACTGGGGAAGCTGCTGCAGCAGATATTTCAAGTTTCTGCAGAGCTCCTCCTCACTGCTGTATTCTGCGGATGTTTAAGAGGAGAACACCGGTTATGATTATATATGACCATTATCATTATCAGAACTTTTATCATCCTCATCACAAGTAGTCTTGATACAGCATGTCATAATTATTGTAATAACTAACACTCATTACAAGAAGAGTTTTGGTTTATAATCATCACAATCACAAATAGTACTACATGCTAAACACTTTTGATCAATGTATTTGCTACTGTGGAGTGAATTTTTTAATGGGTTCTCCCTCATTGTTGTCCTTAAATATTCTTGAGAGAATGTGCAGACACAGATAAGATTATGTTCAATCCTCCAGGAGAGGTGAAATGAGGTGACACAGCACACCGCATCTGGGAGGAAAATGCCCAAGAAAGGTAATCCTTGTAGTGCCATAATAGAAGAGAATGAGAAATTAATTTATGACACAGAGAGTCCTGCAAACTCCCCCGCTGCTGTAATCGGGATGACGGCAACAGGAACAACCACCATCATGACAAAAGGATTAGAACAGATTATCTGTGACAACGGAGGCAAAAGAGGGCAGAGTGAAGAGGACAAACAGAAACGGAGCAACAGCAGAAGTGGGAGATTTGTGGATATGACTAGACATTGCCTATTAAAACAAATATTAATCCACCTCTTAATTTGTTGACTGGATTTGGTCTGACGTTTGTCAGTTCAATAATGTGTTCCAATTGTGAGCCTGGCTGTTAATTAGGCCATGCAGCTACAAAACATTTCTTCAAAACAACAAATAAAATGTGTGTGTATATCTGCATCACATTTGAACAGCTGTTTTTTTTAAATCCCACATAACTTCCAGCAATTCACATGATTATGTTTTTTCTTTGTTTTTCCAAATTTGGCGGAGGCGCCTTAAAATTAGGAATTAAATAAGCTCAAGAAGGCAGCTCTGAATCACATGGAGACAATATAAACACCTTAGGGTTTTACATTAAGGAGGTAGAATAACACAAACAGAGGACGAAGAGATAAACAGAAGGCATAAAGAATAGACGACTCAACCTCCATATAGTAGATACACACACAAGCCTAGCATTAAAAAAGCATCAGAACTTTGCCAGTTACCGCTTCAGTTACTGATCTGACTACTGCGCTATGTGTTCACATCTTAAACAACCAAAATCTGCATAGCCACAGTCATAACACCTTAACACGAATTCAACTTTGATGTAAACCCAGAAATAGTACATGTTTTGTATGTTTTCCGTATGTTTGGTCCCTTCTTTTTTTGTGCCTTTTCATTTAGCAGGCCTAGCAAGACCATCAAGCCCCATACTGGGTTTCAGGAGGAAGTACAAAAGAGTAGCAGAATAAAAAAGGCTCCATTTTCAGCAACAAGCAAAAATAACTGCATGAGCTAAGCTTGAAACTGAGAGGGAGAAAAAAACCTACAAACACAAATAAGAGAATGAGGGTGGCCGAAGTGAGAGAAGAAAAAAGACAGAATGGCATTAGAAGAGGAAAAGGAGTCCCTGTCACACACCTTGGTGTAGCTGTAGTATGTGTCCCTGTATCTCCGTTGGGATAACGGGTTCAGGGAGCTCCTGCAGGAAGAGTCGGAGCAAACTGACCGCTGATGCCAGGTCTGCCTCCTTCTCTAGCTCCACCTCCTCACCACTGTCATAGCGCTGGCGCAGCCAATCCACGCGCTCTGCGTTGCCATTAACCAGGAAGAGCCCCTCCAAGTCCAGATGACCTGATGACACATTGACACATACAGCAATTAAAAAAAATGAAACAAGTAACAAAGAAACAAGATAACAAGAAACAAAGCTAGAAACAAGAGTGATTTTTGGAACTCTTATGATATCTGGGGTGCTGATAAATCACCTCTGTACCTGTGTGCTTCTCTGCTGGACAGACATTATTGAATCAAACTGGAACTTGTTTAACAAAAGTTATTTCTTTCCACTGCACAACCTGCCCACGTGTGAACCAAAAGCCAAACGTTACTTGAGTTTTAGATCACAGGAGGGAACATAAGCTCACCACAGCCCCAGTATGTTAATCAACCATCTGCATATGTGCTTTATGCTCTGAGTACAGGGCTTGATTGTAGCTGAGGCTTGGTATTAATATCGGCCAAAGGCTTGTAAAAATTCAGTTGTCTTGTAAAAGTGATATACTGAGTATGTATGCCAGCTTATTCTGCAACTTTAGTAAGCGTATAATCAGTCTTTTTTCGCTGTAAAAACTACTTTGCAGCTAAGAAATAGAAGTGGCTTCAGTAAAAATGATAGGTTATGGTCTCTGCAACATTTTTGTGTGCTTGTCCTGTATGCATTTGTGTGCGTTTATAAATGTAGTCAACAGCTGTGTTAAAATGTAGGAGCCAGATCCACTGATGAACGCTGTACTTCGGAGACACTGTTGGCCTGACTGAACCTGCACCTTCTTTCCAAATGTCAAAGTCTAGCCTCACATGGTCCAAAGATGGTCGTACACTCAGATGCTCCTCTCTAGCTTGTAAAGTTTAACACCAGGTTTATCACCAGGAATTTGCCCTCATATGGTCGCCAAAGTGTTAGAACCACTGGTAAAGTTTGCTAAGTTGTATGATACCTCAGTTTACAGTTTGAGCTGACAATTCATTTCAAAACATGATGGAAACTGGCAAACAATGTACCAAGTTAATCATGAATATTTCAATAAAAAAATTTGATTTATTCTGAATAAGTCAATGCATTCACATCTTGCAATGTTTTTTCACTGGTGTAGATGTGATATAATAACCAGTAATCACCTGAATGTAAATACAGTGTGGTCATGTGATATTTCCCAATTTGGGAGTTGATGAGGATCATCTGGACTCTAAAATAAAGAACTGTCTGGCATATAAGGGATTATGGGAAAGTGAGGGCAGCAAAGGATAAACCAGTTGAGGTCTAGAACGTTGGCAAAGAAAGCTGCATTTCTCAACCACATTTGGAAAAGCCTTTGAAATTGAGCCGACCCTTTCGAGCCATTTTAGCTCATTTGGTCTTGAAATGCAGACTTTGTAGGATCCAGTTCCTGAATTTGGTACATAGTTTATGTAAGGTCAACATAAGAATAGATGTACAAGGACTGTGTCCATGTGTGTATTCAAATATGTTTATGTATGTGAACTCGTTTCTTGTGAGTATGGAAAAAATGGAAGCATGACTACACTGACTGTTAACATTCCTTACAGCGACAACATCACTGGTTGTGATAGCGATGACAACCTGGTAGCATCAGATCCTGTCAGGGCCAGTTTTATAACATTTTTTAAATGTTTGTTTTTCCCTCCTTACATAATGTGTGATCTCTTCATCTTGTATAATGTTATGTTTGAGTTATGTACTGTATTGTCACATGAATCCGCTGTACAGCAATTGTTTAATGATGTAGGCCAAATATTTGTTCTGCAGCTACAACTACCACAAGAAAGATGCCTGTCATCATGTGGTAAGTCATACAAATGTGGATAACGGTGCAATCTTTCACAGTCTCTATCTCACTCCTTCGTGTACATGAAAAGTGACGGCGGTAGTTGTGTCCTGACCTGGCCTACCGCTGTATGAAGGTGGCATGTTTGTGGGATGTGGAAAGTTACAAAAATTGTTAGCAAATTGTTTTTCAATAATCTGACAAGCTTACTGCACCTAGTGTTATTGATGTTTTCCTCCATTCCCACCCAGTGCTGTCACTTCTTGCTAATCCTGTCACATTCTGAGTAATCATTTGTCTCAATGACTACTGGTTTGTTTAACCTCACCAGGTTCTTTCCCAAATACAACAGGTAATGCTTCAAGATGTTGAAGGGAAATGTAGTGGCTTGTGGATTATGAAACATGATTCCTCCCGACTCCTGGTCACTCCTGATTTCTCATCTATTAACAAACCAGATAATATAATATTGAAGTCCACCTGTTCCACAGGAATCCTTAGGTGTCCTAGCACGCCAAAATATGTACTAAAGCGACCGGTCCCTGTTAAAAACTGTATGAGCAGTTTAATCTGTCACAGATACCACAGCTTTGATCTGACAAACCTTCAAGTGCCTCCCATTTTCAATCTAAATCTTACATCAATTACGTTTTTACCTCATCTTTTCAATACCCTGCTCCTGCTAAAACCTCAGACATCACACACATATTAAATGAGAGACTAAGGCCTTTTCACTGGCTGAATAACTTCTGGACTGGCAGCGCCACTCTAATTAATGCGCCAGCAGAGGCCCGGGAGGATTAAAGACTTATTACATAACCTCATATGGTCGAGCAACCCCCAGGTCACACAAATGGCCAACCCGCTTCACTGGTCACTTGAGGGGACTCGAGGTGAAGCTACATTCCAACAGCTAAAAAAATCTGCACAATAGACAAATCAGTAAGGATATTAGAAAGGGAAGCTTGTTCTATTCTCTGTTTTAGTTGAGATGTGCATGATGTGCATGACTTGCAGTACTGGATATACTGATTAGTTTTCATGAGCCCTGTGTCCAGTAGGTCTGGTGTCCTGTTGACTGGCTTTTTAATCTTTAGATTCCAACTGTGAGACACAAATATAATAGATATTTACATACTATCCAGTTTTATCTGATATAACATCTAACTTCGCAACACCAGAGATAATGAGATCTGGGGAAATAAGAAATCTTTATCCATGTCTCCAGGGTTCATACCAACAATGTGGTGAAGGCTCCTCAGCATAAAGAGTCTGCCCACAGATAATATAGGTGTATTGTCTGTGGGCTATATGTTATTTAGCAGCTTCATGGAATGGAAACCATCGCAGATAAATGCTGTATAAGGATAGTTACTTAAAAAAAAAAAAAAAAAAAAAAAACACCTCAAATTTGACTGGTTAAACAGTCAAAGTGACTCAGCTGTCGGCATCTTTTATCCCTCTCCTCCTTCCAAGCAAAGACATGCTTGCAAAGTCTGAACTGCCAACCTGCTCTTATAAAGAAAATGACATAAGACTAAAGTTGTTGCCCTGTGAGGCTTGAAGAGAAATTTTCCAGTGGGGATATGGGAAAGGCCCAGCGCCAGAACGTTAGCGGGTTCCTCTCTTCAGTTAAGCTCTTCTGTTTTCACAAGTGGAGCTGCAGTTGACAGAACTGTTATGTAATGATGAAGGAAGCAGACCGTGGAACCATCTGCCAGTGCATTCAGAGTTCATCTTATCACATAAACTGGATCTCCACTAAAGACATATTTTGCTTTATCGGGCTGCAAGAGCAGGCACGGCAGGTCAACAGCAGCAGAGCGATTTGAGAGGAGTGAAACATTACAGAATGTGATCAGATATAACTGAGAGCTCAGAAATATGTACTTAGAGGTGATAAGTGGGACCCAAATAGTAGATTTCAAAATATAAATACACAGAGGTGCAGTGCCTGCCAGTGGATTTAAACTGGTATCAGCAATTCTGTTTAGTTCCTGATGGAGTGTTAACGCTTAATACGCTATACTGACATACATAAATGTAACATGATCCAGTGTTACCATTATCAAATTAGCTGTCTTTGCATTTGTATGCTAGGGATGCACGATGTTGGATTTTTTGCCGATGTCCAATATGCCGATATTTACCAACTCATTTTGGCCTAGTTGCCACCCGCCGCTATAAACCAAAAAGAAGAAGAACAAGAACTTTTTTCAAACAGAGTGGTACATCCTGTCAGCCTATCTGTGCAGCCGAACACAGCAGCTCCTCCATGGACTGTCTCGCCCTGACGTCCCGGTGCTTCCTCCGCAGGCTAGCAGAGTGTTAGCTGCAGCATTGCTGGAGGGAAGCACAGCCAGCTAGCCTTCACTAGCCTCGCAGCTAGCCCCGGTTCTCTGTGTGGATCCAACCGGAGTTTGTTATTCAACCGAAGTTTGTAACCCTAGCTAAAGGTATGGGTTATTTTAGTTACTTTGACCAAGGAAGACTCTATTCAGTAAAAGAAAACTAGTCAAAGCATAAATAAACAAATAAGTCAAATTAAAATCGGTGTTTGATTCAGCATTTGGTGAATTATTGTATATTTTTGGCCTCTGTAGAATATGTAATGACGGTGTTGTATGCTATAATTAGTGCTTTTATTTTGCAGTAAAACTTTGGTTATCATTTTCCATTAAATCATGACAATTCATTACTGTTGATTACTCAGTTATTTTAAAAAAGTAATGAAGAGGAAAAGGATTATAACACTTAATTGATTCCAATAAATGTAGTCAAATTCTGAGTCACCTGGATATATTCTATGAATGATGTATTAGATATGAAATGTTAAACAATCTGCAGCTGTTACTGGAATTTGATGAATATGGTAAATGTTGGGATATTTGTGTGTGTGTGTGTGTGTGTGTGTGTGTGTGTGTGAGAGATCGATCACTCACCATGCTCCTCAATGTAGTCAACGATGTCTTTCACCAGTGCAGGAACCTCGTGGCCACTGATTGTGTGTGTGCGTGTCACCTCCTCCAACGGAACGCCAAAAACCCGTGTGGTGCTGGCTGAGCTCCCGCCCTCGTTGCCTGGCAACGGAGACACGCTCTTCCTCATGGCCTCCTCCTCCTCCTCCTCACCACAACCCCGCCAAGACCTCACGTCTTCAGAAGGAAAAGGAAAAGCAAAAGGAGGGAGAGAAGACCAAAAGTAAGATGGAAGGATTTTACGAATAAAAGCGCCTTAGTGTGCAATGGACGCCAACATAAGCAGCCACTAGTTGTACTCACACTAACAGCCAGAGAGTGGAGAAACCACAATCATGAAGCCTGAGAGTGATATAGAGATCCAAGGAGATAAACATAGAGTGACAGAAGGACACTCACTCACAAACGCTCCTCCTCTGCTGTTCACAAACAAAAGAAATGAGCACAAAACCCTCAAACCTCCCCTCCTGTCATCTCACCACGAGGGAGGAGAAAGGGGAGAATGGACAGCAGCAATTGGCTACTAGACTGCAAAGGCATTTACACCTGGTCATTTAAGGAGTAGGAGGAATGGGTGGAGGAGGAAGAGGAGAGCAAACATATTTGTTGAAGTGCATTCTGTAAACATGACCACTGCATATATATATATAAATATATATGACTAATCATGGTATAAAATTATAATCATGGTTCTAAAACTGTGAATTTGGGCCAAAAGTGGGTCACATTTTTATAATGATTACATGTTAATATTCAAACAATCAGTACGTGAGTGGACACGATTTTACAAAATATTGGATCGATGTTTTAAAAAAAGTTTAATAAACCCCTGCATTTGGGGAGTCAAGGAGACAGTTTAAAGGTTTACGTAAAGTAACTGAGTGCAGAGTGGTGGTTTTGCTGTCAGAGGGATTATGAAGCAGGTGTCGTGTCTATGCTAAATTAAAGAGTGGCTAAATTAGCACATCAGGATTTCCTCCTGCACAGAGTAATGCTGTTATCTGGTTCGAACATCTTGTACTTTTTGCATCTAAATATAAGTTATTGCCTATTTTTCCCACAGTAGATGTTTTAAATGTTTTAAATAAACATGGTTCTGTGTTGGTGAAAGTCACAATTTTACACTTCAGTTCAGTTCTCTCTTATATAATCAACATTTAAAAAGGTCATTGCTTTCAAATTAAATTCCCATCCCTGCAGCATTTGTTATGTCCTCTCTAAATATCACTCCTTAGTTCCCATGCAAAGAGGATGCCATCAATGGCTGACTCTGACAATGGAATTGAAAACAATGCAAAGCATGCAAGAATGTGCAACAATAATTTTGGTTCAAAGTTTGACTTTCGACCTCTAAATATCTTGAATATTTTTCCATTTGCAGTTTCAAAGTCAGAACTCAATGTGACTGTTTACACTAGAACAAACCAACTAATTTTTTTTTGACCAACTAAGTTAGTTAAGTTAGTAAGTGGCAGGACAAAACAGCAACAAAGTTCACAAAGATTATATTAACCACATACGAGTATTTCTCAAAAATGTGCACAAGTCTTTCTTCACTCATTCTCACCCTCTAAACATCATCTCTCTTTCTCTTTGTCTCTCACAGACAGAGTCATGTGGGGTGGTCGAACAGGATTTTTTTGTCAAAAAAACAAAGCCTTTCCTGTGTGAGGTGGTTAACTGTTTGTTGCTCCTCTGGCTGTCTTGCTTTTTTGTTGTATTTATGGTCAGCTTGTTATATAACCTGTAATTTTTACTGTTTAGACCGGTCAACAGAGCAGTGAGCCTCTCTCTGGGTTCTACCTGATTGCCTCATGTCCCATTAAAAAAAATAATTAGTAGCTAACTAGGTAGTTAAATGGTAAATGGCCGTTAACTGGCAGATTCTGACCAGTAGTCACTCAAAAATCAGGATCTCCTTGATTCTCTGCACTGATTTTGTTTATTCAAAATAGTCTAATCTATAGTATGTTCTTTCATACTTATAGTACAGTATGTGTGCTTACAGCATTTTTCAACAAGCTGCATGTTGTTAAAAAACGCTTCCTGTATTAGAGTGACCATGTTTTTCTCTACTAGAAGGAGGAAGTTGGAACTCATAATGTGAAGAGACAGGAAGTTTTCTTGTACTGTGGCGGCTGGAGCTAAAGGTGAACATGTCAGGTCGCCAACAAAGAGGTTTTCTGGGAAGTTTGCATTGAGCTGTTGCATTCTTGTCGTTGCTAAAAGTTGTTTTAGTGCTGTGCAGAACTAGTCAAGTCATGAAAGTGAACACTGAAGTGTAAAAAAAATGTGCATCTGCGAGTGTCATCTAGCCACGATTTATGACTGATGTGTGTGCATGATATTAGCCCACATGCACATGTACTAATAAATTATGCTTATGTGTTGGCCCACCATGTGTGTGTCACAGAATAATTAACCCTCTATACAGCGATGTGTGGATGTGTGTGTGTACTCACCGTGTAGCAGTGAAAGTGTGTCCTGTCCGCTCCTCCCCTAGCCAGTGAACCACTGAACCATCTATGGCTGCTTCAGGTTGTGGCAGAAGATGAGCCGGTAGTTCCTCATTGACGGACCGCTAATCCCTCGAGCAGGATTCTCTTCTAGCTACGCTGAGGAGAACCAGAGAGAGAGCGAGAGAAAAGAAAGACAAATAAAAGAACAAAGAGAGGGAGAAGATGGTGAAAGAGATAAAGAGCGAGAGTATGACAAAAGAAGAGGGGAGGGTGGAGACAGATGAGGAGACAAAGATGGAACAGTTAAAAATGATAACAGTAACAGTTTCTGCATGTTTATCAACATCTAGTTTACTACTCTCTATTATTAAATAATGCAATAGTGACTCAATCTATGATATATCTATAACTTTTACATTTGCTGTTCTATACACTTACTAAACCACATGCAAAATAGCTTTTCACAAAACGCCTTTAGATGACCAGTGAGGGCAAAGAATTGCATTTTTGTTTTCTGCACTCCCCCTCCCGTCTTTCTCTCCATTTCCTTTGCCCCTTTTCCCTCCTTCTTTCTTTTTCACCTTTCTTTCTTATCCTTCTCTCCCCTTTTATTTCACTCCCCTCCTTCCTCTCTAATCTCATCTTCGGATTTCAGGCTGTCCAAGAGTTTGCTGGAGGCGAGGACCGAACACAATGATTAAACTGACACAGGCTAGTCTAGAAAACTATGACGTGTTTTTTTGTGTGTGTGTGTGTGTGTGTCCTACATGTCCATGCAGAATGTGTGCAAACTGTCACTTTGAATCTGTGTATGTTTGGTTTGAGCCTGTTAAGTGCTGCCACTTCAGTGTGTAAGTATGTGTTTGCATGCACGGCTTTCGTTTGCTATAAATAAGAATGGGTGTGCTTGATGAGGCTATCAAGAGTGCAAATGTGGCTCAGAGATGAAAACAGCTTTAGTATCCAGTGTGTGCAATAATGCCAGTGAATGTGTGAGTCAGATACTGTATATGCAGGATGAATGTGTGTCCAAGTGTGCATGAAGAGAGAAACTGTCCTTTGAGGCTGTCCCTGTTGACGGAGATGGTGTGTATAGGAATATGGCCATGTAGTAAAATATTAAAAACACTGTTCTACTTTTCAGAGTGTTATGGAGTCAGAAAAACACTGAAAAATACAAGAGACGGAGAAGGCAAGAGAAAATGAGAAATAATTTTGCTGAAGATGCCAAACTGTTTCACTTTAGGTTCTTAAATATTAACTTTTTTATAAATTAAATCATTTAAAAATGTTGAAAGCTAAAAAGAAATCTGTTTGATGAGGGATTCAATGCTGGAGAAAAAGCATAAAATGCTCTCCAACCCTTCTTATTTTTACTTTAAATTTGTATTTCTTATTTATCTAAAAACATTCTGTGCTCTGAGCTTGATGGACAGTTTACGCTGGTCTGTGCTAATCTGAGCACATTTATTAAAGTCGGGTTAGTCTAAATTACTGTTTTGAGCAGAAAAAAAATCTTTTGAAAGTTTAAAAAAAAAAAATACCGATACATTTTAAGCCATGTTGCACATCTCTACCATACTAATTTTGCAATATTGAGCTGGAAAATGAGCAAAATCTTTAACATGCTCACACGCACCTGGTCAGGCCTGGACGGGTTTTGTGCTCATTCTCTTCTCAGAACAACTCTCTCATTCATCGCGTCTCTGCTCTGTCTTTTCTCTTTTTACTTCTACCCTCTTGTCTCCCTTCCTTGCTTTCATTCATCCTTACGTTACACAAGCCATCCGACCTACTTACGCAGTCTGCATCACCTCTACGTCAAGAGGAGCAGAGGAGTAGAGCTGAGGAGGAAGAATGATTACCATGGAAGGAAAATATTAAGTTAAGAAACATATCTGTTCCTTAACTTTCCCCGTCTGTTTTTCTTTCGCCAAAACCAGCTTAGTGCTTTCAAAGGATAAAGGGTTTGTTCTTTTCTTACAAGTTTCTTTCCAATCTGTTAGAAGCATTTATCTGCAGAAAGAGTCAGATCATTACATTATAACAATACCCAAAGGCTCCTCAAACAATGTTCAATCAGCTAACATGGACAAGCCAATAACAAGGATTTTGGCAACGACCACGTGGAAAATAAATCCTGTGCCACAGAGTAAAAACTGTAAACCCTGAAAACTGCAATCTGTGCAATGCTTCAAACATTTCAGGTACAAGGAAAAAACAAGGAGCCAAATAATTTAACATTCATTCACTCCAACATGTAATGCAATAAAACTGCTTCTTTAAAACCTTTTTGTTTTTTATTTGGTAGGAAAATGAAAGAAAGCTAAATGCACAGTCAGAGTAGAAGGGACCAAATAAACACTGATACTAAAATTAGCTTTAGATTTGTACTTTTTTGGTTAATATAAAACCTAAATCCTTGTCATAACCCACATGTTATTACTGCATTTTGTGGGACTGCACTGACTCAAGGGTGTAAAACTTAGTTTTCCGTTAAATCTGCTCATTGGCAGATGTGATTCAGTACCAAATGTTCCTCAAGAAACTCATATTTTATCATGAAGAACATAAGGGGGCTGTCATGTTCTTACAGCCCCAAAGAAAACAGCAATCCCTGCAGTGTTTGTGCCATGCTGTAGTCACTGAGCTACACAGAACCAAAAAAATTTAAATCTTTCAGTCTTTTAATCTTTCTAAAGCACCGACAGCACTGAGGTCGCTGCTTGCTGCCTGAAGCGGCTGTGTTCTGTCCTCAGGGAAGGGCGGTCAAACCACAGCTCTGTTCATTTCTGAACAGTCATAAATATAATAAAGTATTAGAGTAAGCCTCACTTTGCTTTCACCTGGAAAGCTATCTTATGAGGTTTTCTTGGCACAGAGTTTAGATTTGTTCAAATTTGACCTATAAATCTGTATGACTCACTGGTACACAAACAATATGAAAGGAACAGACAGGATATACCCTGTTCTGCCAACATGGAGGAAGCTTTCACTTTCCCCGAGTCAAAGCATCACAGTATTTTATCAGCATGATAGCTACCAGCGCTTCCTTTGGGTGTAACTCAAGTTCAACAGGGCTGGCAAAGAATAAATTAAAAGTCAATGCTAGATCCGCTAGAACTACCCAGGTGGTCTGATGTGTCCAGGCCCTTCATCTCTACTGTGTCTTAGACAGTACAGTATAAATAAAGTGTCAAACAATGCATATCATAACCTCCACAGATGTTTTACTTGTTGTAGATATTAAAACTAGAGCTGCAACAATTAGCTGATTACTCAATTGACAGAAAATTAATCAGCAACTATTTTGATAATCGATTAATTCCTATAGTTACTTTTCAAGAAAAACGCCAAAAATATTCCCTGGTTCCAGCTTCTTAAAAGTGAAGATTTTTATGATTTTCTTTCTCATATATGATAGTAAACTGAATTTGGGGTTTTGGACTGCTGGTTGATTATCAAACTAGCAATTTGAAAATGTTACCTTGGACTGTTTGAAATTATAACAGGCCTTTTTTTCATTATTTTCTGACATTTAAAATACAAAACAATTAGTCCATTAGTTGATTGATCGATAAAATAATTGGCAATGAAAATAATTGTTAGTTGCAGCCTTAATTAAAACCTTATCATCTGATATCTGCCTGTCCTGTTTGTTTCTATCAGTACAATATTATTTTTCCCCTCTTACTGAACTCTTGATGGCAAAAATAAAGGAGTATATTCATCTTCAGTACTTTGTATTTGGTGTTGCTGAAGAGCCCAACTTTATTTCAAGGTTTCCCCTTTACTTAGGCTTATTAAATGGGGGATTCAAGAGTCTTATGTTTGCTCATAAAGATTGCCAATTCCTCTAAAGGCATTCTTCAGCCTCTGTGCTTTCCAAAACCAACTGAACTGGCACTGCTAAGGTCTAAGCCTATTTAAAAGCCAGAGAAAATCCCACTATTGGAGCTGAAATTCCTGCATTGGGTCAGGCCGCTTACAACTGAAACAATTTGAAAAAAGAACTATAAAGCAGAACGTTTTGTTCTTAGCAAAGGAGAACAGTAATTATATTGTTTTATTACAGTTAGGGCTGCAACAGACGATTATTTTGATTATCAGTTAATCTGTTGATTATTTTCTCTATTAATCGATTAGTTGTTCAGTCCATAAAATGTCAGAAAATGGTGAAAAATGTTCATCATTGTTTCCCACAGCCCAAGGTAACGTCCTCAAATGTCTTGTTTTGTCCCAACCAACAGTCAACAGCCCAAAGACATTCAGTTTACTATCATAGAGGACTAAAGAAACCAGTCTAGAAATATCGCCTCGTGGTTGTATACCTCCGCCATCCAGTCAAGTTGCAGTTTACATCCTTGTCACATTTGTAGTGAAGACTTTGAAGGAATTTAATAAAAGGCATTAAGTGTGTTTTCCTTGTATGTGTTCACATGTTTGGCCAATAAAGCTGATTCTGTTAGACAAAGCTGTAGCCATGACAGTAGACAATGCTTCAGATATGGATGTTGCTGCAAAGAAGCTAAAACGTGCTTCACACACATCTTCAACCCGGCAGCACAGAAGATCTAAACAATCACCACAGTTTCAAGGTGGGCACCAAGATTAGTGTCACCAATTCAGTATCTGACCAAATGTGAAATATGGTCACAATCTCCCCTTCTGTTCCTGAGTTGTGGTGTTGAATAATGGCCAGAAAAGTGTTTTTGCAGAACATTATAATGTCACAATGAAGTTGACCTTTGACCTTTTGGATATAAAATGTAGTCACTTCATCATTTTATCGTATTAGACATTAGTGTGAAACTTTATCATAATTAGCGTATGAATTCTTGAGTTATGGCTAAAAACGTGTTTTGTGAGGTCACAGTGACCTTTGACCACCAAATTCTAATCACTTCGTCCCTGAGTCCAAGTGGACGTTTGTGCCAAATTTAAAGAAATTCCATCAAGGCGTTCGTGAGAGATTGTGTTCATTAGTGAATTAGACAGAAGAGCGGGCAGACGGACATCCCAAAAACATAACGCCTCTGGCCACGGCTGTCACCAGCACGGTGGCATAAAAATATTCACATCTGAGATGCTGGAATCACAGAATTAGGGGATTAATTACCGAAGTCTACAACTGGTAACTGGGAACACTTAAGACATAATACACAATTGATTACATAGTCCTATCTTAGAAAAGAAAATATCTTCTGTACCTTACTGAACATGTAAAGGTCTGTCACAAGTGCTAGTGACAAAAACACTTATCAAGACTAAACTTTCATTTTCTAAAACTGTACTTAAGGAGCTTAACAGGACAACGAGCACATATCTGAAACAAATTCCTAAATGATAAACCATCACAGTATGCAGCAATCTGTGACAAAAACATATGGACTCAAACCCACATTATCCCTTTCCCTAAAATCTTTTATTTAATGTACTTTCCATATACAGGACCATTTGGCATATGTATAACCCTTACAGTACCATAATATATACATATTTTAAGTAAGGGTGGCCTGTTACTGCCAGCCTCGACACACTTGAGCTTTAACAGACAGATGAAGACAATGACATGGGGAGATTAGGGAACTCAGTGTTCCCAAACCATTGCCTTGTCTGCCATGAAAACTGACCCTAAAAGGCCTCTGTAGTGAGGATTTGGCCAGTAATGGAACAGTCTAGAACGGCTCTGTCAGTGTTTCTTTCTGTCTGTTTGTCTGTCTTAATCCCAGATATCATGCTTAACAGCCTCCTGCTCAACAATGAGAGGCATTGTTAGAAGGAAAACAGAGAAAGTTAAAGCAGAGTGCTGAGAGAAAGAAAAACTGAATGAGAGAAGGGAAAGAGGGAAGACTAGAAGGGAAAGGGGTCAACAGAGAACATGAGAACACAGAGAAAGGTGTGCTAGACTACACAACTTAAGATCAAGACAGCGTTAGGCTGCAGTCAGACTCATTTCAATGAAGCCACTGTATTGACGCAGTGGGGTGCCAAGGCAGAGGGGAAAAAAAACACACAACAAAAGATCGCGACGTGATGCGGCAAGGTGTTGTATTAGCCAATCAAGTACAAGCAAGCACACATTTCCAGTGGATTACACTGCAACATTTCTACTCTTTACCTTGCAATCTTTGCAACAACAGATAAAATATTTGTTGCACAATCCTTCCTCATAGTATTATAATCCCTCATGCAGGGTTTTGGCTTCTGATAAGCTTTCAAACGTATGGATCACTTACACAAACAGGCCTTTCATCATCTCACTGATACAATCTAAACATGCGGTAAGTATTCAGCTTATTCCTACTGATGCTGAAAGTGTCAACATTAATATTTTCTACCTCTAACTAGTGTTACAGATACAACCTTAAGTTAAGCTAAATAGCTTCTTCATAGTCAACTACAAGAAATCTAAAGATTGAATTATTATTTTACTATAAGAAAAATCATCTCTTTGGGCTTTGACAGTGAGAGGAGACAGCACAACGTATGGTATGCAAACATTTGGAAATCTGTCTCCACCATGTTTCTTGACTCTGAGTGAGTTTTCAATAACAGCCCATAATGATGGCTGCAGTAAATTTTAAATAAGCTTACAGTATATCAGATTTCAGTTTGATTCTAAAAGTGGAATATGCACACAGAGATGAAGCCAGGTGGCAGCAGTCCTTTAACAGAAAGGTCAAAGGTTCAATATCTGCAACAGCTGTTCCTCTTTGTGAAGTGTAACTTTAACCAAGCTACTGATTCCGTCAATTTGAGGCACTGCATGAAAGTAACTGAATACTAAATATACAGCAACAGAACAAGAATATTTAGGGAGGACAAGATGGCCAGACTGGTGCAAGAAATTCAACAAAAACAAACCCTGAAGTTTTGAATAATGCACTTTCAACTAAAAGATCCCTTTCTTGACATGTTTAAAATGAATATTTAAAATCACCGTCACAGATGTAAGCAAAATCAAACAAGTGCAAACAAATGGAAGAGTGCAGACATATTTCATGACAGTTTTATATGCATCACATGAGAAAAAAACCTGTTATGATTAATCTATGATCTGCCAAATAGCCTCAGTTCCATCAAAACAAAGTGCATGACCAAGAAGAAGATAAAATATTTACGAGAGGTTATAAATAAATCAGCAAATTTCCTCTAACTTGCATCATGTTATAAAATCCCTGAAATAACCCTCAATTTAAAAAAAAAAATCAAAGCAGTTAAACTCTGCATAGTCTATCATCACTGGCCAAACTGTCATGGTCAAACAACATCAGGGAAGTAGAAAGCGACAAGAGAGAAAGGTCGGACAGTTGGATTCCTCTTCAGAAGTTAAAAATCGATTGGATTTCTGCGTCAAAGCTGAGAGCTTTTCCCAGCGGGAGAATAGCTTTAAAAAAACTATCAAAGTTCATTCAATTCATATCAGTCACACAAGTTAAAAACAAAAAAGAAAAGAGAATTGATTCTTTGCTCACAAATAGGACTGTTTACTTAAATCTCAAGGTAAAAAGAGCAAAGAAACACTCTTAAGCAACAGAGAGGAACACAATGGACTCTGCCCTCTGGCCTGAATACCTGTTATTTCTGCATATAATGTGTCTGCTGTGTTGAGTTATCACACATATACTTCCCATGATCCTGACACAACTCATAATGTCTGGTTTGAGCATGAACTGTCACATCCAAACAAACACACAGCCAAGAACATCGAGGGCAATATGGAGAAGTGTGGTGAAGTATCTGCATGAGCACAGAGACAAACAGATAAAAATCTCTTCCATCAATCACTGAACATGTGACTGAGATACTCATCTGTTTTGTCACAGATGGAATGAAAACGGCATGTCACACTTTGTCCATTTAAACACGGCAGTTCCCATAATAGGTCTTAGAGATATTCTGTCAGGTGTCACACATTTTTTGGCTCGTGTGTTTAAACTGTCAACTAGAAAATATAAATATAAGCCTACAAAAATAAACTGTACCAGATAAATATATTAATATACATTTTAATGCCATTCCGTGTGCAGAATCTGGTACTCTGCACAAAACTGTGAGTTTATATTCGACTCATAATCTGTCACCACATGGAAACAACGTTAATTTACAACTAACATTAGGCCAGTTACCCATCCAGGATGTTCAACTGCTTTGCGACAAGATGCATAACAGGAAGTCTGTCAGCAACATGCTTTATATAGAGCTATTGCTTAAGTTGATATGATTGGCTCATGTGTTGTTAACAGCACACCTACAGCACACACAGTGGTGTCAATCCTCTGTATACAAAACGAGGATGGATGTGAGCTGGGGTTTCAAAGACAAAAATGTTCACAAATGAAAGCCTGTGGTCCAATACACAGAGAGGAAACTGAACGCCTATTAAAAACCACAAACAAACACACTCAACAAGCCCTAAGGTTAGGTGTTGTAAAAGCTCATCTAAAACCTGCTTGTGCACATTGCAGGCTGCCATTAGCACCGAGCTCTCCTGTTTGACTTGTGGCAGTAAGCCAAAGGTGAGGACTCATGGCCACCCTGACATTAAGGTCAAGTAAATACGCAATCAGTAGGGAATCATGGGAAGAGTAAGCTAAAGTGGGTTGTTTATGATGGTGGCCAATAGGGCTGCACGATATATCGCTTCAGCATCGCAATGTGCGCATGTGCAATAGTCACATTGCAGGACACGCAATGTCAAGTAAAGCAAACACATCATGCTACAACTCTTTTCCTGCTTGATACAAAAGGAAAAGGTCTTCATTTTCCATGACTCATCTACAAGAAAAGTCTGTCTGACATTACATAATTTAGTCTGATTTAAGGGTTCTTGGATACAGAGTTTGATCAGTTCCCAACGTGCTCTGGTGAAGGGGTGCACTTCATCAATTTATCAAACTTTCCATCTTATGTTACATGAGTGCTGAGGTCAGTGGTTGGTAGGTTTGAGAAAAATGTGTGATGTGATGTGTGTTTTTTAACCCCAACAGCGCCACTAGGTGTGTGTGTTTTTTTTTCCCCCGGGGCAGCTTCAGGTTGTGCCTGACACAGATAAGACCCACAGTGAGGTTAAACCCGTGGGAAGACGTTCTGGGGTAAGCTGAAAGAGGCTTATTTCGGTTAATCAAGAGCGGTGGTGAGTGTGTGTCTGTTGGGAAAAGGGAGGTTCTGTTTGCTTATGGCTTCAGAGACCTAGCCGCCGATTTACAGATTGTGTACACATGGCGAAATACTTTGAGTTTTAACTTAAGTCTCAAATTACCACCACTGAAGTACACATTCTATGTATCGTATTTTCACTTTATTTTATCTTATGTTTATTAACTTTATCAAAAGGGTTTTATTATCCATCTTATGTACATTTACATGTTTTTATGTTCATTTTATGTATTTTTTGATGTGAAGCACTTGGTGCATGTTATTTCTTTTGTTGTAAAGCACTTTGAGCTGCATTATTTTGTATGGAAGGTGCTATACAAATAAAATTATTATTATTATTATTATTATTATCAAACAACCAAAGCAGGCCCCACTAGTTGCCTACCATAACCTGAAAATGAGCGCTGCCTTTTTTGGTTGTTTGATAAACTTTGCACTCCTTCACTAGAGCACATAGCAAACTGATTGCTGTGCATGCAGAGTCTGCGTATCACCTGCCTGTAAACATGCACGCGACGTGGCTACTGTCATAGATAATGTTGTCTGGATGCTAGAGGCAGGCATTCAGTTACGCGAGGTGGCTTCTGACTGCGAGTATTCCTGTTATCAGCGGCACCTCTTCCCGGTGCTGGTTAAAAGTTAAAAAGTTACTGTCACTGGGCTGCTCCGTGCCCTAATGTAAGAAACACTTAACACACACACAAAACCTGCAGTATCCAGATTTATCTGTACTTACATTTTTCCAGCATATTGATAAAGGCCTTTCTTTCTTCTACCATCGTTAGAAATGGTAGATTACATGTAAACAACACAACTGCGACACACAAGTCCATTTGTAAAGTTTATTAAGAAACATGTTGTTTTCCCCAAATACCTCTCTACCTGTTCTCTCCACTTGTCTATGCTGGTGTCAGAGTCACATACGTGAAACCGAAAGTGGAGGAGTCCAAGGTGATTTCTGGAAGGGTTACAGAGGGCTGAACCAAGTGTGGTGGAAGTAGGAGGGGGGGTTTGTTTTGTTAGAAGAGGATAGACTTTTTAAGTACCCAAATGATAAAAATTATGATTGTTAATTGTATATCTGTACATGAATAACACACTGCATGTATCTGGTGAAATTTCTTTTTTTTTTTTTTCATATTTCTATATCGCAATGTCCATGTTTTTTCCCAATTTCGTGCAGCCTTAGTGGCCAATAAAAAGCTAAGAATATTAGCAGGCATGTATAAATCTTTAATTTTATGTCTTACATTAACCTGTTTTTTTACATCTCTGTACTTAACTATCTTTTTTTATGTCTCTCCAACCAATAATTTGGTTATTCTATATTTCACTATGGCTTGTAATCACAGTTTAGATAGGCACGCATAGTGGGGATTAATCTGCAAAAATGTGCAAGTCAGCATTCAGACATCAGCCCTGGCCTTGTGCCAAAGTCCTCACTGAGCAAATCCTGAGCAGCTACAATGCCGCTTCTCCAAAATGCAGCTTTCCCCAACATCTTCGGGGCAGTGAATAAGGTTGGGGTCAATGTAATATGCCAATCTCTTCTAATGAATTACGTAGGAACATAATGCCAACTCTGAATCTTAGATAATGTGCCTCTTTGTCTGTCTGGCTGTCAACCCTGACCTATGTGTTTTTTGTGTCATTTGTCAGTCTTCTTACCCTCTCACCACAATGCTAATCTCAGTGCAATCTGTCTATTTGCTTGTCTATCTTCACTATCTTCACAATTAACTCAGTTACACGTGACCTCATAAGTGCTGTGCCACTTGCCGATAATCAGTTGCCTTTGCTTTCTCAAACAAACCCTCTTCTGAATAGAGCGTATAGTAATGGCAAACAGAAAGGGATATTATGTAGGCATCAGGGGTAAAAGCCTTGATATATTAGAGATGCTAAAAACAACAGAACTTAGTGTTTAACTAAACCTAAAGTACAGTATATCCACACAGCATCCCATGTAGCATCAAAACTATAGGGTGTCAAATGTAAAAACATAATTAAATTATTAAGAGATTATTTTGGCAACAGGTAATGAGTTACTTTATTTTTTTCATTTAGTAAAACTGCTTCATGCGATACTAATACAAGAAACAAACAACTAATTAGTGCAGAATAAAATGATTAATTCCTGGACATGAATTACACATCATTATCATAAGATTTACTTTTGATGCCTGCCAGCTCTGTTAAGTTATAGTAGCTAAATGTTTAATTACAGTTGAGAAGGCTTTGTGTCTTACAGGCAGACATCAGCAGGTCAAATCAGGCTCGGGGGCGTAGATGCAGATTGATGGAGGAAAGACGGAGGAGGGGCAGTTATGGAAACTAAAAGGGCATCGGAAAGAGAATGGCAGAGGAAGATTACAAGAGAAAAGGTAGCGGGGAGAAAGGACATGAAAGGAAAAAAAGAGCAAGTGAGATAAAGAGTGGCAGAGCAGGAGCAAAAAAAAAAAGAGAAGCAGTAAAAGCCGGTCTCTGCCCTTGAATCAGTGTCAGCAGCTCACTGCCCTAGCCTAGTTTAGCTGCTCCTCCTAGGCTAGCCCTGTCAGTGATAAATTAATAAGCACATGTCTTAGGGGGATATGGCTTTTTCAGGCCTTGTTATCTCTCTTCCTCACCCAACTAGCAGAATCTTCTTGTTCATCATTTTTGAAGATGTAGAGAGCATCCAACAAAAAATAACAGTCAATTTTAAAGAAATGTTTTTAGATTATACTCTGTACATTTGAAAATCAACAAAAAGGAAGTGAGAAAGCTTGAATTAACTGTCAAACTAATCTGACATTCTGGATTTTCTGGATTTGATGGATATATCTGCTCAAGGGGCTGATCAGAGCTGAAGCTTGTGCCATGTACTCAGACCAATCCAGCCAAACACATCTGTTGCGTGTTTTTTAAACTTAAATATTCATTCAAACGGAGTACCTTTGTTTGTTTAGCAATGTCACACCTCACATCTATGTAGTTTCACCTCTGTAAAAACCACAGTCTTGTGCAGCTAGCGGATAATTGCCACTACACACTTCCACTTTCTGGGTCAAGTGCCCTGCTTAGCATTGGCTGAGGGAAGAGGAAGTCTCTCTGAACAGGTGAGCTTGCAGCCTGAACTCTGTTTCAGTATACTCCAGGTTATCATAGTCACTGATCTGCCATACAAGTGCTCTTTAGGGGAAACAGTAGAATAAGATCCATTCTTTGCTGGCCTGAGAGCCTGTGACATTGCAAAAAGCTTCAGCGCCTACAGTGGAAACAAGCGCAGCTCTGTGTTTGCAACTGTGGGAGACGGAGCAAAGCAGCATTTTGTTCGGGACATTTGCATAACGTTTGCTTGGTTGCCATCTGGGTCAACAGTCACACACATTCCTCTTCTTCTTTCTGTGGGTTTATCTGCCTATTGACTCTTCAAACAAACGATCAGACTTAACTTTTTCTGAATACCAAGAAAACGGTTTTAATCAGAACGTCTGATCAAATTCCGGTTATGCATTTTATTTGCATGTGGGCGCCACAACTTTCCACAGAGCTCTACTTTTAATTGTGTTCAGTCTGTAAGTAGTCAAACCCATGTTCTCTTTTCATTAGCAATGCTGATGTGCAACTCTGTAAGCCATCCATGATAAAGGGAATTTTAAGTGTGGATTATAATTCTCTGTTATCATGTGTGAGAAAGTGATCTTGCTAATAGTGTCTATTCTGTAATGCTCCAGGTATAATCATTTCTGTTGGTCCCTCAGAGGTCAGACTCAACTTAAAAACTGTGTCCCAAGAACTTGTATTGATTCCTGCTTACAGGTTTACACAATTAACCTGTGTCAATGAAAACCTAGCTAAAATAAACAGATTGTTTCCCAAAGCTCAGGATGCAACCTCAAATGTCTTGTTCTGTCCCGACCAACAGTCCCCAACCCAAAGATATTCAGTTTATTATTATAGAGGACTAAAGAAACCAAAAAATATTCACATTTAAGGAGCTGGAAAGATGAATCGATTATCAAAATAGCTGGCAATTATTTTTCTGTCGATCGACTAATCGATTAATCGACTAATCGTTGCAGCTCTAGGTAATTATTATGTAGGAATACTATGTGTAATGTTATTCACAATGCTTTACAGCAATTCACAAGGTTTGACTGGAATAAACTATGACAGAAAAGAATCTACCTTTTATATAAAATGTGCGAGAGTTTCTACTGTGACACCGTGATTCACAACACAGAGCTGCAATTCATAGCAACATCAGTGCGTCACAGATTAAGTGTGATCCAAACCTCAGCAGAGCTCGCCAGAGTCACTGGGCTCAGCCCCGTCTGAGACAATGACATTGAGCTTTATTGATTTAGTATCGATCTTCATCACCTCTGCCTCTCAGTCTGTCTTATACTGATGGAAATTTCAAGACCACTGCACACTAAAATACCAGCCAGCATGCTTCTGCCTTTGCTGCATTAAAAAAAAAAAAAAAAAAGATCTCTCTTCATCTGTTATCTTTATATTCTGTACAGGCGTAACAGCTCTATGAAAGCAATGACGGTGCAATGAGGAAGTGAGATTACTGTGAATCAATGAGGAAATCCCAAGCCTGTTGTTGAAAATCATTGAATAAACAGTCTTTTCTCTGTTATACGAGGCCTGAATGAGACTCAATTAACACAGACACAAATAGCTTACACAGGATAGTACAAGTCTTGTCATTTCCATCTGTGTGTGTGCGCCTGTGTGTAAACAATAGATCAAAACACCAGCTGTGAGATTATGCTGACAAATGAGCAGAGAGAAGGGGATGCAAACAGTGACCAAGCAAACTGGCAGCGCAGTTCGATACAGAAAGTGACAGTTTATTGAAGTATTTTGGTGGCTTTCTTTATAGTTAACATTTGCTCTCTTTTAAATGTTTTGAACAATTTTAATACAGTCTTGGAGTTTACAAATGTATGTGATTATTATTGATGGCAAGCCTTTATGAGCCAATGAATCTAGACAGCCAGGACTCTCTCAAAACAGGGGCAGACAAATGAGCTGAGATCAATGAGGATATGCTGCTCAATTGCTGCTCTGTGGCCAAAAGTCAAATGCTTGCTTTCCACATGCACCTTAGGCCCTAAACTATAAAAACTCTAGAAAATATCTGAGTCACTGTCATGTGATGAACACACACCAGAGTAGACGTTCTGTTTAAGATGCCCTAGTAAGATTTCCTTCTCTTTTTTACCACAGCTCTTCTAGCAACAAAAACAGCTAAATATATGTGTTACATTCACATATGGTTGAGACCGTTTTAGTTAACCGCCAAGCCAAACCCATTTGTGGTGTTAGACCTGAAACAGGGTTGTCCATTTGAGGAAATAACAATCACAGGGACAAAAAAAATCTTCCAGTGTTACAATTTTCCACCTCAGCACTTTTTTTGCTGCCACTTCTGGTAAAATGAACAATATATCCAATTGATCTGGAGCAGTCATTTCATGTGTGACTACTTTCCATACAGCCTAAGTGAGAGGCCAATGTGTGAACACTGAAACCTACAACTTTCCTGGATAACTGAAGCCAAAAATGCTGCGAGCTTCAAATGAAATGCTGATTGAAGACTGCTGCAACTAACAATAATTTTCATTATCAATTAATCTAAAATGTCAGAAAACAGTGAAAAATGCCTTGTTTTGTCCAATGATTTCAAATTTTCTACAAAAAACAAAAAAAACTACACATCTTAAGCACCAAGTCAAGTTACAGATATAACTCTTATTTAAACCTGTGTGAGCTGTGACATGTACCCCAGGTCACTTGCCTAAAATGTACTGACAGAGTAACAAGTTTAAGTGTCCCAATCCTTTTAAAAATCAATTCTATGTATAACTCCCAAAAAGGCACTACTTGATCCTAATTAATCTAGGGAAAGCAAGGACTCTTGGTCTAACGTGACTGAAATGGCTCCAGAGCAGCGTTGGCTGGTTTGGATAACTGGGTCCGTAGCCAGAACACAGAATTTATTACTTTACAGTCCAAGCCAAGCAGCACTACTGCCAAGTTTAAGCCAGGAAAGCTCAGCTCTGAGGTCAAGGTCGAATTAATCTATTAGCTCATGTATTAGCAATGCATCCCTTTAAGACCTGCTGGGCAAGTAGCACTCACTGCTGAGTGATATCTACCTGGTGACAGAATGATCGACTGACTAATTGTTCTTGGTGGTGGATTTTTTTTGAATTAGCAAGAAAATTTGATCTTTAAATGTAGCTTGTGCCAAACTCCTGGCGGGAGTAGCGTCGAGCCAATTAAATGAGTCAATCGACAGGACATTACGATGACAATTTTGATAATTTAATTTCTTAACATTTTATAGACTAAAAATGATTAACTGATACAGAAAATCAGTGGTTAGTAAGTCAGAAACAATAAAAGGTATCACTTTGGGCTTTGGTGGCTTGTGGTTGGGCATTAGCCACTACTCACTGGGACGCAAATTCCCTGTGTTTTAGAGAAAGATACGCCAAGAGAAGTAGAAAAAAGCACCATGTCTCAGGAGGAAAATAAATATATAGAGATGCAAAGACAGACAGTCCTCTGGGTTTCTCGACCCCACTTTAGTTTCAAATTATCTTCAAAACACAAAAACCACAGATATATAAATTAATGCTAAAGGTCTACGAGAAAATGGTGCCAAAGGTTACAGATACAGGCTGTGCCACTTTCTGTATTTCCAGCAATGTGACTTTGGTTACTGTGCAGTCTCTGTAGTGGCTTCACACTTTCAGCAGATGCTGTACAGTTAGAGCACTGCCCTTAAACCTACTGAGACCATCTTGTCATCCTCACATTACTTCAGCCAAACCAGCTGCTCGGCAGAGGATTTCTCCATCTGCCTGCTTTCACACTCAAGCTGTGGCCTCCTGGTTCTTTAATGGTTGTGAAGTCCAGTATAGTACGAAGCCTCAAACAACAGCAATTCATACAGCAACATACAGGCACAACAAAGATTATCTCCTTCTATTCAGTATGTCTCATAAAACTATGTCTCTCCAAATTCTCCAATAATAGGTGACAACTTACAGGTAAAGAACACATGACAGCAACACCAGCCCCAAGAACCCCATTTATCTACTAATACACAACAAATACTAGGAATGGAAATAATTATTTAAGCAACTACTGTATGCATGCACATAAATATCTAGTTTGGGAGTGATATGGACAAAACCTTCTATTACAACGTATATATAATTTAAAAATGTGATCAAGCACATTGATTGAACAGGTATTGCAAAATACATCTCTACTGATTGACAAATTCTGAAAATCTCATATCATCATCTATATTCTCATATTGCCTAACCCTAATCTGGCTCAGCAGTAGAAATACCACTCAATAAAGCAAAATTTAATAGAAATGCATCCCTGTCATGACAAAACCCTGAATAGACAATTCTGTACAATAATGTCTTTGGATTTATTAAACTAAGGGGAGATTTGCAGACATTAATTGCCGACACAGTGACTGTAAAATTCCTTTTACCTCTGCAAGTTTTTGATTCAAATAAATGGTCTGAAGGTAGCATATCCATTTAACAAACTCTCAAATCAAATGTAACACCTGAAGAAGACCCATAGTGGTCGAAACGTTCTCATGTCCGTGTGGAATTAAAGAAGATTTGGGAACAATTTAGCTGTTTACGGATGGGTACTCTTGTTATTTTGTGAATTTTTTGTCACCCAGCACCTGCAAAAATGTATGGATGAGCATGTGCCCACTGATATTTACAATCAAATGTAACACAAAGATGTGACATGTATTCAAATGTTGGAACAAGATTCAGTATATATTGTATATTTGTCTAAATAAACAACTGAATCTGAAGAGAAACTGCTCTTGTGTGCATTTTCTCTGATATTTTTAGAGAAACACATAAAAACACATGAATACAATTATTTTTTCCAGTAAAAGAGACGGACCATCTCCATTTACACAATCTTAGGGCCAGGTCAGTGCAACGCTGTGAGAATCTGCCCAATTAGTTTTGATGTACACCAGAAGATGCTCCAAGGCTTCTATTTTAGATATTGATTTATCTCTTTTCCTTTGTAGTCTGCATCACGGCTTTTTTTATCTAATTGTAATGCTTTAACTACTCCTTGAAATCACTGCATGATGTGAATGTCAGCTTATTCTTTAGATCATTCTGTCTTATAGGGATTGGTCGTGATTTTTGAATTTTCATATTTTATGTGACTATGATCGCGTCTTAAAAAATATATTTTCCCTTGTTTTTACCGGCGCCAGTAAAACGTAGTAATGCAGTATAGTATTTGCTACAGCGCCGTCAGATGGGCTACATGCTACTGTACAAACAGGAGAAACATGGAAAGACTACTACAGCTGTCAAAAAGTTTTGAGTCGAGCTCCTTCAAAAAAAAAAAAAAAAAAAAAAACGAAAACGAGGTGTAGTGCAAACTGCCAAATAAAGCTAGCATATCATAAGTCTACAACAACTATGCACAGTCATTCGAGAGTGAAGCACCCAGCAGGAGGTGGGGGTTTCTCTGTGTGTGTGCGTGTGTGTGCGTGCGTGTGTGCGGGGAAGTGGGGGTGGGGGGAGAATCTTTGAAGAATGGCCAAATAGCTCCCAGTAAATATCAAAGTGCATTTTTGCTTGAAATGCCCATCCCCACTGTCTTATACTGCAAAAGAGCAACAGTTAAATACTAAATTATAAAAACACAAATGATGCTTTAACCAATTAAACCGAGGTTATGAAACATATTTTTCATACATGTGTGAACATAAGCGGACTGGGATTAAATCTGGTGAATTTCTAGCAGTGTGAGTCCAGCTTTAAAGAGATTTGGACCACATTTGGTTTAGCTTGGCCCCTGTCCACAGAGTCTAAAACAACCACTCACTGGCCTGGCAACAACAATCCCACACTGTAGGCAGCTGGGTGGTTATGACACTGCTGTTACTGCAGTGTGCGTGCGTGTGTGTGAGTGTGAGTTTTCTTTCCATATAAAAACTATAGGTCGTCTTACGTACACAGTCTTATCTCACACTGCGGGATGTTGCAGAGTTGTGACCCTGATGGTGTGTGCATACGTGAGATCCTTCACATAAAGGGCTACAGGTCCAGCTTAACTACACTTAATTACAGTGAATGCTAATAATGGCAATGCCTCGTGTCTCACTGACCTTGTACCTTATTAATTTTGTCACAAAGCTATCTCAACATTCACAGTCAGATTTATTTTTAGATGAGTGACTTATAATATTTCATCTCTATAGAAATATTTTCAAATGAGGTTTTGGGAGCCAAACTAGGCAGTGAACCTGTATGTAGTAGATTGATATATTGCAATGCTGTCATATTAGACTGTATTAGTCTGAGCTACGTTTTCCTAATCAACCAGAAGTGCCTTACACCATCAATCCAAAGTGTACTACAGAAGCTGACTCAACAACTGTTATAATAACATCAGCACCAATGCAAAGTTGACCTTTACTCCTGTCCGTCTATAGACATATCTGCTTTCTCTCTTACACAATAACCTAGCTGTTTTGCCAGATGGTTAAACTTTACTGAGCTATAGGAAAGTATTTTGCAAGATCTTGTTTTGGGTTTCTGTTGTTGCTGAAATACTGAAGTCAGTAATCTAAAAACATATGAATTAAGAGCAAAAGAGGCCACTCTTCACAATGAGTGCTTTTACCAATACATTTCATAGATGCATTATAAAGCCAGCAAGTAGTACAGAAGCACCAGAGGCCCCCATAGCACCAAAATGCTGTTTGTGTAGACACATTAAATATATAACTTCCTTTATGTCAGTCTTGAATACACTTTTCATTCATTTGTTATTTCTAGCCCTTCATGTAACTTTTAGCATTATTTCTGAATTCTCTTTCATGTCCGACTTTGTTTGTAATTCTGATTTGATACATACAATATCAATAAAGATAAAGATAGTGTTATAAAGTTATAAAGACTGCAACAATTATTTTCATTATCAATTAATCTGATGATCATTTTCTCAATTATTAATTGTATACTCTATAAAATGTCAAAAATAGTGAAAATGCCTGTTACAGTTTCCTAAAGCCAAAGCTGATGTCTTCATACAGCTTGGTTTTGTCCAATTAACAGTCCAAAAACCCTAAATTATAAATTTACATAAGACAACAAAAACAGCAAAACTTACTGTTGAAAAGCTGCAGCCAGGGACTGTTTGGAATTTTGCTTAAAAATGACAAACTATTGATAGATTATCAAAATGGCATCAACAAATTGATTAATCAAGTCATTATCTACATTTGAGCACTACAATGTTGTAATATTAGCTTCACATAATCTTGGATCGTGAGTTATTTTTATCTCGAATTACTTCAGTATGCATTTGTGTGAATGACATGCGAGTATGCAGTAATCTTTGTGTTCACTGTAACTACAGTGTATTTTTGCACTATACATGCGGATTTACTTATAACCGCCTACAGTACACCATATGGAGAGACCAATCCGTCCTAATTCAGGGCCGGGTGCGATTGTGCAATATGCAAGGATTTCAGCGAGCCCAGAAATGAAAGTCAGCCTAGTCACATCCTTAAAGACGGAATCTATTGAATCAATTATGACTCCTACAACATCTATTGATCAGGAACAGGACAGCAGGCCTGTTCTACAAAACACCAGAACATTCCAGCAGAGGCAGTTTGAACGAACCGAGCGGCTACAAGATGAACATTAACCAGCAACAGTCCTGGATAGAAAACGAAACTACCGGCTTAAGTTAACAGCTCGAACGACCTGATGAACCACACATTCGAAACACAGGATGTACGTTTCTGTAAACGGTTGTTGTGCACAATAACCGTTGAAAACCGTTAAAACCCGTTTATGTGATTATGAAATGCCTGTTTGATCTCACACTGTTGATGCAACAACTACAGGGCAGACTTCAAACATCTATAACAGCACAATGTGGAAAAAAACAGAAAAACAAACCAAAAAAAGCTACTGTTTGATTGTGAGTGTGTCATCAAAATCCCACCAAGCTACATTTATTTTAAATAGCCGTCCTGTCTTCGGGTTAGCCTGCTGTGCCTGCGGAGGAGCCACAGATGTGATGGAACTAACCTTCCTCCGTTACTAGCCGTTAGCCGTTAGCTCCCAATGAACACAAACGAAGCCTCAAAACGGTTTAAAAGGTCCACTGTACATTTGAATATTAGCCTCTAAATAAAGATACAACCGCAGCAGGTAAATTCGCATACTACCTGTCAGCTCCCAAAAATTAATTTAACAGATAACAAAAAGCGTTAGACACAGTTAGCTTAGCTGGCTAGCATTTAGCCTGTAAGATGCTGCTGACTGAAGCAGGAGAAGAAGCGCTGTTAGCCGAGAAAGCTAATCAGTCGCTCCGAGGTACCTTACCAGGTCAAAACAAACAGGACCGCGGAGCAAGATGCATCAATTTCTTCACGGCAACTTCGACGAGATCAGAGCAGACAGTGTAGGGATAACGTCGGGAACATCGCAGAAGATACTCGAATTTAATGTGGTTCCTGTTTTTTGTTGTTTTATTTTTTTTTGCTCGGATGCCCGTCCGCAGGTCGTTGCTTAGCGAGTCTCTCTCTCACTCACACACAAGGGACGAACCTGCCAAATACTGACCCCGCCTCTCTCACTCACAACACAGCGGGAGACAGCTGCCAAATACTGACCCCGCCTCAATTCAATTCAATTCAATTCAATTCAATTCAAAAGGGGTTTTATTGACATGATAAACATGTCTACATTGCCAAAGCAAATGTGAAATAAAAAATTTAAAAAAAAGATGTACATGCTATAAGTAAAGATCTACTAGAATCAAGAAATAAGTAAACAGAATGTGTCACATTGCAAACAAATAAGAATGGTTATACATACATACATAACTGAGACTTAAAAGAGGAGGAAAATTAGATTTAACCATGTATTTAAGTAATTTTTAAACTACTGGTACTGAAAATATTGTACTTAATTTATCTGAGAGTTATTTGGCACCTAATCATTCCAAACCCAACATTTGAATATATTTGAATATTTGTCACAGTTTGACAAAAATAATCTTGACTGGTAAAAATGCAAATGCATGACCTTTAATACAGTCTTTAAAAAAAAAGATATTGTCACATTTGAAATTAAGCATTTTCCATCTCTGCTGCTTATACATACAGTACATTATTTGTTATATATGAGAAGCTCATCACCACATATAGGTATCATTAACTTATTATTAATATTAATATATTAAGCATCTTCATTGATGTCAGTCTTAAACACAATTTTCTCAGGCTTGCTTTTATATAAGATTCATTATACTGGCTTTACTGGTTTTTGTAGGCTACTTGTCCAAAACATTTTTTCTCCACCATTAATAATTTAAAAAAAAAAAAAAACTTACAAAATTGTTATCATGTGAACCACTTTCTGATGTGGTAAATGCAACATCAATACAGTTACGGTTAAAGAATTTGCAATCATTATTGCTTAATACCGGCAACGTTGGGTCAACTTGTAATACAACTTCTCAGAATTTTTAGATAATTTATTTCTTACCCATATTTCATTAATATGTATGTATGAATTAATGCTTATATGAATATGCATAATAACCTATGTCTGAAAACAACATTTTTTTAATTAAATGTTATACTGATATACTAGTATTTGTCTATTAACTGCCAACATCCATTATATCACTGTCCCCTGTACTCTGATGATCAGTTGGTCTATACTGCTCCCTAGTGGATTTATTGATTCACACCATTTTAGTATTAAATCTCTTGCAGTGTCTTAATTCCATACTACATACTAATTGTATACAGTACATACTATACCTAATCATTAGTTAGTATACAAGAAATCTACATTGGTAGATCCCCACCAGACATGTTTTAAGACATATAAAAATACTCTGTGTTGAATAATAGTTTGTGTCTGATATGATTTTTCAACAAAAAAGTTGCATTACCTCATATTTTAAAAAATGGCATCTACTCCTTCTTCCTCATTGAAAAAAGCCAGAATCTATGAATCTGTAAAATGACCACGATTGGCTCCAAACTAGTTGTGATGTCACAAATCATACTCGTAGGTGCACGCCTTAAATTCAGATTTAAGGTGAGCGCAGAGAAACTTTCACTCTTCAGCAAATACATGTGAAAACAGCCTTCTAGTGTCAAACTCTGCACATACATCATCCTGCACAGTGAAACTCAAACTGTAGGAACAAGAAGAAAAACACATTTTTGACTGGAGGGGGGACTTTAACAGTTTCATACTAACAGGAAATGATACAGTACGTGCATGTCCAGATTAAACTGTAATTTTACAAATGCCACTGCAAAAACATCATGAATAAAAACAAGTTGGCCTTTTAAATATTTACTTATTCATTTTGTTTTCTGAGAACATCCTGGGGCCGTCTCACCACCATCTGACTTTTATTTAAATTTCTTGCAGCTGTGAGCAGCTCTTCCAGCCTCCACCTTCACGTCAACAGCACACTCAAAAAGTGCTTTTTAGTCTGCATCCTGACAGTTTTGAGTTTCCTGAATTCACTCACTCTTCCAGTGTGAACACACAACAAACTCAAATCCTGCTTAGAATTAGTGTGTAGTTTGGATTTAGGAACAACTTCTTATTTCCTCTCGATACACCTGCAAGCATTGTTTCTCCTTAGTTTCAGTTAAGTCAACAACAATAGTTCAATGAATCAAATGCAAACACACGCTGCTCTATAGACACTTTATTGCTGTTTTTATTGTTTTACACTCAATGGAATGTTTAACTGTGTGTTTGGTGGGCCAGTCCAAACACTCACCCTCCAAATATCTGTTACCAAACCAAGATTTAAATAGCAAAACAACTATAATTCAGTAATACAATATACATGACACTATAAAGTCTTAAGGTGAATTCATTCTCACTAACATATAGGCTATAATGGTCCATTTACAAAATGCTTCTTTATATATATTTATATATAAGATATAAAACAAGAGTAATGCACATTCTTCAAAAGGTAAAGAAAATGTGATGTTTTGTATATATGCAGATATATTTGTGTGTGAATTCTGTTTGGTGGCAACAAAACATCACCCGACAATCGTTATTACAAAGTGTATCCACAGCTTAGAAAATAATAACACACTTATTATTCAGGAGATCTACTGGAGGAGAGATAGGATTATTAAAGAGCGGAGTATCATCACCCACATAGACTGTAGGAGACAGTGAAATGATCATTAGCCGTATATTTAAATATATGTTGTAATGTAATGATGTTGTTTTGTGTGTGGCCAGTGACTATGATTAAGAATATTTGAATTTTTAGCCAAATTGCCCCTTTTCAAAGCAAAAAATATACATTTTTGAATTCCTGTGCACTGGTAATGCTCATTTTCATACCAACATAATCACACAGTTCTTAGTCCATTTTAATAAACTGATATTTTATATTTTTCTTACTGTCAACAAACCCCATGAAAAGACCAGAACCAGTGACGAATTTATCCTATTAACAAGTATTGTCTTTGTAAATTATATATCTTATTCCTCTGTGCCATAGAGCTCCATCCAAAAACTGTTAAAAACACATCCATGACCCACACTGTTACACTGTCCTGGCGCTGCAAATACTAGAGCACCAAACCTGTATTAATCAGCAGCTGAAAATAATCCCCATAAAATACACTATTCACTCCTGTTTGAGTAACGTTTGCTAAGAGCTACAGTGCCCAGCTGTATTTATTATTTATTTATTTAGCATTTAAAAAAAAATAATGAAAGTATATATTACCAACTTGTTTTTAAACAGGAGGAGCACAAGAGTTTCTGACAACGTAGGGAAGTCAGGAAGTGTTGGAGGTGGACCAACACATTGTTGGTTTTGTTATTTTCATGGTATTTATTAACAATAATAAAAATAGAATATTGAGGATGCTATCATAGCTCAATAGTTACGTGTCAGTTATTCTGTCATTGCTTTATTTCAAGAGGTGGAACTAAACTCTTTCAACCAGTGAAAATATATGTAAGATATTTCTTTGTTGATGTAAACTGCAGACAGTTTTGTTTTCTTAATGAATACAATACAATAGTCAAGTTTCTGAATGAACTCAAATCCACAGACTTTACTGTATGTAGCAATGGCACAAATGAACTATTTGTATTATTTATTGTCTGCTGAAACTAAACCCTGCAGGTTAAGTGAGATATTTTTACAAAGTGTTTGCTGCACAGTGGTGTGCTTGTTTGACACATAATGACTAGCGTGGACATGGTAAACACACACACACACACACAGTGGTGGATCCCCTCTATCTGACTGAACAACTTCTGCATTATAAGTCACCACACACTGACTGACTCTCCTCCACGAATACAGAGAATTAAATTCACAGAGAACCTTTATCGCTGCGTTTCAGCTACGACCTCTAAAACACAGGTAACCAGATCCTAAATGCCGGCGTTGTACAAATATCATACCTGTCATGTTGAATACAGAGGAGTGAAAATCTGAGACTGTATTTTTTCCCGTCTCTTCAGAATTACACATTCTTCACTTTGAAAGAAGCCTAAAAGCCAAAAGTCCCTTTAAATAATAACCGAACAAACCTACAACTGTTTGAACACAGACGGTGGTGTCTCGTCCACTATTTGACAAGTATAACTACAGTTGTAAAGGAGTGGTGAGTGACTGTGACTAGACTGATGGCCGACTAAAACGAGCCCACCTGTTTATATACGAACTATACAGTAGATATCTCTTAATGTGCTTGACAGATCTCAGGCAGAAGAGGGAGAAGTACAGTTTGATTGCAGGTTACATCTTGTACTTCGCAAAAACAGTCCTGGTGGTGTTGTCGTCTTTTCGTCTCACTTGATCCTCATGTGAAGGGTTGCCACGGTTTTAGGCTTCGTACACCCTGTAGAAAAAAAACAAAAATACAGTTAACTTCTCTGTGATTTCAAACATTTGTTCAAGATTCGCTCCTTTGGCTGCATTCGCAAGTACATTTTTCTACCTCCTTCGCCAGGTGTTTTCCTTTAGTCTCTGGAGAAATAGAGATCAAAAGTGCCTTGTATTGAACAGAGTAGAAGGACATTGGTTTAATCACTCTGTATCCCACAGAGTCCCTGCGGAAATACACTTCTGTAATCAGCAAAATACTGATATCTATCCTCTCCATGGGGCTGTTTTCTGTGGCTGTCCGTGACCTCTGACCTCAGAGCGTAGGTGAGAGGAGGAATTTCAGCAAAACAAATCAATAAAGCATCACAGAAAAGCCGCTGGACATGAGCTACGGCTCAGAGTCAGTGGTAAGAGAGGTTGAGGGGTGTTTTTTGTGTGTAAATTCTGAGCTTTTTAGCTTTATGTCTTACTAATTATGTCTATTATACTGTACAAACTTAACATTAAATAATAATTAGTGTTAGTGTCAGTGGATGAGCATGATTAGATTATTTTCCACATTACATACTAACTTCAACAGCCACCACAGTCATGAAAATTTATGAAAATTTACTCTTTAGTCTTTAGCTTACACTGTAAAGTTGTAAAGAAGTTTTTTCATTATGGTAACAAAATTGTTACATATACAAAATTTAAAAATGCAAGGAATCCAAAAAGGTAAACTGGCTTTAAAAAAACAAAACAATGTTGCTTTAAAACAACATTTATAGCCTAAGCTAGTTGACAAATTCTGTCCCTATATGGGCCTTTAAAATACATAAAACTCAACAAGAAAGTACACACAAAACAGCACAAGACACAAACATTTTACAAACAATGACACAATAAAAGTATCATGAAATGACAAACACCAGATCACTCATTACTACTTGACTGATCCCTCTTTAAAAACCGCTTCAGTTTGAGTTTAAAATGATCCCATCATGATCCGTTACCTGTGCTTGTCCTTCCAGATGCGGAACCATTTGACCAGATTCTTGGTGCTCTGAAGTTTGGGATGAAGACAGTACTCCTGCCCTTTGAACCGGGACACATTCTCCATCGTCACACTGAGGAGAGACGCAGAGATGAAGAGACAACAAGAGAAATGTTACAAAAATCAAAACGTCTACTATTATTGACAAAATATTTAAAGAAATAACTCAACCAGAAATAAAAATTCTGTCATTATCACATGGGTCCCCTTATCTGTTATGTTCAGCATGATTCATATCAATTAAACTGAACAGCTTTCATTGGTTAGTGGGCCAAAAAGTTAAATATATTTATGCAATAAATATCTGACAGTGCAATCATTTGGCTACACAATAGTTTGCTGGCTGCACAATAAATACCATGTTAACTTGAATAGTTTGAGAGAAGGTTGAGATGAGTATAAAGTGGAGAAAAATAGAAATTCTGATTTAGAGTAGCACTTGAATCCATCTGAATACCAGTGTGAGTCAAGTTGTAGCACGGTTGACATGTTTTTGCCCCAGATTTCAGCTGCTATTCTATGCTGCCCTCAATAACGTTTCCACAGTGAAATGCTCTCACACTCAAAAGATTCGGCTTGCACAGGGTCGCCTGTTTCTTGGAAATGGAGCAATATTATGGAGCTGCCACTTAAAAATGTGACATCTAAGCTCATTGAATCAAATGGTCTGTCTGTAACCCTCGGCTTCAGACAACAGTAGAGACGCTCTGCCTGCATGTGGCATATTCAGGCCAAACAAGAGAAATGTGGGAAAAACTCCCACCATGCCATGGGGCCTCTCCATCCAGTGACACACTCAAAGACTCACCAAACCATGAATGTTAAAAGAGTTGACTTCAAGAGAAAAGACTTGACTCTCGATAAAAAAAAGATGCATTCAGTGGTCATAAAGATTAGATTAAAGCGTTTTGCATCTGTTTTCCTGCCCATTCAGTTGTCACTTTGTTTGGCTATTGAGGCTTTACTTGGCCCGCTCTACATGCTTTGTTATGGAAGAACTGTGCTTTGAGTGCGTATGTGTTTGATTGAGAGAACATGAAAGTGGTTTTTGTACGCGTGCATGCCAACGGCCTCAAATCTGTGAGGCTGTAATAAACACACCCTGAATGTTTGCCCATGGCTCCTCAGCAGGAGGGGAATATAACCTCATTACTGTGTTAATATGAGCTTTTATTTCTCCTCATTGTCATTCAGCTGGGCAGTTGAAGTGCAGCCACTGGCTCGAACAGCTAATATGGTCATCAAAATGCTTCATAACCACATGGGGAGAAAGGAAGACAGCGAGAGAGCTAAAAGAAGGATGTCAAAGAGAAAGACAAACGAAGAAAAGGGAATGATGGTTGTGAAGTAGAAGAGAAAAACAAAGACCAGTGATGAAGGGTAACATTTAAAGTACTTTATTCCACTACTATTCCTTTAAAGTAGAAATACTTTACTTTTTACATCACTACATTTATTTATTACTTTTCTGATTAAAATTTCACATATGATCTATGATCTAAAAACTGCCAAAAAGTTTAGAAAAAGTAGTAATATGACCTCCACCTCCACCAGCTACTTCCAAATGCTTCTTACATGCTAATAAATAATAATAGTAATCCCATAATATAATATTGACAGTAATATAACACTCTTAGATGAGTTATTTTGTGTAATCAGTCATTTTTATACTTTGAGTACATTTTGCTGGAGTACTTTTACTCAAGTAAAATTTTGAATGCAGTACCTTTACTAGTATTGGAGTATTTTTATAGTGTGGTATTGATACTTCTACTTAAGTAAAGTATCTGAATACTTTACTTCAATCCCCACAAAGACATAACAAAGGGGTAGAAGAAGAGAGGTAAGAGAAAAAGAAAGTGATAAAAATAGAAAGGGCACCAATAAGAAACAGAGTGAGGTGAATAAAAAGAGGGTGAAAATGATATAAAAGAGAAAGAATGAGATAAAGTAGAAAATGGCAGAATTAAAAAGAGGAAGAAGAAGAGCAAACAGAAAGAAATGAGGAGAAAACAGGGAGGTTTCAGGCCCCCTGGCTTGTGTATGTTAGGTTAGGAGTGGCCGCTAAGAATGCCAAACTGATCGTAAGCCAAACAGCCACAACAAAGGCCAGGGGGGGGCTCTCTCGCTCATTTCTCTCCCACTTGCTTTCTTTCTGTAGCTTTCCGGAGCCCACTGAGGCTCATTTTTCACTGGAGACCGGCGGCTGGTGGACCCCATCCCATGCTAATAGACCAGCCTGTAATAATGGCTGCGTGGCGGCGGGGAGCGTACGCTCACACAGAAACAGACCTGTGAGTTGACACAGACCAAATGTTCTCAGAGTGTTTCACGTGGACACAAACATTTAAGTTAATTCATCAATTGAATCAATTTTTCTTCATACCTTTATATAATTTTAGTCACTATTTTTTAAAATGTATTGTTATTAAAACTTATACTTGGGAAAATATAAATGAAATCCTTCAAAAATTTGACGTGTTCATAATAGAATAAACATTTAAAATAAAAGTGCACATACTGTATTTCACCTCTGTTTTGTCAAAAGATCTCAACATGATTCATTATGACCTTGTTTTAAAAAAAAAAATCAATTTAAGGAGAATTTGCTTTGACTTACATTAATTGCCTGGACTTACCCTAACCTTAAACACAACTATTAAATGCCTGCTCCTAACCAAATCTTAACCCTAAAATGTGTTGATTTACATCGCGGAGTTGCTTTTTAGTCCCCAAATTGGAGGCGAGTCTCTGTAATGTGACCGTGTAAACAGATTTATGTCACATCCACAGAATCTGTTTTCTCAGTTGGCTTCTGCGGTTACCCAGATTGTGTTCACTGTGTGATATTGTAGTTTGCCAGCAGGTGGCAGCAGAGTTTGGGCCATAAACACAAACTGACCCCAGGGAAGCTCACATAACATATTCCCATCTGGTTTCCCTTCATGTACAGTAGGTTTGACATGAAAAGCACCAAATGAATTCCACACAGAAATCCTATCTCACATCTCTAGCTATGTGTGTGACTTGATCCCCGGCAGTTGAACCAAGATCATAGTAAAAAAAAAAAAAAAAAAACTACATACTGTATATATAATGTAAGTTTATTTATCTAAGGTCGGACAGTCTGTCCTTGCGCCACAGGCTACGTTGACTCTGTTTGGATCCCACTTGAAGAAGAGGCCTAGTTATCATCAGAGAGGTTCATGCTGCTTTCCACGATGGCTCAAATTGAACATAATAGCTGCCTGTCTGCTTGGGCTGTGACTTAATGGGTCAGAGGTCAGACAGCAGAGAGTCAGTAAAGGGAAAATGATCAAATAGACAGTCTATAATTTGCAAACCAAGCTAAAAAAACTGGAAATGAGGCAGTAGGTTGGGGTGCAGCAACCCACCAAAAAAGGTAGAAATCAGCTTTTGAGGTGTAAGTGCACATACATTTATATATTGTATGTAATAATGATCACTGTATGTAATGCATGTATTGTACACAGAGAATTTTGTCTTTTTTTTACAGTGGTAATGCTTCAGTTTATTACTATAAGTCTGAGCTTAACTAATTGTTAAGTGGAAAGTACCCTGAAAGTTCTGGAAAGTTTTGGAAAGCTGTGTTTCTTTTCTCACCACTTTTCCAACAATAAATCATTCCCAGCTCCTGAATGCGGGGCGTAGTTAAATCATCAGTTTATCATCACACTGTGAAGTCCTCAGGCACAGATGACAGGATATTTTGATAGCGCCTGTACAGCTGAGCTGCCAAATATTTTTACGGTACTTTGGAGTACAGTCACAGTACAGTTGTAGTTGTAAATCTGGGTGTCAAGCGGGTACAAATAATGCTGATAGTATGACTTGTACATGTAGGGAGAAAGAGTGGGAATAGAAGTAGAGGAGCAGAAGAGGAAGGAGAAGAAAAAGCAAGAGGAGAGACAGAAAAGTAGATAAAGGTCAAAAGAATAACACAAAGGATGAGAAGGATATGGAGGAAAGAGCGAAAAGAAGTAGACGACTAGTTAGGAAAGGGTTAAGTCAGACACAAGAAAGAGATCTGGCAGTAAAAGGGAAGAGCGATGGAGGAAGAGAGTGACTGAAGAGAATAACAGTATGACTCACAAGATCATCTTCTCTTGGCAGTACGGGTGTTTGGGTTTGATCTCCAGCTTCTGTACATCCTTGTATCTGATCTTTGGTCCTTTTCTGGTGCACCTGCACTTGTAAGCTGTGGAGAAATCAAACATACGTTGTTATAACTGTAACACCATGAACTTACTGGTAATGCAGGGGATTTAAAAAGAAGCATAATGGAAACTGATCATGTGGAAACTTTTCCAAATTGTGTGACAGATTATTGAAGTTAGGCTCGTAATTACTTTCAGCTCTGAAACTGACACAGATATTGGAATTGATAGAAAAATTGGCTCTCAATCACCAATAAGTCCCCGGTTTATATTTAAATTACACACTGAGGAGGAGTACATGTGCCAATATTTATGTCTGCGGCTCACATGCTTTACAAACACTGTTTCTTTCAGTTAACTCTTTGATTCATGTATTATACAACACAGCACAATACCCTGCAAGTATTTCTAAATCATCAACTTTTCAATTGAGAAAAAAAGGCATAATTATAGGTTTATTGAAAACATTCTTATATTACAAGATATAACATATTAGACTTTTTCAGGGATTGAATGATAAAGTCCTGGACTCATTTCATCGTTGTCCCTTCATTTATTGATTTTCACTGCAGCATCCATGTTTTTGCTGCTATAAAAACTATTATCTGCTACAAATCAGCAAAATTATCTGATTTGCTGTTTTACACGATGCAGCTCAGACTGATTTCAAATTGAAGTGATTAAAGTTAAGTTTAAGTTCTGCAGCTCCCTGCTACCATACTATACAACCTACTTCTCATGCACTTTTCTCTTTGAGATATTGTTTAGAAAAGTCTTACGTGAAAACCACTGGGGCTGATGTGTCCATGCAGCTACATACAGCCACACTTATCATCTATACATTTATCAATTTCAATTCCTGTCTTTTAGCTGTCAAGACTTTACGCTGCTGAATAAAGGCAGAGGAAATTGGTTTTGGAGGGTTGTAATATTTGTGATGGGAGGTGACGACCTAGATAGTCCAAGGTTTCCTTCATCCATCACCTTCTCTGTGTCCTCACCCGCCGGACACTAAATCTGTCACAAGCCCAATGGCGGTGCGAGCACTTAACACAGACACGCTGGACAACAGAAGCCAATAAAAGTGGGGGAGACACTGAGGTTTATAGATCCATGTTCATGTCAGGACTGTGTGATGAGAATTTAGATGGAGGTAAACAGCCTCACACAGTCTATACAGGAGGGGGTGGCGTCTTCTTTCCAAAAAGCATGTGCAGTATTTACTTATGAACGACTAAAAAGCTGTAAAACATTTTACAAAACCATATAAAATGAAAAATAAAAACAATCTGTCAAAGGAGTTTATGAACTTAAATGAAACTTTTTCCTCTTTCCTGCCTAAAACTATGATGTGGACATGCTTCTCAGGTGGCTGACAAAGACTAATAATGGCCCTGACAAATACAAACATATAGTAGAAGTAATAGAAGTTGACAGATATACATCCTCTCCAGTAGTGACTATATTTAGAATATATTTAAGACAGATTTGCAGATTGTTTTTGGTCAAAATATTTTCCTCCGTACTGTACATCTGTTAATCATAAAGAAGAAGAAGAAGAAAGACATTTCATTCCATCCTCTTTCACCAGCCCCCTCCCTCCCCTCCTAATGGCCCCATGAATATTGGCTTTAAAATATTTCAGCTACATATGGTGAGCTTTACTTTTCCTGCCAGAGACACAGAGTGCATGCACAGAGCCTCAGAGTGGTGGTCAGGGTGCAAAAAAAGGCTTGTAAATGCCAACTTCAGGCTCATGGTGAGATCAGATTTAACATCCCAGACTGCACTTCTCAGTGTTTACTGATAGAACAAAGTATGAATGAGCTGCTGAACTGAGTGTTTTTGTTATCAGTAAAATGAATGCAGCAGGTTGCATATTAGTCATCTCAATATGAAGTTGAGCATAAGATGCTAGCAGTCACACCACTGAGACACTACAGCTGAGTTGTTGTTTTCACAACCTGTGCTGGAGATTTGGGATCTTTGGCAGAAACTTCACACATTTCAAACAAACTGTAGATAGGAAAAGTATTTTGCACTTGATTCTCCCACCCCTCTCTTTAGACACACATAAAAAAAAGAAAATGAGGGGATCTATAACCATACAAAGGCTATCTCCCTCCTATTGTTGATTTTCAGTTACATCACCATAACTTCAGAACAAAGCAGCACAATCACATAACATAAAAAGTCAAATAAATCAGCTTTTTAGTTTACCTTCTGCGCTCAGGAAGTATAAGGCCACCACTAACAAAAGTAGCACTGCTGTGCACCGATGCATGTCTTCACAAGTAAAAAATAAAGATTTTTTTAAAAAGCTCCTGTCCTCAAAATCCGAGCTCTCCAGTCGGTTTGTGCGAGTAAACGCTCAAAAAATGAACACAAGTCTTTAGAGGTGTAAATAACATCCACTTGCAGTGACTGTTGGATGGCAGGACTGAAGGAGCGCTGAGGGGTTTCTGCCTTTTTTTTTTTTTGGAGTCCCTTTGGAGCGCTGATTGTGCGTCCTGAGCGCTTGGATGAACCTCCAGTCAGTCGTTTAGGTCTCTCTCCCCCTTTTCTCCCTCTCTCTCTCTCTCCCTCTGTCGCTGTGGAGAGGCAGGCAGCAGCTCTTTTAAAAAGCAGCCCGCTGTCCCCTTCTCATTAATATGCAGCACGGCCAGACAGCGAATCAAACACTTGTGGAGAACATGGAAAGGGAGGGAGGGAGAAAGAGAGACACAAAATACACATATTGTCCACCAAAATGAGGGTGGTGACGTCTGCTGTGGTAGACTGTTGGCTGGTTTATATCCCACAGCTTCTGCCCTGACTATATAACTGACAGAAAACTTAGCGGGATGTTGATAAACCGCATAACGAGAGAAATGGCGAACAAAAACAACGAGATTTCACTAATATTCCTGTGAGATTCTGCAGTGCAGTTTTGTGTGTCCAGTAGCTACAGTTGCAGGGTTACTTAGAAAACAGAGAAAGATGGAAACTTTTCGGTCCATATGCTGATACACCGTCTCAACAAAGTTGTATAGTCAATTACTGTGGTCCTCTTGCACTATTTATCCTGTATTTCTGAACTGAATTGAATTAAATTTTAATTCTTCTAAAGTTTTAATACCTGTGAATTTATCCTACCTTTTCACCAAGCCGAGAAACGCAATTTAATTTCTTTATAGGTAGCATTTAATACTGTAAAGTATAAATGTAACTGTGGTGAGATGACAATAAAGGTCATTAAATCTCTTTGCTGGACAGTAAAGGTGCTGCTTGATGTCGTAAAACAATAAAGTGCAGTAAAGACAAACGGGAGATATCTTCCTGTCCTTATTTCTCCTCACACAGCAATGAATATATGCGCTTATTTTGGTTGCCATGGCCACAGAAAATACTCGCTTCTGATTGGCTAGAAGTTAACCGTTAACGTCACATCAGAGAGCACGTCAACTGTAACCAATCACAACGGCTCAGCTCCGTTTATTGAATGAAGAGCGTGACATATCGGTCGAAAGCGCCGTAAAGCTAAGTGGACATTTGAGCTGAGATATTTTTGTAATGTTTAGTTCACAAAGGTCAAGAATGAACTTTCATGCACAGTTAAACCAGGCTCTAAATCAGTATACTAGTATCCATAGCAACGGCACTTGCTATCATTGATACTTGCTAACTGTTGTTAAGCTAACTCTGACCAAGCCATGAGTTAAACAGACTAACCCAAACTCTTAAAAAATGTATGATAAGTTTAGAACGTATTGTAGCAAACAAACATTTAATATATGGTAACACACTATAATATAGTTGTTATCACATACAGTATAGGTTAAGTATTTATTTATGTAGGCTAGCTGTTAACTACTAGCCTATTGGGCGTCCATAAAAGGAGGCTGGTGAATAAACAGATAATTAAAGGGAAAATTCATTGCTGTGAATATGATGATTTCTTAAAACTAGGTCACCTACGTAGTAGAAATGTGCAATTGTTTTTGAAATTGGTGCCCTATGACTAGAGAAAACTGAGAAAAAGGCTGTAGATTTCCCATACCGCTCTTGAGGTGGAATCCTACAAAAACCAGAATGCATTGTGCACGTCCCGTCCAATCATCTACTGATGGTGTGTTCACGGAACGCAGGGGGCAAGGGGGTGACAATCGTTAGCTGTTCTGTATTCAGAGTTAAACTCCGATATAATATTCTGTCAGAAAACAAATGTAAAAGGACCAAAGCACCACAAAGTTTGTTGAAGTGCAGAGTTTTCAGTCTGTCTCCATTCTCTCTGTTAATCCTCACTCGTCACAGGTCGATGCTGCAAAGCTTCTCCAGCTGCAGCGCCTCTCTTTCAGCTGCCGCTGTAACGTCGCTCCTGTGGTCGCCTTCTACTCCACACTCTGTTGTGTCTGATTCCACAGCATGATATTCATCTGCATATCATGAAACTAGTTTTCTTCCACATATAATGATATTTTAAAGTATTTAGTAGTATATTTTATGTCTACTTTTCCTTATTGCTAGCGTAACATAGTAGGCGGAGTGTTTTGGGAGACCAACATTTGACCGTCCTTGAAGGCACTACTACAGATAGCCTCTAGTTCTTCCTTGCCCAACTACATTACTGTACACATCAAATGATGGTGCCGGTGCCAGAAGAAAAAATGATTTTGCTGCTGCACACAGAGATAAAGTTGAAAATCAGCAAAGAGGTCTTTTAATGACAATATAGTAAAATGAAAATTTCCAAATTCTCTGATTCCAGCTTCTCAAATGTGAATATTTCCTGGTTTCTTTAGTCCTCTATGTTAGTAAACTGAATATCTTTGGGTTGTGGACTGCCGGTTGATCATTTTACGGACCAAGCAACTAATCAATAAATAGGGAAAATAATTGACAGATAAATTGATAATGAAAATAATCGTTAGTTGCAGCCCTAATAATATAAAAATATGTCTTAGTAGGAGAAGTTATGATTGCTAACAAATCCTACCGTACATTAATAAACATGTGACTTACATCTGCTTTTAACTACATTATAGTATTTAATGTTTGTCTACTACTTATAAATGCTAAATAGGGTGACTCAAAGGAAAATGTTATATAATTTGAACAAAGGCTCTTTGTTTTGCTTGTGGTAAATGCTTCCACATCAGGACACTTCAGTGTATATTGAAATCCTCCTGTACAGTATCTACCATCCTTTTACAGCAATGACCAATCAGCAGTACCAGAAAATTTTTCATGTCTCTCTTTAATTCTTTTGTTTTAAATTTTTAGACAGTAAAATAAAATAACAGTAGTTTTTGTGAATATATTAGCTATTGTTATTCTCTTTGCTGTGTATAAATGCAGCCATTGTATCTGGGGATGCCATCAGGCTCAACTATTGGCCTGTAAGAGATAGCCCTGAGAAGAAGGTCTGACCCCTCCCACCTGGGACACTCTGACCACAGGATTAAACAGCATTCATCACCGTCCTGCATCATGAGGGATTTGTGTGTGTGTGTGTGTGTGTGTGTGTGTGTGTGTGTGTGTGTTTGTGTTCACCTCCCTGCCCTGAACTCTGATGCAATCAGCTCCTGTCATCACTCAAACCAGCGGCCATGAAATGTCCGTCTGCGCCATGCGTGTGTGTGTGTGTGTGTTTTATACAGTATCGCCATGGATGTATGCCCATCATAGTGTGTGTTCCTATGTGTACACAAGCATGTACATCTATAAAACGCTGCCTGATGTGTGTCTTTGGTATTTATTGGCTTACATGTACTGTATGTGCAACCTGAACGGACTATGCAACACACTGTGTGGAGTTCAGTAGCAGGCTTTAAACAACAACAACAAAAAGAAGATTTTACCTCAGGTTGCCGTCTGAACATGGAAAACCCTGAAGTCTGAAGTCACATACAGAAAAAAACTCAAACCTTTGGTCCTGTGGTTATGAGCAACAGTGGGTCATAATGCCAGCTATAATTTCCAGTAAACTGGGACAGAGTTGTGTGCATGTGACCCCTGCAGGACACTGATGCTGTGTGAATCCATCTCAAGTCGTTCTGATCTCAGGATAAAAGACATCAGTGAGCTGTCCATTTCAGTCTTCGGCTGAAGTGACTGATAATCAGTCGGACATCTGTTGTCTTGATCCATTAGATCACTTCAGCTTCACTAAATGCCAAAGGAAAGAAAGAAATTAAAGGCAGAAATAGAAGCTATCAAATACAGAGGATTTCAGCTAAAAGGAATCTGCCTTGAAATGGTGATGAAATTGACATCATTTGTCTTAATCAGTCAAAAATGTTGTTTTTGAAATATTTTCAAGTTTATTATGTTGTCACTTACCAAAACTTCACTGAGGAAATTGAGAATATCTCAACACTTGTATTTGTTATATATATATATATATATATATATATATAAATAAATAAAAATAAATAAAAGTATACACTGGCAGCTTTGACAATGAAGCACAGAGAACAGTAATAGAGAATATAATTATCTGACTTGTACCAAAATTGGTTACAGATGCTGCCAGCAGGTTGGTGCCAGGTTCTTAGACAAATAAACTGTAATAAAACTTGGAAAACTTTAAAGCAGTGGTTCACATACTCCAACAGCACTATCTAATGAACTCAAAATATCCCTTCATCCACCCAAATCAATCATGTTCCAAATGTGCTTGATATTAAAATAGATGTTATTTAAGTTTACTATATAAATGGGGATATTTTTAGATTTTTTTCCCCCCCTAGCGATCCTGGAATTGTTAGGACTGAAAACCATTTTTGATCCCATCAGAAACTCTTAAAATAATCAAAATTTGAGAGAAATCAAGTTGATTATTATAAATGTATGTATGTTATATTTCTTCTTGTCTCAAAACATTTATTGTAGTGGCTACAGAAAAACATGACCTAAAATCCATAACTATCATATAAAATCATTTTGACGATGAGTCATCACTGAGTTTCAAATGATAGTTTACTTTTGTAATAAACCCTTTATATTCTGACTCTTTACAGAATAGATTTGCTTTTCCCTTCACTTGCTTGAGTACAAGGCCCGCTGTTTTGTGAAAGTGTGCTTCAGCTACTCTGCCGGGCCCCCTGACCACCTCCAGTTCTTTCAACCTGACTGAACTCATCACACAGAGAAGGACTACGTCTAATTACACAAACCTGGACCGCTGGCTAGATTGTAAACTCAATTTGTCTCAGTGAGCTAACCTGCACTGTGTCTAATGGCTTTTAGTGGACTTGGCAGCGGTGTAAGTGCAGACGTAATTCACAGGGAAAATTGTACAGTTTACCCCAAAGTCAAACATGGCAGAGAGTGTGTGAAGTGTGTTTAGTTTGGAATGATAAAAGTGAGAAGTGAAAAGTGTGAGAAGAGACAGAGAAAAGGAGAGAGAAGCAGAGAGTATGTTTGTTGAGACTGAGCGTCTCGATATTTAAATACAGGCTGCGGTCTGTAACTAAAACACAAAAACTCTTCAGCTCGATTATACCCATCAGGGCATAAACTGTTGTTACGTGCAACTACGACTGCTTCAGAACATCAGAATATGATATGATGTATAATGTGACATGTTTTTATGTTACCCTGTAGCTGAAATGACAGAGATACTGTTATAACTTTAGATTTGGAGACAAACATGTTGGATGATTTTCACCACTTACACCTTCTGTTACTGACAGAATCTTGACAGCCTTCTTTTACCACTGGAAGCACTCGCCTCCTATTGTGTGCCACAAACCAATCCAACAGATCTCTCATAAATCTGACCTGGTGGTTCACTGTACAATGTAGATTTTTGCTCTGAAGTAAGATGTCCATCATATGAAAAGGTGTCACATCTTGAGGAAAAACTCTCTCAGCAACTCTGTGGTCAAACTAAGTAACAGTGATCATGTGTTATTGAAATTGATCGGTCACCTTAAAATAATAACCTGGCTTCAAAAACAGTCCACAATAAGCAACATGATTTGTATTCGGTCATATCATAAAAAAATATGTATGTAGCTAGTTCTAAACTATTGAGGTAAATTTGACAGTTGAACAAATGAATAGTATATGAATAGAAATGAGAGTGTTAAGTTTAAAAATGTTTAAAATGTTTAAAAATGAAAATAGTTTAGCGTGTTAGCATGCTAATATTTGTTATTTAGCACTAAACATAAAGGACATCTGAGGCTGATGGGAATGTCATTAGTTTTATTTGTATTTGAAAAACAAAGTACTGGAATAATTTAACCTTTGACCTTATGATGGAGCTAGAGGAAAATCCTAAAGAGGACATAAATGTATGTGCCCAATTTCCTGAAAATCCACCCAAGAGATGTTTAGACATTTCTCTTAAAACCATGAATGTCAAATGAGTTATTAGTCTGGGAACCATGAATGTCTGTACCACATTTTGCGCCAATCCATCTTGTAGAGTTTGAGATATTTCTCAGGATAAGTAAAGACTTTGACCTGCTTGATGCACAACTGAAAAACTCAGAGCATCACTAAAGGATTTATCATTTGGGGAGCATGAAGGGCTGTCTGGTAGAGAAGAGTCTCTGAACAGTTACTGCACCATCACCTGTTTACAAGAACAGCTTCTGTTCTCTTGCTGGATTGTTGGTTAAGTCAGAATAACTGAACACAAACAGAATTCTTCTCCGTTCTCATTAAAGATGGATTTCCTCTTTCTGGGGGCATTGTGCCTGAAGCTCGGGGGGTTCACCTGTTATTATTATTTGTCTACTGTGTGATTGGCTGTCTTTTGAAGTCAGGTAATTTTAGCTAATCCACACTTCTGGGGGTAGTTTTGGGTTAAGATTAGAGGAGTAGATGTGGGGATGTGACTGTAGAAAACAAAAACTCAAATTAAAATGATATAAACCTGTATGTACGTTTGCTTGTTTGGTAGTACGGCATTAAAATAAATCATAGGCCTTTTCAGATCAGTGTCAATTGCTTCAAGTAGCTAAATTATTACAATAAATAACAACGTTGTGCGAAGGAAATCATGATAATTAGAAGTGTAGTGTTAGAGAACATACAGTATTATTATAATAATATTTTGATGATTATTAATCTAGTATAGAAGTGTATTCAACTGATCAGTTTTTGTATTTAAAGAACATGATGCACCCATGACTCTGTCTATTGACCTTTATATGTTGTAATCCACCATATGTGGAATTATTATTGATACTTTTGCAAGAAACAGGTGTCTGCAGACAGTGAGGTGTGACTGCACACAAGGTGCCTGTGTTAACGGTTGTGTTGGGCCGAGGCTGAAAGTATAAAATGTTTGTGTGAGCTGATCAATGTGCTTCTCCCTTGCTACAAAGTTTGGGAGGCCTATATGCATATACTTGATGATTTATTAAACGCAGTTGGACTGCAGGAAAAATACTGTGTCTCTGGTATTTAATTGCCTTTGTCACCTAACTAGACAGGCTGACTTTTCAGCTGAAACGACAGTTGATTAACTGACTTTGAATAAGTGGAAATGAAGCTTTATAAAGATCTAGATTTAAAAGAAACAGAACAGAACTCAGACTAGTCCTCTGTTGCATTATGTGCATTAAACCATGGAAAGAAAATATAAAATATAAAAAAATAAAATTATGCAAGTTCCTAAAGAAAGGGAGTATATATCGAGAAGATTTTCGTAACATACATATATTTGGACCAATTCGCTTCAGCTACACGCCCTACATTCACTGTAGCATTCTACTTATTTACATGTTCTCCACATGTTTTTTTGTGGGTTTCCTCCTGTTTCCTGTTTCCACAGTGCAAAGACAGCAGTTGGGCATAATGACAGTGACAGAGAAAGACTATTTGCGTATAGACAGGTCAGCTGGTAGACAGGTGTAGAAGGTAATTGCAGGAAATAATGAGGGTTTCTACATGTTTGGTAATGCAGGCATGTAGGGACATTTCATACAGACATGCAGACAGGTGTGCTGATGCTGGGAAGTAATTACTGGTAATAATGGGATGCTACGCAGTGGCTGTCTTGCTGTTTGTTTCCCTGCAACAGATTATTCCAGCAGCCAGGAATAAACCAGTAAACAGAACATTCCTGCACACACACAGCTTGTCTCCATGAAGTCTGTGGACATTCAAATGTATCTGTAGCTCAGTGTGAGTCTGAGCTTGACCAACAGGCAAACAGACAGAGAGGTATGCAAAAAGGTGTGTACAGGCAGAGAGGTGGGCAGGTGTGAGAGGATAATTCCTCTCAGGTGACTGAGGTGGGGTGAAGGGTGAGGCTAACCGCCCCGGGCAGAGATGTAACTGCTGTTTAAACTGTCATGTTCACATCATGGCTGTTCATAAGTTTACAGCCACCAGGCTAAATAGTGGTGGCAGGAAGGGTTTGAAGGGAGAGGATGACTGGAGCTGGTGGTTTGTTCAAACTCTTAAAATGACCTATGAGTAAGTTTTCCTCACAAGTAACAAGTAAAAATGATGGAATATTTTGACATTTTGAAAAACACACTCATTTGGTTTCTTGCCAAGAACTGGATGAGAAGATCTATGTGAATCTGTCCATTAAATATGAAGCTGGAGCCAGAGGACGGTTAGCTTAGCTTAGCATAAAGACTGGAAACAGAGGGAAACTGCTAGCCCAGCTCTGTTAAAAAAAATTATCCGCCTATCAGCACCTCTACAGATCACTATTTTACGAGGGATTGTGTGCCAGACAACAAGCCTTTCTTATTACCATTTAAGTTAAGCTAACTATAAATATTTGTTTCATACGTGTTTTGATGTTTTTGTGTAATTCCCCTTATTTTTTTAAACCTGCAAAAACTGTATTTTAAAATCTGTTTAAGATAGTTGTATTACTTTTATATGAGCAAATTAACTACAATGACTACACAACTAATTAAACAAAAATATATATATATATATCTGAAGGACTAAACTATTTAGTTTCCAAGTTAACATGAAAGTCAAAACTAATTTTAGATCAGTATTCTGATCTAAGTGTGGATTTTTTTAATAAATAAGCCCTACATTATTTTTCAACAAACAGCCTTCTCACACCATAGATACTGCCAAAATTAAATTCTTTTGTTGATGTAATGCTCACGTAGAGCCCGACCTCAAAGAAACTATCCTTCCTTATACAGTCTGGAGTCTGAGTGAATGTTACACAGGCTGCACTTGTGCGGTGATATAAAATTGCCTGCTAGGACACAAAATAACAGAGGAGACAAACATGCCATCGGTTTTAGCTTGTTTGGATTTGCATGGCTTCTAAAAGAGAAACTTTTCATAAATTTAAGTTGTCTCTTGTCTTTAAATTCCTTTATAGAGAGTGAGTGTGAAAAGCTGAGAGAGAGCGTGTGTGTGTGTGTGTGTGTGTGTGTGTGTGTAGACATTCCCACTTGAAATCTCTTATATCCATGTCAGTTACCAAGTAAACAGACAGGCCATTAGTGCTCAGCAGATTGACTCAATGTTGATCTGTTTTGGCATAAATATTTCTGTAGAATGATGGCGAGTGTGCACAGTGTCCACAGGACTGAAGGTGTATGAGATCTTACCACGGAGAAACAAAAGAAACTGAGCATTCTGGGAGTATTTCCAAAATATCTGCGTAGTAAGACAGACCCGGGATATGCAGCTGTAGTACATATACATAAAATTGTGGAGCTCAACACAAAAAAGGTGCAAGACTGGGCAACACACGGCTGCGTCAGTTGTATTTATAACTCACAATGACAACGCTAACATGCTGATATGTAGCAGGTGTAATGTTTGCTCATAATGACAGTTTAGAGTGCTAGCATGCTACAATAAGTACAGCTGAACTGTCATTAGTTTTGCAGGTATTTGCTTATAAACACAAGAAATGGACAAATAGATTCATTGAGTTGAAACCATCAATCTCTGTAAAAAGTCCAATCATTTCTGAGATATTTCAGTGTCGACCAAAGTGACAGAAAAACGAACCGATGTTGTCATCCCTAGCAGCATGGCCAAAAAGAAATGAGAATAAATAAGAATGACAATGTGAGTCAGAGTAAAGTGCATAATTCTAAAATAAGGACTTGACTGCATGAGTGATTGATTGTAAGTCAATTCAAGAATAAACAACGACGGCAAATCGTGTGATGCAACAATTCAGACCTCAAAGACACCTTTACACACACACACACACACACATCTCTGTAAGTGTGTAAATGTGCTCAGAGGTCCCTGATGACATGGATGTCAGGTCAACAGTAAGAACCAACCACACCATCAGGCACTGGCTCTGAATTAAATTCACCGTGAAAGCAGCATTTGTTCAGTCCCAGAACGTGTGCTATTTTGAGGTATTTTATGACACTGATCCTGGCTTATGTGGATGTTATGTAATTTTTTTTTACACCATATTAAGGCCGATTCTAAAAGCTGACTGCTGATTCCACTTGCATCTAGGTTACGTTGGACACAGCTGACTGAGCACGGAAATTCATAAAATTACAACAGAATTTCATGTGAAATTGAAGGTAGCAGAGGGAAAAACAGTAAAATGAGATAGAAATAAGGAAACTAAGAAATAATTTAAAAAAAACATTTTTTTGCAAAGATTATTTTGCCATTCTTTATTTTCAATTTATATAGTAAATAGCAAAATAACAACAGTACCAGTAAAAAATGAACATTTACAAAAACAAGACTAAAATTCTGAAGTGCGTGATAGTGCTGAAAAAGTTTTTTTGAATAGATTCTGAGTAGCCTGACAGTGTATTTGTTATATTTAGTTTCCCCCTCACCAGTCTCATGTGTCCCTCCTGCTGATGTCATTCTCAGTCAAAGCGTGAACTGCAGTAGTGGTTGCCAGGAGAAATTAAGTTGACATTTTTCCGAGGCTTTCTGAGAAATATGCGGATTTAAGAGTTGTAATTTCTTTAAGTTGATGTACAAAAATCTGTGTAAACTGCTGAGTTGATCTCATCCCTGCTTGCTGCCATTTTTGTGGACAATTGTGTTTCTGTCACTATTTTTCATGGATGCAGCTTTTCTTCAGGCACAGAAAGATGACCTCGCCAATCTTAATCAAACTATAAAACCGTGATTGGTTGATTGTTTCTCCAAATGGGGCAAACAGCCGCCAGTGACACCAACAACAAATCAATTTGAGCAGTTGAACAAATCATGTGGGCTGCGATTCAGAGGTGTGGAAACAGGCTACCTTTATCAGTATTAAGTCTTAGCATTCAAGGATTACGAAAAGGTCAAGAGGTCACATTGGTGTCTATCATCCAGGGACCATGGGTATCCACAGCTAATTTCCGGCCGTGGAAATCCGTCAATTAGTCTTTAATGATACCTTCTTGTGTGAAGTGTTGGTCAAGGAGTATTTTCTTGTCCTCACAGAGCCACTAAAAGTCAGAAGGTCACACTCTAATGTCAGTCTGGCCAGTACTAACAGACAGAGACTGAAACTCATGAAACTATATGGGTGCAAGAATGATGTATTTTCACTCAAAGTTGAGGGGTTTCTGTGTGTGTTTTCGTCAATATTATAACACACACACAGAAAACACACAACATATGGAGGAGTGCACCTCTTGGCAATATTTTTCAGAGTGATTTGGTGTTACTATCCCAGTCATTACTGTATAAACCCTAAGCGATCATATTTCATCTCTTAGCTTGCAGCTGATTCAAGCTTAGTGTTTTCCAAGTTTCTGCAAGGATTTTCTAGAAGGAAGTCTTTTACCCTAGATAATATCAAAACAAAAAAATATTGAGATATTTCATTAACCTTCATTAACTAACAGAGCTGTACTATTGTGAGCTGAACTGATCTATAGTTGATCAGTTCTGATGTGACCTGATTATGGACTTGAGCTGGTTTCAGGTACAGTACTCTAAAACTAGTATCATGTGAGTTAGACAGTTGCACAAAAAAACATATTAAATGTTCCACCCTTCCCCCAGGTTATCTCACAACTTAGATCTGTTTCCTCATTGTATGACAACTGCCCTACATCTCAGGAAACCAGAGCTCTATTTGTGGTTTTCTAACAATGTTGTGGAGCGAGCTCTGAGAGGGGAAAGAGTTTTACAGACTGCATCCAATAAGCACACAACTTTACACATCATTTGATATTTGTGAGAGAAATGTGGTAAAAGTTTTGCTTGTCAATCACAGACTGTGGTCTTAGATCATATTGTAAGAAGTCCACCAATGACTGATGTCGACGGGCTGTCAAAATTCTGACAGTGTGACGATCAGTTTTACAATCTCCTCCTTTTTTTTTGAGATTTTTGGTGCGTGGAAGTCGCAGTGCTTTGGCCATTTTATTGTTTTGTTGCATGTTCAAAATATCAGAGCGTTGCAGCTGGATGGCGTGAGCTGATGACATTTCTCTAGGTCTGCATCTGTTTTTCCTTTTCTATTAACATCTTAGCGCTATAATTCACCAGGGTTTTATCGCATTATCTGACATGCCTCAAACAGTTACAGAGTGAGACTTTATTAGACCCATCCAGCAAAGTGTAACATGCGATGAATTTGACATTCCTCCTCCAGAGTCTCAGATTATACAACTGTTTTCACGGGCTGAGTAGTACTCTGCATACACTGGTAAACTGGTATTAATGTGTAAAACCAGTTCCCCTTTAAGTCTGCACTGTAATCAGAGTTCATCTTTGTGCAGCCATCCCCGGCATCATAATGTGATATAAATCTGAATGTCTTATCTGGACGAGGTAAAACAAGTTCATGCAGAGTGTGAACCCACATGGCATGCAGTACAATGATATGATATATGAATGTGATCGGATTGCAGCCAAAGGTGGAAATATGATCTGTGTTTGTGAGAAAGTTCAGCCCACAAGAACTGTAATGACCCTCCCTGAAGTTTGTATTCTCCTCAGCTGCAAACACGACAGAGGCCGAAATAAGTTGTAAAAGATGAAAGGATACACCTGTCTGCCTCTAATGAATAGAGAACACAAACCTTACAGTATCACAAGCCGGTACCTGCCATGTTTGCTGTTGTTGACGTCTCACTGTCTACTTCACTCAGTGGCTCAGCTGACAATATCAAACTAAGCATAAAAGCTTTTCACGGTGTAAATATTTCAAAGAGGATTTCTGTGGACATACTACGATGCCTCAGGACATGATGCTGTAAAACTCACAATGTCTGCCATAAAAATGAATATGCAATCCAGTTTTGAATTGTAATTAAAAAGAGATACGGAATTAAAATATGAAATAGAGTCCAACAATATAGATTTACTTATTTAGTAAGACTGATTTCTGGAGTCTTGCTTATGAAAACAGCGAGTGCTGCAGGTCTTAGAATTCCCCTTTAAAATTTCCTACTGATAACCTACTGAAGCCTGATGAATGTAAAGAGGCTTTTGGGGATTTCTTTCTGATAGTTTATCATATCAATATGGCTGATTGTCAGTTAAGGACATTCATATCATTGAAATGATAAATCTCGAGTCTGTGCACAGAAACACGCTTCTGCATTGCATTTTGAAATCTGGTCTGAATCAATTTATCTTTTCCCCCTTTGCCAAAGCAGATGGAAGGCTTCAGCGCACAGATGCAGGAGTGTTATCCATTTGTTGTTTCCTGTGCAATAAAAAAAAAAAAAAAAAAGCCCAAAGTTAGTACAGAAAAAGTGTGCTGTCCTTACATGCACCATGTTGCTCAATAAAACACATGGAAAAGACATTTCATGCTGAAAAAAAAATGTGTTGTTTTGTGTATGAAGTGTTGTAAACTACAAGTGTTACTATGTTGAGATTCTTATATCTGCTGAATTACTCTGAACCTGAATGTTATGACAGTTCAGACCTATTTTTAATGTGTTTTTGTTACCAATCAATAAAACAATAAATAATAGGTATTGAAGGCAACATTTACTAACTCAGAAAACTGTACTTTGAGTTTTCTGGGATCTGAATCAAAACCTAATTGGAAAAAAACCCTAAAATATCACATATCTAATGTTGCACACTGTATAAATATACAAAAATAGTTTGAATACAATAAAACAAATAAAACATTTAGCTGCAGTTTGTAGTTGTAAGATATGTTGTGTGTGATTTTCTTTTAACTTTTAACTTGTAACCGAGATGTTTTCATCTGCCTTTTGTACAAAGTTAGTCTAAACATGTTTCTCTTCTTGATGCAGAAGCTTGAGATTGATAACTATCTATTCATCTGACTGTGAATAAGAAGCTAAATATTTCCCAAACTGTTGGACTCTTTTGTTCTCTGCACAAAGTTGGAGAAAGAGAGGGAGAGAGCGACTGGCAGGCAGGTAGAAAGAAAGAGCAACAGATCAAATGAAAAACAAGACTAGGTCAAAACCAATATAGAGGGCTTCTAATTTGAAACAGATAAAGGAAGTGGCGGCATTCGGCCAACCAATAGTGTAACTTCATCAGTCAGTCAGATGGTAACCCATAGATTTGCGAAACCCTCGCAAGATTTGTAAGGAAGTAGTAACTTTAACACGATTCAAGTGATCATTTTAACCCAAAACATGATCTTTCCCTAACCAAGTGGTTTTTGTGCCTAAACCTAACCAGACGTTAACCTTAACGTTGTCACATCATAAAACAACAAGACAAGAATATTTTGAAGTGGCTCGTGAAAGTTTAGCAAATCTAGGGTTACCATCTAGACACAACCATGAGTCACTCAGTTACGGACTTTGGCGTTAATAGGGTTGGCCCCGCTGTTGTGATCCAGCAGAGTAAGACAGTCAACAGAAGAGACAAACAGGAAAAAATGCAAAAATGTAAATAGCTGAAGTCAGAGTGAATCCAGATTGAATGTGTTTCAACAAACAATCTGAGAGTGCCTGTTTCAGGCCAAAACGCCGCTGTCCAACTCTTTCTAAAGTAAACAGCTAATGCTAATGAGGCTACAGAGCTGCAGTTATGCTAATATTCCCCTAAATGATGGAATCTAAACACCGAGAAACTTTTTCTGTATAAAACATGTCCTTAATCAAGTTCCAGAGGACCAGAACTTTCCAGCTTCTTCTTTTTCTTTTTTAATCGACCCTGTTTGATTCTTCACGTTTGTTACATCTGGACATCTTAAAGGGGCATTAAGTGATCAATGGCTTTAATTAACGCTGCCACCGGCCTGTACTAACACAAACAACAGTCAGGTTTGCACAAAAGAAGAAAAAAGGCACAATTCAACAGAAACATCTATAGTTGTAATGCCAAACATTTGCTGGTTACTTCTCAAATGTGAGGATTTTATGGTTTACTTGGTCTTCTCTGACAGCAAACCGAATATCACATCAACGTTAGTATGACTTGATTTTTCCTCTTGTGGTGTTAATTGCAGAAACAACACATTCCCATAAATGCCAAATACAGAATCTTAGCAGATTAAAGTTCACACATGAATAAAAAAAACCTCCCCTCCTTGTTGAAAATAAAGCAGTAATGTTGCTTCCTTTTTGCCTCTCTACCTGCTTTACATAATTCAGTTTCATAATAACAGGACATATTTTATTGTATTTCACTTTTTGGTAACATAAAGACCAAAATAAAGATTCATTCAGGTTCAGTTCCAGTCCAATATGAGGCAGCTAAGCTGGAATAAAGCTGAACAGAGTGTTACTGAGAATTATTAACTGCCCTCATCACTGCAGTCCATCATTAGCGTCTCAATTTTCCCTAACATCTAATTATGACAATCAGAGCAGCCAGTTTAAACACACCATCTTTGTTGTTTTCATTGTCATTTTTCTACCTTCGCAATAGCGTCCACATGTGTCTGCCTGTATCAAACATTGGCTCAAATGTGCTGAAATGTCTGATTCACCAAAACACAGTGATTATTTCTGATTAGAAAATCGTTTTTGCTGAGGTTATCCCAACCACAGAAAATCAAACAAAGCTATTTTTTATTTTCTCTGTGAGTCACTGACTAATAACATCCAGGAGGTGGCCGGCACACAGTGAACTGTCATAACAGCAGCTGTGTCAGCTTCCCTTATGATAGTTCATAAAAAGGCCACGTATCATTCCTTAGCACTTAGACGTTTGTGCCCTCAGCTATAGAAAAATACAACCTGAACTTCAACATATTATTTTAATATTTTTCATCCAAGGAGACTAATTGCCAAATAATATGACACTTCTATTAGTTATGGTGAAATAAAATCTTTAACACAGTGTTCCTAATAGTATTTTTGCACTTTGCACTTTGTACAAATATCTTTAAAATGCAAAGGTGAAAATCTGTAAGAATTTCAATGATCAAGTCAGAAGTTATAGCGTTGAAGGTGTTTCAATATTTCATCTCAGACAAAACAGCCATTATGAGACTTGGTGCGAGTCTGTGTTTACAATGACCGGAAAGCATTAAAAGATAATTACACTTTCCATGTTTGTAGCTGTAATGAGCTGAGCACCATTTTGTCTTTGTTAAAAAAGCCTGAATGTCTGGAAATGTCAGTTCCAAGTAATTCACTCTTAAGCCAGAAGTGTCAGATGTGCGCTCTGAAATGCAGCAGTTGTTTTCAGCTAAAACTGCTCTCAGGAGGTTCAAGAGGTTCAGCTGAACCTGATCAGACTGTCTTGTTATCAGTGCACGCTTAATAATTTGTTATTAGGAACATTTCTACAACACAGTGTAGAAATTTTTTTGAAAGGAAACATGGGTACGAAAACAAACTGTTCTTCCAAATTGTAGCTGTGGTTGACAAAAAAAAAGAGAGGATTAATGTGCCAAAGAGGTCAAATGAGTGCAAACTCTGTTTACGCCTGATTAGATCTTATATAGATCTGCACAGAGTGAACAGAACTCAAATGAAATCTCTTCTTGGTTCAGTTTTCATGAAGTAATTGAATTTAATTTCATTGCATCTTAGTTGGACTGAAATTAACAACGTAATGCTACTGAAAAAAAAAAAGTAATATTCTTTATTCAAGTCATTGAAACAGGTGGTGTTCACCTTTATTCTAAGTTGTTGCCATGAGAAAAAATCAAATTGTTTCATGATAAAATATAGACTCTAAACAACTTTTCTTAAACAAACTAAAAAGTAAACAGGCTACACTTCTAACCTGGACTGAACACAGTGGTCAAAGGACGACAGTCTGATCCGTACAGTAATTATCGAGCTTGTTGGTGCGTCGCCTGCCGTCTCGACTGTCACTCACTCGCTTAACCTGAACCCTTCAACATTCCTGACTGCTTCTACCTACAATTTACAAGAGCTCAGCCAGAGCTCATGATGTTAAGCTGTCACCTCGAAACTGACATCTCCAACCATTTGTTACTTTCCTGACTTCTGTGAAACAAACGGGGGAGAAGCTTTAAGCTGTGTGTCATTCAGTTCTGGTTCTCACTGAAAACCATCATCACCATGACAGGCAATCAGGACACTGATAACAAACATGTAGGAGTTCATTATTAGCTCACAACACCAGATCTGATGGAGTATTTCATCTATTTTTCAGAGTATTTCAAAGCAGGATTTGTCAGTATAATAAAAAAAAGAACTTTAAAGATATTCTGGTTGTCAGGGTTGTAAAAAAAGATTTTATTGAATGTGTTACATGTTTATTGCGTGTGTTATGTGTCAGGATTGGAGAAAATTTAGTCTCACATTTGTGGTGGGTGAACAACGCTGACAGATTTATTTTGACTCTAGGCTGTACATGTAAACATAAAGGCTGAGAACATGATATAGGTCACAAAGCTAATGCTGGCACGAGACAATGTGCGCACCCATGGAAACATGACCAGACCCCTGAATAATTCACACGTCATGTAAAGGGATAGCTCTGAGATCTCACACAGTTGAGAGGCCGCTCATTCAGAGGCTGGAGGATATGTGATGTCGGCGTCGGCGAGGACATAGAAACTGAAGTAATAGAGAGGGTTTTCTACCGACGTGTTGCTGGTCTACAAATCGAGTCACCTACTACAGAAGTAAATATCTCGTGTTCTGACATACGAACACTGTTTGGAAACTACATGACCATGGTGGTGTTTACATCCACAGTACTGGGCTGTTGAGTAAGTCGTTTCATAGTTATATGTTCACATATTGTATGTCCACGTCCTGCTACTAGCAGGGTGTTCATCAAATGTCACATTGTCAAACTAAGATGCATATTATTGTTGCAAAAAGTGGTTAAAACCTTAATGCACTTGCATTAAGGTTTTAACCACTTTTTGCAGGTAAAGTTGTAACTGTCATAACATCAAATCACTGTTGAAAAATAAACATGTTTTATGATGTGACAACACTGTGGTGAATGTTTGGTTTGGTTAGTTTTTAGGCACTAAGGTTAATGAAATACAATTACTAACTCGTTAAAGTTAGGGGACCGTCATCACCATGGTTACAATAATAACCACATGGTCAATGTTAGGGAACTGTTGTGTTTTCACTTCCAAGGCGCATTTTGGTATGAAACATTCAATCACAGAGCTTCAAATTCTGTTACATGCTGCTAACGGCGGGATTAAGCTACATGAAAACAGGAAACACAATCTGCAGCTTTAATTAATTAACTTTGAAATTCTGGGATGGATCAATTTGGCAATTGACAACACAGTTTTTTGTTCACAAATGCAAAAAATGTTTTTTTTTATTTTTTGCATTTGCTGCAGCTCTGATGGGGCTTCTTCTCCATAGCAAAAGTTAGCTGAGGATCATGGGTATTGTAGTATTTAGAGCTGAACTGATGGATTTCCTAGAAGTGAAGTTGAAATAATTAAAACTAATAATAATAATAATATCAATAACATAATAATAAAACCTATAGGTTTGTGTTTTCATCAACAAACACTGACTGACTGTTCTAGATGTTTGAATTCTGTGTCAGAGGAAACTTTGCATTATGTTCATGATGAGGCTCGTTAATTATTTACCAGTTTGTCCTCGTTAACTCTGACCACAGTGACCTTAAGGTATACTCATACTATAGGACTCATACTACAGAATGATGTCACTCAGGGCCTGTTAAACACGTGTGTAACACACACACATGCTTAGACACACAGAACACAAAGCATGTGTATAAGTACACAGGTAAACTAGTACACACACTGACACCTGAGACTTCCTGTTGTTGTCATAGACAGATGAGCCAGAGGTACGACAATAACCAGCAGAGACGAGGAGGGAGGGAGCGTCACAGACCACAAATGAAAACAATGTCACTGAGCTGCAGCTACAACCTGTAGTGACAGATAAGAGACGCAGCTACAGTATCTGTTTTCACCTGCACACGAGCAGACAGTCATTCAGCTTCTGCCACTCACACAAACACAAAGCGGCGTGAATGAATGGCTGCACACTGGCCAGAAAAGCAGGACACACAGGACTCGCTGACTGATCTCAGTCTCTCTTCGAAGGGGCCGCAGTCTCCTTCAGGACACAGAATTATAGTTTGAATTTTAACAATATTTTAAGTCTGTGTCCCCCAATCTTGGAAGCATTTTTAAAAAGTTGAAATTTTGTTTATTCCGATTATAAAAACACATTTGGAGAGCAAATATTCTGGATTTCACATTTCTTTTAATTCTGTCGGTCCACCACATTTGTCCAAACTGAAATATCTCAACGACTATTTGATGTATTGTCATGAAGACATTTGTGGTGACTCTGGCTCATCTTGTGTCCTCATCAAGTCGAATTTTTAATTTGCTCAAAAATACCAAACGTGACCAAGCCGCAGCTGCCTTTTGTGTTGAGAGCTACTTAGCAAACGTTAGCACGCTAACACACCAAACTAAGATGGCCAACATGGTAAACATTATTCCTGCTAACCATCAGCATGTTAGCACTTTCACTGTGAGACTGTCAGCATCCTGATGTGAGCATTTAGCTGAATTCACAGCCGTACCTACAGCCTCACAGCGCTGCTAGCATGGCTGTAGCCTCTTTGTTTTCTTCTTGCTTTAAAAGTGTAAAATGTGGTGAACAGTATGCAGCAGCCAAGAGAGCAACTTTGATTAGGAGAACATAATAGAGTGTAAAATAAAGATGATTTGCTACGTTTGAAAAATTATTAGGTTTTTTTTCAGTGAACCTCATCTGTACGAAACTGCTTAAATTTGTAAATGAAATGAAATTGAAATTTAAGCTAAATTTGTGAACTGCAAATTTAAACCCGAGATTTTGTCAATCAGTGCTGAACTGCAGGAGCTGAAAGATGTTACGAAAGAGACAAAACTCACACACACTCACCCTCCACTGACCCAGAGCAAGGAGCTGAATTTGAATATCACACACACGCACACACACGGAAGAATGTACAGACAGAGATGCATGTGCGTACACAGGACTTGAACACTGACACACACACACACACACACACACACACACTTGTTAGGAACTTCGCTTTCGCAATAAGCCGAATACCACTTGCTGTGCTGAGATTTCTACTTAGGCATTAAAAAAAGACTCAGCCACCTCCAGCCTGGGCTGTGAGTGAGTGACTGTGTGTGTGTGTGTGTGTGTGTGTGTGTGTGTGTGTGCATGCCGACTGGCACATAAACTCCGCCAGCCTCCAAGCAACTGCTATTGACCTGTGGTGGAAACTATTTGTGAATGAGACGCTCAGTCCCGACACAAACACACACACACACACACACACACACACACAGACACACACACACAGACAAATGCTTAATACAGTTATGCATACACACACACACACGCACACACCCATAAACAGACACACAAACACCTACACTGAGACATGGCTGCACGCACACACAGCATCCAAATGACGGTGGTTTGTGTCGACCTTATGCTTTAAGTGTACACATGCACGCACACACGCACACATGCGCACATGCATGCACACACAGAAGCCCTTGTCCTGAGACCCTCTCAGCGGGGAACGGGACAATTTCGTTCTGTCTATAAAGGCTGCTTTGTGTCCTGACTATCTGCTAAACACACACACACAAACACACCTAATGACTGCTTTGTGTCCACATTTTAAGGCGAGGACGCACTCACACATCGACACATACAGAGACCAGCTGCTTTGTACCCTCATTATGTAGCTGCTGGGCTCAGGCTACTTGGGATTGCAAACACGGGCCAGGCAGATGTCCGCTGGCCTAATAGTGCTGACGGCAGCCACACACACACACACACACACACACACACACACAGATACATGTTTGTGCAGACGCGCTCCCCTGTCCCTCCTGTACACACTGTAAACTGAACATTTGGCCTTATACACCGAATAACCTGGTGTCAGGTAGGTTTTTCCAGGGAAATACATGTATCCTCTGGTTCACAGGAAGTGAAGCATTGTACACTTCCAGTTCAAACTGGTTTGTCCGAAGGAGGAGAATAAGGGACTGGGTAGTTAGAGGCAGCAGTGAACATATGGCAGGGAAGAACAGTTAAACAAGACTGAGGGTCTACAGCCACGCTAGCGGCTCTGTGAGGCTGTATTTATGTAAATTTGACCACTGGGATCTGTGTACATTTGCCCCAAACAGTCAATGTACCGACAGTGCAGACTTTAGCTGTAGCTAGCTAGCAACCTGCGCAGTGATCATGACGTTTCAGCCTCTTTCTGATCTTGAAACATTCAAATAACTCATATTCTTTAAAAGATATTGGTGGTGATTTTCTATATTTTTCTTGCTGTCAACAAATCTCATGTGCAGAGCCAAACCAACAATGAACTCATCCTACTTACAAGAACTGTGTGTGTATCAAAAGCCTCTGTTGTTGTCTAAAAACTATTAAAAACACGTCAGTGAGCCACACCGTTACACTGGCTGACATGTTCCTTTGCCACGGCTCCAAAGACTAATAACAGCGATCATGTTTTAGTCTCTGGACAGTAGTTCCTTGTATGGCAGACGCCACTGTGCACATGAGATTTGTTGATAACGGGAAAAATACAGAAAATCGCCATTCTTGTCCTTTAACTTTCCTCCAAACTCCTTTATTATCTCTACGCATTCATGAAGTGGAACAATAAAGCCTTGGGATTTTTCGTGGACATCTCCTGGCCTCTATTTGCTCGCCAAGAAGCCAATACGCCTCTGTTTTTATGTTCACTTGCATCTTTGCATTGACTTTATATGCTTTTTGTTTCATATTCAGTGTGAACACCTTACATGAAGCAGACATGGATTAACTTGAGGCAGCGTGAAACTGAGGTGAAGACACATCCATGTGAGTTGAAAAAGTTTAAGTGGCAATTTCGTGCTTATCCCCTCCACTGTTTAGCTCCAGTTCATGAATGTACAGAAACGGAGGGAAAAGGAATTGGTTATCCTGCTAAATTTTAAGGTCAGTGTATATTGTTATAGCTAACTACAGCTAACGTCTGTACATCTGGTATATTGGCTGTGTGGTGCAAATAAATACAGACGGTTTCAGCAATCAATTTGCTTCATGTTCAATCTGATCTGAAAGGATGTGAATACTTTTCTTTAATAAAAATCACTTTGACAGTCCTTTTATTTCCCTAACACATGGTTCCATAGATGACATCTTATACGTTTGATGTTACTGCTCTTTTGTTGAACTCAGTAGTGCCGGCTATATGTGAATGAGTCATACTGAAGAGTGTAGGCAGCACTGGAGGTAGCAAAACCAAGAATGAGAAGCAGTATTGCGCATTAGGTGCACAAGAGCGTCAAGAACAATCCTACACTTTTGGCCACTGCTGATGTTCATAATCATGTCTGTTCATGAGTCATGAAAGGCCAAAGAAAAACACAAAAAGGTCTAAAGAATGGGAAGGAAGCACAAAAGATTCAGCTTCTGTGTTGAGTCACTGCTCTGTTGTTTCTTCTGCAGGGTTTCTCCTCTATTAAATCTGAGTCACTCTGATGCTTTTATGCGGCTTCTGGCTGTTTTTTTCTTTTGGGGGGGGGGGGGGGGGGGCTCGATGGGAAACAATTTGTTGTTGAACAAAGCGTCCTTTTCTTTCCCCCACAGTGGCTGTGTAAAATGATTGACGTACTTTAGAATCAGTCCACGCCTACTCGGCACACATAGTTTTTCATGATACACTTTTAGCTGCTCGCCGCGTCTCAGTGGGTTTCGTGGCAATGCAGCCATTCACCGTCTTATCCTCGTCATCATCTTCGCAACATATTTGCATGGAGACAGTCACAGGATTCATTGAAGGAGGGAAGTTGAGGAAGCCGACCCACATGAGCATGTGGTTTTAACTAAACTAGGCAAGACCCCGAAGAGAATTCTTGCATTAGAGAGTTTTGTGGCAGGGTGGGATGTGAAATACCAGATATTATCCAGATTCAGCCCACTGAGGCCGTCAGATCAGGGGGAAAATCCTGGAAATCAGAATGGGTGTGTTTCCTCAAAATCTCGTCATGATAAACACCTAACTAGTTTTTTTTTCTGCACATGATGCAGCCAACTTAAAGGGTTTTATGCTTGTGAAGGTCAGAGAAAGTAAACTTTTCTCTGCTGGTGCAGCAAAATTTATGAGGAAATGCATTTAAAGTGAGTAAAAATTAGTTGTATAAAGCCACACATCACACATTCCTCCTCTCACAGTCATTTGATTACTCAGAGGCCAACAGTCAACTTCCTCCATGCATTCACATTTCAGCCACCTACATAATGGGTTCATCCACAGCACCATGAATCCTACCAGAAGGCGCCCTCAATGCATCACCTCCTAATTTCACTGACTGAACCGCCTCAGGGGAGACAAAACAAGGTGAACTGAGAAGGCAGGTAGTGAGGAAGACGACAACTCGATCCATCCAGGACAGCTGTCCCATGGAAGGGCGCCACGGGCCGCTGCTGGAGCCAGACGGGACCTGATGTGCTTTTTCTGAGACGCCTCCGGGAGCTGCAGCATGGACAGACTCAGTGATGAGGAGAGGAGTACTTATCAGAGGATTTATTTCACATCCTTACACGTTTCTTTTTTCCACTTGATATGAGATTGTGATGATTTTTGGGTTTTGGTTTGTTCTTTGTGATATTTTAGTTCGGCCCCATTAATGTAATATACTTATATAATTAATTAAACAATTAACATTTACTACTTATGACAATTTCCTTTGTAAATTGCAGCGGTTCATCTGAAAATATTCTTTTATCAGTTAAATAATTTAATAAGTGATCATAGCAGCATGTTTTTTTCTTCTCTGTTATTTATAAAAAAGAAAAAGAATAATGAAGAATAATGTCACTAATAGAAATATTAGGTATTTGAATGCTTACCAATCCCATTAATCTTTATTATTTTTGCTTCAACCATTGCATTGTATTCTTCTTCTGATCACAGAATACATACTTATAATAAAAAAAGTGAACTATTAGATAGTTTTAAGTGCATGCAGGCATCACAGGGTCATTTGATATTCTGAGGTGCTTGTGCTCAGTTCAGTGCAGTCACAGTTTGCTTTATGCGTTCATGATTTGCAGAATAAGGAATAAGGTGCTTTGAACCGCCTCATTCCATCCACGCGCTCAAGTATCGGAGGAAATTCACATCCTGAAGTCATCTCGTGCCCTCGGGGATGAATGACTGACCGAGGATTTTATGAGCATACTGTACATTCCCCAACAGTGATTCCCAGATATCAGAGTCTTCTCCCAAGCAATCCTCCTACTGATGAGAGCTGAAGCTTCATTTCCCAACAGAGTATCAGAAAAAAAACAAAAACGTGCTGAGATTCAACATTATATATATTCTATATACTCGATAGCCAGAGCTGTGTGTCTGAAGTATAAACTACTTATATTTGATAGAGTCTGAGTCTGACAATGTCACATTCTTAATAACATTTGACTCGTATTGATTTACTTGCTGTTATTTATTAAACAATTGACAAAATATGACTCAATATAAAAATGGGCAAAGTATGACTCAGTTTGCATCTAAAATCAGATTGATGCACATCAAAATCTTGACAATTGCTTCACAGCAGTTATGTGCATCTTTCTTCCTCGGCTGTGTTGCTCTCAGAATGAATTGTTATCGCCAGAATTGATCAGTATGATTGAAAATGATGGAAAATTGTGGCCTGAGTCAGAGAGTGTTACTAGATATTCAAAACTCCATAAATTTTTATAAACATTTGAACTCACAAGATTTAATACGTCACTTTGAAACCCGTTAATGACCATCAGTGACCCAAAAGTAAAATGCCAATAAATTAGCAGAATAAAATGGAAGAAATGTGATTAACAGCCAAATAAATACTAATTCAACATAGAAGATGAAAAACATGAAGCATGATTCAGGGTTGTGTCTTCATATTCAAATGACATTATTGGTGAAATGGCTTGGATTTGACTAATGTGGCATTATATTCTTTGTCTGACAAAAAGGCAAATTTATGTAAAGAGTTGAATGTGAAAGACGAGCCTCACAGAGAGGCGCCGCCGCCCTTCTTGCAAAAAGCAAAGACACTGTTTGCATGCTGGCGTCGCCCATTCAAACAACAACCGAGATGTTTGTTTCGCAATGGAAAATATCCACCCAGCAGTCAGGGTGTCTGTGAGGAAATATGATAATTTGGAGTTAATGATAGTGATTAGCAGAATTTTCACTTTGCAAAAATGCAGTGTTGGTGTTTCGTAAGTGGAGATTCCTGGACATGTAAGAACATTTGGGAGGGATAGTGAAAATTCATATGCAGACGTCACTGGAGAAACCATATAAGACTAAACATGTTGTGGAGGATAATATTCTGTAGCGCAACGTGCAATGAAAGGTCTGTAAAAATGCCTGAAGGTGTTCATCATTTATCAGTCACAAGTGTGTTTGTGAAAGCTTGTGAGTATGTGTGTGTGTGTGTGTGTGTGTGTGCTAAATTCACTTTCTGATCATCTAAACAGAAACTCAAAGTCAAAATTTTCTTTTAGAATATTTTAAATATATTTTTGGTGAACGTTTGGTGACATGAGCCTGTGTAAAGTGTTGCAGTGAGTGTATTCATGTTGATTTACAGGCTGAACAGACAAACCATGATTTTTCCCTTTTTAAATGTTGCCTTTAATCACTTGCACAACTGTTTTTGAGGAGACTGGGAATCACGAAAACAAGTATAAAAGTATGATTTGATGTTGATGGATGGTGAATCTGATCCTTTGTTTTTCAGCTTTGTAAACAAATTGACTTCTAATGACTTGTTTTGTTTACAGTGTGAACTTGTGGTGACGCGCATTTCAGTGGCAACGTGCAGGAAGCTCTAATATGACACACATGAGGAAAACACTGAGATTTGCAAGTTTTAGAGACCTATGAAGACAGTTTGTGTCTTTTTTAGACTGACGTTTAATGACAGGAAAGAAGGCTCCTCTGTGTGCCTGGGGAAAAAAAGACTGCACATACACTTTACTCAGCTGACATACTGTATCACAGTGTATCACCAAGATATACAGTACTACACAAAGGTTTGAGGCAGTTTAGATGTTTAAAATTCTTATCCATAATGTAATACCATCAGGGAGGCATCTGATTGGTCCCAAATGTATTCTGCAGCATGACAATGACCCCAAACATACAGCCAGAGTCATTAAGAACTATGTTCAACAACAAGAAGAACAAGGAGTCCTGCAACAGATGGTTTGGCCCCCACAGAGCCCTGATCTCAACATCATGGAGTCAGTCTGAGATTACATGAAGACACAGAAGCAACTGAGACGCCTAAATCCAGAAGAACTGTGGCAACTTCTCCGAGATGCAGGAACAACCGACCTGCCAAGTACCTTGAAAACCTGTGTGCAGGTGTACCGAGGAGAACTGGTGCTGCTTTAAAGGCAAAGTGTTGTCGCACCAAATATTTATTTAATTTAGGTTTCTTCTGTTTACTGAACTTTATATGAAGTTAATCGATAAATAAAAACTATTCACAGCATTATTTTTGAATGCATCACTTTACTTTTAGAGGCCTAAAACCTTTGCACAGTACTGTATATAAATACATTTACAGCATTATGGAGACTCTGGGTCATCTACATGATAACTGATATCATCCTGTGAACATACAGTACAGAAACTATGCATTGAAACAAACATTTTGTACAGCCACTAAAACAACTAATCACTAAAAAGACCACAGGGATAAAGTCTGAACTTTTATGTAGCAGATTCATATTTATTAAGAATTTGATATAGAAAATATACATATATATTTTGAGCTGTTTGCATAGGAAATGAAGGCTTTGGGTGATGGGACACTAAGATTGTTATATATTATATTATATTAAAATTAAAACAACAACTTTTTTATAAAGTGAATGGTAAGTGTTAAGACCTGGATCTGGAATGATCTATTAAGGACAGTATGATCTGGTCTGATGATGATGTTTCATCAAATGACAAAACAGGAAAATATTCCAAATACTATTTTTATCTTAAGGAATCAATTACGGGAATAAGTTTAGCAAACTGTTGGTATTGTGAAACTGTTTGCACATTTTCAAGTTGCTCAACCTCCATAAACTTGAATCATAATTAGAAGCTTCTGTGTGTCCGTCTCAACCACTCAACCACACTCTCACTGCGCAGTGAGAGTGTGGTTGACTGTTTACACTGTTGTCAAGCCATTTAGCCAAACTCCAAACTGACAGTTGCTCAAGCAACATAACGTGTATGTTCCAGGGTTTATTTGCAAAAATCTCCAAACAAAAAAAACCCACGTTTCAGGTGATAATTATCTACTGAGCTGTTTCTTAAGGCGGTTTACCTGAAAAGACCAAGGTGTCTTACAAAACAGGGCATGTCTCTGACGCACAAACGGAAATTACTGACTGGTATGCTGGTTATACTTAATATACCTTCTCAAGCACCTGAAATGTTGAAGCGCTAAATATCTTGTTGTCAATGTTTTTGCTGTTGCCAAGTTGTCCAACTTTTTGTCACAAGTTCCCAGAAAAAAAGAGCATCATCCTGCGTGAAGGAAAAACTAAACACAGACAGACACAAAGACAAAACAGCAACGTTTAAGCAAAATTATGTCTAAGGATAGAACAGTCGAGCAAGTCAGCCACAGAAAATCAGCGTAGAAGAAACTGTATACTAGTCGTGTTTCTGCAGCAGCTTTTCAGACATTACTGACATAATAAATCCTCAAAAATACATTTTTTTTTTACAAGTTAATGGTCAGTATTAACAGGAGGAATGATTACTGCAAGAAAAAGCTGTTTGAGTGCTCACGTCCTTTTCAAGTTAAAGAGTCACCTTGTTTTGCACCTGCTTATCATTTTAAACTTGACAAAGGCTGACTTTGGTGAATAACACTTTTTGTGTTTTTGTGCATACAATATATTGTATATGAAGCCGAACTCTTTCCCACCTCCCCTCAGCAGAACTCTAACAACCTCTCTCCATCTTTTCCTCCTCTGTTTCTCTTTCACGCACACATTCACACACAAAGTCCAGCTCACGTGCATCCACATTCATCAGCTTCTCTCCCGTCCCAGGAGAACTTGGCTTTGCGTGCACGATCATCGGGCTCACATGCTCATGCGGTCCTCTTCCCTGCTTGCACACACAGCTTATAGATTATTGCCTGCAAACGTGTTCATCATCTCTAGGCGCACCCCCGCTCAGTCTCACGTGCACTCTGCTGATCCTGTCCTCTCCTGTACCCCGTATCCCCCCCTCCATCTCCCTCAGGGAATCTTGGCATCGCCACAGTATTCCTCTACTGCTTCATAATGCTATCATCATTTCTTCTGTGGTTTGCTATCCTCTCTTAGCCTCTTCACTCCTCTCTTCTATTCAAATCTAATATAAGAAAATCTCAGTGGAGAAGGATCACCAAAGTGCCCACCAAAGGTTTTTGTTTCCATCTTGTGGCATTCCTGTCTTCATTTGTTTGTGTGGTTTGTTTTGTCCGTAGGGTTGTTTGTCCACCTGGTAAAAATGTCTCATGTTTTTATAAACTCAGGGAACAATCAGGTTAGTGTGTTTAATATTGGGCTGGGTATTGTTTACATTTTTTTTCTTTTTGCAATACTTAACTTTGATGAATACAAGGAGAGGAGGGGACCCAAACATTCCCAGAAGCCATCAATAGCACGGGAATAGGGTGTAGTTATCAGATTTGCTGCTAGGTAGCGGACGCCTACGGCTTAGTGAAATTAAAATTGGGACTGAAAGGGAGAAGATTCGTCACTGTGGAAGAAATCCAGGGAGAAACGTAGGAGGCTCTGAACACGGTTACAAAAGATGGCTGCAGGAAATATTTCCAGGAATGAGAGAAGAGCTGTATCACATCTCAAGGAGAGTACTTTGGAAGGGATTAGAAAGGTACTACTGAAAGATTTATGAAAGTTCAATTCTAGGAACTGCAGCAACATGTCTCTCTATAAAACCGCTTTGTGTTTATCAAAAAAGCCAAATTTCTCAGTTTCCTTTTAAATGTTGCCTAAACACCAACTGACCATTCAATCATGTGACAGTTTTTGATTCTACTTTGATACTTTTGGTCTGAACCAAAACATTTGAGGTTTGATTCAAGAACAGTTCATTCCTTTTTTTTGTTCTTTCCGGTAATATAATTCAGGTAAAAAAAGTTGACAGTAAAGACTGAGGACCCAAAGTTCTGAAGGTCATAAGCTAAAACATGTTGGTGTAACGCTAAAGTTGTTTTTTATACTACAAGTGTTGCTAGTTTTGATCCTCTTGAGATGCGTAGGAGACAAAGTTATCAGGTGACATCTCCATGTAGGATCAGTGAAGTCAGTCTTGTGTTATGTGCTCACTACCATGAATTAAAAGCAGAAGTAGAGGAATGCATGATGTGCGCATAAAAGCACTGAAAGCTGCTGAGAGACAAAAGCCAAGAGGCCGCATGTTTGATGTCGGTCATGTGAACAAATCCACCTGGAAAGCAATGCAAGGCTTTTCTTTATTGTGGGGAACATTTGACTATATCAATGTGTTGAGAGAGTTAACTAATTCAAAAAGAACACAGATAATCAATCACTATTCTGCTGTTGCCTGTCGTGTCCAGTTCAGTTGAATAATTGCAGCATTGAAGCCGATTGCCTTCATGCCTTCTGGATAAGATTGAGGTGATATCTGAATTGAGGAAATTATTAAGCAGTCAGTTTTGTTTTTCCAAGTATCCCCGGAGAAGTCTTTGAACAGACTATCCTGGAATCAGACTGTCCTGCTGGAAAGCATCTGGACTTTAATGACTTTGGGGTCAGTGCAGCTCTTGGTCTCAGTTCTGTTAGGATTTATTGAACCCAGCTTCAGATTAAGTTCCTACTGTTTCTCTTCGAAAGCAAAAGAGTCATCATACTGTGACCACAGACTGTATATAAATGATAATGTAACCGGGCAGATATCGTAATCAAATAACATTAAATTTAAAGAAATATTGCGACAATTTCATGGTATTTGTCAGCGAATGGAAGTGGCTCAGGTTTCATCATGTGAAGTGTTAATTAAATAAATAACTATTGGGATATCTGTTTAATTCTGACTTTGTTGCAGAGTTTGTGTTTTCAGTCTCATGTTGTTTATCTGTCACTCATTTTTGCTGCTGTCTCGGCCAGGACAGTCTTGAAAAAGTGCCGCACAGTACCAACTTGACAGGCTGTAATGTCTCACGATAGGAAACTGTAGTTCAAACCTGCCAAACAGGCTGAAACCATCAACGTCTGTACAGATAAGAGGATCACATTCCTGTTAGATTAAAAGTGAATTCTTTGCACTCTTGGAGGGTGTTTGCCTGAAGCCCACTCAATCATCATACCGGTAATCAGTAATGACTTATTTCCCCTGCTAAGTAAGAGAAGAAGAAAAAAAAAAACAGCATTTGAGCATTTTTCCTCAGCTTCAACAAAATGACTCCAAACTGATGTGAAATGAATGAAAACAGCTCTGAGAAGCAAGACAGTGAAGGAGGAGAGGTTTGTGTGATGGGGCCAGACAGAAGATCTGAAATTCATCATTCTTTATAGAAGACTTTGTCATGTTCATACAAACTATCTGTGTTTACCTCCTACCCAGTGGGTGGTTTGTTGAAAATTACAGGGATACTTTGACATTTTAAATTTCAGCGTTTTTATTTTTTTCTTCTCAAGACTCAAGAGACATACTGTGAGGTCGAACTGTTCCAAGTAGTGCCACACACAAACTGACAGAGGGAACACATGTAAACAGGCCACACATGCAAAATAATTTAGAAAAAACATTGCAAATGAAGCTGGAGGTGGTTTCCTGAGCGTATGAGTCTGTAATGAATGGATCATTCTAAGAAGAGCCTCGACAGCAGCTCTGTAATCCATCAGCAAACTTCAAAGTTAGGTCCTTAGTTATAAAAACCTTCTCCTCTTACCTTTTCCTCTACTGGGCACGACCTACAAGTCTGACCTTTTCCCTAAAGTGAATGAAAACAACCTGGAGCAGGCAGACAGAGGCCAAAACAGGAGCTCAGTAACACTTTTGCATGTCCTGCTTTTCCCAGCTTCTACATTTGCATCTACAAATCCTGGTGTCACGATGCAAAAGCACTGCGGAGACAAAAGATAAAAGCGGTCGGAAGAGAACCGATAAACATGTAGTAACACTGTGTAAAAAGCGCCGCTGATAAACGTACGGATTTGTGTCACCATTTGGTTGCAAATCCCTCTCCAGAAAGTGACAACAGCACGACTGTTAATGGAATAAAAATACTTATAAGAGCTGATGCAGTAGTTACATAATTCATCATCTAACTTCAAAGGTGGCGGTTTGATGTGACACTAACTCTCTATCCCCTGCTGAGTAAATGTTACAAGACTAACCTTCTTGTGATGTCAAAGAAAACCATTTGGGGGAGAAGAAAATTCTTGCTGGAGCTGTTGTTACTCTTCAAATCCTTAGAGAGCAAACTTTCTATTATGAGTTGCATGTGCACGGCAGCAAAAGGTGCATATAATTCATGTTGGAATAGAGACCTGAAGTCCTGAAGCTGTTTTACCGGCTTCTGTTTAAAGGAAATGTTATTCACCGGGAGCCACGACATTGTGCCCGAGTGCAAACTACCACGGCTTGAGGCTGAAGCCGATACGGAAGTACCTTAAAATACAACGGCGCCCGCTAGACGCTAACTCCAACTGACTCCCATTCAAAAAACATCAACTTCTCTCAAGTTCATCATTTTTATTTAGTCATTATGGTCTCAACCGCTAAATTCAGGCCCTCTAATAAGTGTGCTGGTGGTCATTTTGGAAATTATTGCTTCGTTAATATGGTTTGAAGACTTCTAGTAGCTTTGATGTCTGCCGTGTGGGGGCGTTGATTGACAGCTGCGATTGACAGTTGGCTCACCTGCTGCTCCCCTCTGCTCCGGGACTCGCACTGAGTCAGACTATTGTTGTAATATTTTGTTAAGTTTAATGTTACAGTGTTCCCAGGAAGCTATCCTTCGCTCCGGTCTGAAGTAGCGGGGCGTGTTTCCAGAGCATGAAAGGCAACACCCCGCACTCCGTATTTAGAAGGTCTGGTAAAGATTACGCCGACTTTCTCCAACTTTCTCCAGAATCCGGGACAAACTCCTCAAACCTTTGCCGTGTAAAAAATGTCTAAGACGTTCAGGCCTCAGTGTCTTTAATCTATGACGTTATTGGGTTTATGTGGACTGGTGTGACATGACAGATCCACATTAAATACAGTTTCTTTGTTGAACGTCATAAAATGACTCAGTTACATTCATTCAGTCGTGCAAACTCGCTGACTCAGTTTTTAGTGCCGCAGTGATCCCTGACTTCATATTACCTTATAAAAGTGAAGAAAGAGAGCTCTGTAATTACAAATATAAATGTGCTTGTGAATAAGGTTTTCTTCCCGTAAGTTCTGGTTCAACTATGAAGCTCGTCATGTTTGGATTGAGGCAGTAAATAAAGATGGTGACGCGTCATCCCTTGTGGTCAAATAAGCTCCCCTCAACAAAACAAACATTGTGTTTTGTTCTTACATTTGAATTATGAAGCTATTTAATCCTGGTGTGGTGAGAAGGTCATAACTTTTATCCAACCTTTCCACAGGGATTACAGCCAACAGGGCAGCAACACACACACCACGGCCCTCCATCACTGATGGGAACAGAGAGGCACACACACACACACACACACACACACACACACACAGCGCCGTAATTAGGTCTGTTTTGTGCTGATAGTGAAACAGTAATGTGATACACACACATGCTTCTGTGATTAAAGACAGAGCCGACGGCAGAAAAAAAAGAAAAAAAAAGAGAGAGAATAGACTAACAGAAGACAAGAAAAACTGCGAAGGGAGCAGAGAAGCAAAATCTGCACTTGCTGCCGTATCTGATGTAGGTGAAAATCTGATACTATGTGGAAAACCTACACTTGTTTCTGGTAGTAAATCTAACCTGAGCCAACATGAATATAATGGGCATACATACATATTGTGTGTGTGTGTGTGTGTGTGTGTGTTGCAGGGCCAGATGGCAGTGCCCTGGGGTGAAGGGACAGAGAGAGAGAGAGAGAGAGAGAGAGAGAGAGAGAGAGAGAGAGAGAGAGAGAGAGAGAGAGAAAGAGAGAGAGAGAGAGAGAGAGAGAGCTGTCATTTCACGTCATGCTGTTAACTTCTGTTATCACTCTTCACATCGTCTCCTCTCCACATATTCTATACAATTATGGTGTAGCTGATACAACACAAAGGAGCAAAAAGAATTTAATCTTTTTAAAGTATTAAAGTAAGTATTTATGTGAGGAGAAAAGAAGGCTGTGGATACTTGCTGTAGGTCCAAAGCAAGTATTTAATGACAGAGTGAATGTTTGACAGTTGTAGTTGTAGTTTTAGTAAACACTTATAGTTCCCAGACAACATATATTATCATATATTTTATATTCTATATCCCAAAAACAGAGGATAAATCAACAAAGAAAGGAATGGGAAAGCAAAAAAAAAAAAAAAAAGATGGAAGGAAATCTGTCATAACTGTCATAGAGCTGCAACGATTAGTCGATTAATTGTCAACTATTAAAAAAATAAGAAAAAAAGTTCAGTGTGTGATGTTAAAATATTGTAAAATATCTTTAAAAGGCCAAGACTGTAGAAAACTTCAAACATGGAGACCAAACAGCCATGTAACATGCAGGGTTCTGCTCTCTGTTTTTGGATTTTTTTTTTATTTTTATTTTTTACAGGAAGCATCTTGTTCGAGGTCACTTTAACAACTAGCTAATAAAGTCAAACTCCAGTTTCCACTACACAGACGCCTGAAGAAGCCTCTTGAATGAACTTCAAATCTGCTTCAGATAATTTCAGGTTTTTGTATTTAGTATCAGTATGAAACAGTCCTGCCACACTGTCCTGTGTGTACACGTGTTTTTGCGAATGTATTCTCATGCAACAAATTGAGTTAACGTGTGTGTGTGTGTGTGTGTGTGTGTGTGTACCTGACTCTGCATGTGTGTGGAACAGATTCATCAAAGAGGAAAAAACTAAATGGTTCAGTTTCTCACATAAACCCCCCCGAGGCTCTTTTTGGTGACTGATATGAACTTAATACAACTCAATGATTTTACAAACTGCTTTAAAACATGCAGCAGACGGCTGCGTGTTCGGACTGACACAACATGTCACGTCTGATCTGAGCAGCAAAGACAGAAGGAGATCAAAGTGAACTTGAGCTGAGTAAATTAGGGTGTGTTCACACAGAGTAAGCCTCTGGTGGGTTTCTCTCCCCACATCAGCCTTAATTTTGTTAATAAATATAATTAACATAATTTTTTGTTGACATGAGACGATGTGATGTAATTTTACTAAAAGAGGGAAAAAATATACAACTTTTTGACTTCTGTATGTACTTTAGCACCAAACTACACAGTTAAAAACTACTATTAAATATTCTGAAAAAATGTGGTACTTTTTTACAAGTCTAATTGATAAGCACTCATCTATTATGGTTAATCACAGGAAAATAATGAAAAACCGATGTTCAATTTCAGCTGTACTTCTTCATGTTTTCTAAACTAACTGATATGAAAATCAGAGGAGATTAAAATACAGTCGAGAGGCACAGACAAGTACAATTTATTAGTTTTAGTAAAGGGAACAGAACTTGTTTTAGACCTGCTAAAACATGGTTTTAGAGCTCATAGGTCTGACCATTTCTGACTTTTGTGTAAAAGCCCTGGTTGGTTTGTAATTGCACAGTGTGAACCTCAATGAAACAAAAACAAAAAAAATCTATGCTGACTGGAAAAAAAAAAAACAATCTCTAAACGTGAAGAGGCTCAAATCATGTCCAGTTAATAGCAGAGTGTCTGGTTTAACCACCTTCTACGAGCAGATGAGTGAGGTTTAGATGTTTTGGGTAATTTGGTTTACTTGGAAAAGACTGAAAAGTCCAGACTGACTTACTAGCAAGACAGTGCTGCCCCCTCTGGAAGGTGCTGGTAGCTGTGGTCTCTGTCAGTATGTGACTGATGATGAATGCATGCACCTCTCCTCACAAAGCAATAACACACCAAAAAGCTTACTGTTTGGAGAGTATTTCTGGCTTTTTGGGCTCCCTCTGTATTATTATAGTTTTTTTTTTAAATCCTGTGAATTATTTGTTTCCCCCCATTAAATACACACATATCAGGTGACGTGTGAGAAAAGATAACGTACTCTAAGGCTTACTGGTGATATGAAAACCTCAATAATAGCAACAGTAGCAATAATAGTAAAATAACTATTATTAGCTAAAAGTCAATACTACTAAATACCTAAAAGTTATGTTTTGTATATTAAGTAACAAATACAGAACACAGACAACACAGATATAAAAATGATTAAAACTGTAAACTGAACTCATTAACAGCTCACAGCTCACCTTTAGTGGGAGTGGAACATTTGTACAGTTTATCTACTGTGTATTTACTGTGGCTTTTTGACGGCTAATGTGTGAGTGTGTGTGTGTAAGTGTGTGTAAGTGTGTGCGCGTTTGCATGTTCATGTCTGTGACTGTGTGCCACACCTCAGAATCCAGGTTTAAACCTGAAGTAGTTATGAAACCAGAGAGAAGACTTTTCACATTCATGTAACGAATATAAACATCAGCACACACACACACACACACACACACACACACACACACACACACACACACCTTGACAAACGTGTTTTGTTGTGACGTTGCCATTGAGTTGTGCTCTCAAAAAAGGCGACTTCATACCTAAATAATAGGTAACAAAGTTAATAGTTCATCACTTACATGCAGATACTAGATAACTAATGATTTTATTTACTTTCAAAACTTGACAGAGGGACAGCTTCAATGGCCACTGCACCAATATATTGTGAATATATCATGTAGTTCTGCAATTATCAGTCAAAATTAGTAAAATTTGAACAGAAATACAGTAAATACTGTATGTAATATATCATGTCAAGCTCTCCCATGAGAAATGAATGCATCTCCTCGTGTATACGTTGGTAATATGGAACAGCACAAATTCTCTAACTCTGGTAAACTTATTGAAGGGACACATCTTAATGAGACTGTCCTCTCCAGGAAATGACAGCATTGGTTTATTGTTCTTATTACTTTAAATGAGCAATGTTTACATTCTCTGCCAGGCGAGATCTTGACAAAGAATTTGTGCAAATAATGACTGTACACCTGAGAAATATTAAATCATTGGCTGTTGACTCAAACCACATATTTTTCCATTTAATAGCAGCGTGGAGGCTGCTGCTGTTCTTATCCTGCCTCTTTTTCCAGCAGTCAGCACTAGTTTCTTTAAAATCAAGATTAACCATGTTGACCATGATTTTATTGTAATTTTTTACTAAGTAGTTTTAGTTGCCTTAAATAAAGACATTTATAATTTATCACCAGCAAATGGGAAAATGTGTAAGAGTTATTTTAAGAAGAATAATATTCTCATTTGGAAAAACATTTTTTGATCCACAGGTGTTTGTTCTTTTATCTATTTTGTGCTTGTAAATGAATATAAAGCCTAAACTTACTTCAGCTAACTCTGCTGCATGTCTGTTAAAATTTTGTTTCTGAAACGATCTGAACATTTGAACTTTCAGAGAGAGGAACCGTCTTGACTTTGTCCTGGAAAGAAAACAGGAAGTCCACCTGTTCCCAGTGAGACGAATCAGGGCAGAGAATTGGCTGCGGTGTCATGGTTGCCCCGAGTAACCAGGAGGACAGCTGACAGATGACAGCAGCTAATTGGAAAACTAATGAGGTCCAGAAATCCAGCCTGGACTCTGATGTGTGTGTGTTTTGTGTGTAGGTGTGTGTGTGTGAGAGAGACTAATGAGGTCCAGAGTGAGAGGTCAGCCTTGTCAAGAGCAGATGCTCATAAAACAAACAAAAACGCTGTCAAAGAACAACTTCTACTTTTCTTTTTCTTCTTCTTGTATGAAGTGAAAACCTTGTAGACTCATTCAGAAAGCTCATTAAAACACAGTTCATCAGTTCTCCCTATTCTGCAGTTGACTGGCAGGGGCTGTAACCAAATACATGTTAAAATTTACAAATCAGATGCTATGACAGGAAAAGTACTGCAAACATTGTCCTTCACAACATGTTTTGTCTCATGTTCTGTCTTATTATCTTATCTTTCTCAAAACGAGGATAAAAAAAAAACTGCTCTCACTGTTTTGAGAAAAGTCTGAAACATGGTACAACAGGTTGTAGCAGGTTAAGGGACAATTTCAAGAACTATAACTCTTAAATCTGTTCTAAATCTAACTTGAATCAACTTCATTTAGAACAAAGGCAGCGTGATTGTCCGTAACTTGTGCGCACCAGGAAAACACCAACATTTCTCTCCACTTCTGCTCTACATCGTATGTGAGAGTCACATCTTAGACATCAGTCACAATTCAGAATGAGCAGCAGACTCAGTAACCTGATGTCTGACAAACACTGAGGCACCTGGCTGATTAAATAACCAATTTGATACTCTCATAATACTTGTCACCGCCAACTCCTACTGTGTCTGCGTGATTTAAAATTGATTGGACAGCCCAATAAATAACTTTGACACTACTGAGAAGTATCAATTTGGCAGTTTTTATATCCGTGTGAGCATGTATATTAAATATTAAGCACTCTTATTCATCTGACCAGCCGACTCAAATGTGTTATTATTTACGGCATGAAGCGACTCGTTTTACTAAGAGAAAGGAAAAACATGTGTTCCCAACCTGGGGGTCGAGACCAGGTTGATTGCCCAGGTGTGAAATAAGAAACAAAACTCAGTTCTGATACATGAAATTATGTCTGTTTTTCTGAGTTTTCAAATGAAATCATCTGAGAAGTGAAAATCCCTCTTTGGCTGAACTGCTCACCACTTATAATCATGTAACTTATCATGAGGAGAGATCGCATGGAGACATTTCTTTAGATTAAAGTGTCACAAGCAAAAAAAAAAAAAGGAACCGCTGCACAACGGCACCAGACAGGTTCACAGGTTTACATGTGCTGATAAGCAGCCAGCTGTACAGAGAAATCCCAGCTGCATAGTTTTAGTTTAAAGACTGTTTCACTGTTGGATGTTGTAAAACTTTCACTAGCTTAACCTAAGGAGGTCAATGATTAATTGATTATCGATTCATTGCAGTAACTCAATCGATTAAACTGTACTGTAGATTTGCTGTAGTGTCCTGTTTCACCATCAGGTTTGTTGGGTCAATCTTTGAACAGTGACAGATGGGAGTGAGAGCGCCGCAACTTTAAATGAAGTGATTTTGTGTTATTTAATTTATAATACAAGTAATTTGGTGTTTATGTAATCTGTTCTTTAAATTGTTAATGTACTTTGATTTTGCGTTGAATATAGGTCATGTCAGTGGTTAAAAAACTGTTGTATAATGGAAAAATATCCACTGTATTTCATAAATCGACTACTGATTATTAATGTAGCCGACAATCAATTGAGGAAACTGCTTAAAATTTGCATCCGTAGCTTAAACACACAATAAATTGACCTTAAACTCATGTAATTTGCTGCACACACTTAAAATCCTATTTGAGTTTTTACCCGTCTCCAAATACAAACTAAAATCTTAACTTACTGCGAGGTCAGCAAGAACTCCTTTTAAGCTAAGTAGATTTAGAGATATGACTGTCTGCAGTTTATGATCACTGTAAAATTATGGATGCCATCAGTAGATATATCTCGGCTTTGACCTTGAGGAGAGAGAAAGGCAGACGAGAGAAGACACAGTCGAGCAGTGCAAAAGAAAAAAGATGGAGGAAAAGAGAAATAAATAAAATGAGGAGCGGAGACATGCCAAGACACGTGGCCCTGACCGTGACACAGACACGCTGATTGACAAGTTGTATTTCTGATTTATTATTGGAGGCAAAACTGTGACACAGGGCCAAAGAAGAAATAAACTGAGCGTCTCTGTATGCAGAATCTGACACTCATATGCACCAACGCACACAGAGTTATCCCAGGGCCATCAAAGGGCCTACAGCCACTTGTCTCTTAAAAGTGGAGATTAATCCTCCACAGAAAGAGGATTATAGAAAATACAAAGAGCTCAGCTGGAGGAGAGATAGAAAGACAGAAGATGGAGAGAAACAGAAACGATAGAGAAGGGGAGGACAGGCAGAGAGATGGTGGCACAGAAATAGAGAAAGAGGAGAAGATATGGTGGAGAGAGGTGGAGAGAGGTGGAGAGGAAAAGCCATCACGTGCACGAGATATAAAGAGGGAAGGGACACTGACATGAAGGGCACAGAGGATTTACTGTAGATGATAGGAATCATTATTATGTGTGTTACAATGGTGATGGAGGGAGGGTGTGAGGGGAAAAAGGAGACAATGAATTAAGGGATTCATCAAGACAAAATGGGTTTAAACCCTGCATGAAGGATATTGTCACAGTCATAACTGGAACCTTTCGACTGCGGGTCACATGCAGGGTTTCATTTCAACACGTGATGCATAAATAAGCATGTTACATTTATTTTAGAAGTGCAGATTAGAGTTGCAACGATCAGTCGATAAGTCAGTTTTGATTCGTCGTTTTAGTCATTCTTTAAGCACAAATGCCAAACATTTGCTAGTTCCAGCTTCTCAAATGCCAAGATTTGCAGCTTTTGTGTGTTTTTAAATAATTGTAAACTGAGTATTTTGGGGTTTTGGACTGTTGATCAGACAAAACAAGACATTTGAAGACGTCACTTTGGGCTGTGGAAAATTACAACCTCCATTTTTTTACTGTTCATCTGTTTATCTGTCATTTTATAGACTAAACGATCAATCGAGACAATAATTGGCAGATTAATCGATAAAATTGTTTGTGGTAGTAAGAAGTGAGTGAGGAGTGTACGGTCACCACCACAATTTATTTTTTCTGACTTGAGTTGCACAAAGCTTTTCTCTCTTTGTCTTTTTCACTAAATTTGCTCTCATTGCAGTTTTCGAAAAAAAAAAGTTAAAAAAAGGGAAGAAAAAACATATCATGTTTTTTGTGATTTTCTGTTATTTTTTATACTGTTAGGATGTTGGATGTCTATGTTAAAAATGGTCCAAAACTTGAGGTGAACGTATGTAAAAATGCTCCCTGTGGCTGTTTCAGACAGAGGCTGAACTGAGGGCCAGTATAAGATAAATAAGGAGTTTTTTTAAGTGTAAATCATGCAAAGATATTCCAGTAGAGCCCCAGAATATAATTATAGACCTGAAAATGTGCATGATATGTCCCCTTTAAAACATTATTGTTCATATCTGTGCTGAGAACAGTAAATGGGTGACAGCTTTGCTACATATTATGAGTATTGGATGTTATTTTTTCTGTTAATGTGTTTATGTACTGGGATAACATGATTACCAACAACCAGCTGAGACCCTGGTACCCGTCCAGTAAATCTCTCTCTGTCATTCTTTTTGTCTCTTTCTCGTCTCTCTCCCTCTTTTTTCACTTTAATTAATTTTCTGTCCTTTTCTCACTTCCTCCTCTCTTTATTTCAAGTTCGTCGTCAGATCTGCTTTTTTGTCTCAATTCCACAGACACGATTGAGTCGTGTTTATTCACAAATACAAAAAATGTAATCCCTACTAATTCTCAATTTAAAAAGATGCCATAATCAATAGGACATGATTAAACAGCTTGACAGCAGCAGCTTGGATGCTGGTCCTGGTACTGGAGTGCAGTCCAGACTCACTGACATAATCCACCATGTAAAATCAATCATTGTGTGACGGTTGGCTGACGAGATGCTGTGCAATGATCAGATTAAGACTTTAAAGATATACTGTCTACCTAATTCACCTCTGTACATAACGTGAGACACATTAAAGCAGCGATTAAATGAGACTCATTATTTCCTCTCTATTGGGTATTCGACCTCCATAATATCCTGCTTCAAGGTCAGGTTTTTTTCTTCTTCTTTGGCACAAGGTTAATCTTCTCTCCTTCAGTGTCTGTTCTCTTTCTGTCTGTTCTCTTTTTATTGTTTCTGCCTCAGTCTTGTTGAGAACTGAAACACACTAAAAATCACTGGGTTGAAATTTTACCCAGTTTGGGTCAGTACAGCACCAACACAATACTGGGTTAATGTTACCCAGAAAGCCACTGAAGACAAGGAGCTGATTTGACCCAGTTTTAGTCTTATTTTTTATTTTACTGTTGGGTTATTTACCCAAACTAAAGCTTGTTATAACTACTCTATTACATGTCACACAGTTTGTTATTGATTGTTAATAACTTGTGTATCTTTTGAATGTCATATGCACATCGTTTTGTACAGGAAACTTTACATTTATACGTAAATACAAATACAAACTGGGTAGAATTATAACCCAGTGTTTTTTTTTTGTGTATAGTTGTAATAATGAGTTGGAGAACAAAATGTTACAAAATGGCTGCAAAACCACCACTGCTGGTAGTTACATCTCAATAAAATCGAATATTAACTTAATTAAATGAATCTGTTCAGGTAATAAAAAAGGAGTTATGTTTGTATCGGGTTTCACAAACTACAGGTAGTACAATAAAAACAGCTAATTTTCATGAAGCTAAACAAGGCTAGTAATGGTTGTAGCCCTTTTTGAATAATGTGTTAACACTCACAAGTCAGAATAGAAAAAAATAAAACAAAATAAATAATAAAGCCATGTTTTTCGCAGCAGTCCCTCACTAAACAGCAAGCAAAGCACAGTTTCCCACTATGAGCCCAAAGTCCACAGGCACCTTGTACACTGGTGACGTAAAGTTGGCGTAAAGTTTTACACAGGCAGCTTTACACAGAACAAACATTATTCTGTTCAGCCTTTTCACTTCCTGCTCTCTCCTGTCTCCTTGTTTGTAAAGATAACAATGCTGCATATGGTCCAAATTAAAAGGCGTTTATCAAATAGCAAATATAATTAGAAAGATATAATCAACAGAAAAAAAACAAATAGGAGTGAAACAGTATTTTTTTCACCACATTAAATCCATTCTTACTGCTGTGGTGTTTGATCTGTGGGAATCCACCCATCTAATCAATCACGTGTGTCACAGTTCTGCAGCCTTTTGACATTATGACCATGAGTTACCATGAATACAAAAAAACACACTTCAAAACACTGTTAGCCATTGAAGCTCAATGTGCTGCTGCTACTAGATGTGTGTTTGACCTCTTGTGTGACTTTCTTTGCCTGCAAGAGTGAGTGTGTGTGTGTGTGCGTGTGTGTTCATGCAGAGTGTCATACAGAGCGTGGGACTCAAAAACGCCCAGCCTTACTCTTTGATTTCACACACACACACACACATTTCTCTTTAATTCTTCTTATCTCCTTTATTCTACCTCTTCTACACTCTGCTCGACATACACACACACGCCTTCTCTCTCTATCCGCTCATTCTTTTTTTTTTTTTTATGAGTTGACTCTGCGTGTGTGGCTGTCAAAGCCTTCCTCTGTTCTTTAATCTGTGACAGGCACTTGTTCAGTAAATGATGAATGACGCCCAGCCCCCTTTTTTGTTTGCATTATGTTCAAACAAATAACAAATGGGAGCACTGAGAACTGGTTTTACGTCACGATACATTACCTCCACACTAGAGCTGTTTGTTGGATGTCTTCCTCTAATTAGCTGACTTACTCATCTCTATTATTAAAATCTGACATTCTGGTTTTCTGCCAATTAGAGGACACTATAACTAAAGACGGCTTGTGTAGTTAAAGATCTATAAATGCTCGTGCATGTTTACAAGAAAAAGTAAATAAAAGTCACTCATGGAGTTATCAGCTTAATAAATCAAATGTTTCCCTTGTCAGGAACAAAATTCTACCTTGTAAAGATAAGAAGGAGTCAAAAGCTTGTGGGAAAATCCGTTCAAACAAGTTTATAAGCAATGAAACAAAAGGGGAAACTAATGCCTGCAAAGTGACATTACACAGGAGGACAAATAGTTATATTTCTTTTATGACATGAGGTTATATCTATCCATCCATCCATCTTCTAACCGGCTTCTCTTGTGCATGCTGGAGCGTACATTGGCCAAGACTCAGGGTACAACACGTCATCAGTCTACCACAAGGCAAACACACGCAGGCAACCATCAACCTTCACACCACTATCGTCGCCAATTAACTTAACCTGCATGTCTTTGGACTGAGGGAGGAAACCCACGAAGACAACAAGCAAAGAACACGCAAAGCTGTGGGGCAAAATTGCTCACCAATGAGTATCACTGTGCTGCCTGCAGGAAGCCATATGGTTTATAAATATTTGGTCAGTCAAAACAGACCTTCACCTGGAAAAGTTTGATGGGCATTTTTCACAACTTCTCCACACATTTTAGAGACTGAATGATTATCAATTAATCAAGGAAAAATGACAGATTGACTAAGGAAATTAAAAATGACTTTTGTCACCTTACTTATTTATCATATACAAACATTATGTTATTGTGTTCTTGTGACCCTCAAAACTTTAAAGTAGATACATAATAAAATAAGGCCATTACAGGTTTTTGAGTTAATCTGCTTCTTTCATCAATAAAACCTGCATTTAACCGCCTAACATAGTGTTTGCTATTTCTAACATTCTTTAAATTGGACCGGGCTGGGTAATTTATTTAAAAGTTATCAACATTATACTCTCTAACCGACCTAATTTCAGTCACATCGCAGCCCTGTCTCCTAGAAATTACGTTTGTATATATTTATAAAACACTAAATTGTTTTCCCAATTGTGTTGTGTTGGCAAATGTGATCACTTCTTGAATTTTGTTCACAGGATTATGTTAACAACACTTTTTCTTCGTTTATGAAGCGCTACATTTATATATGGGTATGAGGTGGTCGGGGTGGAAGGTGGGTGTACAAAATCAGATTAGATTTAGGCAACAAAAATACTTTACAAGGTTAAGGTTAGTGAAAGATAGATGTTTAGATGTTTTCTGTATAAACTAAGGCCATAATCTTTCCCTAACCTTAACCAAATGCTGCCTAAACATAACTGTAAAAAACTTTAATTATGCTGTAGTCACTATGTGCAGGTATTGTACTGCCAGATCTGATATTTTGGCAGAAAAAAAAAAGAAATACATTGTCACTGAACATTTTACTCATATGTTCAGTATCTACATTTTTGGGACATTCCATATAATTAACATTTTCTCATTATGTTGACAGAAAACATATATTGTAATCTGTTATTCAAGCATTTGTTAAAGGGGACCTATTATGTGTTTCCTTATTTTCAGTCATATATATAATGTTACAGTGTCGGATGTTCATATTAAACGTAGCCATAGTGTGAAATAATGAAGTAAACGTATGTAAGAAGTAATCCCTGTGAGGAAAAAGCACCAGCTTCAGACTCCTCTGAACACTCGGTTTGTTTGTTTTTTCTACTTTCAGCCCGAAGTGACGTCGGCTTGTGACAGATTTCTTTATATGGTCATCTGCTCCACACACAGTGCACAAGTTCATGGCTCCGCTCCGCTAACATTATGGTATTTTTCCATTGTTTTGGGGTTAGTTATACTTAGCCATGACTGGAGTCAAGCTGGCACGCTGTGAATGTTTTTCCATTACACAGCAGAGCAAAGTAAAATAAGTAGTTTAACTGTTGGAGGTGTGCCGGTCATCTGCAGCTCTTCATCAAACATCATCATCACTGTGGCTGTTTGTGCTTGTACTATTCCTCCCTGCATTATTTATAACTGATCCACTGAACAAAGAGCTCCAAATATCACCATATGTTGTTGTGACAACTGGTTTTTAGCGCTGCTGATGAAGCTCTGCTAATTCTGTGGGGAACACGTTTCATTTCCTGTAAATTCTACACAATAAAAACCTCCTGTTATTTAGTCATTTAAAAGCTTTTAATAAGAAGCAGTAAAGCAGGAAATGTTGGGTTTTCATCAGTGGTAACTTAACACGACTTTGATACGGCTGCCCCTCGGCAGGCTTCCAGGAAGCTGGCCAATCAGAACAGAGTGGGCTCGTTGGGAGGGGGGCCTTAAAGAGACAGGAGCTAAAACTGCCTGTTAAGAGACAGAGGCTGAACTGAGGGGCTGCATAAAGGGCCAGTATAAGATAAATGAGGAGTTTTTTGAACTATGAATCATGCAAAGCTACTCTAGTGGAGTCCCAGAATAAAAATATAAAGCTGGAAATGAGCATAATAGATCCCCTTTAAAAAAATGTCACTTCATACTTTTAAACATCCCACTACCCTTAAAAGTGTTAGTCAAATCTATATATGACATTACTTATTTTAAAAACCCCAATAGATATTAAACAGAGCCTTTTTTCTTTGATTTTCCTGCGTAGAAGTGTTCTTATATGTTCAATATTATTCAGTCATAATCCATGATTTTCTTTTTTGAGTTCAGTACAAAGAATTAATAAGAGGTCAACTGTGAGGATGGAGAATCTCGTGCACAGGTGTATTTAATGTGATATAATTTCATTAATCTTTAATTAATTGCTTCTAAATACCACTTCATTGTACAGCTGTGACCTGCTTTGTTAAAACACAAACACAAAAATTGGCAATTTTATTTGACACTCCATATCTGTATTTTTGAAGTATACACTTTTTTTGTAGAGATTGAGAAAGTTGTGAGTTTAACAGCTTAGTGCCAGTGATTACAACCTCTCAGTCTGTCGGTCTGGACATGGTTCATGTGTGTGTGAGAGAGAGAGAGAGTCATTGATGGAGTCCCAGGCCTGAGGGGCTGCCAAGACAGCTTGACTAGTGAGAACAGATGGCAGCCCGCTGAGTTTGAGTGTATGCGAGTGTGTGCTTGGCGTGTGTGCTACAGAGAAAGTCTCTGTTTGCAAGTGTGAGCGCTTGAATATGTGCAAAAGTGAGAGTGGTTATACTGTACATATGTGATTTGTGTGTGCGCAAGTGTATATGTGTGTACATATTGCATCACTCCAACCTCTCACACAGACACACACACACTTGTAAGAACACACGCAATGCAACCCACGCTGGGACCTGCTTCACACTCATCAAAGCCTGAATTAACTAACTCAGCCTCTGCATGATATCTCGTCCTCGCTTCAGAACACACACACACACACACACACACACACACACAGGTGGGAACACAGCATAATTCAACTTACTCTGGTTCACAGAAAGTGACTTCAAGAGAGTCAATACTGTAGGTTGGTTTCCATCTGCCTTTTTTAAAAATGTGCTTCAATTTGAGCACATTAACACACATTAATTTGCATTTTCTTTTATCGATTTCAGTTAAAACTAATAACAATCCTGTACATTTACACTGAAGATATGGTCTTCATAATAAAAGTTCCCCTTCCTCCCAATACAGGGTAACATGTACACTCTCATACAGGCAGTTATTTGGCCAACTGAATATACTGCAAACAGTATGAAAAAAATTATAAAAATACACATGAATGAATACTATGTACTGCTATGTATTAATATCTATATCTATCACTATTTCTGAAGCTAACTCTTTTCCAGATAAGCTGTTGCATCTTTATATGTGTCGCACTTGTTTCTTGATGTCTGGACAAATTCTGGTTTTGTGTGCACACCTGCAGGGAGGTCAAAGGTCAAACACGGAAGCTGGTATGGATAAGGTCATCTGAGTTTGAGTCCTGTGGTAACAGTATTCTGTAACTAAAGGCCACCTTGATATCTTGAGAAGTGACAGACTGAGATGAAAAGGAAAATGTTTTGTTTTTCAATTAATTTCACTAAATTATATTTTGTGGACCAGAGCGAGGGGCTAAAAATATTAACACCAAGCTGAAAAAACAGTACATGCGACTAAATTCTTACATATTATACCTTTTGTCACTTTCTTTTTGAACTGCTTGTGAAACACCTTTAATATGTGACACGTCAGTTCTCTGCTCTTCTCTTTTTGAGCACCTCTCTTGTTTCTCTGTCTCTGTTTCTTGATGTTTCTCTTTCTCTCTGTGTGTCTGTTATTCTAGTCTGACCTTGTGCATCAAGCCAAATCAATTGCCACACTTCTGGAGCCAGAAGCCCCGAGGCTCAGCTGTGGCTCTCTGCTCTCTCACACATCAAAAGCACAGACACAGAATTATGCAATGGTCTTATAGGCAGCGGTTTAGAGTTACATATATACATATTTTACCACAAGTCATTTCAAATTAGGCCTGAGATTTCTACTGTGCAAGGATAAACAGAGATGCTTTGAAATGGCTGAAAGATAGAGGTTTGAGGAGAAGTATAGAAAATAGGGGGAGGAAGCTTTAACAGACTGATGAGTCAATTATGTGAAGGAAAACTGCACAATAAAGGCTTTTTATCTCTCTCTGCAACAATTTAGATGATTATAATTGTTGAAGACACTTTCCAGGCAAAAATACCAAAAAAACAAACAAAACAAACAAACAAAAAAAAAAACTGAAATTCCATCTTCTCAAGTGTGAGCATTTGTTGATTTTCTTACTCTTTTATGATAGTAAACAAAATATAAAACCACTGATTGATTAATAGAGAAAGATGAATCGATGATGAAAATAATCATTATTTGCAGCCCTACTTTCAACTATGAAAACTCTGATGCCCAGTTTGTTAAGTTTTGTGAGGAAAAACGGTGCTAAAAAGTATTCAGTATAACTGTTTCATGGATAAATAAAGGCTGATAAAATGGTGTCTCACTCATAAATTCCCAGAAAAATACTTTCATCAAGACTTGCTGCAAATAATTATGATCTAACAAGTAAGAATATGACTCTGCCTGCATTTGCAATTCATCACAACTTTAACATAAGCAAGCTACCTGTGAGGAGTTTCTTTTAGAGGAACATGGAGGTAAAGGTATCATTGCAACAAGGAGTTTCCATATAAAATACAAACTACTAACAATATTATGATCATGATATGTGCCTGTGAACATACAGTATATGCTACTGTACATAACTGTAATCCATGCTCTTTCTTGCTTCTTGAAAATCTTTAGAAATAAGTAAGAAAACCCTTAAAACAAATAAACAGTAAATTATTGAATGAGGGGGAGTTGTAGCTGCACAACCTGCATCAGCATATGATCTGGATCTGAGTGTGTGTGTGTGTGTGTGTGTGTGTGTGTATGTGTGTGTTTGTGTGTGTGCCTGTTGCTCTAGGGTACCGCGCCCATTAACTGCTGGTGCCAAACAGGAGCTGGTGGATGAAGCTCAGATTGTTTTCTTTGGAGTTTGAACTCATGTTCACTCATGTTTGATGCTTCATGTTTGAACTCATCACCTGCCAGGATACACCACTCCTGCATTAATAGAAAGCACAACATACCTTAGAAATATGTGTAATTAAATGAATCACATCTTTACCGAGTTATCGTGTGTGTGTGTGTGTGCGTGGGACAGGCACCATTTGGGCACCATCTGCCCCTGTCGGTTCTCATGGCAACTATCACCAGCTGTGTGGTGGGAAATGTTCGCTTCACACACTGGCTGTCATGCTCTCCTATACACACACACATATGCACACAAATGCGCACACACACACGCATGCATGCACGCACGTACACACACACACACACACCCTTCATGCCATGATTCTCGTACCAAATTGCTTCAAGGCTCATTAGTGTGGTTTCCTAGTTCAACACTCAGGCCAGTTTGTGATTCACCACTGCAGAATCTTCCAAGGTTAAGTACTTTGCAGTACTATGCCCACAGGACACATTGTGTGTGTGAACTATTTTATGTTGGCGTCAGACCTTAGATAGATTTATTTCCAAATTTCAGTTGCTGTGAAACCGTTATAATCCATTTAGCTCCCAACCCCTACTGCAGCAATTATAGCTTGTAAAGAGTCAGACTGAAGAAATACCTGGTTTATATCTTTGGTAGTGAAAGCAGGCTGCTTTAACAGAGCCACAAAAGCTAGTTTAATGACTCAGAGCTGGGAACATAAAGAAATACACAAAGGGTACACCAGAAACTACAACAGGGGCACATTTTGCTGGTATAACAGCAATAAACCATATTCACCATATTGCTGACACTATGCAGTATTGTCAAGTCCAAGTTTCACCTTAAGCCTCCGGATCACCACCAGATACATTTCTTTGTATTTCACAGTATACAGAGTTTTAATCTGGTGTCGGGTTTGACATTCCCACGCTGGCCGGATGAATGCATACTGCACATGCTCAAAAGGCAGAGCATGCTCACTAGAGACTTCCGCCAGCCGAGCCGGTTAACTTCTGTTAGCTCTCTGCTGACTTGAATGGGGATAAAATAATTTAATCGTGCGGCTCTTCTAGACTTTCCAAATGTTATCGGACTGAACGGATCAAATTCTGATAGTGAAATGAGTCATTTTGCGGGGGGTGTGTGACCCCCCAAACAATTTATCCACCGTTTTACAGCCGCAACAATAGCGAAAAACTCAGTAAACACGAATACATTCCAAAGTAGTCAGATTGTTTAATTGTAGTATTGTTTACAACAGTTAAGGATATTAATGTTGTTGTTTTTAAAATATCTATTTCAATGTAAAAGGCACATTAACGGTGATAGTGACAGTAATTAACTTTTTTTTATTTTTTCTTTAGTTAAAGGTCAAATTTAGAGGACTAATGACAGAACTTTTCAACAAGCCTCACATGTCCACCTCACAGCAAAAACCTTTACTGTTTTTCAGCCACAAATATCTGAAATTCTGACAACAGGCAGCATTTTTTCAACAAACCTAAAACAACTGGCAGCTACTACAGCTGGATTCCAGGAGATGTTCCAGAAACTGTGTCAAGACCATGATGATCTGTCCACTGATTAGTACACTAAAAAGTTGCCATTATGTAAACATAATATCAGCATTTTATATCCAATGTATGAATAGGAAAATATGTCTACTGGATACTATTGAAATGGTAAAACTACATGAAGCAAAGCAATCAACCACAGTTACAGAGGAGCTGTGCACCTCCACTACGGCCACCAGAGGGAGCAATACTTCACCTGAGAGACATTTATTTATCTTATGTAAAATGCACAAATCATCTTCTCATCTGTGTTTACTTCCTCTCTTTAAACAGCAGTGTAAATACAGCCTGTCTTTTTGTCTCCATGTTTCTACATTCCTTTGACTGGGGAAGAAATGATAGAAGATGCCATCTGCTCCATTTAAGTACAAATAATGAACCACTCCTTTGTCAAATAAAACATTTAGTGGTTGTATTCCCTGCATTACGGCCTCTCACAACTGTTCAAATGGTTATCAATAGTTTGTATGTCAATGGTGACCTCTGTAGGTTGCAATTTGCACATGCACTGCATGAGTTGAACCTGAAACTGTACAGTCCACAAGTTGCTCACACATCAACACATTGTACATAAAGTCATTGTTCATAATGTCTATGTGTCTATGTTACAACATTGTGGGAGACTTTAGGCTTCCATACACTTGCCCTCTTGAATTCTTCCCCAATGCTATTTTAATTTTCCTTTTATGTCCTAATCTTTGTTTAAAATAAATATATACGCTACCTACGGCAACATCCAGTGGTCAAAATGTGTCACTACAGCCTACATAATGACAGCTCATCAAGGTTGCGCAGAAGTCTGGGAGCTAAAACACACCACAAATAAAATACTGTACTAATCAGTTATTCTACATTATCTTTACAATAGAAAATAAAGTTCATTCAGGTAAATAGGAAAGGGCCTCAGAACAACATCAACATGTGGCAAAAAACCCCACACTGTCAAAAACATGAATAAAAAAAGCACCACTGTCATTAAGTCTAAATAAAAGAAGTCAAATAAAATGTCAGGAGAGTTTTAGTGAAGGGATGATGTGCTGCATCACAACCTGGATGTCTTGAAATCATTAGATGAACTATGAATTCTGCACAGAGGAGAAAAATAATGATTCTCCAACAGGAGGATATAAAGCCATCCTTCCAACAGCTGAGGCTGATGTGTGAATGAGTCATGTGGCAAGAAAATGATCCAAGACATACGAGCAACTTCAGAATGGCAAAATCTGCTAAATATTTTACAAATGCAGACATTTGTTAAGGGCAGGAAGGTGTGTCTAAACTTCCCCGTACACTGTACAAAAAATATTTAAAAATGCTATAAATCTACTGGCGATGTTGAGCTTTAAGCAGTGATGGTAGAAGTATTCAGATAATTTACTGAAATAAAAGTAGCAATACCACAATATAAAGCTCACCTCGTACTTAAGTACACAAGTATTATCTGCTGGAAGTGTTAAATGTAAAAGTGCTCTAATTCTACTCTATAATGCAGAGTGGCCCTTATCAGACTGTTGAATTATTCTGTAATTAGATTATTATTATTATTAATACATTAACATGTAGGCTGCATTTTCATGTTAAACAGTAGCTGGTGAAGGAGATGCTAATTTTAAATACGTTTCATCCTGTTTAATCTAATACAATTCACAATTTATAAACTGATTTTATCTTTGAGTAAAATCTTAAGTAACTGTAGTTACTACTATAGTAGATGTCACAGAAATGTAAGTGAAATATTTGTACAATATTTAACCCCTAAAATAAAATGGAGTATAAGTATAAAGTAAGTAATGTAAAACAAAAATACTCTAGTATGGTAGAAGTACCTCAAAACTGTACTTGTGTCAATGTGTTTAGTTACTTTTCACCAATAGTTTTTAGAATAGATTAATAATTCCTTCATTCCTGCTAGATATTCAGATTATCAAAGAAATGCTCATCGCTGCTGTTTCCACAACATGACTGATCATCTTTCATACGAGTTATATTTTTTCTTTTTATTTGTTGGCCTTGTATTTTCACTTTAGATTATCGATTCATCAGTCGATCCACAGAAAATTAATCAGCAGCTATTTGATAATTAAAGCAAAAATGTTAAAAATTAGCTCATTTCAGTTTCTTGAATGTGAGGATTTGAAGCTTCATGATACATCAGACATAAGACAAGACATTTGAGGACGTCACCATGAGCTCTGAGAAATTATAACATTTCAACATTTCAAGCACTATTTTCTGACATTTTATAGACAAAACGAATAATTGAGAAAATAATTGTCAGACTAATCGATAATCGTTATTAGCAGCTCTATTTTTACGTTGTGATCTGTCATTAAAAAACATTTATAGTGGTCGTTAAAGGACCAGTGTGTAGGATTTAGTGGCATCTAGTGGTGAAGTTGCAGATTGCAACCAACTAAATACATACTTAACACATACTTATGAATGTTATATTTCATTTCTGCCAAGTCTGCTCTGCTACATGCCACTAAATCTTACACACTGGACCTTTATAAGAGAAGAAAAACTTTTCTTATTCACTCCCCATCCACATTTTTCTATCCATATTGAGCTGAAACATCAAGCGTCTGATTACAAACACTCCTCTATATACTTTTGGCTATATCAAGCTCAAGGAATTAATCAAATTATCTACGGTTAAGAAAAGTGAAGTTCATAGTACAGATTAAATGAACTAGAGGCAGGAGCACTGTTTAATACCGTCACTGTTGTGCTCCTTTTCTGTCCCAAACCAAGCTGGAAATAACATCCGCATCACACTTGAAGAGGCCTCCACCTTCTGCTGCGCCGCTGTGCCACCGAGACTCTCAGATCTCTTAGCAAATTATGCATTCTCCTAAATACATGTGACTGGAGCTCTTAAACCTGTGCTGGTTGTGCTTATTTTATCCAAATAACTAGAGGCTTGATTTAAGTTGGCGCGTATTGGGTATTTAATGTTGCTGTTGAAAGCCAGCTCGTGTCATCTTCATAGACGGAGGAGAAACGCTCTTCACCTGCGGCTGCTGCAGAAACACAGATGTGAGCTGAAATTACAATACAGTCAAATGGCATGAACCATTTAGAACATACGCAAATCAAACTGTGTTAATAAATAAAAAGAACTAATTTAATCAAAGAAGGATTCACATGGACATGGCTGATTCACAATGAGTGACAGTAACATCTTAGATACAGTAAATTAACTCAATGGCCTGAAACACTAATTGGTTTTAAAAGGAGAAAAACAGGTTGTCATTCATACATTTAAACACACTCTTATCTTTCAACAAGAGTCATTTCAATGGAAGAATTTGAAAGCAGATAAGCCATTTAATTTATTCGTCTGTGCCACAGTTATTCAATAAGTCAATAAAACAAGTTGCTCTAACTGTATGTTAGTTTATCTTGAACGAAAACTTACTCAGTTGCAAAACATCACTTTGGCCACTTCTGGACTGTTTTCCATTATCATGTAATTTATTTGTCAGATTCTTATACAGACCATAACCAAATATAGCTGCTAGTTATGATTATAGTATAACTGTATCGCACTGTATTGCACATCTAAATGTATGAGAGCTGAAATGACTAATCAAGCAACAAAGAAAAAGTAATGTTTTAAGCAGCAAACGTTGCAAAAATTCATTTGCCCATCAAATGTGAATATTTGCTGTTTTTCTTAGTTTCATTTAACAGTAAACTTAATATCTTTGCATTTTGGACTGTTAGTCATAGACATTTTAAGGCATGTGACCAGCATTTTGTCAATAATTGTTGGTTACAGCCCTAAGATGTACTGTACTAAATGTGTACCACTGTTTTGTGCACTTTATGGTTCAGACTTGTACACAAGAAGGCTTTTGTGTGTTCTCCTGAACAAACCTCCTTCTTTAAAAAACTTCTTTTTCTTTTTCTAGGGAAGATAGCAAACTAAGAAATAAAATGCAACTCTGTGCATATGATAATAAATCTTGAATAAAATCTTGTTTTCTTACATAAATGGGTTTCATTTCAGTGATATTTCACATTCACATAACTTTCTCTGAAAATTCTGCGTGTTAAGAATGAACGGTTTACTATTCACCTGCATATGTTGCAAAGAAATGAAAAACTGTAACACTGGTTTGTATAGAAAGAGTAAAAGTCGCAGAGAAACATTTTCTGAGTGCCTCTTCACTTGAACTCATCACTAAGGATTCTGCACATTTCTCTCTCTGTGTTAAAGGTTAGAGTGGGGAAATTTGTCAGTGCTGTCTGTCGTAATTGTTAATTTTTTTTTTTTTTTTTAAAGTTTTGTCACTAAGGTTTTCCTCACCCCCACAGATGGCTTTAATTTGTCACAGGAGGCTTTGTGCATAATCTTCCTCAGTGCACTGCTTGTCCTCGCCTGTCTCTTCTGTCTACCGACCGTGGCAATCATAGAGGATGCCGATCGTATTTACCTGTATGGGGGTGTCAAGGTGGTACTAGAGGAGAGCGGCTTTGAGAGCAGAGTGAGTCTGAATAACGAGACGCTGCTCAAAGAGAAGTGGCGCTTCTTTCCCTGAGAAGCGAGCAGAAGTCACACAGAGGCTTATACATCTGTCAGCTCGTCTGTGTGAAACAGACGAGGGAGGCTGCGGTGAGATTTATACTCGTACTGTAGCTAAATGCTCTACAGTGTTGGTATGTTATTAACCTTGACATGCATTTCATTTTGCAGAAGCAGAGCGCTGTTTACGCATTATACTCAACATTACACTGGAGCCTCAGTCTTTGTTCCATATAATCTAATATTAACTAATACTTCAGTGACTAATACCTTGATCTTTCTTGATTTATCTTCATTTGACGCACTTTGGTGGTTAAATTAATGAAAATATCAGAGTCTGTGTGACATTTGCTTCATTAGACATTTAGACTTCATTTGTGTCATCTAATTACCTACAAGTGCTTTGAGTAATTAATGCATTAGTCATTTGTTTTTCCATGTGTTAAATGATTTGTGGTACTTATTGCAGAATTTCAGCCCAAGGACAAATATGAGCTGTTTTTGTATCCTTGGCTGAACTTTCAAACTTCCGTCAAGTGAAAGCAGCAGATTATAGATCATCACACTGCAACTGCAGATCTATGCATGATTGTACCTCATGGCGATCCGCTGTAGCAGAAAACAGCTGTGCAATTGTGGTTTCGTTCTCAGAGCGTTAAAAGTGTTGCTTTTGTTGTGTGAAAATGAAATGAAATAATAACTGGACAACAGATCACCCTCAACTAAAAAAAAAGAGGTACCACAGTACAGAACTGTGTAGGATTAAACTGTCAAAAAATAAAATAAAAATTGCAAAACTACAATATTAAAGCTTGGCAGACTAGTGCTGCAAGGAAGAGTGCTGATTGAGGAAAAAAACGATGTGGAACTTATCACTTTTTATTCAAAATGCACCATTTGAAGCGTGAAAAATGTACTGATCTGTAGCAGGCCCTGTTGCCCTCAATAAACGACCCAATTTTTGCCGTCTTCGTTACAGCAAAATGGAGAAAACCAGCGACGTGCTGAATCATGACACCAAACCACCTGAGAAATAACGAATTGAGGCATTTTGGATTCAATACCATCGATGAAATAACTGTGGATAAAGGTAACCGTGTTTGCTGCTTTTTAAAACACAACTGCCGGCAGTAAAGTCACCACAAGAACAAATCTGAAATCACCTGTTAGCTCATCAATCAAGTGAGGCAGAAACAGTCAATTCAACAACAACTACAACTAATTTTAGGATTAAGTTTTGAGGGTTGAGTTTGGATTCATTTGAACAAATTACATGTTGTCATTTGTTCAAACTTAGTTTTTTTGAAAAAGTGACTTTACCCTGTTCACTGTAGTTTAGCACATATTTTGAAGAATAAATTCAACTTATTACTTACTTTTGATAAACTTAAATATGTTTCATCTATTGGAAGAATTTCAGCCAAAATCATGACTATGGAAAGGGGCGAAGAGGAGCAGCGCAGAACGGCAAGAGCTGCAATCAAAGGAGAAACGACTAGAGGCAATGAACAGACTACTGCAGTGGAAACACTGGTCGAAACTATAATTACATCATGAGTGAGGCGCCAACAGCAAGAAGGAAAATGGAACAAATGGCAGAAAAAGAGAGAGACCAACCAAAGACATTCTTGATAAAGAAAAAAGATGAGAATGTGTAGCCCAACAGTGGAAAAATAAGGACAAACTCAACAGAGAGGAATGGGGGGAATGCTGAATGAAGTGAGAGAGAGAGGAGAATGGTTTGAGGAAAGAAGTGAAGAGTTGAAGAAGTTTCTTGATGACCTCAAGACTTCAAAAATCTTTGCGCCCGAACAAGTGAACTAGAGAGGCAGATGAAAGAAGGGAGGGATGAAAAGAATAATAAAACAGAGCTGAAATGGGAGCTAAAGGAGGCGTCTGAGCAAACGGAGGAGATGGAGGGAGAGATCGGGACGAGAGAGGGAGGGGACATACAGACAGGAAAGGGAGGAAATGAGGGAGATCTGTAAAGGAGAGGCCAGAGATGAAGAGGAAAGAAACCCTGATGAAGGCGCTTTCCCACATCGCGGTCTCAAAGAGAGATGAGGAAAAACTTTGAAAGACAGGTGGAGGAGAGGGACGGAGAGGAAGCAAAACCAAAGGAAAAGTTAGGGGAGATCTGTAGATGTTTATCAGCGCTGGAGGAGGTCGAACTGAAACTGCTGACACGAAACGGATACAGCAAGCAGACGTGGAGGAGGATGGATATAAAAGTACACCAGGTCTATAATGTATTCATGTGACTGTAATTACAAGTGAAAAATGGCTTCACCTGTGATTTCCCCATTAAAAGCTACACCTGAAAAACATGATCTGGATTTTTATGCACCATTCATACACTTTTCTTATCATTATTAATCTGAATTTACTGTTAAAATAACATGACTATACACCAGATCTCCTGTCGTCAAATCGTCACTTCAGCCACTCTGATTTTTTGGCTTTTTTTTAACATATATAAGTGAAGGAATTGCAATTTTTAAACCTTCCAACATTTATTCCGTTTGATGATTCTTGACGCCCCCAGACTGAGGCATTTTGTATTATGAGTGTTTGAGGATGAAAGTCAATATACTTCTTTTTGATTAAAGTTTGGACGAGGCAGAGGGAGATGTTGTTTGAAAAAGGAGCAAAGTGGCAATTAGGTATTCCTCTGGACACAGAGAGATGGAACTGGATGGACAGTTTCATCAGGATTTCTAAGCGCAGCCGATTCGTTGGGTAAAGACACAATGAATACGGATTTCTTTGGTGACAAGACGAGGGTGTCACCAGTTTAGAAAACGGTGGTGAGATTCTGAAAATTAATTATTGTTCTATTGCTTCAATTTAGACTCTCCACATGTTGTTATACAGTTGATTCTTAATTAACCCCAGTAGATTTGGTAGTAAAACTGTGAAATGAATGAGGTGAAACGTTATTATGTCCCCTGTAATTGTCTTGTTTCTTAGTAAGTTAGCACCCTTATTGGGCAATTCTTAAAAAGTGAAGCTTCACAGCAGCCAAAGCAGAGGGGTGTACAAATAAATCCACTAAAGCAGAAGAGCATCATTTGTTCTGTGCTATGCTGTTTTGGAGTAAACGTGAACTTATTCATCTATGCCACTGAAGGCCAGACAGTTTGTGTACAACCATGAGGGTATAAAAAAAAAAGTAAAATGAGACAAACAAAAGCAGCTGTAAGCACAGAACAAGCTTAATTTCATGGTAGGTATGGTACAAAAACTATATCTAATCCATATTCCAGTGAATGCTACTCTATTAATGATCTCTTATTTGAATAAAAATAAAAGTTAATTGTATTTTAGCTATAAAAAGAAATTAGATCTAATGAGTTCACAGATATTGTTAATTAAGCTCAGACATACCCCAGTTTACGAATAAAGTCTTATACCATGCAAACACACTTATAGAAGCCATAAATAAGACTGAGATGATTTATAATCATACATAGCTGTATGTGGCTTTCCTTCAGCATCTACTTGTGCTAGTTGTGAAGCTTTCTTAATTGTCCCTGATTCATTTTAAACTTTTATACATTTCCCTACGAGAACAATCAGAGTGCTGATGCAACTGGTCAGACCTCAGGCTGTTTGTACACAGTGGTGCACTTGATTAGAAACACTAGATGGCAGCAATGTATCAGCGTATTATAATAGGACATCTAACTAGATCACTCTGATATGTTCACTCTGATCAGACTGAAATTCTGGTCTGCATCAGCCAGTGCCAGACACACAGGTATATTACATATGTTACTGGATAGCAAATAGTTGAATCCTGCAGGATGTGGATTGCTGAAAGATTAACAGAGTGAGTGAGAGAGAGAGAGAGAGAGAGAGAGAGAGAAAGAGAGAGAGAGAGAGAGAGAGATGGACTGCTGCTTTTGCCTATTGGCTTCTCTAATCAATAAGCCTAACATTTCCTCAGTGACCAGAGAACAGAATGGAAGGTTACTCCTTGGCACCAACAGTGACCCTCCTGCTGATCTGGAACAGATTGAATTAGAAACTCCATCAGTTGGAGGCTCAACCACTTCCTGAGCACCACGCTGTGATGCTGGATTGGATCTCCCTCAAAGGAAATCATCTCCCAAAGTCTGTATTAACACCATCTTGCCCCCCCTGCCAAGTTAGGCGAACCTGTTCCACTTGTCCCTTGCCAAGGCTACAACTGGCACAGACGGCAGCAGGTACCTTTAAATGCAGGCCAGGGCACCATTCTCCAAAGGTGGGCTTCTGATTAATTGAGCCTGAGGATATGCTGCCTAGCCCCTGACAGATACTAAGTGTAGGTGCCATGTTGGGGGAAGGAGCTCTCCATCTTGCCCCCGGTGACTCATTCTGTACTGAGGAAGAGAGCGGAAACTCCCCTGGAGCCCCCATCTCAGAGAGCTACGCTGACCAGATGCACAACATTTGAACATAGTCAGCGTACGGGAGATGTCTCCCTTGTGATCGATATCTCGTCCGAAACTGCAACACCTTTTCAGGGATTCAATTTAAATTCTATTTCTTTGAAAAATGATTCCTATTGGCTGATCATTGTACGTAGACTCAATTAAATATCACTTTCCCCATCCAGTGAGGTTCAGTGAGAAATGAAATAGGTTACTACCCTGGTAATGGTCTACTAGCCCTGCAGTCAATTTCAATCTACTGTCTACAATCCAGTTATTTCATTCTGTAAACAAGTCATGCTTTTGCTCTTTGTCCCATGCTGTTGATGGCTAACGATGTTTGATGGCATAGTGGGAGGCTTGCGGCAAGGCACGGCGACTGCGTGAGAGGTAATTATTGTGAATTTGTAAACATACACTTTATATACACACACACCTACAGTTTCTCCTGCAGATCTGAGCATGTAAACACATACACAGACGGCATGTTCAATGTGCGCAAATAAAGATGCTAACTACCACAGTAAGACTATATGCAGACAGTTAGGCAGAGCTCTTCTCCCTGGAGACAGAGAAAGCCTGTCTGTAGTGCTGCAGAAATGATCTCTAACTGCCTTCTGTTGTAAATACGCTCATGTTTATGGCATTTTAACAACAACTGGCATGCAAAATGAAGTACCTGGAGTGTGGGCGCGTGCGCGTGTGTGTCTGTGTGTGCATCTTGTGTGGATTGCGCGCTGGCATTTACAGCTGTGCCTGGATATCATGAGAATACATCGGTCTCTGTAGCTCAGGCAGCTCAAGCAGCTGAACCAGTCACTTATGATTATACTTATCACCCTCTTCCGAGTGCACAGGAAGCTGGAGAGGGAAGAGTGAGAGGAGAGAAAAAGAGGGAGAGAAAGAGAAGGGGGGAGTAGGAAGTGGGAAGGAGAGCGCAGTGGAAAAAGAGCGAAGGAGAGGATGCGTGTGGTTAAGTGAGTTGTAAAAATTTACAGCTAAAATGAGATTTCTCTCCACAACGAGCCGCACTTGAAATGATACGAGTCTTAAGGAAAAGATAAGGCAAATATTTAATAGTGCAGCCGACAGAATAAAAGAGTACAGCTGCTCCGTGTGAACCTGCATGCCTTACTGGACACATTGTAGGTTGAACACATCATGCAAACTGATAGAGCTTTAAATAGCACAGAGTTATTACAGCCAAGAGGTCTGGACTGCTGCCTTTTGGTGCACACGCTTGCCTCGGGATAAATTTATGCAAACGCGTAGTAAGATTATTATTTTTTGTTAAATCTACGTTTATTCTTCTGTAGGTGACGCAGAGGTCTCTGTCTTCCCCTGGGCATCGTTTTTCATCTATGCAGCTCCTTGCCATTTTTAAATTATTCTAAAGCTTAATTCATTTTAGAGTGATATCTTGGCAGCAGACAACTATCCTCTATGTGGTCTTCATTATACATGGGGATTTTCATCTGAAAAATATGGAGGAAGCAAACGTAGGCGAGGAGACCAGGGATTCAAGAATACACATGAAGATGACAATGTTACCCTTTTATCATCTAACCTTTCCTATTATCTTTGACCTAGTCAAGTTCCATTTTATTATAGCTTTCTTTGAATTTTTTTTTAAAAACTTGACATATTAATTGCCCTCTCATTTTTCCTCTCGAGAGGCACAATTTCTTGATCCTAACAGAGATAGAAACTACAGCAGTTAACGATAAATAGCCTCCCTGCAATTACACCTTCTAAGATTTTCTCTACGAAGATTAAAATAGTTCTGGTATTAGCACTGATAACAATTCATGTTTGTTAATGGAGAAACAGCTTTTGGAGTCAATGTATCAAATGAAATAAATCTGATCTTGAATGTTCTTCATTTGCCCAGTGCATGACTCAGAGCCCTGTAAGATCATACAAGATTTAAACAGGTTGTCATTTTGAGTCACACGTGATGGTCCATACTGTATGTTATTTCAATAAGTAAAACCTGATAACAATGGTGTATTGAGATACTTAACTTAAGTAAAAATAATAATACAAAAGATTCACAGCATTACTGCATTAACATTTTATCTGATCGAGATAATTTTACCTGATTTATATATTGTTGGGTAGTTTAGTCTATAACAAGACATCATGTTTTAGAAGCTGATCATATGTTATATGTAAAATCTTGATCTTCAAGTAACTAGTAAGTGTAACTGTCAAGTTAATGTGGAGAAAAAAAAATACAATATTTCCCTGTGAAATGTAGTGAACCAGCATAAAATGAAGGTACTCAAGTACCTCAAAATTGTACTTAAGCACAGTACTTGAGAAAACGTACTTACTCACATTTCACATTCACACGAATTAGTCTTAAAACATTAAGAATTCTTTCCTACCATTGAAAACTCTATTATGACAACCATGTTATTTCATTACTGTATTCTTTGTCCGTTTCATTGTGTTCTTTGCAGCTGCATTTGTCTAATTTCCCCCTGAGGATAAATAAAGTTTATCGTACTTGTAAGGCTCTTGTTTACTGAAAGTGACTCACTGCTCAGTGTCAACAAATACTACGTGTCGCTGTACTCTGGGATCTAACAATGCTAATGACATTGTTATCAACTCTGTTGATGGCTCTACATCTTGTTTGCTGAGTACTCGGATGAATTGTTGTTCCCATTTCACAAGCTGATTCCAAGTCAGTGGATTAGATCAAATGAACCAAGTATCAGCTGTAGACATATGATTTTATTCAGAGTAAAATAAAGAGGTGATGATTTATAAATAAAAAGTCATTAATGGGATGGAGAGAGTCAAGCAATATCAGCTTCTGTTTTTGAAAATAACTGATGAATTATTTATCAAAGCTTGTTTTGCCAATTTTAGACACATGATGCATCATGCAAAGATGAGCTACATCCAGAATTTATATCAGATACTGTACTGTATGTTCAAAGTAGAGTGGGCTCTTTGAGCAAATGCAAATCAATGCACGAGAAAATCAGAAATGCAGCTGTGTTAAATTATATATTTTATTTCAATGTCATGTTTGATTTCAAGCACTATATTGTCTGTTGTTGACTCCATTATATTCAGTGACTCTCTACTATATGTGCTGCACTTCTCGGGTTTCCATCTTCATATGTCTGTCCTATATCAGTGTGGGCTGGCTGAGTTTTGTGGGAGAGCTTAACTCTTATCAGCTCTTCATTATATATCATATCATAACTCTCTGCCATGAATTGCCAACAATTGGAGAGCTGTTCATAAGATTTAAAAGGCTCCCATTCCCACTTTCATTCCCATCTAATGCTATAATGCTTATCTTCCAGTGTGAAAACAGATTCATTCAGTTTCCATTGCAGACTGATTTACCATGTTCAATTCACACTGTGCGATAAGTGGAGATACAATAGAAGCTATTCAACTCTGACACTGTGTCAGGATGTCGAGGCTCGTAACAGTTCCTGTGACAGAAGGAAAGAAATGGCCTTGGATTGTACTCATTTGTATCAACTGTATACAGTAGGATACATGAAATATTTGTACCAGTATGTCAAAAACAGGAGTACAGATGGCAAGAAAAGTGGGATCAATGTACAGGGTCTTTTTTATCTTTCAGAAGCCACAGCCAAATTTTAGAAGCAGGACACTCTCTAGTAGCAGCAGCAGCAGCAGCAGCAGCAGCTTCTCTGGTTCCATTGTGAAATCATCTGCTGGTTTTCTCTTCTAACACTCCTCTACGCACTGACACAGCTTCACGAACAACACAACCTCACATATTATTTGTGGAGACACACATACACTGTTCAGTGACTTAATTGACAGCCCCAGCCAGCACATACAGTAATAAACATCTTGTGCATCGTGGGTCATAAAATAATAGGGCTTTGCCACAGGAGACCGCTGTTTGTTTCCCCTTTTGCTACCAACAGTCGATGTTGGTCTCTTTTAACCATGACTAGAGATGTGCTGGTACTGTAGGCCCAAGGGAGTGGGGGAGGGGTGCAATGAGAATAGCTGGTCCACCTTAAAGGAGGTGTCTGGGCTGAAGTTGTCACTTAGCTTTGGGTCTACCCCCTTCACTTCAGGTGGGTGGTGAGGAGTTGTAGCATGGATTCACTAACAAATAGCCTAAACTGTACACACACTGCACTGTTCACAGCTGTAACGTCATACTCTGCTCTGGTCACCGCAGCCTCACTGTCACACACGCTCTCTCTCTCTATTCCTTAAAGGAGCTACGCTACTTGTATAACACATTTTAGTTTGGAAAACATACTTTTTTTAAAAAATATTCCCCGATGCTTATGCCCAGCAGGAGGTGAACTCAGCATGGCGGGCTGCTGGGCTTGCAATACACTGGCAGAAGCCCTGCTTTTTACGATATACTGCAGTGAAACATTCTGACGGTATCAATACTGCCAACCTTGATTGAACCCTGATTTTGTTTGGACACTAGGAAGAAGGTTTCTGCTGGTCAAACAGAGAAAGAATAACCACAGCACAGAGAACCAAGCTCCTGTCTGTCCAGCTCTAGCTACTCTGGCCAGGACTTTCTATATTAACATTAGCCGTCAACCCACTGAAGTGTGGCTAGCTTACGGGTGTTAAGTCATAACATTCAGCCGGAGAGAAAGCTGCATTTTACCTGACTGACAAACTCCCTGTGTCAAGATCACACACACACACACACACACACACACCATCATGTTCTTCCTCACTGGTCAGCTTCAGCTCTGCTGCTGTTTGTTAGTAATGGTGTGGAGAGCAGCAGTCTGCATCAGTGGTCTGAGCCAAAAAAATTCTCTGCCTTTTAAATATGAATTTAACTGTTAACACGCAGCGGATAACACTTAAGTTCTTGCACTCCTGAAATCGATTGATCAATTTCATCAATAGAACTTCATACATTTTTAAAATATGAATGGGTGCATATAAGAAACACAGACATTGAGCTGCATTTAAAGTGATTTCTACTTTTGTTTACAGTTTAAACTGTTTTTGATTGATGTTATTTCTTATGAGTCCAACAAAGCTGCAATATACAGACCACTATTCAAGGAGAATAAACTCCAGGGTGAAACTTCAATTATTATCATGATAATATTGTTTATCATGATATTTTTACCTACGATAATCATAGCATGAAAATTTGATGATTTGATACCGGCACAAACCCTTAACCATGACCACAATCGTTCCTAAACCTTAACTACATTGTATGAAGGCAGGTCCCCCTGTCTTAGCTTAATGTAGTAATTTTTAAATGCTTTTCAAACCTTAACGAAGTACTTAATTTACCCCAAACCATGTTATTTCGCTAATCCAAACCAAGCCATGCTTGTGCCTAAACCTAACCAAACCTTAACCGGAGCATTGTCGGATCCTCAAAATCGATTTATTTTTCAAACTGTGATTTGTAATGTGCTTTGGAGGCCACAGATAAATGTCGTCGTCCTGCTGATTATAAAACAGTCGATGTTTCTTTAAAAGCTATGGCCACATTTCGGTCCAATAATAACAGTTCTCTGCAGGTGATTTTTTAGTTTAAAAGCACTCGACAGATGAGTTAATGTCAGACAGTCTGTAACCCTCCCACACCAGCAGAAACTGGCCTCGCTTGTTTCTTCTAATATCTTTCTATGTAGGAGTTAGAAAGGTGTGAATGCATAATTCCCGTCTCTTAAACATTATGATCTATATGGGGATGTTTGTCAGAGATGATTGGGAGAAGTCTGTGTTACAGTATATAAAGAAGAGGCATAAAGACAAGAGTCAGATGCATGTGAAATTTCCAATTATCACAATAGTGTAGAGCCATGTGGAAAATTGTTGAGGTACTCGAACATGAGTCTTGGCCTTGATGGTATGTTTACTGTGGTTAATTTGTTATGCCATTCACCTGCTGAACTACAGTTAGTCATGTGTGCTGCTGCTTTTTTGCAGTGAGACTTCATACATTTTCTGGTAATTATCCTATTTTGCGCAACAGCTATGCTGAAAGTAAACATTAAAGGTCTTTTTTGATGCAAAGAAGCTTGTGAAACTAAGACACATTCACGGCTATCAGGCTACACATTGACCACACCGCAGGTCTGGTTTTGAATGCTATGCATCATACTGGCTCTAGCTTTCTTAAGTGAGTAGACACCTCGTCTCAACCACGGGGATTTCTCCAGTTACTTCCCTACTCGTTTGATACAGACCTGTGCTCCCAGACCCTGCAGAAGCATGGGTAATGAAGGTACTGCAAGCTGCGAATTCATTCATAGATCATCTGGTGATTTTATTAATGCATGAAGACTTGCTGGGTAGACCCACATCTCGCCCCCGCCCCCCCGGGAGAGCATGATTAATGGTGTTCCCCCCAAACTGCATCAGTTAGCCAGTGCTATCTGGTATTTGTCTTTACAAGATCGTATCGACTTTTGGGAGATCATGCAGAAAATGAACTGTCATGTGCGCAAGAGCTTGCTGAACGAAGGGTGGTAATACCTTCGTTCTGCAGGCGAACAGAAACAAGCCTTGGTATGGAAATAGATACCAAAGAGGGGCTGTGTAGAAGATGGTGCACAGACACCTCCCTCGTCTTTTTCTGAGAGGAGAAATCTTGTTCTGCATTTAATAAGTGTAACTCCCCACTTCTTTTATGGAAATGGGTTTTAACAGAGGTCTCAGTGAGCATATTACAACATATCAAGCTGTTTCACTGTTTGGTTACACCACATAATGGCATCATTATTTCTTCTTTTGCATGCAGATGGAAAATTTACCACCAAACACTGACAGCAGGCTTCGTCTTTGTACTCTGTAAATGGCTACTTATAGTCAGATTAACATCTAAGACCAAATTTCTAACAACTTTTCATTTCAAAGAGGGCTTTCTCTCCCCTTCTTTGTGGCTTTTACTCATTTGCATGGACTTCAGAAAGGCATTATAACAACATATTACAAGATCACTGTACATAATGAGATGTTTGTTGTTGATATGCACTTCTCTTCAAAGTCATTGTAACTCCCTTCTTTTAACTGTCACATTTTTTAAAAATTCGACACAGTGGAAGACTAAGATCTCCCAAATCCAATATCACAATGACTTCCATGGAAATCAAAAATGATAATTGAAGCAAACTTAATGGGCATGAATCACTTTTGAACTTTTTCTTAAGAACTTAAAAGCTTCACCCAGTGAGTTGGTTAGTTAGTCAGATAGACATTTAGAAAATATCAGCACATCTGTTGTCATTTCGGTTATCTATTGGCAGTGTACTCATCCCTAAACAAACCTTTCATCATCCACCTAATTTGGTGGCCATTTTATCAGAACCTTCCCCCCTTAAAATCAACTGTGAAAGGGTTTTTTTTTCTTTCTTTGCTTCCTTGTTATTCACAGTCAAATCTCAAAATCTAGTGTCACTGCTAGGTCCCAGAAGTTATCCACCAGCCATTTTTGGGCAGTCTGAAAGAAAGAGATTGCATCAACCAGCCTGACAATGTAAGTTAAGCCTGAGGCTGATTTTCTGACAGACCGGGGAGGGAGGGGAAAAGAAAGGCAGCCCTCTTATTGAGGCAATTCACATCCACCCGACAGAAGGATGACTGCTTTGGGAAGATAATTGTGTCTGGAGAAAATCCAGCTACAGGAACAGTAGGAATTTTATCAGCAAACCACCTTCCTCTTCCGCCGATAGGATGGGATATGAAAACTGGCAAGGTGCAGGTGGGGAGGCAGGGAGTGTCATTACCGTGGGGTCACTGCACACATGATAACCCTAGCCGCTCCTTTATTCCTTTCATTTTGTTTATGCTCTCCACTCGGTTGCGTGCTTGATGAGGTAAACATGTAGGTCCCCTGGCTTTTGAAATCAATTTGACTGTGGATTTGTCTCCACAGACACCTGACCGACTCCGTGGTGCAGTTCCGTTATGGGGCCTAGAGGAGTGCTCCGGCTGCGCTCCTTCCCTTCAAACACTGAAAGAGGAGCTGGTGATTAACTGTGACACAACAGCACTCCTCACTAACTCACAGGCACGAGTAGAAATGCCACCACACTCTCTCCTCAACCTGCCTCTCTCTGCTCTCCAACTGTGTTGCAGTCTTGGGTGGAGGCCAGAACCACGCACTTTTTGGATGAGCCTTGTTCCTGTGAGAGACTGTAAAGTAGGTTGAGAGGACAGCCATACCCACCAGTCTCTTCCTAAGCTAATGAACATTCTGGAAAATAATTAGTGGGATGCAGCCAAGTGTTGTCTTTGACCTTAGCAACCTTCATCTGTCTCCTTTAAAAATACAGCTCCACTTTATTGCTCATGATGGTTTATTTATCTAATAGTTTTATTGTAGAAATAGATTAATTATTAATGTACTACATTTTGTTCATTTTTGGTCAATAGGTGGTTGCTCTTGGAAACAAAGTACTAGTATCAAACAGGGTTGTGAGAAATATTGGAGTAAAACTGCATACAGTGTGCTGATAACATCAGTTAAAGAAAAATCAAAGTTCTATTGATTTATTTATATATACAGTACATTTCTAGGCATTTGCTTCATTTGATGCGCCAACAGGTACAGTAGGTGTCTAAAGTCATGATGAATGGCTGTTGAACTGGAAGACAAACAATGCTTAAAATAGACTCAATAGATACAGGGGGAGGGGGGGGTGGGGCGCTCAGGCCAAGGTATGCTCTATTTTTCTTACATATGATGGATGTATAGATACTGTGTATGAATCACTGGATTAGGGCTGCAACTAACAATTATTTTCATCATGGATTAATCTGGTTATTCTTTAAAATAAATATTAAGCATAATAAGTATTAAATATAAGTATTTATTTAATCAATACATGTCAGAAAACTGTGAAAAGGGGCCATTCCCAACATATTCAAATTATAGCCCTACTGATACTTGATTTTTGAGGCTGATATTGATATTGACGATATTTTATTGTTTAAAAAAAAAATCACGACATTATTCTGCCACCAGCAGTTGATTTCAGTTTAACATTCTGTTGCTATAGCAACACCCACTGGCACCACAGCAGCTTACCTGACACTGTTACAGCCACCATTTTGACAGATCTGTGACCAAGCAAATATTTACAGGCATCTTTTACCTACACTCCAAATGCCCTTGTTACATCTTTAGCTGTAGGCACTCGTTAGAGCTGTTTTGTGATTGCTCATTTGTGATTCGTTAATTTTGTTTTTCTGCAGTCAGTTTACTGCTAACTAAGCTAACCATTAGCTGTCTGAGATGAATGTGTTGCTGAAGTGCTCATTTACTGTTAGGCTAACTGTTATGTATTACGGTAGACTCTTACATACATGTTTACTAGATTAATTAGTACTTTCTATGAGGACTTATAGAAAGTACTGAAAGTGTTGTTTACTGGTGATACCTTTTTGTTTCTTCCTGACATGAGGTAGCTAATCTGACAGTTAGTCTGTACTTTTATGAATCCAATTTGTTGCTGTACTAATTCATCATCTTAATTTTCTGAATTGCAATCACTATTATTGAATTTGTGACAGTTTAACACTTGCTTCCAGTGAAAACTTTAAAGGCTAACTGTTGTCTCCAACTTTTAATGGAAGTGTGTTTAGCTCGCTGCATAGCTGTGAATCTAAAGCATAGCAATGGCTGAAGAAAATGTACTGGCCAATATAACAGATAATACATAAAATTACAATCAGCAACTAATATTTTTTACAAGGATTCCTTAAATTGTGGCCAAAACATGTACTGGGTGTGACATGGAAAAGCTTCTCACATTTGAGAAGCCGCAACCACTGAATATTTGGCATATTTGCCAAAAAATGGACTAAAGTGGTGATTCGATTATCAAAAGAGTTAAATAGATTAATCTTCTGTCAATCGACTAATCGTTGCAGATCTAAATGATGACACTGTTTCTAAATTACTCCAAACATATCTTCGGCATTCCTGTACTGCAACATCTTGTTATTTAGCTGCAGACATATACGCACCAACACACCAATACATCTGTGACAAACTAATATCGCTCAATTTAACAGCTCAGACTATTTAATAGTCGAGCTCTAATATAAATTTATGATTTTATCTAACTAACACTCCAAAACCCAAACATATTATTTTTACAATGCCATACAACAGTGAAAAGAAAATACTGTAACATTTGAGATGCTGGAACCAGAAAATATTTGCATTTTTGTTGTTTTTCATTAATGACTACCTTTAATTGATTATCTAAATTGTAGTTAATGTGATTACTTTTGAAAAAGTATCATGAAAAAGACCATTCATTACCCTCATAAATGAATTGTGTATTCATGATATAATACAGTGATATTTCATCAGTCTTCAAAGCAGAAATTGCCGTGCCTGACTATAATGTCAGCACAGTACCTGACATTATTTGTAAAAGGACTCTTCAGCAGGTTGCTGTCAGAGGGGCCTGAACCCGATCCTCCTGGCTGAAGGAACATCTCCTTAATCACTGGGTCACCCTGACACTGAAATGAGGAATGATTTATGAGACACATTACACTTTAAGTGTTCATAGCAGTAATAAGAACCCAGGACACTCAAGGATGATTACAATTATTACTCTCATTACATTGTTCAGAGAGAAAGAGAGATGTGCACTCGCAGTTCTCTTTATCAGGCCTGAGCTGATTAGTGGTTGTAAATAATTCCTAATATTTATGTAAACCTACTTTAACTGTCAATTGCATAATAAGTTACTACTTTGACCTTGCAAGGACTTTCTGATGCTTCTTTGTCTTTTTAATTATTTGTTCTATCCACCAAGTTGGTACGCAAAAGTAAAATTTTAAATAAAATTATTTGGCGTGACATCACAGTGAGATATTAAACAGGACAAATAAAAGTGCCTATTTTAGTTTGTTTAGGGTGATGATCGCAGAGGGAATAGAGATTTTTTGTAGATGTTTTTTCCAGGCCAGTGGGACTTTGTAGTGTTGACCTGATGGCAGTAACTGGAAGTATTGGTGGAGGGGGCTGAGAGGGGTCCTGCTTGATCAGAGTGGCTTTCCTGATTACTGACCAGGTGTACAGTTCAGATAGGGGAGTTTGGGGTGAACCAATTATTTTGCTGGCTTGATTAGTTATGCGAGAGAGTTTTGTTTTATGTTTGGTGGTGAGGGCGTGAGTATGGATTCAATTAGCGTCCTGTAAACCAGGGTTAAAATGTCCTTGTTGAGATTAAAAGTCCTGAGCCTCCTCAGCAGGTGGAGGCGCTGCTGGGCTTTCTTGTACACAGAGTCAGTGTGCTGGGAAAAGGACAAGGAAGTGTCTATCTCCCCGTCCCAAGGTATTTAAATGATTGTACTTGTTCTACCAGCTGGCCTTCAATACTGAGGGGTTGGAAAAGAGGTGGTTGTTGAGAGTCTGGTTTCTCTCCCTTGGGCTTGGTGATGTTGAGCTCGAGGGAGCTTTCCCAAAATGTCTGGACCAGGTTGTTTACTGCCTGATGGTATTCAGACAGAGCATTGGTGCCTGTCAGGCGGGCCACTAGGGCCGTGTCATCTGCATACTTTAAAAGTGTCATTCCTTCAGTGCTGCAGGAGATGTTGTTGGTGCGAACAGAGAAGAGAATGGGGGATAAAACGTAACCTTGGGGGTGCCCTGTGTTTAAAATCAACTTGATGGATTTAAAACCATTTACGAGCACCTGTTGTGGCCTGTCCTGTAAAAAAAACTCTTAAATCCATAAAATCAGTGTCGGTTGCGATGGCTCCGGCTGAAACAGCTCCAACAGGTAGTCCTGTGAGTAGGCGTGAGCCTGCCTGGGTTGGCAGTGAATGGTTGTGCCGGTCCTGAGCAGAGTCCGTTTACGTGACTTAAACTGGCAATCATGAGCCACACAATAAGATTGCAGTAAAGCTACCATTAAGGGTGTGTAAAAATCTATGATGGTAGACAAATTAATATTGTCTCATGGTATATATCATCTTATACCATGGCCTGGGTGATTACTTTTTTCTGATTGGCCGACAGGTGTGCATTAAAACTGTTTAATGCACACGTAATCCGGCTCAAGCTTAATCACCGTTCGAAATTCATCCGCTACCCAACGTGTAACCATAGCAACATTCAAGAGCACAGCTGTCAAAGCTTACTCGTTATGAAGTTTTGAAGAATGGGACGCAGCAGAGGAAAAAGAGATGGAGAAGAAAAGGAAGAAACCAAGTAAAAAACGGCACCGGAACGGACACCTGAAGAGCTTAAAATGATAGAGGAAGAGAAGGATGAGATTAATACAAAAAAAGATAACAAAGTGGGCCGTTAATATACTGAGAGACTTTGTCTACCAAAAGTTACAGAAGCAGATGTTCAGTATATTAGTCAGGTAGAAAGAGAGAAGAGTGGAATCAGACAAAAAGGGTAAATCACACTATATTGCAAAAGAGAACTGGAACATGTCTAAAATCAAACATTTATGATATATAACAGGAAAATATGAGGGTTGACAAAGAATTACTTGCAAACTATCTGACCCAGGACTGTTGTCTAGATTAAAAACTACAAGACTTTTTAAATGTGTCTTTCTGCTTCCTCCTCCAGCTTCCTTGACAGAAGTCCAAGAGAGGCTGTGCACCCAAATTAGCCTGATTGCTACAAACACTGATAAATAAAGACCTTCAATGGAAAGTCCAACAGCGAGCTGACATGCACCAGTTTTTCTCACCGCAAGCTGAATTACTCAAGGTGAGATCAATAGGCGAGGCCCTTTCTACATGAGGCGAGTCTCCTGCGAACTACCCCTAAAGAGCCATTATTTACTGCTTGCTCACACTGCGACAAATGAACTCAGCATGGGCCCATTAATGTGTAATTAGAGAAAAGAACGAGACAAATATTTAACAACACAAGTGCTTCTGCTCATTAGAGTAGTTTCAATGTGGGATTATTAATGGTTTCCAGGTCTAAGTTGTGGTGATGAGTTCAGGTTACAGGAGAATTGAAATATGATTTATTATATACACAGTAGTGCGACACTGTTGAGGCTTGCTACATATAATTTTCTTTTACTAATAGTATTTCTAACAGTGATCATATTCATTTATTTGATTGATTTTGCTGGAAAAATAAAGCCAAAAAATGCTAAGTGTCTTCTTAAGATAGCATTCATTTTACATGATATAGTCAATTTTCATAATTGATTGTTTACATAATTTATCAGGTAAAAATACTAACAATATGCCCCTTACAACTCCTCCAACTGAAGGATTTTCTTGCTTTAATCCAAAACATATTGTTAAAATAATAACTTTGGGGTTTTTGACTGGTCAGATAAATGCATCGATCTTAAGAAATTACTTTGGACTCTAGGACTTAAAATGGGCATTTGTCATCATTTTTGACATTTTATAATTAACCATAAAAACAAACAAATCTATAATAATGATCATCAAAATCATTAGTTGCAGCCTTACAGGTGTGCTCAGAATAGAAACTCACATTTTTCATCTTTTTCTCTAATTAGAAACATTTTACAGTGGCAGTAAAAGGACAAACAAATGAAACAATATGAGTATGTATGCTATATTTTTTGACACTATGAATGGCAATGTCAGTCTGATGGTCCATTACTTTGGTCCAGACTAAAGTGTCTCCACAACTACTGGATGGATTGCCGTGAAATTTTGTACAGACTTTCATGATTAGTGTTGGGTGGACCGATTCTTTTAACAGTATCGGTTCCTCTGAGTTGACGTGTAAATGTATTGAACCTTTCGAGTTTTAATATTTTTTGCAAAATGTGGCGTCAGTTTCTCCGTGACTCTGTTATACATGTTCGACAGCTAGTGCTGCCCGCCCCACAAAACTTCTTTTCAATGCATTACCAGTCATCAGTTTACACTAATAAAGATAAATTATTCATTCAGCATCCCACTTGTATGAAGGTAGGCTATGTAAGCTCCAGGGCTGCCAACGTTTGTCTTCAGCTTGTGAGACTTTTTCTATTTTGCTAATTTGTGTTTATTGGGTAGCATTTTTGATATCCAGATATTATACATATTTTTTTCGGTTGTCCCGCTTCCTGTTTTGAGCAACTGCACCACTGTAGCAGCGGCCAAACAAACTGCCTTCACCAGGCTGACTGACAGCAGAAATTTACTGAACCAAAATCATTTTCATGCCAGCTCCATGGGAAGAAATTGACAGTGTTTGTATTTATTGATTCATTGATTTTAATTCCCCGCCCACTGTAATGAGTGAGGGGAATCTGCCTGTAGTGAGACAGACTGGGAGCCTTGATCATTCAACGTATAGCGTTAATAAGTTAAAAACACATATACAGTGGGATATATATGTGATTTAAACAGCTGTCTGTGCAGATTATGCTTCACTAAATGCTACAGAAATAGAATGGGAGCTTAAAAAACGTGGGGGGGTCTCCGTGAGATGCGCATCATTCGTGCGTGTCTCAGAGTCTGTGTGGATTGATGCATTTAATAAAATAGAAGTATTTCTGTTCTGGGAGTCAATAAGTAATCATGTTAAATAATCATGATCTCAATATTGACCAAAATAATCGTGATTATGATTTTTGCGATGATTTTCTAAGTTACAATGTACAATTCATCAGGATTGGCCAATACTTTGGTTTCTGACCAAATACCTGCAAAAATAATGACATTCCTATCAGCCTAAGCTTGTGTTTAGTGCTAATTGGAAAATATTAACATGCTAACAAACTAACAGTAAACATACCTGCTTAGCATCAGCATGTTAACATTGTCCTTAAGTACAGACTCATAGAACTATGACTGTAGTCTTTATGTATTGGTCTTCACAGGTGGGTAGCACACCTGCAGAGATTTGGTGTCTTGCTTAAAGACACTTCAGCAGAGTGGAGAGTTGCCAGAGTAGGGAATTGATCACATCTTTCCTTTATCAGTCTGGATGGCATTGCCAGCAGGCAGAATGTACCAGAAAGATGTTACATTCATTACAAGAGTTTGTTTTTAACCGAAATGTAAAAATCCCAAGTCTCACTGGTTAGTCTAACATCTTTATTTCTGTAAACACATTAAGAAAAGCTCATTTCACACTGAACTGTTCGATGTGAAATAAGAAAACTTGGTTTCACAGGGACTGCATTAAAGTCGATGATACCTGGGACTCTTCAGGACTTAACAGAGGTAGAGGAGTTAGAACTATCTGAATTAGGCACAGACTGTAGGGACTGGCTGCAGTGGGAAAACTACTCTTCAACCTTAACTCGCTCATGTTGGTCTGATTAAAATTAATGCAATGGTCTGGTTGGTTTGGCAGTGGTGAAGCTTTCCCATGTCGTCTAATGGTTAATTCATATGCTGGTTGTGTTTTTTTTTCCCCCTCCATTTCTTTCCATAGTATTTTTGAGGTTTTTTCGCTCTCACCTGAGGAGGATTCCTTCCTGTCCATCCAGTTGTCAGTGGCAGTTGATCATCACAACAGCCCCTATAATCCTTTGCTGTGCTTCCATTAGATGTCATCTTTTCCCTCGGATTAACACGAGTGCCCTGAGGACTCGCGATAAGCACGTCTTCTAAGAACAGCTCAGTCAATGAAAACCAGAATCAGGATACTTAAAAGTTTCACTTACACACACAGGTAAGCACATAAATATATAGTCTACCTGGAAAACTGAAAAATGTGACCACCAGAGAAAGTCAATTATTTATATACAGCTTCGATAAACCCATGGCAATTATTTTAAGGTGTACTTGCTATTTAATTAAAAATTTTGTTTATTGAATTTTGTCAGTGTTAACATTTAATAAAATTAGAATAAATACAAAAGATTTTTTCTCAACAGCAGTTGTATCTGTGAGCAGTGGAACAGTGAGCCCTTAGGCTAGAGGGTGATGGTTGTGAGTGCCGCAGTGCTCGGAGAAGAACAATATTCAGTCAGTTACACAATGTAGGTTTTTGCCTTGGTCCCTGCGGATGGTGGATTTTTAGCATTTGCCAGCTTGTCCTGAAAAAGTACTTATTTCAGAAGCCGGTTGTACCATGGCATTTAGGTATTGGGATAATATTTGGCTTATAGCCTTTTTTCCCCCCAAATGTGGATTAAGCTTTTAAGCCTCATACTCAAAAAAACACTGCTTGGTTTAGAAGTTTATCTATTCACACATATAAATGGTAAAAACCCAGAAAGAAAAGAGCTAAAAACACAACTTTGTGCAGGTGAAATAAATTATAAGGAACAGGCTTTAAAATGTTTTTTGAATGACTTTGAGGCAGAAAAATTACGCTTTTATTCTCAGACAAAACTAATTGTTTGAAAAACCAACCCATACATTTAATGCTATTCAGAGTAACACAGAGGGATTTTATTCCGACTGTTTTTAAATGTGTGTCACTGCTGGCTGAAAATGAACTTTTAGTTAAACCGCACATACAGTCAAAGCACTTATACAGTATGCTCCTGTCAAACAATAGATTCAGAAGCCAAGAGGATTTAAGATAAGCTTAATGAGCAAAAAACAAAACCGCATTAATACAGCACCCTCATGTTTTCCCAATTGAATCTGACACCTTGGTCTTCAGTCAATACCCAGCGATCAATACTTGAACCATGCTGAAACCAACATTTTCAGATGATGCCGAGCATAAATCATTTATGTCGTGGCTGAGTTACTGACCTCAAGATGGGAAAAACAAAAACAAAGTGCGCACACATGCACACCCGTGAACACTACGGTCTATAGAGACTAACATCTCTGTGTCTATTTGGGGCCGTTGTTACTCTAACATGAAATGCCACCACCATTTATAGTCCCGTCTCCTTCTCTCATTCTTTCGCCACTTATGCGCAGAAAAACAGGATCATTTGCATCTCTCTGGAGGACATCCCTGCTGGGCTTTGTGTGGGTTACATGTGTACTAAAAATTTTCCTCATTGCACTTCTAATCATTCAGCAGATAGGGTTGGGCTTTTCTCAGGGAAAAAAAAAAAATAATGAAGGACACACACACAAAAAAAAGTTAATGAGGTTTTTCCTGTACTACACCTCTAGAGGCAGGGGTCCCGTTAGCAGAAATGTCATTATGCAGGAATTAAACTGGGACTGTTGTTTTGCTGTGCTATCAATTTATATGCCTTAATTGCATAACCAAACTGTTCTGCCAAAACAAGGCAAGCTGAAGATGCAGCAGTGTGAGTATGACCTGTTGTATATTATATCAGAGCACAGGCTTTCTTTCTCTTTCCCCTCCTCTGCACAACTTGCTTCTGGACGTACAGAAACAAACCCCGCTGTCTTATTTCGTGGGTGAATTTGTTGCAAACTTTTAAACTAGAGCAGACACAAACACAGTCCCAAGAGAAGCAATACATTAGCGAACACCCTTTAGCAACTCAGGGACTATGTCCTAATAGTATTTTAAAGCAGCTGCACTTGGCAATCCATCATGGAGATAGCAATCTCAGTCTGTCCCCTCATACTGCAATAGACTTACCGTCATCGCATACACAGGCGGCCGCATGCTCATTTATGCACAAAGTAATTCGGGGACAGCTTGGAAATACAGCATGATGCAACAAAATAATATAAAAAGTGTTAAATCTCGATTTGATTACAAATAACATTAAACTTTATCAGGAAGTTTTATCAGCCTGCTACAAAATTGGAGAGGAATCTGTGCCCTGCAGCTCAGGTAGGCAGAATGGACTTTGCTCGAGATAACGTCATTCAAAAGGAAGCGGCCCTACTTCTTTCACACACAACTCATGTCCCCGAAACTGGAAGCAGTTCGGGGTAAAATAGGCTCCTGCTACTTCTTTGGGAAATATCATGCGTGCTGTAAGGTTAAGATATTTTTTTTTGTAGCTGCTGAATAAGAAAGTATATTTACATGTCAGGCCAATAACACAAAGTGAAATAAAAATTGAGGGATAGAGACAGAGATAGAAAAACAGAGATTAAATTTGTTGCTATGTAAGGTTGACTAATGTCGGATTAAAGTTTATTATATTTACTCGTGATACAACATATAAACTGCATACTGAAAGTGTGAAATCAGGATCTTCATGTTTACTGTTGTTGTTGAGTTTGACAATATAATCTTGTCATGCCTGCAAAGTCTACTGAACTGAACGTAACTGATTTGAACAGAAGGGGAGTGTGTCAGGGACAATATGCATAGACAGACACACTGATGAGCATTGGGCACGGACAAAAATCTGACAGAAGATTGTTATATTGAAATTGTGCCCTTTTTTTTCATGTATTTTTTTTTATTTTATTTCCTTTGTTGTATGGGAGAGTAGCAAGGTTTTTTTCTGCATTTCTTTTCTTTTGATATACTGGAACGATGAATGCATCCCTTTATTCTCAAACTGCTGCCTTGACTGAGTGATGTTTTGTTCAAAAGCATGTTAATATTTTCATTTGCCTGATTGCATTGTGAGGAAATTCTTTCAACTCTGGGGAACAGAAAGATGGGAGAATAGTCTGGGCAAATTTTACACATCTATCCCCAGCCCGCACACCTCAGCCCTTCATTGCTGTTACTGCACCAAACCTTTGTAATTGAACCTGAGATATCAGGATGGGCGGCGTTGATGCCAGGTGCATACTAAAAATAGTGCTCTCTCATTGGACCCTCTCCTAGGGATGCCATTTTGTCATACATTATGCATATATGCAAATATGGGACAAGGAAATGGATTACTTGAAAGGGCACATGTGGTTCCCAGCTCAAAGATATACGCAACAGGGGAAATGAAGCAAACTGAGCTATCATTTAGCCAACACACAGCTGTATGGAGAAGTGTAGAAGCACTCTCAGACATTTCTGTGATTCAAAAGTAGGTGATGACTGATAAATGTGGATGTAATCATAAGCAGTCTTGAGGGTATTTGCAGGTATGTGGAGGGCACTCTCATCTTTTTCTCTATGTTTTGTACGAGACCATTAGCTTAATTACCTTTGAATATAAATGACAGCACAGTACGGCATCCACCCTCACATCTTTAATCACTTTCATAACAACAACCTGATGAAATGCAGTACAGGGAAGGCATGGGGAAAGAAAGAGGGAACAACTCATAGCAAGATCACAGAAAAGGCTTTTAACTATAATTTCATTATGATGTACTTTGCAGATGCTGCTGCTGACAGATCGCGCACGGGTTTAACAATCTATGTGCACGGTATATTAATCCATATTCATGATTTATCAATCCGTTCCCTCGGATTATCAGTCTGTTTCCACATTAATAATTTGGCGGGGGCTCTATAAAATTTAAAACATTTTTGTTCTCACAATTGGGAATAAAACCATGAACTACAGTTGATGAATTCATTCACTGTAACATTGACTTTGGACCTGAAAGTGAATTTAATCTCGCACCGTTTTGGTTATAATGAGAATCACAGTTTTCCCCCACAACTTTCTTAGGGACACCGTTTTTTAAAGAACAGTGCATGTGAATTGTAATCCATCCAGAACTGTCTTTGTGCAAACACAACAAACAATATGATCATTACTGGTAGAGGACACTTCTTTTTTTAATTTTTTTTTATTTTTAAACAGACAGTAAATTTAAGAATAAAAAAAAATTTTCTTTTGTGTTTTTAATGTAAAAAAAAAGATAAAAACTAACTAATTCACAGCTCAGCTATAGCCACATGTAGCCTTTAATAATCTTTAGTTCACCATTAGTTCCACATGCAACAAATTTAAACTTTTTAAATGCTCTTTAGGAGTTGTACTTGACTTATTTCCATAGGTTTTTATGTATACATGCTTGTAAACTGGACTTTCTAACAAAGAACTACATCTTTTATGACATAGTTGTTTATGTTTAGTACTGATGATTCGACCAGGAGGAGTTGAGAGCCTTTAAAGTGCTCCAACTGTCAATCACCTAACAATATCTATACATATGCAGAAAATGCCTGGAACACTTTGCTACTTTATTTCATATACAGTACACAGACCCGGGGAGCTACTCTGCACAACCACATAGTCCTCTTCTGACGGTTGCTCAGCAGACCCAGTGGAACAAATGGGAGTTTAGTTCCTTGTTAAAAGAGACACCTGCTACAGCTCTTAAGAGACAGGAAAAGACCTTCACTTACCCTGTTCTTCTAGGATTGTGAGGTCAGTTTGGGAGTCAAAGTGGTGAAAAAAACTAAAATACTACTAATCGCGTGTCATGCCACTCAAGTATTCTTCAACAACCTTTATTAACAGCCACTCACAGCCTATGTCTTTTACTTTATAAAGTTATGTATAACTGTGTGCCATTGTTGAGACTGTTTCATGACGTAAAGCCTCCTCTAAGGTGGAATTCAGCATTGTGCTCTGTAGCTGTAACCAAATGACAATGTATGTTACTTTAAATCTACATTGTACATATAGATTTTAAGATTTATACATAGTCTGAAAAATGCTAACTGCCTGTCTTTGCTTTTCCCTCACAGTCTTTCTAACATGGTTGCTTGGGAACACTTTCAGTCGGCATAGCTGGAAAGGGGTCGACCACATTAGAAAAATAAGCTGTAATAGCCAAAAATTGAAGTTAGGGTGAGTGTGGTGCATTATTTTTGTTGCTCAGAAATCTTTTGTTCTTCTTTAGGAGATTTTTGCATCTTTGGAAAAAAGTCCATTGAGTTGAATTCCTGTAAGATTACTGTGCTGGCTTAATTCTAATGTCTCATATACCTGCTATGTCTTCGTCCTATAATGAAGCAATTCTTCAACCGCGTCTCGATAATTGTAGCTTTAGAAGGGCCTGAGGGAGATGAATGAGGTTCGGCCTCCTGCTGTGAAGTAATCCCTCTCCTTCCTGACAAGGATTCTTCCTATACAAAGCAAACTAAGGCGCACTTTCATCCTTTCATGTGGGCACAAGAGAGCCACACACAGCCTCCTATAGAGTGTAGCAGACAGATGCACTGTTTGTTCTGAACAAAGGTGTCAGCTCTCAGTCATCCACTCACTGCAGGTGAAATTGGGGTCTTAGTCTTGACTCTATTGGGGACCCTTGTGACTGGGGCTCAGATTTAAAAAAGGCTGAATGGCAGCTACGTCTGTGAAGCGCAAGAACAGGGAAGCAAGAAGTCAAAGAGCTGGGATGATATGTGTGTCTGTGCACCTGCATGTACGGATATGTGAATTTCATGCACTGATGGCGTGCATAAAAATTGATTCTATTGTCTCTGAAGAAACAGTGAGAACAATTATTCTCCCTCCCATCTGCTGCTTCTTTTTGCTCGAGATGTGTAAGCTATATACTGTACGAGCGCTGGCTGGCAAAAAAAAAGTATTTAGCCCATAAGATTCTGTCTCATTAGTGCAAGCAACAGAAGCTGATTTCCCCAGTGCCCTCTGCATGTGTGATGCAGAGTGCACCTACACTATTCGGTATGTTTGTTTGCATGTAACACAACAAACATCAATTAGTTGCACTGTGAGGATCTTCCAGTCTGTCTGTAAACTCTGTATGAACAACACTCTTTTTTAAATTGTGCAAATACACAGAGTACTGACTGTACAGTAGTAGTGCTGAAAGTGCCGATTAGTCGACAATTCTGAAAATTCTTGTGGCACTTTATAAATTGAACAAACAATTGAAAACAGATAAATTGATAACAAAAATAATCGCTGGATGCATCCCTTGAATATAGCACCATCAATGGATATGACTGCTGGATTATTCTGACTTGATTGGCAACTATTTTAATCTAGTAAAGCCACACTTGCTGGTTTCCCTTATCTTCTATGATAGTAAATTGAATTTATTTGGGTTTTGGACTGTTGATTGAATAAAACAAGCAATGACTTTGGTAAATTGTAGTGTTTTTTGTTGTTGTTTTTCTGGATTTTCTGGACATTTAATTAATTAATCAAGAAAATAATCATCAGATTAACTGGTAATAAAAAATAATGATTAATTGAAACCTTAATGTACAGTATTTGTGGGTCTGTGTTTGTGTCTGCCTTTCAACAGATGTTCTTGTGATTGTGTGCATGTGTGTCCGTGTAAAAGTGTGTGTGTTTGTTCATGTCCGTGTAGGTGCTTGTGTGTGCTTATGTGTGTTCACCTGATCTCCAGCCAGCTGTGGCCATTAGCCAGAGGCTGAGCCTGATCAGACGTGTGGGTCAGAGTTCTGATCTAATCTGGAGGATCTGTGTCTGATGAGGTCTCCACTGTAAACAGAGTGGCCAGGCGGAGCCGGTGGGCAGTGGGGATGGAGTGGGCAGGCAGACATTAGCACAAGGGTAATTGCTGTCCCCACGGCAGCCCACTGAATGACACCTAATATTGATGGGGAGGGCAGCTAACCATTACCTGGTGCGGAATAAGAGCTTTTTCTGATGGCCACTGAAGTCCAATTGGGCTCGAAAATGGTTCATCATACACCCCGGTCGACCAATTTAGCCTTCTATGCTGTTGTGTCTGAGAAAGGTACAGCAACTAGATTATTGATTGTCCTTGAGATTTTTTATACATTGATGTTTTTTCATAGACTTTGAACTGACAGAAGGGTTGTTAGGCTAAAGTGAAGAGGGTGACTGCTGCATTTATGGATGTGGTGCATTGCAGAGGCACACACGCCTTATAATTGGGGGCCTTTGGTGACTTAATCTAACCGTAGGCTCCTTCAGCTATGCAGGATTTGAATTCTCTAGAATAATGTGCTTCATAAGCAAATTGTGGTCTCAAATGTGCTATGTGTTTGTTTGCAGCCAGTTTCATCATTCTGTAGTGATTCATTCTGGCATATTAAACATCCTTTGATCACTCTTTGAAGAAAAAAGACTTTGTTTTTGGAAAAATATATTTTTTAAGTGCACTAAGTGTCACAGCTCATGCTTGCATAGCTAAAAGTTTTGTATGAAGAAAAAAGCATATCTCATGAATATATCCCCACAGGGAATGCACAGGATTATGGCTCAGTGATAAACAGATGCTGCAAAAGAAAAGTAAATCAATGAAGCCATATATTGGAATGATGAAACAGTTACTTCACAGCTACTGTTTGCAGAAGCCAACCAGCTGTCTCTTTTGCTTCGTTTTATTACACAGAGAATTTCTTACCTCCCAGAAGACCTTAAAAGCACTGGATTAAGTGCACACTTTGTTCATTTTGTTGTCACCAGGTAGTTAAGTTTGTTTTTTTCCTCTTGTCTATATAAATCCGTTTGCTTCTCTTGCAAGCCTAATTGCCGCAATTCATATCTGAACCCAGTCTCTCCTTTCCCTGCTTGCCAAAAAGTTTGAAACCAGGCTGGAACCCCATCTGCCTCATAGCTTCCAGATCAGCTCTACAGCTGGTCCTCAGGCCCTGGTTGGTGTGCAGATGTGGGGTTTCAATTATAAAGTTTAACTCAGCCAAAAAATTCCTCTGAAAATCTGGCAATTTAAATTTGCAAAGGTCAAAAGTTTACTGTGTGTATGTGCAGTTTTCTATTTCTGTTCCAACGCACACATTTATTGTGAATTTAGTCTGGTTTGAACTCTTAAGTCTCTGCTAGGTGCTGTAGTTAGCATGCAGCTTTCTTACATGCTACACCTGAAGAAATGCTCCCTCCATTTGCAACTACCAGCGCCTTTTTCAAAATTTACAACCCAGTCCCTGTCATCAGTGCAGCAGTCAGTTGAGGCTCAACTCAGCAGCCAGTCTTGCCTCAGCGGTAGAGTTGCTTTATCTTGTGCCGGGCCTGGGCTACAGTTCAAACACTGTCTCACAGACACCAGTGCATAGTTTCGACACAGGTGTACCAAACAGTGAATGCTACGCTGTTAACAAGGCAGCAACTCTCCAGGGCTGGAGGTCCAGGCCAATTGCTGCTGTATCATCTCTGATGCAGCTCCAGGCATGCTGTTCTACATGAGCAGCATTTGTTTGACACTGGGTTTATCATGGCACATATAACTTTAGATTAAATTAAATGTAGTCATTATTTTGACTTTGTATCAACTCAAACATTCATTTGCCTTTGTCTCTGAATTCTAGTCAACTTCCACAGGTAGAATTAAATCATCCTCATCACATTATTGTGCCTCTAAGTAGACTGACATCTATCAAGATCATTTCCTGCTGAATTAGAGAAGGAGGCTCCTGCAGTATGCTTACAAACCAAGCAATCAGTCAGTCATTCAGCCTGTCAGGAGCGAGCTGGACCAGGCAGAAACCCAGTGCTGGAGGGGAACTGGAGGCGAGGAAGACACGGTGTAAGATTATCAAAGAGAGCAGAGGGCTGTGTATCTAAAGGCTTAGCAGAGGCACACCGAACACCAACAAGAAGTAGCGGGTGGGTTGTGTGGGGGGTCATTTAGGTGGCAGAATGAGTGGGAGAAAGACCAGAGAGAGACGGAGACTGAGAGAAACACAGATGAAGAGATGTGGCTATGAAATGATTGAGAATGAAACCACATCTGCTGACAATCACATGCGAATTGTGTGCGTCTGTGCGATTAGGTGTGTCAGTGTAAGGGAGAGTGAGACAAACTGCGGGTGTGTGTGCAAGCAAGTGCATGCGCGTGTCTTTGTGTATCCACACAGCGGGGCACTCACATGGGAAGTTTCTCCCCAGGGGCTGTTGTTTGTTTCCTATCTGTCACAGGAAATATTCTGAACATATTCAGATAGACACCTAGTTGGTGATGGTGTACTTTGGAGGTCACACAATCTTCAGGGGAAAGCAATGTTTACTGTGCCAAAGATTTTATGCTAAGTAGTTTATTAGTTAAAGGAGTTTTTATACGTCCAGTATGTTAATTCTATTGTCTTCTGCTTATTTCTTGATTAATAAAGATGCAACAAGGCACAAACAGACTTTAATAAAAGTAATAGATCACATTTGATCCGCAGGCAATAAACTGTCTGTCCATCTACATATCTATACATGTGGTCCAGGGTAACAGATGCCAATGGTTCTGGAAAAGTGCTAACCTCCTCTGTCTTCAGGTGCTGTTTTGGGAATCTCAGCAGACATGTACAGCATACAAATTGGACATTTTGTTCATAGCATTTTATTATCTCGTACCCTCTCTGAATAAGAATCAGGTTCGCTTTATTCACAACGTACAATGAATGAGCAATACTTGTCCTACAGACATATTAACAACAAAACTTAATAACATTACTAACCATTGTGCAGCAGTATCGCATACTGACAAATGTCTTTGAGTGACAGTCTACCAGTGAAATGATGTGTTTAGAGATGAAATTACCAATTCAAAATGTTGACAATCAACTGTTTTAAGTCATTCATCAAGTAAAAATGGCAAGCGTCTGCTGATTCCAACTTTTATCAAATGTAAGACTGTGAGAGATGATCTTCTTTTAAATCTTTGTGAATTGAATATCGTTGGGTTTTGAACAATTTGTCACATAAAACAAGAAATTTGAGGATATAACCATGTGCTTAAGTACCAATCTGAGGTACTTTTACTTGAATATTTTAATTTCATGCCACTTTTTCCTCCACTACAGTTCAGAGAGAAATATTAGGATAATATTGACCCGGAATGAACATTTCTACCGATATGACAGGCCGATTAATCGCCTTCCCTCTGCAGACTGTTTCACCCTGACAGTCCTGATGCTTCCTCTGCAGGCTCCACTTCACTCAGCTGCTCAGGCTAGGGGAGCCGGCTGTGCTTCCCTCTGACCATGCTGCTGCTAACGCTCCCAGCTAGCCCTGGCTCTCCGTGTGGACGTGTGGGAAGAAGCAGCGGGTCTGTCGGGTAGCTGACTAAAGTGGAGCCTGCAGAGGAAGCACCGGGACCATCAGGGTGAAACAGTCTGCAGAAATATCAACATATCGGCAAAAAATCCAAAATTGTGCATCCCTAACAAATAAAAACATTTTACTCCACTACATAAAATTGAAAGCTATTGTTACTAGTTACTTTGGGATTTAACATAGAAAACATATGATGAACTTTGACGCATCACTATAGATTAAACTACCAAACCGTCAAACAGCCTATAACAGAAACAATTAGCTCCATCTCGGCCAAATAAAACATTAAAATCCTACTCCAATACTAAATATATAATAGTACGTAACACTGTAACTCTCACAGGAATCCTTTTTCTGCATTGAGTACTTTTGATACTTTGAGTACATTTTGCTAATAATACTTATGCAATTGTAACATTTTCAGTGTAGAAGTTTACGTGTAACAGAGTATTTTTTCATAAGCGAATGATCTGAATACTTCCTCACCAATGGTAGCCCAGGCATGTTCTTATGGAGGTTCTGTTTGAACCAACAACAGAGGTATTTACATTTACATCGTTCAGTAGCTTTAAAAATGTATTAAACCCTGTACCTCAACAGACTAGTCCCCACCTCTGAATCAAAGCTTCAAAGCTTTTTTCAGAGCTTTTTCTCCAGTGCCTCATTCTCCTCTTTCCCACTACTGATGTGAAAAAAATACAACATTAAAGTTAAGTGGGCCGCCCACCCCCCTTCATAAAAAACTAAAGACATTTTCTGGTATCAGTTAAATTTAGTCTGCCAACCTGGCTGTTTACCCTGGTAGCAATGTAGTGTTTTCCAATCATGTATTTTTTAAAAGATATTTCCATCTCACCTTGGGAAACTTGGAGGATATTTTAATAAAAGAATCTAGTCTCGACTCTCAATATGGTAGAAAAACACAAGAAGTAAACTGTGACAAATCTGAGAGTCTGTAATGCATGGGGGTAAGCTGTGATGATTTGAACTTTCATTGCAGCTCTCGTTGCTTGCAGTCAGTATTAGGACATCAGAATTTTCCTTCAACTCTCATTGAAAATTAATGCTATTCAGTTTGTTGCCTACTGCCCAAATCTAAATGTAGCAGGAGATGAGTCAAATGGTTAGAGGAGAAAGATGTCTCCTCTTCACTGAATGAGCTGCCCTGTAGCTAAGTCATCCTTCAAATGTCATACACACACACACACAGAAGAAAAAAAAAGTGTTGTTCATTATCATTGCCAGTGCATGTAAATATGATAATTAACACTGCAAAAATAAATCATTACCATGACCAATGTCAAAGCATTTCAAAGCCATTTTTATCTCCGCTGACATATAAAAAGGAGATGATGTCAGATGTCACGTTTTCAGATTTGTTTGTGCATGCTTTCACACGCATGGATTCAAAAGCTTGTACAGTTTTGTTTAGTTGGCTCCCAGTTTATTAATGACAATAATAATAATAATAATACTACATTTAATTTATCCCGCACTTTTCTTTCATAGTGAAACTCAAAGGGCTACAGTATTAACACACAACATAATGAAAATAATAATAAGAGTTAAGATGAAAAAGCCTTCATGAATAGAAGGGTTTCTAGGACTTTTTAAAAAGAGTCTAGGGTCTGAGCTGCCCTCAGATGGTTAGGAAGACTGTTCCACAAGCGTAGCAGAGCAGAAGGCTGGATCCCCCATGGTGTGGAGCTTAGTACTAGGGGCCCGGAGGAGCGAGCTGCTGGCAGATCTGAGGGTGCGGGTGGAGGTTTGTAGCATGATCAGTTCCTGTAGGGAGGCGCATGTCCGTTAATGGGTTTGTATGTGAGTAGCAGGACTTTGTATTCAACCCTGAAGGAGACAGAGAGCCAGTGGAAAGAAAACAGAAGCAACCACCTTCTCTAATGCCTTGGAGAGGAAAGGGAGGGTGGACATAGGTCTGTAGCTGGCAAGAACTTCTGGGTCCAAGGAGAGGTTTGACAGTTTGGGTGATCAGGGGGCTGAGAATAGGGATGTATGACTTGAGCAGAGCTGTGGGAATGGGGTCCAGGGCACAAGTACAGGGTTTCATCTTCCTGAGGATTTCCACAATGTGGCTCTGCCTGACACCAGTAAAATGGAGTAGAGACAGCGAGCTCCCAGACAGAGGGTCGATGACAGGAGGAGGCAGAGAGGAAGAGCTGGACATCAGAGAGCCGATGTTGTTGACCTTGGCTCTGAAAAAGTCAATGAAGCTGTTACATCGCTCTTCTGTAGCCTCAATTGAGGAAGATGATTGTGGCTTCAGGAGATGATTTATGGTGGTGATGCTTTGGGTTGCCTGGATTGTTATTAATTCGATTAGAGTAGAACTGTGACCGAGCATCTTTAAGGGACTTTGAGTAAGTCTTTTGATGTTCATGGAAGGCCGGTTTATGGACAGCGAGCCCAGAGCATCTGAAGCGTTGGTCCAGAACGTGACCAGCTGTTTTTATTTGCCGCAGGTCATGAGTGCACCAGGGAGCAGAGTGTGAAAAATTGACCTCACACGTCTTGACAGGGGCACAAAGATCAAATGCCACGCTTCAGTTAGGCACATGAAATCAAGCCCCTTGTCCAAGATGTGGTCATGTATGAGGAGGGATTTATCGGTGAGAGATTGTGTATTAAATAGTTCTATTGTGGAAGGAGACAGAGCTGAGGATGGAAGTCTCTGCAAACTCTGCAGTACACTGTGATCCACTCCACATTTTGCATCTTGCCTGGTATAGGGTAGTCTCACAATGTTTCTAACAATGACGCCCAAGTTTGAAACCACGGCACTAGCCTCTATGGATGTAACAAGGTCTGTTTCTTAAAATCCCAAACTCTTGGCAGGGGATTAAAAACCCCTTGTCAGGTATAATTAGGAAGCTGCGTAAACACTGTAGCTGTGTGGCGGTGTAGGACATCATAATTAAAGCAGTTGCGTCATTTAGGCAGAATGGCAGCGCTGGTAACGGCCACAGTTACAGTCACACAGTGGAGATCATTACAGCAAACATGAGGGAAGCTCCAGTTGAAGAACAACCCGAGTCACTAGAGTCTGACAGCGCAGCTCCTTGTGATTTCCCTGCTGATAGGGAGTGCAGGGGAGCCGGACAGGGCTTTGTGGCACACCAGAGTCGGCAGGCTGGAGGAAGAGACAGCTGCTGTCCTCCGGAGAAAAGGGATCCCAGTAGAGCATTTTGAATAATCCTTACTTTAATTAACCCAAAGTCCATGTATTCCAACGTCAATCAAAACACGCAGACAGAAAATGGAAACACATAAAAAGCTCAAATAAAATACAGGGAGGCCACGTTAATCACACGATCAGTGAAGTTCACAGTCAACTGTCCATTTAGCAAAGAAGAGTGGCTGCCAGCATGCGCCAGCATTCCCTTGTAATGCAGAATGACCTCTCTCCGACCGCAACACAAGCTCCAAAACAAATCTTGTACTTTTGGTTGCCACGGTGATCTTTACAGTTTAACACCTAATCTATAGTATTTCAATTTACAATAGCCAGTACGACAGCCAGTCAAAGCAATGCAACAGTGTCTAATTCCTGTGACATATTCACCACACACACTTGCCACAGGTATTTCAAGCTGGAATTAATTTCCACCATGTCAGCATTCACCTCTTACCTCCGGGATAGCTCTATTTCCTCTGAGGCCTCCTCTATGCCTTATTAGCCGGAAAGCTGAACATTCCGCAAACCCTGCAACACTGTCAACCTCTTCATAGCTGTCTAAAAATCTCCACAAATCACCTCAAGCATCCACTGCCACTTTGCTCCTAAATTCAGCCCCTGACAAATTTCCAGCCCATTCTACTTCATGTGCACCACATGAATGACGGCCTGTTGTTGATGTGCTTCCCCTGTTAGCCAAGTGGGGGCACTGTTGCATTTCTAAGCTTGTTTTCCCTGGGTAGGACACCAAGGTGCTGAGGTACAGGAGTGCCACAAATACAGCCTGTGTTATTCATGGTTGCAGGCAGAGCCCCACTGTTTAGGGAGACTTTGGTCGAAGGCTTGGGCACAATTTTCTGTTTACACACTTTCCAAAGACCTTTTAAGGTGCAAGTCAGCATGCCGCCACACACTAGAAACAGAGAGAACGAGAGAGAGAGAGAGAGGTAGAGAAAGAGAGAAAAGGAGAGACAGACATGAATTCAGGAGCTGTGGGTGCTGCACTGTGTTGTCTCCTGAAGCAAATGAATATGACAAGTTCCTGCCGACTCAGTTTGCAGACAAACTGAAATCACCCACAAACAAGTGGCTATCATTTTCTGTTCCCTAGGCATCTGCCATTGTGAGAGAAAGAAATAGAAAATGTAGAAAAAGAAAAAGACTGTTTTGTTTTCTTGGTCTTATCTCACTACAAATGTATAAGTAGAAGAACTCTTTTTCAAAGAAAGATTGCTGTAAGTCATTATTGCATTATTTTGCAATCATTATAAAATGGCAAAATATTTTTTCCAAGCAGCTCTGTAGAAGATCAACACACACAATCTTATCCATAAAGAAGCCATAATACAGGAGCTATTTTTTTTGTAGTTGGTATTCAGAAAAGTCTAATTTCAGGTAAAATGTCATTGATGGTGTCCTTTAATAATTGCTTACTTCTTTATGGAAATCAAGTAGCAGTTACTTAATTTGACATCTTTTCACTATTAAGCTGAGTAATTAGTCTAAAAAGTAAGTCTACACCAATTATTTCCTACCTGTAGTACACAGTGAGTAACTGATCTTTGTTGCAGTCCTTAACAAGGTCTCTTCAAACAGTCCCCAAATCTTATCATGTTACAACTGTTATTCCAGTATTTAACTGAATCAAGACCCATCATTTAGGACAGAAGGACTACATCTTCATTTCTCCACTACTGTACTCAGATGTATTACAGAACACAAAGAACTGTGACACTAATACACAATGCTACTATACTTGACGCGTTCATATAAAATTAAGTGATAAAATTAAATGATGTAAGATGTATGTAGATGACGCTGCGCCAAACTGCCAACTCTGTTTGTGCTGAATTTGTATTATAAATGCGACGCTATACCCTTTCCCTATGTTCTGCGGTGTACTGTTGGATAGCTAGTGCCATCAATCAAGAAATCCCATGATAGTAATTTCCTTTTTGTCTGATCAAACCATCAAACACGAAAGTCTCTGAGGGAGGTGGTTGGCAAGGTGATGACTGGATGTGAGTGACAGGCGGAGAGAGAGAGAGAGAGAGAGAGAGAAAGAAGGACAGAATGTGAGTGTCATTTAAGAAAAACTCATCAAGAGTTTACGATCATTATATTTGTGTGATATAAAGTGCAAACATTATGTGTTAAAATTAAAATCATCCCAATCATCAGCTGTCTCTGACCTCTGACCTTCATAGGTCAGAGACCTAATGAAGGTCAGAGGTCAGAGACAGCTACAGAATAAAACACTATTTGTGGTCTGAAATAATGTCACTGTTCTGTTGATACTGTGATATTGACTCTCAAATGGACAATCATTGCCATCATAAATTGTGACCTTGTGACCTTTATCCTGAGCCCTCCCAATGAGATAACAGCTAATGCATTCTTTCACAGAGGGTAGGCCTTAAGAACAACAGCCAGGATGTTCCTGGCAATAGACAGTAATCATAAATGGGACACCAATATGTGCAATGTACCATGCAAAGCCCACACTGTCAGTATTTGATGGAGGTTAATACTAGATATCAACATGCTCTCTCAGATGTAAGGAAGTCTTTGCAGTGACCAATTCACTAAATCCATTTTTCTCGTGTCAGTGTCACTGTGCAACAGGATCATGATTTTATTAGCTACATAACTTAACCCAAAGCTAATTAAAATGCCTGTCATAGTGTACAGTATGTTGTACATCAGTTGTATTAATTGAGACAGAATGGAGGAGGGGAGATTTCACTTTCACACTGGAAGAGTTGCAACAATTTAAGATCATCTTATCCGCTCAGTAATCAGGAACACGTTTCTCTTGAAATTAAGGTATTTTGAAATAGAGCTGAAACAACTATTATGATAATCAAATAATCGTTTAAGTCATTTCTTTAAAAAAAAATGCGAAACATTTGCAGGTTCCAGCTACTAAACGTGCAGATTACCTGCTTTTCTTTGTTTTATATGATTGTAAATTGAGTTTCTTTGGGTTTTGGACAAAAAAAAAAGATGAAGTGAAAAGTGAAAACCTGTGAAGTGAGTGATTTGGCCCTAGGCAAACTCAGGAATGGTGACTTTGTCGTGCCTTATTTTCACCCTTTCTCTAATTGAGAGTGTTGGTATTGGCAGTGGTAGCAGAAGTAAAACTATTAATACCACTGTGTTAACAACAATACTCTAGATAACTAGATTTACTTGAAGTCTTTTTAAGGTGGAGTCCATTTAAACTACTTCATATACTGCTGGATAGTTTAATCTATGACAACGCATTATATTTTACTTGTTGATCATAAATTTTGTGTGTAAAATCTGAATCTGCAAAGTAACCAATAAAAAGCTTTTAGATAAATGTAGTAGAAAAACAAGTACAATGTTTCCCTCTGAAATAGAAGGGACCGGATCCCTCCAAATTACTATGTCATAAAGTAAAAATATATATAAAAGTAAAGCAAAAGTACCTCAATACTGTAATTAAACACAATACTTAAGTAAATGTACTACTAACAGAAACGTTTTAGGAATGCTGGCTATAATAACTCAGTTTTACATTTGAAGCTTTGATGAATTGCATGTTACCTTGAGATTTAAACACTGGAGATTCAGCATCCTCAGCACTGACACTGACAATGATAAAAGAAGCAATTTAAGGCATTTTGTAAGTTATTGCAGTGTATATATGAGTTAGAATAGTAACATAATTTTATGTTTTATGTCTAAGGAGTCCACCTTTGTTTGAAGAGGTCTACACAGGCTCTCAGAAATTGTGATGGGTATTTTTTCAGTTTCTGACATTTAACAGACTAAGCAATGAATCGATAGTGAAAATAATTGTTAGTTGTAGCCATACTATGTAATTGTAAACACATCTTGCAGAGAAAATGCAGCAAAACGTCTTTATACCTTAAGGCTTCATGAGAATATAAATGGGCTGTAAGAAAATACTTTGTCTATTATATTATGAAATGACAGATTGGACAGTCTCTGCCAATGGTCGCACAAAATAAATATTACATTCTGTAAGGACTTCAGTCTTTCAAAAATATTTTTCCTTTTCTTTAAAAAGAAAGTAGAGGCATTTGGAATATTTTGCATTGCATAATTGCATTGCATTATGGTGGAATGGCATTTTAACAATCAATTTGATGTTGGAGTTTTTTTTTTACTTTTTTTCTCTCCACCCTCAACAACATTTCAAAGATGACACTACATAGTTTACCGGTAGCCTGCAGCTGCATTACTTTTCGAGACACCATGGCGACTGCCGGAGTCGGACATGATGGAGAAACAACAGAACTGGACACACTTTGTGTGGCAACACAACTCACCTTCCCCGTGAGTTGTGTAAACAACATTGACAGAAAAACTACAGTTTGTAAGCTATGCTACACACTTCGGTAAAGTTGGAAATATAGTGACAGATTCAAACTTCCCGGATCAATAACTCATAAGTGTAACGTTAAAATACAAACGAACTCTACAAACAAAACTCTTTCCTACTGTAGAAAGGTAGACAACGAGCAACAACCTCATTTTTTTAACCAAAACGAGCCGTCCTCCAAGCTGGACAAACAACATTGGTCTCTATGTACCGCCGGCTGTGAGGTGAGTGCACAGGGACCTTCTAAAAAGTGCAACACTTAAATAAGCTGTTGTTGTAAAGTACCCTTCTGCCATCTAGTGGCTCTTTGTTTTTGTGTTTACCAGTTTGTTCCCAATTGACTGATGAAAAAAGTTATCACATTTTAAATAAATGATTTAAATTAGACCATATAGCCATAGTGTGGTACATTCCCCCCAAAAATATGGCGGCTATATCACACTGCATACCATGTAGCCTATCCTTTTAAAGAATTTGAAAATGTAAATGACAGTTGTCTGGGCATAAACCCAATGGTCTGTTGTACAAATCAGGATTCGACATTTTAACAATGGCATAGCTGTCAGTGCTGAAAAGAAAAATGTTTAAATCGAATTGAATCGTGGATTTGCAGAATCGTGACAGCCCTAATATTTATACCAAAGCACTATAAGAGGCTGGAGTCATTTTAGTTAATCTGAACTGTTCATCATCAGTGGTGAAATGACCCATTTCCAGTAAAAACAGCAAAGAAATTAACCATAGTCCACTGTATTCATTCTTTTGAACTGTAAGCTACATTATTAGAGCTGCTCTGCCATTGATTCCCAAGAGCGGAGGACCATCAATAAGGCCTCTAGCAGTCTGGATGGTTTCCAACTGAGGGATGTGAAACTAGGTCTTCCTGTTGAAGGGCATTCTCCCTTGCCGTCATACGATACTACCGTTAAAGTTCTCATATGATTAAACGCTGTTTTTAACCATCTGAAATATAACTGTATTATACAGATAAAGCCTGGTCCGCGTGAGAGGGCCTTTCTGTGTTTTGCCTCGTGGCATGTTGATGGAAGAAACATCCTCCTCATTTTCTGTTTTTGTTCAGGAGTCCTTGGCTTTTCTTTTGGACAGGCCAAATGTGAGATTCAAGGGCATTCAAAGCAAAAACTAGTCCATCACTGTAAGGCATGATCCATTGTGTTGAAGCATAATTATATTCACATTTGAATAGAGTTATGGTGCAATAATAACACCTATCAACAAAGCACCTATCAATTCCAAAGCCAATTCAGGATTTTTTCTTTCTTTCTTTTGACTAAACTCAGATGACTTACTGGTCATTTCCATCTTTTGGAATTGTGGAAAATAAACCGGCCATAATTGTTTTTTCTTTTCTTTTATTAACCAGCAAAATGGCACTCTCAATAGCAGCTAATACAATAGGTCTATATAAATGCCTATAGGACAGACATTACCAGTGTTTGCTATGCAACAACAGTGTTCAGTATGTATGTATGTATGTATCATCCAACCTGAATGGCTTTATGTATATATTTTCAGGGCCAAGAGCAGGCATACTGTAGATGTGGGTGGTTCTGAGATGCAATGATTCATTTTTCAGAGTCCTGGAGCTTTTATACCGAACGTGCCAAACTGAACCAAACACTTGTTATTGATGTCCACTTGATACCCACAATAACATATCTACATTTTTTAACCTCCAAGCTAAGGTTTACCTAGAATTGTATTCCTGTAGGCTTCTGATACAGAGTGTGTGATATTGTTTACTCACCTTACTATCCTTTATAATCATGTTTTATTCACATTAGTCATGAAACACCACACAATTGGGTGGCACATTTGCTCCTCTTTATGATTCACAATGACTGGCACATTCTCTCCTAACCCAGACACTTAGCCTCTTGTGGACTTACAGCCTTCAGATCTCAGAAATGTGTCATCCAAGTTCGTAAGCGTTCAGCCCTGTAGTCCAGAGTCCAAACAAATGGGATTTAGCCTTGGTGTGAGTGACTCACTGCTCGACATTATGCATAGTCAACTGACTGCTGCTGCTCAATGGGGATGTCAATGATTAATTGATCATCGATTAATTGCTGTTAATAATTTAACAGATTAAAAATACATTAACGTATAATGCAGAAGACGAGGGATGTGTGGTGTAACTGTCAGAAAATGTTCAGTAGATTTGCAGTAGGACACTGTTGCGCCACTAGATGGAGCCTCTTACGCTTTAATAAGGTTGGGTTACAGGGGTGTTTGGCGACCGCCCAAAAGTGCCGCACTACTTGTAAAACAAACGCACCTCCCTGCTGTCCAAGGAAGAAAAAAGTCAGTGTGCCTCAATCTGCTCACTGTCATGTGGCGAAGCACTAAAGCGTAAAGTTGTGAAAATTGCACGTAGTTGTTATTTGGCGGATGTCCAGTTTAGCTATCTGAGGCTCATGCTAATGCTAAACTAGAATCTTGAGCAGAAGCAGGTGCTTGGTAAATGCAGGCTGGGAGCTGAGTGTCAGACAGCAGAAAGCAGCACTACAATGCTAACGTCCATGACAAGCAGGACTCTAATTACACGTTTCCAACAAAATCAATGCAAAAGTGATGAACTGTATAAGCGACACTCCCTTTGGTTTGAGTATAAATTCATTTTAGCGATGGCAGTAAATGGACTGATAAAGTTGGAGCGCCAGTATTTGTGCGTCTGTTCAGCTGAGCAGCTGTTTCCAGCAGCTGGACTTACGTTAGCTACAGCGAACAAACATATCACTCCATTATGTAGATCAGGTGTGCAGATTATTTTATATAAAACCAGTCAGACTGAATTCTGTCTTGGGTTAATCTATTTTACATTTATACAATAACGTTACGGGTTATTTACTATTGAAGGTTACAGCAATTTTGATTAAATGTTAATTAATTGTTAGATATATCCAACACATCTAGTCTAATCTAATTATGTCCTCTAATGAAGCTGGAAGTTGTGAAACCACTGTGTTGAATACTTACTGGATTTTGTCTGGCCAGTTGTTGAATAGACGGCGACAGACCAGAGTGGAAGCTCTGTAATTTTAAATTAAGTCATTATTTTGTGTTATTTAATTAATCATTCAAGTAACTTGGTGTTTACTTTATTTGTTCTTTGAACTAATTACTAAAGTAGCCTACTCTGATTTTGTGTCGAGCATAGGTCATGTTAGTGGTTAGCATGGTTTTATAACAGAAAAACATCCAGTGCATAAATTAACCATTAACCGATAATCGATTATTAACACGGCCGGCTAGATTAAAGAAATTGCTTAAAATTTGCATCCCTACTACTCATCTTTATTTTGTGGACCTGAATCCATAAGCAATAGCAATGCCTAAAAAAATGTAGTTTGGGGATTTAAGGGGTAGCTTTTCTAAATCTAAACAACTGATAATAAATAATAAATCACTGTAAAAAATAATAAACAATACAATAACTCTATAAACGAAGATGCAATTTAAGCCTATACTGCTTTTCTGCTACAATCCAAACTCAACATTATTTCCATGTCTGTGCTTCAATGAACAGCAATGAAGAGTGACTGTGTGAGTCATATAACACTGAGTCAAGACTATACAGCTATGCACACATTTATTAATGACAAATTAAATGTTAAAGCCGTACAGTCAGAAGCTACACAAGATTTTAAAATGAGCAAGCAAGCACAACATATTGGCTCACTATATCAATACTAAATTAATTAGGTAAACTGTTCAGTAAACACTCATTTGTTTCATGTTACACAAGCATTAATTGTATGTCAATAACAACATGAATATAGACAGAACACCACTACTGACGCAGCAAACTGCAAGTATAGAGCATACCAAACTGAACGGAGTCTACTAGTAATTAAAAAGCACATCTCTTGAAACTAAGATGATGATTACTCTTTATGGTACTACTCTATAGAGGCTAAACAATATGTATTAACCTCCTGTCTTGATTTGCCTGGTCAATCCTCTCAACCCTGCCTCCTAGAAATTAAGTGATATATTACTAATTTGTATGGGCATGTATGGGCATGACACACATATCATGCCCATACAGTAAGTAGCCATTTTTTAAAAACACTGTGCACTCTATATAGCCACATAACGGTCTATCCAATTTTGTTAAGCAAAGTTGCCAATCATAGTGTCAATTTACAGTCCTTTTGTGCATATAAAAGCCTGCAGATTTTTTATATTTCTAAACAAAAATCACATGAGATGCTTGAGAAGTGCACCACCACTTACACTGCCTTCCTACTGGTAATTTTCACATGAAGGACTTCTACAGTACATATATAAAGTAGTAGTTGCAGCAATATAATAGTATACTTGCAGTCGTAATAGCAGTATATTTCCACAATAAATAGTATATATGTGGACTGCCTGTAATACATAAGTTAACAAACCTAGCCTACTGAAATGATCATGGAAATGGCAGTGACAATGATACAACTCGTATCACCTGAAGTACTTGCAGATAATAAATGACAGAGAAGGGCATGTTGTCATGCACTGTGGCGCATTACCAATGAAAGCCTTTAGCATTTTAATTTTGAAAGCCATCCAAAGCTATTATTTTCATTGTCAACAAAGTCTCCTGGAAGCAATAGGGATCCTGTTTGACACCTCTTAAATATACTCCAGAGGTAGAGCAGTCATCTTTGCTGACCAGAACAATCACTGCATTTCAATTGAGATTACAATTACTGCAACATTTAACCCTCTATTCACGCAACGCCCCATCCACCAGAATCAGGGTCACAGTAATTACCATGCACATGAAATGCCAAGTTGACATTTCTGACACACTGACATCTGAAAGTATGGATACTAACACATACTGAGTTACACAGTACATACAGTACATACTGACTTACATAATCCCAATGCAGGAGCACACAAACCTTACATACAGAGCAAAGGCACCGTGAAACTGTGCTGTGAAAATGTAGGTCATGTATATCACACTCTCACCTTATTCTATAGTAAGACAATGTGTATAAGGCTGAATTCAGACCAAATCAAGCGTTGTGGTGAAAACGCCGGTCCTCCTATTCATTTGAATGGGGGTAGTGTGTTTAGACTGCGGGGGTGGGGGCTGCAGGGGGGGGGCACAGTGGCCTGCTGCGAGAAAGTTGAACCAGAATCAACTTTTGGAGAAACACAACCCAACGTCACGCTGCAGTGGCCAATCACAGCTGGTGATCAGACTGATCAGAGCTGTACAACCCTGCCATGAGGGAGGACAAAGAGGGGAGGACATTTCTCTTCGTTTGATAATGTTAAAAGTAGAGTTAGGCTTTGCTGACGGCTTCCCGACTCATTTTAAAAAAGATGAGAGAAAAAGACAGAGAGAGCTCAAGCGAGCTGAGAGCACCAGCAAGAGAGAGAGAGAGAGGGAGAGAGAGAGCAGCTGTGGTCAAGGGAGCTAGAGAGTGAATGAGGAGGGCGAGCAGTGGTTGTGAGGAAGATGGTGAATGAAAGGAATAAAACGTTATTTTCTTATTGTTTCATGGCAGTTATAAATAAAACACGCCCACACCTCCACAAACACCCCGCACAACCCTGAGGAGGTGCGCCGCAAACACCTGATTTGGACCTGAACATGACTTGTCACTCCACTGCTGGAAAAAAACACAGTGATGGACCCTCACTTTGAACTTTATGCAACATGCTGGTGGTGTGCGACTTCAGCACTTTCTGTGAATGTAAACTGGGTTAGAGTGTGGTGTTACAGCACACGTCTATTGGCTAAAACACTGTAAACACTGCTGCCTACAAGCCCGGGTGGATACAGGTCAGAAGGTTGCACAGTATGATGGCACTCCGCTACTATAGTAAAGGATGTTTACTTTTGAACTGTATATGTGGCATTGAGTGCATGATCTGTTTTAACCAGGTCCAGAGGTCCAAATACCCCCACAAAGTAACATTTTTTTTCATTTTTATTATATTTTTAGGGCTATAGTCAGTAGTTTTAGTCAGTAGAGCTGATGAGACGGAGCACTGTTTCAAATAATTTTGGAACCAATGTAGACTGCAACAAATCCTCAAAATATCTGCAAGACTGTGATATATTTTGTTTAACTTCAATACAAGGAGCATCCACACACTAAATCAAAGCTCTCTTTAATTTTATTTGTGACGTTTCAACCAACTACAGTTCTTCCTAGGACAAATACATTTTTATCTTTGATTTACTGTGCGGGTACGCCTTGTATCGCAATTTAATTGATTTCTGTATCCAGCACCTACCCCACCAAGGTTTTGTGGTAGTGCACACAACTACTCCGATTTATTTTGTTTAACTGTCATCAAAGACAACGTCTACTTGTTTTTGTCCTTGGTGTAAGGCCACAGCGAATATGCTCTGCTTACCTTCCTGAGTCTCCCTCCACCCACACTTCCTTGTACTGGGTGCAGTTGCATTGCATTGCCTCTCTCAGCCAGTGGAAGGATCAACACAGGCTGGGCGGGATAATCCCCATTGTGCTAATCTGAGAGACTAGCCTCTGGGATGCCACAAAATTGACTCGCTGAAAAAGTGAGCTTTGCTGCTCAGCATGCCCCACCCCCATCCTCTCACCCCCGACCACAAAACATAAATAAACTGGCTTTTAGTTATCTTGCCATTCAGAATGGCCTCACCTCACCAAAGCAGCCATGATCCAAATTGAAAGGGACAACCTTAGGCCTGGAAAGAGGTGAGTCATTTGAGTTGTGTCCATATTCTTCCCTCAAGGTATCAACATGACACACTAGCTTTTAGGGATATTAAGCTGACAGAAATAACTTCAGGAATAGCAAAATGTGCATTAGTGTGCATATTTGATTATGGTGGATGAAACTAATCTGCAGCAAGCAACAGTTGAGCTCATAGCTTAACTTACCTGGAAGTAGGGTCTTGTCTATCCATGTCAAGGCCTTTGATGGTTTCTTCCTTCAATTGCTTACTCTGGTCTGAGTCCTTAAGGCTTGCATTGTTCCGCCATCCAAAGCTCTTGACTGGCATCTCTGATACCGTTGGTATGGGTGTTCCGTCAATGTGGAATCTCTGGTCTTTGAGCTTTCCTTTGATAATGGAGATGGTCCTGTACTTGCTGGGCTTAAACTTTATCTGTGCCCATGTTATGTTGGAATGAACTTTTTCCAGGAGTCGCTTTGTACATGCAATGGTTGTGGTCAGAGTGGTCATGTCATCCATATAGGCGTAGATGGGAGGTAGTTTTTGTCCTCACTGCAGGCGTTCTCCTCCTACCACCCGTTTGGATCCTCTGACGATCAGTTCCATGGCCATGGTAAAGGCTAGTGGAGAGATGGTGCATCCTGCCACATTTCCTATTTCCAGGGATCACCAAGACGTGGTGTACTCTGATGTTGTGAGGCAAAACTGCAAACTCAAAGGCTGTCCAGAGGATAGTATGTGGAACAGATCCAAAAGCAGTGGCCAGGTTGAGGAATGCAACATGAAGATCTCTTCCTTCCTTTTTTTCAGCCTGAACCTGATGCCATATCATGGTTGAATGTTCTTAGCATCCTGAGAAACCTGATATATTGGTTTTCTCTACCGAGGTGTCAATCAAGTTGTTGTCTTTCAGGTAGATTTCCATCCTCTGTGCAACAATGCTGAAGAAAATTTTCCCTTCAACATTCAGAAGATTTATTTGCCGGAACTGATATTAGATATTAGAGGAAACATTCAGGTTTGGACAGGTTTGGACTTGCTTACAAAAATATCCATATTTAACAAGCTTACATAAGCTTAGTAAGAATGCAAGCAGAATCACTGTCATATCCAGACACCTATGTTTCTTAGTATGATTGAATATCAGCCTTAGGCTGGTAAGCACGACCATTTCTCCCTTTGTGATGATGTTATTCATAAATTCAATAGCCTTGCTTATTTTGCATTAATTAACATGCAGCACAAAACCCGCACCACCACAAATTAATCATGACCTAAAAATAAGAACAGACTGTAATTTTGTTTTTGGCACCACACAGCAAACTAGTCTGCAATGCATTTTTTAACATGGCTTCCAACACCCAAGTGTAAGCACTCAGTAATCCTTCATTATCGCTTTGGTTCTTAACAACACTCAATTAACGAGGGGAGACTTTATTTTACAACAATTCAGGGGGTCTTTACAGGGGTCCCTGGGAGGTTCACAACCTCACACATACTGTCCTTTTGGCAGAGTCAGCAGGCAAATTTTCATGAGGAGTGTTTGTCTGCTATTGTCACCAGAATGGAGCCATGGCACACTCTGCACTGCTGAGCAGTATTTCATGATGCACTTGTAAGAAAAATATTATTTCAGTCTTGCAGCCTAATACAAAGACACATGTAGATATAGATATTTATTTTTTACTGTTTTGAGAAGAAAGGAATCTCAAATCCTCACCACATTAACATTGTACTTCCCTGTCAACCTACATACGACTGTGAGCTCAGCCTTTTTTGTACTCCCTCCAGATCTTCACTAATCACTTGCATTTAAACCACAATTCACCTCACAGTAAGTATAATCAAGAGTAGTTATATTGGAGAGAGGCCTCCAGTCTGGCACCATCACAATTTGGTCTGGCTCCCCCTCTGCTTGTTCCTTTTGATTTGCAAAGGGGACATTTTTCAGTGAAGAGGAAAACAATCCTTATTTCCTTATTAATGAACATTTTTTAATTAAACAAAAGGTTTTACAAAGTAAAAGACCATCTGCATTCAGGAAGGGAAAGGGAAAAAACAGTGACCACCAATGTATGCTGACATTTGTGCTACAGTACTTCATCTTTGCCTTCAATTCGTCTGACCTATTTCATTTAACTGGCGGCTCAACTTTCCATTGTGAATCAATATGCAATGCTGTTATGCTATCCTCTGCTGCTGCAGTACAGTCCATTTTTCTAAGTGTCATTTGTGTGCCACCATTGTGTGGCTATGTACCTAAAAATCAAGTTCAGCTATGTAGTGCTTGGTACAAAAATGTGTTTTTGAGCCAGACCTTGCCATATACAAGAAAACACACACACACACACACACACACACACACACACACACACACACACACACACACACACACACACACACACACACACACACACACACACACACACACACACACTTCTCTTTACAGGAGGCTGCTGGGTGTCCCATGGGATGAATATTGTTTTGAGAGATTGGGAGGTTTTTGACTTGTTGACGGAGAAAGTCATTCCCCATAGGACTGAATGTTGAGAAAACATTATGTTGCTAATTCCACACGTTAGCCAATCATTTGACCACCACAGCATCCTGCTGAAAATCAATGGCAACAAGAAAAAAATTGGGCACCGGATTTTTTTCCCTATCAGGAAAAATCACATTCACAATATCACAAAAAAGCATTTAGTCTACCCATTTCCCCCCAGAGGTTGCAATACAAAAGATGGTGTTTGCAGTAGGAAATAAAGCAAAAGTCCAGGCACAGAGAGGATTTTTTTTTCGAGTTTTAAATTTGACCTGGGAGATGAAACAAGCTTTATAACATATAGTAAGGTGGCACATGATGGAGGGAGGAATACATTTACCAAGGCATACATCATTATTCAACCCCTTATTTGAATTCTGCAGATGAAGCACCCTCAAAAGATATATCAATTATGTTTAAGCTGAGACACTGGTCACTAAAGGTGTTTCATGCCTCACTGCGGATATTGTAAGTGCAATAATGCAAGAGCATAGTTCTGAAACCAACTCATTTTCGCTCGGAGATTGGGTATCCCTCATTCAGACAATGATTGGATTTGTGACACAGTCTCCACTTTAGGTAAAGGAGTGTAGTTATGGGCTTGACCTTTAGGGGCATATTCTGCAGCGAATTCTCTTAACAGCATTCAAAAGTGAGAATAAAGCTGTGATTGGTCGAGTTTTGTACATTTCATTAGCTGCACTTCTATTCCAGGGGGTTAACTCATCTTGGTCTGGTGTGAACAAGCATATAAAGAGATTTCTTTTTTTTTTTTTTTTCAAATCTAACCAGTGTTTTCTGGGAGGGAAGAGAGCGGCCCTGTATAAGAGCATTTTTCTGTCTCTCGGTCCCAAACTGACTTTCTTAAAAATGTATTAGCATTACAAAAAACAATAAAAAAGCCTCATCTTATCTGCATCAAGGATGTTAAGGACATGGGGTGTCATAAGCTGTTTTCTCATATGAACTCCGGTCAATGTTTGGAGAATCAGGCCCAGACATTGTCTGGAGTTGCCCTTTCACAGATGTAGCACACAACAGGAGACTGACCGTGTCAGGTGTGTTCTCACCTACTGGAAATGCTCCGTTTGGTTAATACGAGGGGTGGCGCCTGGGTAGAGCATGCAGGAGGCAGGACATGACGCAAATAGTATGCAGCAGTTGTAATTTGGCATTTTTAAGCTTTTCACCAGAAATAAAACAGCTTTTTATTTTATGAGAAATCACAGGAAGTCCTCTCTCCCATTAGCGCTACCTTCACAGCGGAGCGTTCAGGCCCACTCAAAACAATGCAGCTTAGCTGGCCTGCTGCGTTTATCCAGCACCAGCCGCATGATAGAAACGTCATCAACACGCCCACTCGCTCACTGTGAATTCTCCGGAAAACAACCTGCTGTATTCACACATGGGCTCAATCAGACATTACACAGACTTTGTACTAGGGAGCTGGCAGGGTCAAATCTGCTTAACGTCCAGTCCAACTGATTCGGACATTTGCTTTCTCACATACAGCTCCTCCGGGTAATGTCCGGATAACTTCAGAGTAGCAGTGCATGTGTGAAAGGGGCTATATGCTATACAGGTTGTAAACCCCTTTGATGCAAACTTGTGATTTGGGGCTAGAGCACAATGATAAATCATTATTGGAATGACAGAAAAAATAATCTGCAACTATTTCAATAATTAATCAATTGTTTAAGTCATTATTTAAACAGAAATGCCAAATATTCTCTAGGTCCACCTTCTTAAATGTGAGAATTTGCTGCTTTTCTGTGTCTTACACTGAATCTCTTTCAGTTTTATACTGCTGGTCAAAACAAACAATTTGAAGATATCACCTTGGGCTGCATTGTGATAGACATGTTTCAGGACATTTTTCTCCATGTCATGAAATTTTATAGATTGAACAATTGAGAAAATAAGCAGCATTTTTAAATGATAATATTTAAAACCCCATGTTGGGCAATAAAAAATAAGGCTGTGATACTGTATGGGTAATCCTACAGGGAATCAAACTGCTAAACCTGGTCGTTTCCGTAAAAACAAGTCAGAAACAAACAGACTGACCAAAGACTACTTGATAAACCTGCCAGTTGTTAAGAAATAAGACTTTACCCCTTATACAGTATATGCGCAGCAGTTGGCCAGTTACTATGGAAAAATCATTTGAGAGTTATTTAAATCTCTTTGTCTAACTAAAGACATTCAAATTGTGCCTCATAGTTTTCTGTAATAAGTAATGGCTCACCTGCAATCAGATATGTAAATGTTGTATGGACACACATTAGCAGTCATATACTCTTAGCTGTGAAAAGCTAACTGCTGGAGAATTCAACAGCATGCATATTTACTGGGAAAACCAAGACACAAAAACAACTCTATATTCTCTAAGTGATGGATAATTGTTGCTGGGGTAAATTGGAGCTTAATGACAATCTTTAAGATGTCTGAGGCTGCAATGCTTTGCCTCCAATAGCATTTGATATCAGTGTTGTTCATTGCTTTGACTGAGACAATTTGTGTAAGAAACAGAGCCTGTCACACACTAGATGAACAAGAGAGATGCTCAATTGTGTGACAGTTTGACAACACAGTCAGTGCTTAAGTATTTCTTTGTCACAGTGCTGTATTTACAGGCAAATCACACCATTTATAGTGCGCTATGACTGAATTTGGTAACAACAGACGGGCCAAATGTGAATAAACTTCCAAAAAGAGTTCATGTCTTATCATCTGAATGTATTCAAATCAAAGGGAAACGGGGAACAGGCAAACCTTTGCACCAGCAGCTGCTACCATAGTGATACTCAAATCAATGCAGGCGAGTATTTTCAGTTATTAGAGAAAGATGAAATTGCATACTTTTGCATGCAGAGTGCACTTGACTCTCAGAGGCTGCCAGACATCACTTAAGTGTAAAGTGTCTCTTTCTTTGACAGCCTCTTTGCTGGGGGCCCTGTTGGCAGGGGTCACTGTCCTCCCAGTTCACCACACTGGCTGCCTGCGTGACTGATTCTGAGCCGCAGATCTGCACAGAAAGCTGTTTGGATAACTGTCAGCTTCTCCCCCTCTCTCATTGGCATCAAAGATGAAGGGTCATTTTTCTCCATCTCACCGTGACTCCCCTCAAGACGTCTCCCTCCAAAATGCAGAGGGATGGCTTCCTCGCCTCCCTCCCACCAGCTCGTAATAGATGACTCATTTTTTAGTGACAGTGTTCATAATGTATTTTTGCACGGTGGATTCATTCTGTGTATTGGAATTTGTGTTGAATGAAGTTCAGAAGAATCAAAACTACATTTCTGTATGAGCCACAATATTATCGTGTGAAAAGAGAGTTCAATCCAGCCAGATTATGTAATTTGATTTGATGTGTGCTGGGAAAAGATAACCATCTGATTTCTTTTCCTTGCCTTGATGTATAAACAGTTAAAACTAACATCCCACTGCATAAGCAACGCAGCAGACATTGAGGATTTTACAGCTCTGCCTGCTGGCTCGTGAACATACTGTCTCCAACATGGAGTTACAGAGCGCCCCGGACAATGCCAAATATTATAGCAGCTTCCTCTCCTCCAGTGGCTACCATTCATCATCCTCAGCCTGAGGACTCCTAAGCATCTCTCCCTTCGGGTGAGAGATTGATGGTGACCTCAGCTTAGTTTATCGAGCGTCCACCTACTCTTCTTGCCTAGCAAACACTAACCACGCAGCCTCACTCTCCTCCGGTCCACCTCCTTCCTCTAGCTGCTGTGAGGCGGACAGATTTCTGCTGCTTCGACAGGTAGCCTGGACTACGATGATATGAAGAGATGTCAGCTCCGTATAATTCCCAGGATGCACCGTGTGACTGTTAGCCTCTGACAGATGGGGTGATGGGACCCTGTCTGATATACTCTAGTGACCTGTTTGTCTCACAACCGTCATTTCAAATCCAGAGAATCACGTCCCAGTCCCTCTATCAGAGGACTGCATGTACCAAAGGTTGAAAACTGTTCAATACTTCACATTTTATCTGTATTAAGCCTTTCCATCTAGTTGCTGTATTTTTGGCCCAGTAAAGGTAATGGAACAAACAAATCTGGTTATATTTTTTTGCCAGTATTCACTCGGGGTGTCACGATTCTCCAACTCCACGATTTGATTTGACTTTTAATTTTAAGCTCACGATTTGATTTGATTCAAACTTTTTTTTCAGCACTGACGGCTATACCACTGTCAGACTATCGACTCTTGATTTGTAAAGATCAACAGATCATTGGTTTTATGCCCTGACAGCTGTCATTTACATTTCAAATTTTTCTTTAAAAAGAAGGCTACATGGTATCAAGTGTGATATAATTGCCATATTTTTTTGGAATGTACCACCATATGGTGAATTTTTAAAAAAATGTAAGGTGGAGAGAAAAAAATACAGGAAAAATCACCCAACCTGCTTTTGATTTCAAAGGTTAAAAATCGAATGCTCATTTTGATCGATTTTCTATTTAGAATCAAAATCACCCCTAGTGTTCACCAACATTCACCAACATAAACAATAAAATCTCAAGAAAAAATCTTCTCTATATTGCTTCAATTGACATACATCTCATACTTGCAGGCACTTGAAAAGCACATTATAAATTGTAACACACCTCAGCTTTGCTGACAAGGAATGATTGATTTTTAAATACAAACGTTATTGATCCTTATCCAGGATGTAAATGAAAGCCTCCTCGACATCACTCCTGACAGCCTGCGCCAGTTCTATTAGGGAGATGAGAGGGAACGTGGGGAAAAATGAAGGCCATCTGTCTTGATGGTGCCATGTCCTCTGTATGCTGTGTCTGATGTAAACAACTCAATTTGTCAAGATATGACGAACCTTGGACTGTCATAACACGCATCGCACCCACTGAGAACTCCAACCTCCACAAAGCAAAACTCGGCAACCTCTGACTGGTTTGTAATCTTTTTGAAGACATGACTGCATACATCTTTATGCACTGATCGCTCTCAGATAACAAAAGTTCCAGAAATTGGCAGACTCTTGACTCCACAAATTACAGTGGCAGAGTAACATGCTTGACTTGAAGTATGCCCAGTTAATACTATCCTACAGTATATTAGAGTGTGACTGAGCACATGTCCTTATTATCCCACTTGGAGCACAAGGGCAACTCCTCCTTCACATATACACATATGCTGCCAGTTTTTGCTCTATCAAGTGCTCACTCACTCAGTCAGTTGCCCACATCATCAGCTAGGTGAGAAAGATTTTACTAAAATTACTCAATGTTCTATTATTGAACAAAGATTGCAATGCAATGGCTGCTATTTCAACAGGACATTACAAAATAATCACAAACATCACATGTGTGGACATATACTGTTGAAACAATAACAATCAATTAAAGGGGACATATTATGCACCTTTACACATCTATATTTTTAATCTATTTTTAATCTCTGCTGAAATATCTTTGCATGACTTACAGTTCAAAACATTCATCCTACTGACCCTTTACACAGCCCCTCAGTTCAGCCTCCGTCTGAAACAGGCCGTTTTAGCTCCTGTCTCTTTATGGACCCCCTCCTGAGGAGCCCGCTCTGTTCTGATTGGCCAGCTCTCAGAAGCTGCACCTCGGGAGACTTTCCGCCAGCTCCAACGTCAACAAACCTTGAAACAAACTATAGTAGTAGGATTTCACTTCTTTTTCTCGTTCTTTACTCGAAATGTCAACTTCTCAAATACCTAAACCAAGCTAAAATCCAAAATATGAGAGCGGACTGCGCAAACAACGCAATTTATAGGCATGCTTGTAGAGAAAAACATTGCAAACGAACCATTCAGAGCATGTTGAAGACTGGGCTTTTGACTTGCAGGGAGCATTTCTACATATGTTAATCTCAAGTTTTGGAACTTTGACGATGTTTAGCATAGCTATCTGTCATCATAACAGCATATCATTAACAGAAAATCACAAAAAGCATACTGCAGCACATCTTTTCAGAAGACGTGAGAATACTTCAATGGGCAATAAACTCTAGTTAGTGTGAATACTGGAAAATGTTCCCGACAAGTTATTCTACCAGCGTTGTAAACATTTATTATTCTTCATCCCACCTTTTTGGCACCCAACTCATTCCACATTATTCAGCGTAGAAACTTTACTTAAACATCAAAATATTCAGCTAAATTAGGACATTATTGCTATTACTTTTCTCATTAATACCCTTCATACTTTACGAAATATTCAACGTTTTCCAGCAATTTTGCTCCATTCAAAAGAATGGATGGAATGTTCAAAATTAACACATTTTCACACTTTTTCATGCATTTTCAAATCTTATCTACTCATTCATACTTTTAGCTACAAACCTCATTCAAACTTTGAAATGTTCCACATCTTTCATACATTCCAGGTATTATTTAACTTTCAAATCCTATTAAAACTTTTCAAAATATTCAACTTTGTTTGAACCTTAGTTATAATGGAAGACAATTAGAAAAACATTCAAACCCACTCATCTTCAACCTCTTCCAAATCCTTCATAAATTCATATAGAAACTTCATTCAAGCTTTAAATCGGTCACAACACTTGGGACTTCCTCACATTATTTCAACATTTTCATATCATTCATACTTTTTACACAATCAAAGTTCAAGTTTTATAACATTTTCAGCCCTTCTCAGATTTTTACATTAGTGTGTATTGCGCAGAATGTTCAGACCACGCACTGTAGGTCCAGGCCTTCAGTTTTTATCAAAAATCTTTAACACACATCATCATCTTACTCCCACCCTACAAGCATAATTTATACATTAAAATGCAGACAAATTTGTCTTCTCTCATCCAGTGTTACTTCCATTGAAATAGGGCTCATGGTTTTTGAATAAATCACCTAAAAGTGCAGAGATTGCTGTCTCAAAGTCTCACTGACTCCAATGTCATCTGAGCTCTGAAACTCCTTGTGAAAAACAGATGATGGTGATATATAATTTATTACAACTACTTTACTTTAGTCATACTCGCCAGTGAAGTCTCGGGTTGCTCAAACTGAATTTTCTTTTCCAATGTGACTTTTAGTTTTTGAGTCATACGAAGTTGTTTAGTGACTTAATTTTGGCTTAGGGGTAGAGATGCACCGATCGATCGGCCACTGACAGAAATTGGCTGGTTTTCAACTGATCTGCCACGACTGGTGACAGGCCCCGATCAGTCTCATATAGCCAATTTTTTGCCGGCCATATTTTCCGCACATAGCCGCACTATGGTTCACGTCGTACACACACCAGCAGCTGCTGCACAGACAGTGTAGCCACACAGACACACACACACACAACATGCATGTCGCACACAGCTTACAGACAGCCACAGTGTAGCCACACACACACACACACACACACACAACATGCACGTTGTGCACACAGCATGACAGCCACAGCCACAAACACGACATGTACGTCATGCACACAGCGGCGGCTGTGCACAGACAGTACAGCCACACACACACACGTCGTTGGTTTGGAAGTTCTTCAGAGTGAGTGAAGAAGACACAAAGCTTGCAATTTGTAATACCTTTAAGTCCAAAATAAGCCATGGAGGAACAACCTTGGAAACATGTGGAACAACTAACTTAATCAGACACTTAAAAAAACCATCACCCCGGTGAACATGCCCAATTTCAAGAAGAAAAATGTAAGTTATTTAAATAGTTAATGAACATACAATTGAATTTTAATATTCCATTAAAGAATAGTTAAAAATGTTTGTGTATGCTGTCAATTATAGTTCTTAGAAAGGAATTATATAAAGAAAGAAAGAAAAATTCACTTAAATTTAAAATTAAATTCTTATAAAGAAAGAAAATCAGAATCGGCAGGTCAGACTGAATCGACCAAGAAAATTGCAATCGGTGCATCTCTTAGGGGCAATTTATATGAATCAGCCTTTCAACAGCCAGCATTCACACTGCAATTTCTTCAGAAATTGCCTTTTCTAGATGTGTTTGTTACTTTTATTCACCTCTACAGATAGAGGAAGTTAGGTTTTCCTAAGCAACTTAACTTTATCCTGAATTGCAAGGTTCAGAACATTAAGTCTACTTCAAGCACTTTTAAAATAAAACTAAATAGTTTTATTATTACGTGTTAAAATGGACAGATTTTTATTGGTGCTCAATGTACTGATGCTGACTTTAAGGTATATCTTTAAAGGACGACTCCATCTGCGTTTCTTTCCCGGGTTGTTCAAATGGAAACACGTCACTGCTTTGCATGTTACAGTGTTAGTTTTGCTTACTGTACATGCAGAGTTTCTGATGCTTACAGACAGATTTGCTAAACCCAGATGGTTTATGTGTGTTTCTTAACTACTTGCATGGGTTGGCCAACACATTCGAATGGATAGGGACATCTATGGCAACTGGAACCTTTCAATTATAGCTGAAATATCCCATCAGAAATGACAAGGGAGCTGTTTTTAAAATGACATTGTTTTCACTGCCAATAGAGTAACTTGCACTGCATTTTATTCCTCTGTCCCTCTTACCGCATCTTCAAAATATTTGCATTTGCATTCTCCAAATGCAAATATTTTGCATTTGCAAATGCAAATGCAAAATATTTGCATTTGGAGAATTTGGTATATTTCAACCTGGCTTATTTCTCATAAATGTGGCTATTGTACAGTATGTCTATGGGTCATACTATATTTGTACTCGACACCTCCGTTGTAGAGATTTGGGGAAGCAACTTGGCCTCATAGAAAAGCATTTGAAGCAACAAATGTCATATTTATTTAGACAACTGTTAAGAGATTCATGCAGACTCCCCCCAAATCTTTACAACAGGGGTTAGCATGGGGTGGGACAAAAAAAAAATGGTGACGGTCAGATGGACAGCAACTGTAGGTGACAATGAAGAAAAAATGCAAGCAAAATAACCAGCTATGAGCAGCTGCTGTACGTAGCCGTAGCCCTGCTGTTTATCATGTTCATTTCACCATCGTCACTCGTCAGCCCTAAATATCTTGTTAAGCTCTGAATATAGCACAGTTAGTTATCAGCGGGTCATGTGTTGTGTTTACTGCCACAGAAAAGGAATTTGGTTTAAATGGTTTCTTTATTTGCCTGTTTTGATTCTGTTTATTGTTGATATATGATATATGATCGGGAGTCTGCATGGGATGTTTTATTTTGAAAATTGACCAGATGCTCTATGCTGTTTCTGTGTCTGACTTCCTGCCTAGCTCATCTGCTCTGTGCAGCTTAACGCAGCTTTGATGCGGCTTCCATCATAAATAGACTGGGTGCGTATGTTTAGCAGAGCGGAGCGGAGAGAGCCGCTTCTGGGACGCCTCTGTAATGCACTGCGGCAGATCACAAGCATTGACTAGAGTGGCCGCGTTCAGCTCCAGCGGCCGTGTCACAGCTGGAACGCGACGCAGATGCGCCCGGTGGGATCAAGCCATGAGGCTACAGTTAAAAGTGTTGTGATATTTATACAAACTGAGGCTATAATTATCAGTGTTTTGATATTAATACAAACTGAGGCTACAGTTAAAAGTGTTTCTTATATTTGGGTGCTTCTGTTTTCTGTGAAACTAACATACTGTTAACAAACATTGTACATTATCTGACTATTTCCTGCTCTTTGAAATCATTTTTTCTTTCTTCTTCAGTTACAGATATCGTGATATATCATTGATTATTTCTTTGTGATATATCATGTATCACAGAATCGCCTTTGTTGTTGATATATATTGTTATCATGGGAAGAATATGATGATAGTATCGTATCATGGGTTCATCTGTGATTCCCACATTTATGGGAAATATACCGGAATTTTCCTTTAAGATACTTCTCTAAATCATGAAACCCGATTTTACCTTCAATTCATGAGTGAGTCTTATGAAAAAGAGAAATATCTGCAATGTTTAGTAAATATAGTACACTTAAAGAAAAAAAATGGCCTTGCACCATCACACTCTGTAAAATGTATACCTTTGATTATTGCATATACTGCAGAAAATCCCTACAGCAATACAAAAAGTGACAGTCTTCATAAACTATCTTCTTACAAAGAGCAAAGCTGGGGGTTTTGCCGCATGAGCTGAGACTGTCTTCCTCTTTGGTAGGGCAGTAACTGTAAAATTACCGCCACTAAGAGGGTATCAGTTGAACAATTTCCATCTTAATTGTGTAAAAATGAAACAATTTCTTCTCTCAGAAGTGGGGGATGTGTTTGTATTTTACAATTCAGTAATCATCTGATTGAATAACTTCACTCAGTAACTCCTAACTGGATTGGATGGCCTATTTTTGAGCATGCAACATTCATACTCCTCCCCTCTAAAACATGTGATACGATCACATAGCCTGAAGCATGTTTTAATGAGTTGCAGAACAAAAATAACTCCTCTTTTTGCTCTGTGGTGTGTATAGATTTATTAACTGAAAAATAAATTGTCTTGACTGGATTTAGCTCTCTGTCTCACAAACATCTTTCTCAGAGACATTTCAAACATGAGGCCTATACTAACATGGGTTTAGATCAGACCTTGACTCTTTCCAACCCATGGGTAAACTAAGAAGGAAATCACCTTGTCTGCTATTCAGCCCCAAGCGAGGCAAATGAGCAGTGCTTCCTCTCTACACCGGATCCCTGTTGCTTTTGATCAAGTTCCCAATCACATCTATGTCTGATCAGCTCTCACTCTAGCCCACTGTCGACACTCACACCATTTCCGCTGGCAATTTATACCTCCTGACAGGTTAGCGGATTGAATCTGCAAGACAGTATCCAACTGGTTGCTGCCGGAGAAGACCGGCTCCATCAAAAGCCCAACTTATGTTACAGCTTTTGGGTAGCAAATTGTCACATATTCAGCGGCGCCACACAGTTTTACTGCTTCAGCAGCAATAATGGTCAGTGTTTAAATGAGGAATCGGAAAATGTTTTCACATCAAGGAAACCCATTTAGATGCACATTAGACCACAGACCCCCATTTCATTAGAGCTTGTTCCAAAGCACCCCATCTGATATGATCTTTGTTAGAGTTTTAGTACAGAATTATTTAACTGTGTTCAGAATTATTTAACAGTGTGCAGGGAGCAGACAGTTGGTAATCATACTTCTGATCAGAACAATCATCCTTTTCCATGACATCCTCTCTGATTTTGGGGACATAGAATAGTTACTAAATGAAGCTGTTTTTTATTTTGGTTAGTATGCTCTCCCCCTAATTGACCCTGGACATCACTTTGGGACTTACAAGTATAAAGAATATATGTACCAGACATGCTAACTATCCTTTGGCAATATCTAATTTAATATTTATAAATAATTATTTTGTGCATCAGACTTACTTTACTTGAGATGAAAAATATCCAATTTTCAGAAGAAAATTCAATATCCAGTAGAATATAGAAAGAAATTATAATTTTCATGTGTCTGTTTGTAGAGTGTGATTTGTGAAGTTAATTACTTTTTTGGTTTAACTTTAAAGACATTTTTTGGCAAAAATCAGTGGTTCTGGCCCATTTAAACCACAAGGGCCAGACTGGGTGCAGCTGTTATTTTACTGGAGCCAGTTCTATTTTTGGAAATCGTGTGGTGTAAGAAAAAATTGTGAGGAAGCCAAGTCAGACAAATACTTTAAAAAATGAGATATAATTTCTAATACTATAATTTTACCAAAAAATCACATATTTGCAATACTGCTGCGTGGTTGGGGAATATATGAAACCACATCTAATCACAGATTTACTTCTACATTATACATGTAGTAGACACATGACTTACACATGTCTGTCTTATTGCAAGTCTATACTTGAATATGAAGCCTATATATATGGGGCGGAATACAAAGACTACCCAATATTTGTTCACAGATTAAGTCTATGTTCACATTAAAATACACTGCACGTATCAAATACATGACTTACACCCCTGTTATCCTCTGTATATGCTAGGCAAATACCCTACTGTACATACTGCAGTTAGATACTCATCAAAACTAATTACTCATTATACAGCACAGCTTAAAGAGCAACTTGCAGGTAAAATTTTTTACCAAATTTTCGGGGTTTTTTTTAACATCCCATTATATTACGTCACATAAGGGAGTCAGTATGACAGACTCCCTCTATAGTGCAGTACTCTATAGTACTGTGCAGTAGTAGATGGTAGTGAGTTTGAGCGGTTGCTAGTTTGTGAGTTAGCATTTTTCTCTAGTTTCTCTTTGCAATTTACCATTTTTCATGATTGTGTTTGTGCAGGTTGCACAAATTCCAGCCTGTCAGAACATCGAGTCCACAGTTTTCCTAACAGGAAAAGGAACAGAGCTAGTTTTCGCGCCTGGGTGTGTTTTGGGCAGGTGAAGAGTCGGGACTTCACTACTGCATCCGCAACAAAAGTCGCATTTGTTTATTTATTTGTGAGATATCTCAAACCTGGTAGGAGATTTTGTTGATATTTGGTAAACGATTTAGATCAAAGGCCAATGATCGAGTGATTAGTGTTTTTAATTTTTTTTAAATTTTCAACATTGCAGAATAGAGCATTTTTTAACATTTGCACAATTTACTCATGGTCATTAAATGAACAAATCTGGCATAGCCCATGATTGTCATCTCTGTGTATATTTTGATGTAGAGCCAGACACAGATTGAAACATTTTAAACATGTTCTGTTGATAAAATAATTAATTAAGGATTGTGCATTATTGCTGGTATGCATATTGTGCTCTCTAGGGTAAATTGGTATTTTTACTGCTACTCTATGTATCAAAAGACATGTTGGTCAGTTTGGTTTTAATAGTAAATTCCAATCTTGTGTTCTGAATTTTGGTGGTGAGGTTAAACCTTGGTTTACATTTATATTACATAATGTGCTTTATTGTCTTAAATACAATTTATGAAAATAAGAACGCACTTGTCTGTAGGCTGTGTAGTAGTATTGCCTGGGGATAAGAAAACAGTATCTACATTCAAACTTGATAGTCTTTTTTAGTAACTTCACCAAACTGATGTATGGAGGGATGATGATTAAGGGAATTCATAACTTTAATCATATCAATATTCCCTCATTTTACTACTTACTTTAAAATAAATTTCTTAGTTGCATTATCTGTAATTTTAAAGTAGGATGTCTATATTACATATTGAGGATCAAGAACATTATCTCACAGCAAGATTAGATCTCTGCTCAACATTCAGCATCAATAAATGCACCTTATTACCCATCGTCTACTGGGGTTTTTATTGCATTGTATAGAAAACCTAATTGAAAAATACAGAATATAGTATAATAATATTGCTTCAGTAAACATACTCAAGTCTGCTGGCCCCAAGAGGGCTATGCTCCTGCCTCAAGTTCATGCACGCTATCTGTAGGACAAAAGGATTCAGACAGCATGCTTCAAAGCCTGGGTGCAGTGTCAAGCATGTTATGTCAGGTCTCGGGGTGAGGTTCTCAACCAGGGCCCAAAAGGCATCCACCTCCCTGTAGCACATACTCTCCTCTGCTGAGGCCATGAGCTGCCATCTCCCACACAAGCACCTATCAAACGAAATGCTTATCAGGAAACTTTTCTCTCTCACTCTCAATCTGCCTCTTTATCTCTCTCTCCCTCTCTCATCCCTGCGCTAGAGCACTGTAAATGTAGTAGTGTGGACTTATACCAGGTGTAGGCTTGGACGGTATCTATTTTTTCATACCTTCCTGGCATTTCACCAGGGTATATGGTATATGATGGTATTTGTTTAAAAAAAAAAAAAAAAAAAACGTAAAATCTGAGCTGCTGGTGATAGCAGTCATTGTAGCAAACAGGGTTCCCACCAGTGTATTGCAAGCTTCGAGGAATTTTTTATTCAATGTATTTTTAAACTAAAATGTGTTATACAAGTAGCATAGCTCTTTTAAGGAATAGCTCAGGGCATAGATTGTGTGCGTGACAAGTGTGCGGTAGAGAGAGAGAGCGCATGTGTGTGACAGTGAGGCTGGTGACTGGAGCGGTATAAAGTTAGCAGTATAGCTGTGAACGTAGCAGTGCAATGCGTGTACAGTGTAGGCTATTTGTCGGTGACTAAATACTTCAACTCCTCAAGACCCAAGCCAAGTTCCCATGTCTTGCTTGCCACCCAGCTGAAGTGAAAGGGGTTATTCCTGACTTCGGCCCAGGCTCACTTAAGGTGGACCAGCTATTCTCATTTTAGCGACAATCTCAGCCGCTCCTCCAAGTTTTGCTCAGCAACCTTTACCTTCACCTTTATCATCATTTACTCCCAAACAGGGGCAGAGGCCTTTTTCTTTTTTACTAGTCCTGCAACATTATCCCCACCACTCGCAGTCGCCATCTTTATCAGACTGACTGAGACTGAGACTGACCTCTGGCGGCGCGTGCTGTGCACTACAATACATCACCTCAAAACAGCATCTCCATATCAGTTTAATAGAAAGAGGAGCGGCTGTATTTTTGACAGTATTGAAAAGCATACCTTCGGGATTTCTAAATACCCTGGTATACTGTAATGCCATGATACCACCCAAGCCTAACCAGGCGCTGCAAGATACTTGACCTAACAAGCTGATATTTGTTGTGAGTAAGAATCTTGCCAGAAACTGACAATCACTACTAGTTTTGGTACTGCCTGATCACTCACCAAAAAACCTGCCCAGTTCTCCACTGGTTCTGCTCACACTATAACTCAATTTCTCGCTTATGACCATTATTTCTTCTAATCCTTCCCTGTTCCTGATCCCTTGAACACCTAACAGGCTCAAAATTATAAGGCTGGTCTGTGGTCTGTCAAATTGATACGAATGTATATTTTCAACCTCATCAGTGTCAAAACTAGTGTTGGGGTCCATATTTCTCATTATTAAACTGGGCCTAGCTTGACAGCTCTCCCTTATGTGACGTCACGTCAAACATCTTTTTAAATGCGGAAGTTAAAATAGTTTTACAAAAACGAGTCTAGATGTCACTACAGTGTAACGTTATTTATAGATGTATTTTTTGAAAATCCTGTTTCTATATCATTTTCCCACATTTTAGTTCACTGGGGTTGACAACTTACAAGTTGCTCTATAAGAGCAAATCAAGGATGAAACAATCCTATCAAGAAAGTCCACATATTTCCAAAGTACCACTGGCCTCTATCTCTGGTCATTTTGTCTCTGTGGGCACCAATAACTCAACACTTTTATGCCAGGCAATCAGACACAATACAACTAATCAGCAAGAAAAACACTCACTGGGCATATTAGCCATCAGTAAAGCCACAAGAAAGCAAGTAGAGAGACAGACAGGAGATGGACAGAAAGACAAGAAGTTAATTTTACTCACATTACTTGTTTATGAAGGCGTTTCTCCTCCTTTCACGGCGATGGTGGTCCATATTACAAAAAAAGCGCGGTAGCTTAGCTTTCAGCAGTCCTGGAAAAGCTAACTTAGCTAACTGACGTTAAACTAGCAACAGTCAAGCTAGCAGCTGCGAACGTCAGTTCATCTTTTTTTTGGTGTGAAGGCAAACTGACAGTGACGTAACTTCACTGTTTTTCTGAGGTTGAGGTTGAGATGAGTCTTTTCGGAGGAGGTTGACAGGTACAATCTTGATATTTTTAATCAGAACATGTCACCTGCCCTCCTGTCAATAGTAGACTGGACTTCATTGCTTCAGGTTCAACCCTGTTTCACCACAAAAACCGACTGTCATATCCAGGGGGCGCTGTTTCACTGACTTGAAGAAACTCAATGAAAGAGATGGTCGTGACCAGCGGTGGAATATTATTATTCAAATCCTTTCCTTAAGTAAAAGTACTAATACAGTGATGTAAAAATACTCCATTACAAGTAAAAGTCCTGCATGAAAAATCCTAGTTAAGTAAAAGTACATAAGTATTAGCAGCAGAATGTACTTAAATTATTAGTACTGTAAAAGTAGTGGTTTGGTCCCTCTGACTGATATATTATTATATATGACATCAGTAGATTATTAATACTGAAGCATCAGTGTGTAAGCAGCATGTTACTGTTGTAGCTGCTGGAGGTGGAGCTAGTTTGAACTACTTTATATACAGTTAGATAGTTTAGCCCAGTGGTTCCCAACCTAGGGGTCGGGTCCCTCCAAAGGGTCACCAGATAAATCTGAGGGGTCGTGAGATGATTAATGGGACAGGAAAGAAGAAAAAACTAAGTTCTGATACACAAATCTGTTTTCAGTTTTTGGACTTTTTCTCTAATCTTTGAATTTTGGTGAAATATTGGATCATTTGAACATTTATTGAAATGAAACTATGTGAGAAGTTTAGAGGGAAAAATCACTATTTGGTGGAGCTGTTAACAGCTCATAGACATCTGAAATGTGACCCAGACTACACACTGCTTTTTGTAAGACATCAAAAGCCAAAAAGGTTGGAAACCACTGGTTTCATCTTTAGCAATGTGTTGTATTTTAAAAGCTTGTTATATTATCTATTGTGTCAATCTTCAACTAAAGCTGTCAAATAAATGAAGTGGAGTACAAAGTACAACATTTACCTTTGAAATGTAGTAGACTAGAAGTATAAAGTAGCATCAAATGGAAAACATTCAAAATTGTACTTGAGTACAGTACTTGAGTAAATGCACTTTCCACCACTGGTTGTGACCTTAAAATACATTACAATAACACAGTGATTGTTATGTGACAAACCAAGCACCTTCCTTCTACCTTTTCTTATCTACAACGTTTTAATTTATTTTACTTCTCAGGGACGCAGGGTTTGTAGTTGTTTTTTAAAGATATATATCTAATGTATGTTCTTTTTTGCTCATATGGATGTTTGACTTACACTGGACCCTGTAGAGATGATGTTTTGTTCAACTATATGTGTGAATTCATATGTGGTTGAGTGACAAACTATAAATGTATATTTTTAATACGTAGCCAGAATCAGTTAGCATTTAATTCATGATTTCCTCCTCTTCAGTTAACACTATACAGACATAAAGGAATCTATTCAGTGTTTTTTATTGTAAATTTTATACTCTTAATATGTAAATTTCAAATGTATAAAGCAACACGTTTTTTATATAAATGTCTTTGTGATAGAATTTAACTTATATATACTTAATTATATACAGTAGATTCCTTAAGACTAACCACATCCAAAAAAAAAAAAGCCTGTGTAAATTCCTGTATTACAAAGAGGTGTTTAATGAGTCCCCTGGAGGATCGATTGTTAGTTAATTTTCTTTTTTTGATTAATATTTTTACTTTTATTGGTCATTATATTTGTTTTATTATTACTCATTTATGTATTTTACATCAACTTAAATCATTTATTTGGATAATACACCATGTATCCATAGCTGCTAAAGGATGTCTGTATGTTTGTTGATATTTTATTTATTTATTTAAATGATAAATTAAATTATGTATTTTATCAAAATGACTGAGGCCCAACCACAGCTGTAAATGTAATGAAATTGCTTGATGAACAGAAAAATGGGAACAAAATGAACCAAGTCCTAAACATACCAGTGAAGTGTAACTCACACAAAAGTATAAATGCCATAATTATATAATAAATACAATAATAATAGCCAGTAATGCAATAAGAGCCATAATTATGACCAGTATTGATCTATTCTATTATATTTTTTCCGTCTTTCTCTGACTGAAAATTGATGGGCCATTGTGCTCTCTGCATTCAGCCAAATCAATAGTGTAATGTAAAAGTGTGGTGAGTTTCCATGTAACCTTATTAGAATCAATACTCGTTGCAGTATTTTCATATTTTTAAAGGCTATACAACTGTGCCAGTCGCAGCCTTACTACTACTACTACTACTACTACTACTACTACTACATCTTTCTCTTTCTCCATTAATTACCTTTTAGCAACGGAGTAAATCCCACCTCATGCAATTAGCACCCAACATCCAACTAAATATGATCTTACTAACAATCTCATATACATTTCAGCTCCTTTGAGCCACTGCTGTATATGAAAGCGAGTCATGTTAAATTTTCTCCCATGTATCAATACATTACAATTTTATTTAGAATTTAGCATACTGTATTAGCCTTGTATTTCAGTATATAATGCATTAACTGATGAGTGTTTAACCTAATAAATGTATTGAAGTCATATTGAGAACTTCCTTTGTAACACACTACACACTGATATAAATTATGCACCTCATGCAGTGTGAGAAGGCTGCGAGCATGTGTGTTCATAAGGTATTACACTAAAAACATAAATATTGTATGTTCTTCCACATACAGAACCTTTCTCCTGAATTCATTTCCGTCTCTTGCCATTCTTTTCTCTCAAATGGCTTGAGGGGAAATTAGTTCCTATTTTATAGTGACCAGCTGCAATAGCAGAGTGAGTGGACTGGCTGATTTGACAGTAATCAGCTGATTAGCATACAACACCACCGTACCACTTAAAGTTATTAAAAATTTCCAGATCTCTTCCTGCCAACAATGTATCACCTACTGCTGTAGCAATTACACCAAACATACCAGCAAACTACCATTTTTCAGCCAGAAAGCAGTCATTATCTTCCATTACGCACAAAGGCTACTCAGTGAGCTTAGCCTAAAAACCCGGCAAAACAAGACCATCTTCGAGGAAAAAAATTTAAATTAAAAAAAAAAGGAAGGTCTTGCATGCATTGTCTCTCCAAAATGGACTTTATTGTCCTATTGTCAATAAGAGTGTCTGGTAGACAGAATGTGAATATATCTTTAGTGATATTTTGAGCAAGGAAGAGTGCCTTTCAAAGGGGATTGTGGTTACTAGGCAACAAGCAGCAGAACCAATTGAGGACTAAAGTGAAAAAAAAAAAAGTTTCCCGCTCTCTCTCTCAATCATGCAGTCTGTCTCTCTCTCTCTCATACAGTCTCTCTCCGTTATACATGTGTAAGTCAGTGCTTTGCCTGGAACCAAAATCCCCTCTGAATGGGGTTTGACCATAGATAGGGGATTTAACCCATTTCTAATGCTCACGTGTAGGATTTATGTCCAATTGGAACTGAAAGGGAAAGCTTAGATAGCAGAGAGGGTACACAAGTGTTGGTGAAAATCCATGTTGGTATGCTTCTGATAGTACCTTGCTTCTCTTTCTCCGGCTAAAAAAGCAAAAGCACACACGATGCGGAGGCAACCTTTCACCATGAAAGAAAACAACCAAGGCAAATAACAGCCACATCAAAACACAGCAACCCAGAGTGCATCGTCCAAGTTTGCATGAGCATTATCAATAACAGATTTCCAGGATGTCTTGTTTTTCTTTCAGCTCCTGCTTGAAACACTTTTGTTTTTTGTCTTTGCCTGCACACAGTCAATTAGCCACGCAATATGGGCACAGTAATTGAACACAAGTGTTGTGATGACACAGTCTCCAGTCATTCGAATCTGGACATTGTTTTTCTGTTCTCTCACCTGTCATGGGATGATATGTAACAATTTAAATTTAAACTGATGATCAACTTGACAAAACTGTTTACATCTGAATCATTTTAATAACCATCACTGTACATGTAGGGTTTTTTACCCCATAACCAATTATTGCTAACACACCCATACATGGCTGATGCTTGACATCCATTAAGGAAGAGGTAGGGTACCAAATTGTTTTTTTTTTTTTTAAACAGAGAAAGGGTCAGTCTAATTTCTGCAGTCCTAATGCTCACTGATGAACTGGGAATGAAAAACCCACAGTGTTGTGTGTTAGAGAATATCTCTGCTTGGTTTTCAGTTAATTTCCTTCTTTTGTTATGTTTGCACATCCTCCACTAAGCGAGTCACACCGAGTACACCGACAGCGACAGGTATCGACTGGTGGAAGAATAAACACTGACTGCTGGGAATGGATAATAACTGCTGGAGCATCCTCTATGCATTTTCTCCACTAGCTGCAGATGCTGCAGATGCTACAGCTGCCTTTGCAACAATAGATCTTTGTTGGCACTGCTTTACAATTCTGCATCTGAGCTTTTGAATTTTACATGGAGTAAAATTAGTTTTTAATTAAACACTACAATTAGGATTATACGATCAGACTTTTAAGGCTGAGTCAAATCATGCCTTAGGTTGAAGGAGTGAGTCACACTTTCAGACACCATCTTGTTAAATGTCAGTAATTTGGGTTGGCCTTGAGTAACTGCTGTTTTAAATAAAAATGCTAAAGAATGTAGCTTTGTGTATGTTTATGTAGAAGGTAAACTTTCTGATAAGGGTTCATTTGCACAGTAGATTAGAGGAGACTTCACAGCACCCCTGGGTGTCTGTTGCATCACATTTAGAAAGCCGGGCCTGTCAAGTCCCGCTACAGTTAGAGACATCAGTCTGAATTATAAACTGCTTTAATATGGCCTAAGAAAAGTAAGGTGAAAATAAAACTAAATGAGTACAGTTTGTACTCAGTGATGAACATTCAGAACATTGTTCTATTTATCTGTACTTAAAGATTGAAATGATGCCTGAAACTGTTGTAATTCACATGTTGACATGAGTGTTGACATTTCTTCTTTTTCAGCACTTCCAGAGCCAGTTTGCTATGAGCAATAGAGCACATTTTGTGCACTACCCTGCTTCACACTAACACACATTCACATCCAGCAGGGACCGTCAAAGTCTTACCTCTTGGCAACTGAAAATCAGCAATTGGGATTTGAGTGCCTTGCTTAAGGGCACCTCAATGAATGTTTGTAAAATGATTTTTTTTTCCCAATGTATGAATTTGTTATGAGTAAAAGTAGTAAAAAGTCCCTTTTTGCTTGCAGTCAGATGAGCAGCCTCCTACTTTCTTCATGTGTGCCATGTCTGGGGGCACAACAGAGGTAGAAGATAATATCTGCAGAATTCTGGGGGACTCAAAACATTGACATCTGTGTTCACAAGACCAAGATTTCTCTCAGGGCAGGTTGTTCCATGTTTTTCCATGTAGTTATTCAGGTTGTGATACAGGGTTGATAAATACTGATCAAAACATAACCCACATTTTGGATCCAAGTAAGGGCCACAGCCACCATTAAACACTAGAGGCTCAAGCTCTGGCTTTGACTATACACACTTCACCCTGTGGACACATGACATCATGGCATATTGCATCATGGCAATAATGCCAGTAAAGAAGGGTATAAAGTAGAGCTCTTACTCACCATCGTCTTTCATGAATAACTGCTTGTAGGCTGTATGAATAAGCCATCTTAAAAGCAGATACTGTGCATGAGTTCAGTCTCCAGCTTCTAATTCAAAGAAAATGTAGTACATTATTAAAGCACAGAACAATTATGGATGTTTCATCCACTGTGGGTACTTAACAGGTTGGTTATACAACAACTGGCAGTAGGTGTGACCGGCATGTCATCTGTATGCAGCGCAGTGGCCAAACAAGATTTGCCAGGAATATCAGCAAGAGGGTCACTTGTGCAACAGGTGGGTCATTCACTTTGGACCTACCACTTGCCTAATATGTTGGTACATATTTATAATGTGAGAAAATTTCTTAAATACTAGCACATTAACACACTGTTACAATAAATGATAGCCATGTGAATTTCCTCCCTGAAAAAAAGTTAGAATTAAAAAAAAAACTCTTCTAAGTAAGTTTACGTTTTAAAAAGCTGCTCTTTGAAAAAGCATTCAGTGTACAATGAGTGCCTCACTTCCCCCATCAAAGTAATGTGAGGCATTTTATTCACATGTAAATGAATGTCTCGTATGGTTTTTACCATCAACTTGTAATTTTAAGGCAGCATTTTAAAAAGATGAATAATATGCACATTCTCCGCATAGTCTGTAAAAATCCTATATATAAATCCTATAGTATTCAGAATACAGAAATGATATGAATGGAGCTTCTGTTACATCTTGAAACACAAGTACCACATTATGTTGTTGTTTTTGTAATAAACTAAGATGCTCAGTCCACACAGTCTGAGATCACGGCAGAGTTCGACACCTTCAAGTAAAGTAGATATTCAAAACAAATCGTGGAATGGGAAGACGTTTTTTCACGGTAGTTTGCACAGTGTAACTTGGTCAGTATCAATCAGTTCTTCTATTGGTTCTTACATAATTATGAAACAATAAAGAAAGATGTTTTTTTTTCCAATGTTAGTATCTAAGAAGATGCTGTGGCTTTTTTTAGTATTCTGCCCAACACTGGTAAGGTGCATAACTTGCTGTGTGGTTTTTCTATTAGAGGTGAAGCGTTTTCATAACTGCACAGGTCGGAGTGGATTATTATGGCTACAGTATTGCATTGTCATATTTTGAGACCATATTCTTGATGGAAATTTTGTTGTTATTGTCCACCTAAAAATGATTCCTATCCCAACTAGCTGTCCAACTATGATTATTAATTTAGAATAGCGCTGACGCTGCTGCATTCAAACAGTGGTTATCTGAGAATAATACTCACCTTTCAGCCAGTTAGAATGAAAAGTTGAATAACATGTCCTTTCTCAACTCCTGTAGCCCACAAGTTTTTATATAAATAATTAAAAAAAGCTTTTTTTATCCTTTATATACAGTATTAATAAATAAGGGCCCAGATCAGTATTAAGAGCTGCTGCCACTATGTTGAAATTCCTGGTCATCTGCTGCAGTTTGAGTGAAAACATAATTAATGTGTTGCAGCAAAAGTAAATGTAAATTAAATATAATCCATAAACCCCAAACCCTTAAGTCATTGAACTCTAAGCATTTTTCATGCACAGGATGAAAATAATCTCTCTCCTCCCCGCCCCAACTCTTCTGTTGTAGAGAGAAAAAAAGTCCTTAAGGTATTCTTGTTTGCCAAATCCTTGCTTTGCCAAAATCATGCTCCATTTGCATGAAGCATGTGTGGGGAATAAACCCTCCCTAATCATGAAACATCGTCAGTCATGCTGTCAAACATCACAACATATTATCCCAGATAAACATGAAACCATTTTCCTGTATGGTTGCATACAGGAAAATGGTTTAATGTTCACCATTATCCTCATTTTCAGGTTCCCTGCAACTGACATGCAGTCAGATGAGAAAATCTGATTTTGGTGACAAAAAGTGGAAATATATGTCAAACACTGATGAGGTATAAACATCACTGCTATACTGTTGTTTGATAACTTATGATTATATATTCTCAGTTCAGGCTGTGAGATAACTTCCATGATGATTTTAATCGCTCCATTGAGATGATTCTGGTCTCTCGTTGCAGCATTCACCTCACAAACACACCTGCAGCTCCTGATTGAGACCTGTCTTGCTTGCCAAATTAACCATTTCCTTAATTGTCTTCAGCAAGTGTTCAGCTAGACTAATGGATCAATATCAGATTGAGCAGTTTGCTAATGCCTTTGCAAGCAGACTGCAAGCCAAGGATCAAAGTGATGGGAGCTGCTGGATATTGGCTCATCTGTATTTCTCCTCTAACGTGAATACTCTCATAGTGACAGCTAAAGGATGATTTTGGGAATATTCATGAACATCCCGGATGCTCAGGAGAGTTGCGTGAGAGCACAGATAGTTCTAAGAGATTGCACACTTCTGTGAATCTGTTGAGTATCCCTTTTGGAAAGCAAACAATTGCCCTTGAAAATTGTGGTGCGGCTCAAAGTAACACGTGTTACTGGGGAGGTTTTGTCACTGTGCAGATCTGAGCCAGGCCCCCCTCTAATGAGCACAATTTGGCTTAATACCCGGAAAACAAACTATTAACTTCTCATCATATGTTTGTGTGTGTGTGTGTGTGAGAGAGAGAGAGAGAGAGATTGTGTAGTGTCTGAGCAGCAACTTCATAAAAAGGAACCTAATCACTGTTCATGTAGCTGTGATTACACAAGGTACAGTAAGTTCCTGATGGGTGAAAAATGATTATGTTTCCCGTGATGTTCCCTTCTTTTGTAGGAACTGTTGAGGTTATATTCACAAGCAAATGTTGAAATATATAACATGATAGATAGTTACTACAGCTCAAGAATGGATGTCTTTCCTAAGGGTAATTTATTTGAATAGCTGGACACAGATTTTATTATTAGCAAGTATATTACCTCTCCAAATAAAGCTGTATCATCCTTTAATCATTTTTCTTTTTTTAGTTGTTTCCGCCATGCAAAGGCTTCTGAATGCTTGTGTTTGAGTGCTTTTTTAGCCTCTCCTCTCTGTTTTGTGTTCCTCAGATGGATGCTGCTTCTTTCTTCCACCTGGTGCAGAAGATTACATCAAAGCCTGCCGTTTATTTCAATTGTAAAAGTTGAAAAGTTTATTCACTACTTGCATTTTTTTTTTTTTTTTTGTGGATTTCAGTGCATGACAGTATAAAATGTTGGAAACCAAGTCACTTCCTGCGCAATGTCTGGAGTTTGAAGAGATTTGATTTGTATTGTCAGCAACAAAAGGTAGAGACCCACTATTCAGCAATGGCAGCACACACAGTTGATCGCAAGTCCAGTAAATGTGCATCTAACAACACTCTGCTATGCAGATGTCATAAAACTGCAACACTTTAACTACCAGAAGCTACAGATTTAAGCTTTAATACAGTGCAAATATCCAAGGACCCAGAATTTATGTTACTATTCGTGGTTATTGGTTAAACTATCAGAACACATTTTCAATCATTTTTAGTCACCACAGAATAATGTTACAGAGCTTGAAAAAGTAAGGAAAAAAAGCCATTATACAAATGCATAATCAACTGCATAATCAATTAATGATTAATTTATACATACATATACAGTACATGCAGTGACTGTATATAAAAACACAAACAGGTGATACATAGACGTACATATACTGTAAGTATTGAATAAATCCCAGGAAACTGAACTCCCACTCAAAGCATCTGCAGTAAAATTTGTATTTTTCATTTGTATTGAATGTCCTTTCATCAGAAGGTGACGCATTTGATGCATTAAGTGTGATTGAAGGGTCAGGCATGGGCTGTTGCCTGCAGCATTAGCTGCTTCTGGCTACAGCCAGCATGAGTTGGCTTTTCCTCATCAATGATTTCATAGCAGTAAGGAAACTGGGGCAGAGACAAGACTGTTTTCCATACTGGCAAGACTCCTGAATTAGATTTTGTAGGCATCTGCTCGCTGGGATAGCTCAATATGTCTCCAAGCTGGGGCACAGTGTACGGACAGCTACCCTCCACCCTACCACAGCAGCCTGTGCATGTTAAGAAGGAAATGATGATCAATGCGTCATGAAAATCAAACAGCTCAATAAAAGAAAAGAGCTCTACAGAGGAAAGGTGACGAAAGAGCCGGCTTCTGATGATGAATCAGTGAAAGCATGTCGCACTGGCTGCAGTGCGCTTTGATGAATATCTGGCTGTCATTGCAGCAGCCCCACAGGAAAACACAATTACAACTCTTTAATTTCCTCCATCTTGAGTGCACCACTGTGTCGCAGAGAAGCCCAGTGTTAGTCCGGATTCATCACATGCTTATTACCACAGGTCGTAGCTCCTGCCCATGCTGCTCTGCCCTCTCTCACCCCCCCTTCCTTCATCTCTTACCTTGTACAAAATCAAGGGCAACCACGGCTGGATTTCATTTTTTCATTCTCTGGCAGATTGCATTTTTGATTATAATAAAATGACTGGAGTAATTCATATTTGTGGCTTTTTTTGAATACAAGTGAATGTATAGTGTATTTTCAGTCAAATCAGGAAGAACAGCAACATGGGAGTCGAAAGGCCTAGAAACGTCTCTGGGGTCATTAAGTAAGATGTGATGTAGAACCCTGTAGGAAGCTGATTTATAATATGCAACATGCTGTTTACATATAATTTCAGGTCATACTACAAACACTCTAGCTTAATGAAACCTCTATTGACCTTTAGATTTCAAAATTCCATTAAATCTGTCTTGGATTTTTCCTAAATGGCCTCTGGCAGGCTGTAACAGTTGTTTTAAAATGCAACTGACCGTGTGGCTGATCCTGACATTTGTCCATTTAACCTAACTGATCAATACAAGAAGCTCTCCTGAAAGTTTTGAAAGTTAATTTTGCACGCAGGACTTCTCAGTGACAGTGAAGAATCCTCTGGATGCTGCAAACACCAACCATCTGGGACTTAATGTATGTTAAAGTAAATGCAAGGAATTATATGTACATACACACATGCAAATTCGCTCATTAAAGAGTGATTTAGCTTTTAATACCTCTGCTTTAATAGTGTTCATATGTCATTGATTGAAAACGTATTGGTGTAATCGATGCAGTGAATCCTTGGGGTGTCAGAAACTTGTAACCAAGACTCAGACCATCTGCTTCCTCTACAGTAAATGTCAAATGAATGAATAAATATGCTAAATGGTATAGGAACACTGTTTGTCAACATGACAACACCCACACAACCGGCACAGGAATTATGAGCCAGAGACTGTGTGTGAAGACTTTAAGAATCACACTCAGTTGACCAGATCATTATTAAGACTTCTTGTAAGTGAGCTACTTAAGGGTAAATGTTTGGGTAGATTTTGAAAAATAAGTCATGTACAGAATTTTGACTAAAAAGAACTTTAGCAGCACATAACAGGTAACAACCTCATTCAAAAGAAAATTAAGTAAAATGCAGTTTAGCTGTACTGTGTGTATATTATATGCATATATTAGGAGGGGAAAATAACTGGAAAATATTACAGCAGAAAACATCCCTGCAAGAAATGCTTAATTTGTGGTGAATAATATTAAATCTACTGTATATTGAAGTTGTGTCACAGAGGAGTTCATCAACTCGTAATTTGAGTGGAAATAGCTCATTTGGTTGCTGTGTTAGATTTCATATTTTAAGGTCTTCCTGCTATTTTTGTCCATCTTCTGTAGCTTAGCACCCTGAAAAACACACACGCTTCACCTCCTCTTTCACATACAGTATGCACTTTTTCTTGTAGCCTCAATGAAACACACCTTGCATCATCATTGTTCCTGAATTATTATTATTTTTTACCTCTGTAGCCTTTCAAATGTAAAAGCTGTAGGGAACAAGTAAGCTTTAAATTAATTAACTGAGTTGGGATTCATTCAACTTGCTGGACATAACTGCTGAATATGAAATAAAGTCACATTAGATGAGGAACAAAGAAGCTCGGAAATGTGATGGCCAGTGTGTGTGAAAAGTTCAGCTGTGACTAACATGTCTGGGCAAACAATCTATTTTCTGTCAAGTTCAACACATTTGTCAATTTCTCTGTTTGCTCTGGAAGTCATGATTTAATTATATAGTGTGTTTGCACAGTGTAAATACATGATTTATCATCTCCCATGTTACTTTTTTTTTTTTTACAGCTTTAGTTTAAAGAGACAGAAGTCAGGAGCAAGATTAGAAAACTTGACTCAGGCTCTATCATAAAGCTAGTTCACTGTGGTAAAATGCTGCTCAGCTACAGATGATTACACCTAAACGTGTAAACAGCCTGTGACTGCTTCAGTGTAGCTAGCTTCACTCCTGTCCCATCGATGCGGCTAAGGGGAATGTCTTGGTGAATAGAAAATCTTTTTTAGAAACTCACTGAGACTACAATATTAAACTGGAAAGCTATCAGAGAGTACATACCTCCATCAAGTCCCCTGAATATCTAACAACTGCATTAGTCATTAAAATAATGAATTTTAATGACTGAATTAAATGTAAATAGTTTCAATCAGCCCTGGATCAACTTCCTGTTTAGGTGTGGCAGCAGAAACAGCATTACTTTTAACAATTATAGACAATGTTCTGCATTGCATTATAACATAATGTTCACATTGAGTACATAATACAGTACATAGTACATAATAACAGAAATGGTTCATTTCTTTCTCATAGTTTTGCTGCTGCTGATAATGTAAATAATTAGGATTTAAATAACTGATAATAAAGAATAACAATGCATCATTGTTTTGTAGTTGTAGTTTTATATTCTGGATCTTGAACCTACCTGTTTTAATTCTAATGTCTCCATCGAGGTCACCAGATTCATCATGTCTCCTATTAAAGGATAGGTTAATAATTTTTCAAGTTTGGCTTAAAACAACAGTCAGGTTACTACATGAACATTGCAAGAAGTTTTGCTTTCTCTAATCATTCCTCTTGTTCATACTAGCTGTTATAAGGTGCCTTCCTAATGCGCTTTCAATGCTATGGGGGACAAAATACACAGTTCTAGTTACATCCCAAAGTTTATCTGAAACTAATATGAGTTTTCAGCAGGCTGTGTTAATCAAATCAAGTGGGGATCCTCCAAAGAGTTTTTAGAACAAAATTACTTCTTTGTATTTACCTGGATAGTGTTTCCGTGTTTAGCTGCAGTGGAGACACAGTAACACATAGAGGGAGTTTTGCCTAAAAAACACAGTAACTTTGGTAATAAGCGCATTATGTAGGAATCTTTTAATGCAACAAGCCCTCCAAATTAAACAACCAAATACGTCGTTTGACCGTGCTCTCCAGAACGACACATAGAGGCATTTTCTAATCTGGCGCCCCTATTGGCAGCAATCGCCAGGACAACGTCTGTGCTTTCCAAAACTGTTACAAATCACTGTTACAATAAAAAATAGTGATGTTTTATGATGTGATAATGCTGTGGTTAAAGTCTGGATAGGTTTAGGCACAAAACCCACTTAGTGAAGTTCAGGGAAAGATCATGGTTTGACCTTTGTTAAGGTCCTTCCTTAAGGTTAGGCAACCTTCGTTGTCATGGCTACAATAATAACCATGGGGCTAAGGTTCATGGGATAATCATAGTTGAGTTGTTTTTTAAAAACTGTCCCTACTCATATACATTATATCAAATACTCTTGATATTTTCTGTCAACATGGTTTGTCATGATCCGTTGACAGGTGACAGACTTGTAATAAAGGACTCTCCTCCATGTGAATACACTAAAATCTGGATAAGAAAGTGGAGAAAAAGTTGATAACCAACTTTTTGAGATTAGTCATTCATGATCACCAGCATTCAGCTTTTTGAAGCCATACAACCCCAAAAGTTAATCTCACTTTCCGAAACAGGCCTCTGCACCTGCTTTCATATTTCCTACCTTTGTGTTCAACTGCTGATAGATTCTTCTGAATGACATATCACAGTTCAGTTCATCTACACTTACTGAAGGGTGTCAGCTGGCCCTCATTTAAAATCTTCTGGCAATTCTCCTGAAGCATGGGAGATGAGGGTGTCAGAGAGTAGAGATCAGTGCCTTTGCTTGATGAAAGGAGCACTTCCTATCAAACAATCTCTGAGATTATTGCTGATGACACATCAGCAGGGTCAATAGGACAAAAGTGTCCTCCCTGGGCCAATTGACTCACTTAATCAAGAGTTGTGTCGGAGCGCCACACGACTGCGCTGCCGACTCTGATGATTTGGTGATGGTTCATCTTGGAGTTTGCCTTTTGAGAGGTGAACATACCTTTGACGTAAATTTGATGTATTAGACTCAACTAATTTAACAGATTATTTTAAATCATCATATATATTCATCTCGGTTCCCACTGAATGTGTGTGACAGTTACAGTACACAAGCACAAAAACATGGCTGCCTTACAATAACAAAAAAATGTTCTTTAGCATAACATATTTTCTCATGACTGTTTAAAAAACTGTTTAAAACCACTTTCATGAGGTTTCTCCATATAGGCAGATATAAGAAGGTCAAAACCATGTGTGATAAATAAATAAACAGGTTATTGAGTCTAAATGCAGCCAAATCAGGGACATGACTAAGAGCTTGGAAGGGGTTTGTGGGCGTTGGCCTGTATTCAGCATGGATGAGTCAGCTAAAGGTTATGAGATCAAGGATGTTGACACCTGTGCTCCTTTTAGAAATGAATGCTGGGATATGTACGTTTCAGCATGTTATGATGGCAGTGAGAGGTAACTAAAAGGATTGTAGAACTAACAAACATCACTGATGAAGCCACATTTTGCTTAATGATCTTACAAAATGTTACTTGCTGCCAGATGGCTGGATGAACTGAGAAACAGCAACATTTTTCAAACACAATGTTCAATTATGTTTTTCTGACTTTCCAAAAAAAAAAAAAAAAAATTTTTTTTTTCCTTCTCAAAACTCTAAAAACTATTTCAATGAAACTATTTGAGAGGAGAACATCACTCTACGGTTGCTCACTGCTCATAGACATATGTTACATATGACAAGGGGTTAAAAGTAGACATTGCTTGGCAATAAGGTAACTGTCAGGAATCAGGACCAAAATAACCCCAATTGCAGTTGAGTATTTATAGTCTCTTATTTTTTATAATATTCTCAGACTGTACCTAGTGCAGATGTACTATTAGATTAGAGATTAAGATTCCCATTAATATGGGAATATATTATGAATTTATGGAAATATGGAATTATATTTGATTATGGAAACTTTTGTTCTGTTTAATTATTAATCTTTTTGATATGTTACACAAATGGTCCTGCTAGGTTGTATTTATGGTTTAATTGTTAGTCTTTGTTCCTACAATGGTTCCCCTTTTTCTTCAGTTTAGTCTGCTCAGTTCTGTTCAGTTTGTGTTCAGTTTTCATAGCCTGTCATAGTTCTATTGTATTTATTGACCTCTTTTATGGCCCCCAAACCTTTGTTGCAGATATTGTAAATCATATCCTCCTTGAAATAAACCCCTATAAACTCCTTTTTTGAAAATCCACCTGAGTCCTCCTGCCTACCAGCTCAGTTGCTCACAGTGCTTACAGTACAATATACAGTATATCTATGTTTGATTATGTTATGTTTTCCACTGCAAAGACCAAACTTTCCAACAGGGATCAATAGTTTTAGTAAAGTTTTACTTCAGTACTTCAGTGCAGTGCTTTTGACCTGCTGATACTGCTCGTGATAGGCTCGCTGTTACAAACCTTTAGGCCCTGGCTCCAGATACATAAATACATGAGGACAGTGAGGCTGTGAGATCCTCTGTAGCTCAGGAAGCTGTTTGATGAAGAGATTATCAGAATGCAATAGTTCAGGAATAATGTCTTTCTGATTAACGGAGGGATGAAAGAAGAAAGTAAAATGCTGAAAATTAAGAAAAATAAATAAAAACGTCTATGGAAGACAGAAATGATCCATTAGCTAATTATTCTTGTGGCTGATATTTTCCATCCTGTCCGCCTGAGGCACACCGATGATGGAATTCACAATGATGTGAAATGCCTGGCACTGCAAATGGTTTGGTTGTGCTGGTCTCCCTGAGTACTAACGGCTGCCAGGTCTCTTCACTGTAGTGATAGGACCTCTCCAGTGAAAGCCTATCCCTCAATTACATTGGCAATAAAGCCAGGGTAAGGCCAAGCATATAAATATCCACTCCTCACACCATGAAAAGACAGAATTACTTTGCCGAGAAATGTGCCACGGACAAACAATCTGGTGGGATGTTTCATTGGATTTGCATCTTTTATTCTTTGCAGGTTTTTGTTGTCGAGCTTGAATGACTCTTTATAAATTAGGTTGAGATTAACTGAATACAAATCATGAATATAATAAAGAATAATAGAACTAGCGTCCTAGAAACACTTTTTCTACCCTTTTCACACAACTACCCACACGTCTATAAATACAAATATTTAAATATATTTCATGAAGGGAGATCATGAGATGTAGTCATTAGGCATTAACTTCAGGATTAGATTTTAGTGGTGATCTCAGATTTCAACTATTATGTGATGATGTTTTTCAGCCAGAACAATAAAAGTAACAGTGTCAGACTGTCCTAAAGGTACTGTATGTTTGCTTCCTACCTAAATACTTAACGACCCCACTAAAGCAACCCAAAGCAACATTACAATCAGAGCGGACACCGCAGCGATTAAAACATATGGAGGCTTGAAGGGGCAATTCACTAACATTGATCCTCGCAGCAAAGCAAAGGAATACCACCTGGACACTGGCCAGCTTTTCTGGAGTTTTTCCTGGAGGCAACACTATTTATTACATGTGAGTATTGGACAGCAATTGTCCTGACCTTCAGCCTGAAAGTGATACAAAACATGTCCTTTCCTTTACAATTAGCCTCGGCTGTGCTTTCATTTCCCTTCCTAAATTCCCCCCATAAAAAATGGAATTTTCACTCCATGTATGCGTTAGCTCCTTTAGAAAAACAAACCTTTACGTTCCAAACAAAAGATTGTTTTTATGATGCCACTGAGGGCTCTAATAGCACCCAGTGTGTCAATCAAATGACATCAAAAGAATATGTCAGTTATGTGCTGGTAAAAGAGCTTCCAGTCTTTCAACCTAAATCCATGTGCCAGTAAACACACATAATGACAGAACACAAGCTATGCAACTATTGTGCATTAGCAGTTTATGTTCAAAGACAATGTTCAGTGCCACTGCAGGGAGTAATGACACAATCATACATCAAAGCAAAAAGCAGCCTGAGGGTGTGGATAGATGTATCAAAGATCTGCAGCCCATCTCATACTGGTAGAGATGATCAGCCCAGCATCCAAACTGGACAATTCTGCACCTCACAATTTACATCCAGTGCTACAATTGCTGCGTAGTGTGTAAGTAACCACAATCTTTACTAACCTTAACCATACCGTAGTTTCCGTGCACAGATATTGTAGAAAGTGAGAAAAATGTTGGCATTGAACGTAACCCGGGGATTTGCAGGATCGTCTAATACTGACATTATTGTTTTGGGATTGGAGTTGCCTAATCCTAAAGTTATAATCCTTAAGACTTTCATGAAAGCATGCCTCGTTTTTGATGATATTTATGGTCAACATTTTTTCAGTGGTAGTCATTCAGTGTATTTACAGTCTGTAAATACCCCTTTATATACTAGTTTTTATTGTTAGAGGCAGAGTCTGCCATTCCTCTGATTAACTGTATGTAAATAATCTCTTATTCTCCAAATTCTATTATGACAAAATGGGGAAATTATTTCAGGTCAGTAGAAATGTCAAGATGATTTTCGTACGCATTCGAGTGCGCATTCGATTCACTGAGAGATGTAGTGGTGATTTAATCAGCACCATCGCTTTTCACAAACAAAGGTTAAATGAGTACATGAGATAAAATTTGAATACTCAATACATAACCAGCCTATTATTTATCTTCTGTTTCTTTACTTATCTTTGTAATTGCAACAAGTGCTGCTTGTAATAATAGCTGCGTAATGGAATAATTATTCAAATAGGCACAAGTGACAGATCCTGTTTTTCTTGCTTTTCAGAATGCAGCAGTCTGCTCTCTGGCTGGAAAAAAGAAGAGAAGAAGAGAAGAGAAAAGAAAAGAAAAGAAAAGAAAAGAAAAGAAAAGAAAAGAAAAGAAAAGAAAAGAAAAGAAAAGAAAAGAAAAGAAAAGAAAAGAAAAGAAAAGAAAAGAAATAGTCCATTACCTGATTCTGTCACAATTGAAATATCCTAAACTGGTCAAATCTTTATCCGGTCTGTGTTTTCAGAGATTTGATTTGATAGTCCAAAGCAAGGCTCTGACTGCTTTCTTTATCAAATTTGATCAGTCTGATGGAAAAACACACCTCTTTATTCAGCTTGAGACTATCTACCAAAAGGCAGTGTAAGAAAGGTTGGTTAAGATGTGTGATAGACATCAGGGCATTGCAGCACAATGACACAAGTGAAACACCCCAAAAAATCTTTCACTTACGCAGAGCAACGACATCATCAACAATGACGGGAAGTCTTGAGAAAGCATGAAAGCAAGGTCATCAAGTGCTACCCAAAAAAATGTGACTGTTGTAAAGAGGCCTTAGCTATCTGTCAAACAAAACTGTTAATTCATTAAAAAAACATTCATGATGTGCCCTGGTAGCTGAAAGGTTACAGCACATGCCACATAACATGTAACATCCCTGGTTTGACTCTGGCTTGGGACCCTTGTTGCATGTCATACCTTCTCTTTCTCCTCTTGTTTCCTGTCTGCTTCTCCACTATCAGCTCTCCAATAAAGGCAAAAAAAATGCCCCAAAACATATCTTTAAAAAAAGTTTATTCAAATCTTAAACAAATGTGAGATGGCTATGTTATCTTTAATGGAACAAATGTGTAAATGTGTCATTTATTACACCTAGTGTAAACAACACCAGTGGAAAAAAAAAAAGTTTTAGCGAAACAATCAGGGTTAATACCATCAAACCTGCAATCGAATTGAGAATGACAAGTGTTGTTGAGTCTTAAGAACAAGACTGTGATGGTGAGCTAAGCAGACACCGTGATTAGCCAGTTAAACATAAAATCAATCAAGACGCATGTATCAATTCCCAGAAGAGCATGTAAGTAACAGCAGTGGTGTGTTGTGTCACCTGAAAGCTCAGTCAGTTCCTTCATACTGAACAAAACCTGCACTGTAAAAATGAGAAATTATGACTAATTATTCAACAGATACAGTACCAGTCAACTGGTATACTGTATATCATCACTGTTTATCTGTCAGCTAGAACAAAATACAATTAGTCTGCATTTTTTGTTTAAAAGCCAACAATACATTGGTCCTTCTCCTAAAGGTCGCTGCAGTTTACTTGATATGAGGAGGACTACTCAGCCTGTGAAAACAGATGTATAATGTCTTCTGTGGCTCAGGAGGGAGCTTTCTAAAGTCAGACTACAGATTTTCAATGTAAAGCCTGCTTTAGAAAGCAAAGTGGGGAGTGTGAAGGAGTGTTTTTAGAGTCTATCGACATATACTATCAAGTTGCATTATGTGAAAATGTAGGATCCATTGTTTTGGCCATTCTTTCCCACTTCCCTGTCCCGTCAAAAATATGCAATTTTTTATAGCTGGGGACTGTAGTTTATAGCAAACATTAGTCAAACAGGAGTAAACAATGCATTTGGTGGTGACTATTTTCAGCCTATGTGGTACCCTAGTAAGTATTTTATAGCAGCAGGATAGTGTATGTGGGATTGACTGAAAATAAACTACAGTGCCAGTGTTCATCCAGCTGAAATAACCTGTCCCCCAGTGCATCAGTATAGATTTATTTATGTGTTTTAATAGTTTTTACAATGGAAGTCTATGACACTGAGGAATAAGCTATATCAGGCTTTGGCTACTGAGAATTTACTTGATAGAAGGATAAATTCATTGCTGGTTTTGTTTTTTTCATGGGGTTTGTTGACAATAAGAAAAATATAGACGATCACCAGACTTGTAACTTTTTACAACAAGCATGGCACTTTTTCGAGTACATTTGTAGCTAACCACGATTTTACAAACCCAGAAAAGCTGATTGTGTGCCACTCACTTTTAATCCAACATCATACAACCTTTTATTCATAGTCACAGAAGCACGGGTAATAATAGCATTGTACTAAGTAATTACTGAGATCTTAGGATGTGGCAACATCCAAAAAGAAATTCAGTGGGGCAAGAAATGAGCAGTCAGACAATCAGACAGGTTTCAAACAGGTTAGCCAAACTTATTTGGAAGAGAAAACAAAGCAGAATGAGAAAATGATTGCCCATTTGTCAATTACAAAAATTTACAGTTCACAGACTGACTTCCTGTATTAACTTTGACCTATCGTAGTTGTGCACTCACACATTTTTCCTGTGTAATAAGGGATTATTACCGACATTTCAGCTGTGCTCTCCTTTGATTTTTACCTCAAAATAAAGTAGTTTAAATAATCTGTTGGCTTGTTTAAAACCTGCCTGACTGTCCGACTCTTCATGTTTCTTTCCCCACTAGACTTAGTTATAGTGATGTTGCCGTGTTCCCAGATGTGAGCAGTTACATAGGTGATTATAATATTATCATAAGTCAAAGAAATGTTTAGTAAAACCTTGAAAATAAGACCTATGTTGTAATAAAAACAGAATTTCCCTTTAAATACAGCAATACAAGATCAGTATTATATTTGGTATTTCTTGTGTCTGTAAAATATTCTGTGTAAATGTATATATCACCACAATGTGATTTCAGACTGGACTCAGTCCTTCTGTGGGAGCTTGACCAGTTTCTTTTGATTTACAGAGATAAAAATCCACTGACTCTGTTCATCCCTGTTACAGAAATGCTGCATTTTGTTCTGCATATTCTGTGTCTTGTTTCCCCCCATCTAACGTGTGTGTGTGTGTGTGTTGGATTTGATTTTATAACATAGCTCCTTAATACAGTTGGGTGATGAGTATTTGGGCTTGTGATGGAATGGACACCCAAGTGGAGATACTTAATGGGCCAGAAAGCAACCTTATCATGACTCAGATTTACCAGTGTTGGCAGTTGCCATTGATTTCTCCTGCAAATTATCTCCATGTTTTCTCATTGGTCTGTGGTGCAATCCCTGCCAGGCTCACCAGATGTGTTTGTTTGCTTGAGCACAGTCGAACATAACTTCCAGTTCTGCATTGAGGGGTTTTACACCTGCTTTGTCTCATGATTCATAGTTGTACATTGTCCCAGAGCAGCAGGGCTTCAGTTTCAGGTTTCCAATTCTTTTGCCAACTTGGTTCAATAATAATTACGATGATACTTGTACGTTTAGTGACAACAGTGAAGTGAGTCTGGTGACTCATGCAAGAGTCTTACCCCTAAACTACAGTGCACCATTCCACCATCTTTTATAAATCAAGAACAACAAGTAAAAACAGCATGCTGTTCCTACACATATTTCATGGCATAGCAAAGAAATCATCACAAGTGATGCCAGGGAGTTGGAAGTCCTTTCTCTTGGCAGACTGTTAAACTCTGTCTCTGCCACATGCTGGGTGTCTTTTTGAGATCTTAATGGCCCAATTATCACAGCTCTGGAACAGATCAATGGAGACCTGCCAGCCAGTGATCCTTTCACAATGGGGGATGGGAAAGGTGTGACAAGATGTACGGAGACCCTTTGAAGAAGGTGACAGGTGCAGCCACTTTGCCAGAAGTCTGTCTTTCTCCAAAAGGGACGGCTGTGACAGGAAGCCGTCTGTAAAATGGCAGCTCTCCTCTTTTATACATGAGATACAATGGTTGTATTACATGTGGCAAATCTTCCAGGCCACTGTTGTATGGCAGTATGTAGCTGTATTTCTTGCTGTCAGTGAGGACGTCTGGAATAGAGCTTACAATATCAAAACCCAGTAGTAAGTTTTAGATAGACTTAGTCTGCTTTATCTCTCACTGTGGAAAAAAGATCAAAATGTTGTCATGTTCCTTGTTACAAAGGATTTGTAATAAATTCTGTCAACGTCAGCAAACATGTACAGCAATGGTTGTTGCATGGTTCTTTAAAAGTTACTTCACAATTTCTCTGATCATTTAATAGTTCACTACATAGCAATGCTTCAGTATGTTGTGGCATTCAAGTGATGCTCAGTTGGTTTTGAGAGGTCTAATTTTGTCTCTTCGGTACTTCAGTAACACCACTCTGTACTCTGTGTACCTTTGATACAAGACAAGTTGTATTCATTCTGATCCCACTATCAGTATGTTAAAACAATATTTGAGATTTGTGGGACCACCAGACATCATTTTACTCAGCAGCTGTTCAGCAGCAAAAGCAAAAGAGTCCAGTATGGTGTTTGACTACTCTAAATCCAGACATGAAAATGTATAGTATGCCAGGATCAGACTACATTCCTTCAGCTTTCCTTCAGCTAAATGAAAGCAGTTCTCATTATCGGTCCTGAAAATGTCTCTTCTGATACAGCCGACTCTCTGGGTTCTCTGTCCTCACATCTCAGCACACACGCAAGAAATCTCGTTGTCATATTTGACCATGCATTAAGAGAAACAAATACATTTGTTCATTAGCAGTAGCTTTTTTCACATAAGGTCGATGGCAAAAATAAAACCTTTTCTTTCTTTTGGCGATCCGGAGACAGTTTTACATGCTTTTATCACCTTATGTCTCGACTACTGAAACTCCCTTTATACAGGAGTCAGTCAGTCCTCCCTGTCTCGTCTGCAAGTGGTTCAAAACGCAACGGCGAGACTCCTCACTGGCACCAGAAAAAGAGACCACATCACCCCTGTACTGGCCTCCCTGAAATATAGAATTGATTTTAAGATTCTTTTATTTGTTTTTTAAAGCGCTGGATGGTTTGGTACCAGCCTACATCTCTGATCTCCTCAGTCCATATTCTACATCCAGATCTCTCAGATCCTCTGATCAGTTACTTCTCTCTGTACCACGTTCCCGGTCAAAATCAAAAGGTGACTGAACTTTTTCCATCGCTGCTCCCAGACTGTGGAACAGTTTGCTTCTTACTGTCAGATGTTCCCCATCTATCACCACTTTTAAATCCCAGCTAAAGGCCCACTTTCACAGAATTGCTTTTGAGTCCCCTTAATTTTTAATAGCGTGATAAAATTGTTAACTTTGTCTATTACAATTACTTATCTATTTATTTTGTTTTATTTTAATTGTTTAACTGTATTTTACATTTTTCTGTAAAGCACTTTGGTCAACTCCTGTTTGTTTTCTATAAATAAATTTGACTAAAATTGATGATATCAGCCTAATAATGGTCTGACCTGACACATCTGCATCAGGAACAAAAACAGCATTGGGTATTTGTAGTGTGTCATTGTGTAAAATAACCAACTCAGCATTTAGGATGTCTCATGAGGTCCAAACAAAAAAGACGCATGTTGGAGTTTTTTTGTTTCTCTCACCTAGTTTGACATCTTCTATGACACGTTCCTACGGCACACAGCTATAAACGTGGTGAGACAAATTATGTTGTTGTTGTTCTCAGGTGAAATAGTGAAGATGTTCATTTGCACGTCCTCCTCAATCACCTACTGTATGTATGCCATGCAAGTTGTAAAAAGACAGAAAACTAAGATTTCTCAGGGTCTGTTGTGTAGTCTGTCGAGTCTCTCAGCAAGACACAGCAAGAAATTATGACATCATCTCTGAACTTCCTCATGTTGTTGACTCCACCTTTTTTGTTTATTGTACCATTTCTGTGAACTCTTGACACCCATGCCTGACATGGCACTGACAGTATAACCATGTTTAGGTAACCATTAATGATTTTATACTTGTAATTCTAATGTTTTAAAATGAATCGCCTCAACTTTATCAATGGAAGTTGTCTTTACTCTTTTTTTCACTGTAATATATTTTTATTTTTCATAAGGTTTGTCTGTTTGTCTTCTTCACTGAGTTGATGTGACCTGTGCTTAAAATCCATGAGTAAATAAACATGCTGGTTCCAATTTGACTGTGTGGAGCAGATTAATCCTGAATAACTTTATTTGGTTCAGTAAAGTCAGAATTGTCACAATGTGCCCTGATTTTGTAAGCCTCCTTTTAGAGGAATGAACAGAGAATAAAAATATATGTAACAAATGGTCTCTGGTTTCCAAAGTGTGGCATCAATGTACCTTTTGCATTTTTAATGACAATAACGGATAAAAACCAGCAGCAATATCTGTTCAACAAACAAACAGCCAAATCTGTCCTATCCTACTTTATTTGAAGCGGATATCTGGCTGCTTAGCTCATGCACAAATGAAAATCACCCAACTCTATTGTCAGTTTTTGCTCTTATACAAGCTCTTTGTCAGCAGTGCACTACTTCACAGTCATACAGTTAGCACTAGCCCAAGGCCTTAGGTGTGCTCTGCACTTAGCATTGGGAAATCAATATTCACTGTGAATCTTGTAGGCCTACCTGAGTGCAGAGAAGCCAGTCAGAGTTGCAGATTGCTGCTTTACTGGAGCTGTGATCACAAAGTGAGGACCTCTTCCACTGTTTTCCCTCTCATTTGGCTTCAGTCCATTAGCAGCTGAGAGAAGTCATCTTAACCCAGAGCACTCATAGACTGTATTTGCTCTTATCACATGTTTTTTTTAAGAATCTGGGCCTGCTGATTATTATTAAAACCTATCATGGAGAAAAAAGGTATAAAGCTACAATAACAACCTACCTGCTAATGTTTCAAAGTAAGTGCAGTTTTCTGGAGAAAATTCTCTCCCCAGTTTGTCCCGGGGGATTATTCATCACCATTAAAAGTGAGCTCTTCTACTCTTTATTTTTTTCTTGTAATTGAATGACCTGCTGACTAATGAAGGCTGTCATCACAGCTTTTCACCCATCATGACTCTGAACCACTTGAGACCAATATGTTTTTCCCCAGTTTGTTGAGTTTTACATATTTTAAGTAGAGGACAACACTGACAAACTGGAAGATGTTTTAAAATCCACAACGTGAGGCAGAAAAGACATATTGTTTGATGTGAATTTGAGAATGCATCGGTTGCACAGTGTACGAAATCATGTTAAAGGGGACACATAATAAGGGGAAAAAGAACTGAAATCCTACTACTACTATATGTTTACGTAGCCTCCAGAGCCACCAGAAGTCTGCCAAGGGGCAGCTTCTGGGAACTAACCAATCAGAAAGGAGTGGGCTCATTAGGAGGGGGGTCTTAAAGAGACAGGAGCAACAACGGCCTGTTTCAGACAGAGACTGAACTGAGGGGCTACATAAAATAAATAAGGAGTCTTTTTGAACTGTAAATCATGCAAATATATTTCAGTGGAGCCCCAGAATAAAAATATAGACCTGGAGATGTGCATGATACATCCTATTTAAAGAATTTGAAATGCCTAAACATTACTTTTTTTGTCTTTTGCATTTTTTTCGTCTTTGTGAGTTAGCTCTTACTAGACTTAGAGGTGCAGATTTTCTATGCAGCAGAACTTTTGTCGGGTGCGGGGAGAACAAGAATAATTATTCATACTGCACTGAAAGTAATGTTCCATAGAGTGAGAGGCTTCACAGCCGTTTCATTAGCTGCATCTTTAGGTGTCTTCGTGGCAACAATGAGCACATTGGAGCGAACAACAAGTTTTGCCCCCAGGCTTTGTCAAAGTCATTCCTCTCATAAGAAGGATGCTACTGAGTGAAACCTGGGTGAAGTGCTACCATTTTCAGCCAACACCTAATATTGCTGCTCTCTGGAGGCTCAGACACCACATTTAGTCGGCTGATTATAACTACGTGAATTGGATTTTGTGTAAAACATCAATCAGGTTTAGCTTTGTGTAGATCTCATTCTCCCTAAACTTCCACAGGGGACCCAACAGGGTTATAGCTTGAATCTGGAGATTATTACATACTGTTTTGTTTTGTTGCAAATTAAAACGCAATAAAAAACATGATTCATAATTATGTTCAGAACTTCAACATCTACTAACACCCACAGTGACAATTTGAGATGCCTCGTGGGCATTAAAGGGGTCAAGAGTGAGGAAAGGAGGGCTAAAAAGGAATAAAGGCATCTCTAAATGTTGCCTGTCCTCAATGCTAATTTGGCCTTTGTGGCAGAAGAAAACAATGGGGTGAAAATAATTTAACTGGCTGTCTTCAGCCAGAGGAGATGAGAAATAATGAGCAAATAGCAACAATAAAAGTGGAATAATACCAGGATTAGCAGTGGCCTCACAGGCTTCTGTCCAGCTTGGTTTATTATTTACAAGTTGTGTGCTCTGAGGCCTGCAGCTGGAGATAATAATATTGTCTTCAGCAGCAAAAGCAATAAGGGTAAGCAGAAAACTTCAGGCACACCCCACATCACTCTCCCTGGTGGAATATGTGGAGGAAGGAGATGAGGATCATGGGTAGTCATTAGTGAGCTGGAGGTGATGCTTTTTATTGTTTATTGCTAATTCATCTAGTTTCTGTGGAGGATGAATCCTGATGTGATCCTAGGGTGCAGGAATTTAAGTGGGACTTGCCTGAACAGTATAAAAGGTAGCAGAACCTCGTTATTTTCTGCCTAACCGTCTGAAAGCTGGAGTCGTTTTACTACCTGCATGGACGTTTATTCCGATTTTTGACAGATGGAACTATCTGGAAATATCTCAACACGATGTACCTCAAAACACGTTTCACAGCTGCAAAAAAAAGAAAAAAAAAGCCTTTGTGCTCACTTCAAAAGTGCACAATATGCCTTGTGAGACTGAAAGTTTGATAGTATATGTTTGCTTCATCATCTGATGTTTTATACTTTTATACTGGATCCATCAATCAGCTGTCTGCTTTCTTCTTTGGAGTAATGTACTCACACGTACAGTATTCCCAGCGATGTCAAAGTGAATGAAATGCTAGAGGGCTTTAATTTGAAACAACAGATACAGGAAGTGGCGACACTTGGCTGAAGTTACGCCATTGGTCTGCCGAAAACTTGTGAATCTGCACCTCTTACTAGACTTAGATTTGCAGATTTTCTATGCAGCAGAACTTTTGTCGGGTGCGGGGAGAACAAGAATAATTATTCATACTGCACTGAAAGTAATGTTCCATAGAGTGAGAGGCTTCACAGCCGTTTCATTAGCTGCATCTTTAGGTGTCTTCGTAGCAACAATGAGCACATTGGAGCGAACAACTAGTTTTGCCCCCAGGCTTTGTCAAAGTCATTCCTCTCAGAAGAAGGATGCTACTGAGTCAAACCTGGGTGAAGTGCTACCATTTTCAGCCAACACCTCATATTGCAGCTCTCTGGAGGCTCAGACACCACATTTAGTCATGTGGAACACAGCCTTCAGCCAGCCAAAGGTGTAACTACATCACTTACTCAGTCAGTCACTCAGTCAGTCACTCAGTCAGTCAGTCACTCAGTCAGTCAATCAGTCAGTCACTCAGTCAGTCACTCAGTCAGTCACTCAGTCAGTCAATAAGTCAGTCAATCACAGACTTTTGCGTTTTTAGGGCTGGCCCTGCTGGTACGGTCCAGCCAAAAAACATTGAGATAAGCTGTTTCAGTATTTTGGAACGCAACAATGCTTCAAAAGCAGGTTATACACAGAATGTGTTGCATTGATTTCTGCTCCCTTTAACATGGTTTTAGCTCGACAGTGAAGTCTGGCACCTGTGGTTTTGAAGCCCATAGTGGCACCTGCGGTTTCTAAGCCCATAGTGATTAGTCTCTCGTAGCACACAGAGCTGCTCTTCTTCTTCTTCCTCTTCCACTGAACCATCCTAAAAACCCCTCTGTGTCAGAGTCTCTCCCTTCATGAGGAGTTCATTGGCTGGCCAGCCCTCGGGGGTCATGTAGACCTTGCTGGCTGCTGAGGGCATTGCTGCAGGGCAGAGGGATTGGGGAGAAATCACAGACAAAGTGGGAGTTGCTGGTGAGTTTTCACAGCAAACAGAATTAGCCTTATGATGACCCCTTCTGGTTCCTTTATCTGTGAGGGGCCCTTGAAGGCTCTTTTGGAACACTAAAAAGTTATAGATGTTTAGATGTTCAGATTATTGTTGTTGTTATTGTTATTATTAGTGGTATGTTTCAAATCTTATATTTTTTTACAGTAAGCAATAATTGGTCAGCACAAGTCAAATGAGTCTTTTCAGCAGCAGAAGCTGTATGCAGTGTGGACCAAAGTGGATAAACAACAACGGGATGTCAGGTTAATAAAACTATCAGGTGAACACATTTTGGAGTGTCAGTGGCAGTTACCATATACAGTATATACCATATATACTGGCACATATATAATATTGCATTACCAGTTTCCAACTTAGCATAAGCCACTCATGAACTGGAACGATGACTGAGAAACTCAGATTTTTGTGAAAGCTCCAATATATCCAATGTAGCACCTGCAGTAATAATAATAAGGAACTGACTGGAAAAGAAACAACGCGGATGCCTCATATCAGGTGGCTGTCACAGTAATTTAACCAAAATGTAATATATATAGTGCTATATTTTCAGTGCACATTATTTTTAACCTTCAACTGTCATAAGTTGTGCAATGATGTGAAGGCTTGCATGTGGTAAACATATTTCCCATCTCTACAATCCCTCCCACGTGACACAAACACACCGTTAAAGTTCAGTGCGTTTGATGGCAGCTCTTCCACCACTGATGTATGAATAAATGTGTAAGAAAAGTAAAGCACTACACTGTATAAATGCAGTCCATTTACCTTTATTATATGAAACTCTAACATCAAGGTCAGAACCTGATTTTTCATCAAGGTCGATTAAAGAACACAGATTTTTCTTTGTGACACTGGCGCGGAGACACATCAACAGCTAAGACCAATACATGTGTTGCAGCAATATTTTACATTTAGCGCATGGCGACTATGATAAACAGCAGGGTACATATATTACTCTGCATACACAGGTATACATACAGCAAGGTCTTACAGCACCTTGGGAAACGATATAACTTTATCTTTTCATAACTCTTCCCCGAAACAACTGAATGTAAAGAAATGTTTTTAATCAGGCATTTCACAATTCCCATATTTGATTCAGTGTGTCTCAGAAGAACACAATGTTTCTTACCCCTCATCACAACTGACAGACAAAGTAAAAATGCATCTCACTGAGGCAATCCACTCTTGACTGGCTATGGCTCCCTTGACAGAACATCCTCCTCACAACAATGAGCTACTTAGACTGCCAGAGGACACAATGCCTGTGCAAAGAATAGAGATAAAAAGGCAAGTTAGATGTGGGGAGGATAGATGAGGATATGGAGGAGGAAAGGGAGGTTATGAATTTAACATAGAACAGATGTGAGACATATTGTGATTGGAATGAATCAAGACATCATCTATAGCATCCAAAAGCTGAATCAAAGTGCACATGATGCAAATTAAACCGCAATTAAAGAGATGATCAGTGCCATTCTACCGTATATAATGACAAACACATGGATCACTGGGCGGATTTTAAGTGCAGGCAGGTAGATTAAGAGGATGCCTCCACTAATATTGGCAGCCAAGTGGAAGGGAAAATTGAGTTGTTAGGAGTTGATGCCAAATGATAAAATAAATTAAAAAACCCAAATACATCCAATAACAAATCCTCCACCATGAAATTTTTTTTTTTTTTTTTGCTGGAAAATTTAGTCTTTAAAAGAAAATCCCCAAGAGGCGGACCAAATGTTTGAGTCATTTCAAGCTGATCAGCCATATGGAAATATCTGAATAAATCATAGAAGTAAAGAGAGGATGCATCCTCAGACATTAGTAAGAGATTAAATCCTTATCGTTAAATATGATTTTCCATTCAGCCACACAAGAAATCTCTCTTTGCTTGTCAGAACTAAAGATCTATAATGACCTTGTGAAGCAAGTAGAAAAGAAATGAATGAATTCATACGGTTGTTGTCAGCATTTTTCCATATTATATGAATGTAAATGTTTAATCTCCTCTCGTATTATATTTTATCTGCTCCTCCCTGGATAATACATCCACACATGGGCAACAATGGGGGCTATCTCCTCAGGCCGGTCTCTGCGGACCCTCTCATCTGTCCGACAATATTTCAGTGGGTCCATTAAAGAACTTCAATTACACAGTCATTTCAATGACCTTGACAAAGTGAGGTAAAAATCAATAGATGCCCCTGTTTTTATTTTTTTTCCAATCCACGCAGCTCACTCCTCTCCTATGGAATAAACCTGGCTCTAATTCTTTGTTTGACAAAGGATTACTGAGCTTTGTCATCTGGCTGACACAAAAAATGCTCATAAAAGTTGAAGTACAGATTTATTTAATCTTCTCCTTGATAATTTGATCTATATATCAACCCCTCTGGGCACCAGCTCCCTGTAACACAGACATATTGACGAATAGAGGGTTATTGTCACTTGCACATTAAGGAATTTTATTGTCATTGCCTTGCTTAAAGCAATATGTGTTGAAGCCATATCACCACCCTACGGTAGATTTTTTGGAAGAACCACTCATTGACCATATATAAGGCTTTCATTCAAAATATTTCTATTTTATTTTTCTAATTATTCCTATTATATTAAGTTTTCTGTACTGGTGTAAACTGGTGAAGCTGAGTTTAAGTTAGGCCAACTGAATACAACACCATGGAAACATCACCATACAGGGCGCCCACTCATCATCACAACAGAAACAATCCAAACCAAACTCCTTTCATTAAAGGAATGAAAAATATGAGACTTGGCCGCATTCAGCGGGACAAGTTTCTTCTCTCTGGTGAGCATGTGCCAAAATTAGGAGATTGGCATTTTGAGGCGTGTTCTCGAAGTCATTACAGAGAGTCCCCAGACAAACTAACAACTCTGTGACAAAAAACTGCCAGTTGTCATAACTCTGTCCAATGTTTCTGGTGGCTTAATCTCTGAGAAATCATTATAGTTTTCTGCATTTCCACCTACTTATACTTTTACCCACGATGGCAATCTTCTAACTTTAGTCTAAACTTAAACAGACCTAGAGTGGCTTGCAAGTTTTAAACCTGCATTATACAACATGGATAACATAAACTTTGCGTCAAATGACCAGTGTGTGGTGCAGAAATTGTAATAATATTATCATCCAACTCTGCAGCTCCTATTTTCTCCTATTTTAGCGCATTGTTTCGGTATTGCAGTCAGCACATTTTCTGTGTGGTTCAGTCTGAGCCATCAATCTCTGAAGGTAGCTGTTGCTGGAAAACTATTTTCATAAAGTGTCTGGATGCTTTCTTTTTATCTTTTTAAATCATACTAGTGTTTGGGCTATCAGGCTAAAATTTAGCAGGATTTTACCCTTTGATCGTTTGATGCCTCTTCCGAAATGAGCTGTAAAACATGATGTTGGTGTGTGATGTACCAAACATCTCTGACAACACTGAAAATGTTCCTACGTGTTATGTTAGCTACAAAAGGTATTTATAGAATTAGTAGATTATTAACATTAGTAGATTAACATGCCTAGCATCGTTGAATCATGTCACAAAGCCTCTCAGACTGCATTTTCAAAGTGCCTAAATAATCCCAAATGTAACACTAAGCTGTCAAATCAATGTGAATATTTAATAATTCTGTGAATTACAGAGTGATCCTTTAGTTTTATTCAGTTTTATTCAACTCAACCAACAACACTATATGGAACATCATCAACTATAGTATTATATATAGTCAAAAATACGCCTCCTGTCATCCCGATGTTAGTTGCTTTATGACTGCTGTAGACTTTGTTGGCATTGAATCCTACACGTCCATGTCCTCACATAACATGGGCTTTACTTTCACCATGTGTTTAATTTCAGCACACAGTGAAAGAGAGAAAGAAGAATCTGCAGAAAATCCACCTGCACAAATCTGTAGACGTCTCAACATTTAGAACACTAATGATTTTGTTATGATGCTTAATTGTTTAGCCAATAAAAACACAACAGTTGCTTCAATGCTGTAGATGAATAAAAGATGACAAAGAGTTAAATTTTTATATTTATTACCATGATAATTATTCAGTCACAGTTTTTAATGCGGGTTTACCACTGAGGATGTAATCTAACATGAACCAAATGGTGTGTTTTGTCATTTTCTTTTTCTTCACTTCATCAGAGCTGTAACTGCAGAATAATTAGCAAACATTATTTAGATAATTTGAAATATGGGAATAACAGTATTTATTTTATGGTTGTGTCTGTAGAGTTTACCTGCAGACACGTCTGAATTTGTTCTCCAACTGCAGAAATTTAATAAAGATGTTACATTTTTTGGGATGTTTGTGTTCTTGTCATCAGTGTTTATATATATTTGTAAACCATTACAGTTGTTCACATTAAAAAGCTTCTGCTCCCAGTCGAAATTTCTTGGGACACCGCTGTTGACTTCCACATTTAGTATTCATCTATCTGATGCTTATTTCATTTGAATACTAGGTGCCAAGTGCAGTTCCTCTGTTCATGAATAACTCATGGTGTACTCAGGGGTTTATGTCTAATCTTAGACATTTAAGGGGAACACTGTCGTACAAATGGAATATGTGGATTTAGTCTAATTTAAACGAGCAACCTTAGTTGCCTTAGTTTCAAAGCTAAATTATATTTACAGTTAATAATGATAATAATAACACAACAAAATGCAGCTCAAGGTGACTCAACACATTAAAAAAAGAGCAGACAATTTAAACAGCAGTTAAAATCTTAAAACAGAAATATGATGTGGAACCAACCAGTTTATTATTTGTCTATAAGTCACTGGACACTGTTACAGACAATAGGTGGAAGTGTATTCAATGATATTTTTGGTTAGTGTGGTATATTGGTCGCATAATTGTAACAAAGGCGCTAGATGAGTCCTAAATCACTGGACTCATCTAGCGAGCGGGTGGGAAGTGTCACATTTTGTAAAAAGTTATCACACTTTGTTTTGTCAAAGGGAATTTCAGAAACATACCGTTTAGGATAAAATGAGTGAAATTCTGAGTTTATCTCTTTAGGTTCAGACAAAACCTTCTGGTCAGAGCAAATAGATATAATGCTAGCATACTAAAGGCTAAGAAGTGGCTTGGTCTGGATCCACTAAAATAATAATTTTTCCTGGATCTATGAATCAGAAATTCTGCCCTAGCTCTTAAGAGAGAGTCTAATTCTATTTTAATAGATTCGATTTGTTTTTTATTATCCTCTGAGAAACCAATAGTTTGCTGGTCATGCTCCAAAGAGTCTAGAGTAGCCTCATAATCATTGATTTGGCCTAATCTAGTTTTATTGAGATGACAGGAATAGAAAATTGCAATGGTTCATTTAGAAGTGGAGTGATCTGACAATGGACAGGGGAGAATGTTAACATAATGAATTTGAGAAAATGTATTTGAAATACACAGCTGGTAGTCTTTCCTGGAATGAGAGTTGTGTCTGTCTGAGTAAAAACTATATTGTTTAGATGCAGGGTCGAGGTTATGAGAGTGCTGGGTCCAGTATAGCATTCATACGGGCGCTTATTACAACACAGAAGCCTTGCAACTTGGTTAAAAAATTATTAATGTTATTAAAGAAAGTAGGGTCAATTTGGTTAGGAGCATAAAGTGCAACAAATGCAATTTTACGGCCTGTAAAATTTGTTTTATTGTGTAACCTTGTGGCCATCAGTGCTTTCATAAGTTTCTATAATGCTTACAGAGAGTTTATGTTTAAGGACCACTAAAACACCGCAGCTCTTACAGTTAAGTGAGGCCGCAGCAGCTGTGTAATAGTGCCTATTAGCGAAACGATGACAATCCTTACTGGCAAGATGGGATTCCTAAATAAGTGCCACCTGAATTTCATGCCTCTTCAGAAAGTCTAAACATGCAGAACGTTTAACTGGACCATTAAGGCCGTTAGTGTTCCAGCTGGTCACATTAATCGTAGTCATGTGGATAAGTTATGAAGAGGATATTACACATCATACTGCAAAAAAATGAGTTAATAGGAGATCTATCATATCCCATAACCCAGTCGCTATACCCCAGGTAACCCAAAGGAACAACAATAACTAACAGACAAAGCATAACTATAGTATCCCCAAAACCCCTGACTGTACTATAGAAACTGTACCGTCATCCACCCAAAACAACTTTGGTCACTTGACCTGAGATAGCGGGCTCATCCAGAGCAATCTCCCACTTCCAATTATAATTACAAGTAATGTAAATGAATGTACCCTCCATATTTAACTGGATCTAATGTTATGAACATAGATTCCATAACAGATCATTTGGATAACTAACAAGTTTAACTGCTATATCTAGGAACATTAAGATCTAGCCTACCTACCAAACAGATTAAAATAAGGACTTTTCTATCACAGAAAGAAAGCAATTTACTGTTTAGTGTTGGCTTTGAGATCCAGGTTGGCAGATTGGAATAAAGTCAAAGAGGCAAGGCCACAAACTGTACTATCATAATGCTGGTGATAACATACAAGATTTTGTCTATGAGTTTTTCATTCCGGTTGCTGTTAATGAATTCCTCGGCCTCTGTGTGGGTCTGGAATATGTGTACCTCTGCGCTGCAGGTCAGCTTGAGTTTTGCAGGATAAAGCAAAAAGGTGCTGAAACCTTGCTTCCTGGCTGTTTACATAACCTGGGCACATTCCTGTCATTGTTTAGCAGTGAAATTGCTATAATGTGTAGCAAAGCAAATTTTGATGATGGGAGTGTTCCTGGATGCCTTGAGATGTCTGTCTCGGTCTGTAAAACGGAGCTTCTTGCAAATAAAAGTATCACTTTTCTCTACTTTCTCAGGCAAATTTATGATCCTCGTGTTGAACCAGGGTAGCTTCCATGTCGTCGCACTTTTCTGGTTTCCTCAGCTTGAGCCACATGTGTTGTGAGGTCCTTGCGGTGTGTTTTTAATTTTGAGATGCCTTTGGAGTTCGCCGAAACCTCAATGTGAATCTTGTCCAGGCAGTTTTCAAACTTGGAGATCTGCTCCTCAATAAAAGCACATTGTTGTTGTAGTGCAGAGTCAATCATGGCGGCTAGCTCCTTGTTGTAGTTAGCGGCGTCTTTAGAAGAATCTTGGGTTGTCTTACTTCTTAGACCATCAACCATTTCCAGCCCAAATAGGTAATCCGTGCCGTTAAGCAAGGTTAGTGCAGAAAAATGTAAGTTAGTAGATAATAGTGGAAAAGAATTCGAGGAAGCGAGCAAAAGCAAAGGTCTTAGGCAGCCATCTTCTCTGCAGGTCACGTGATTCTCTATGAGGTGGCTGTTGTTACCGTCTCTGGAACAGAGCAGTAGTCTCATCTCTGTGCGCCCATCTGTGCCTCTTCCTGCTTCATCTCTCAGGTTAGGCAGCTATATCTATGCATCCTCCTCTGAGGCGCCTCATGGCTGTGGCTGCAAGTCTTCCAAACGAGTGCAGCTGTCCTGGCAGGATGCCTGAAAGTTAAGCTCTGATCTGGCTACACAAGAGGCCTTTCTCTCTGCAGTTGGTTCCTTAGGTTTCTGCTCACATGACATGACACAGAACAGCTCATTGTCCACGGATAAATCCAGTCTGAAAAGGTTAAGAAGTTGTTTGGTGCAGAAACAGTAGACAGTGTATGTCATACATAACAGTGCACAACAGTTGAAAATCAGTCAGTTTTATTTGCTGCATATGGGTCAAATCACATATTCGCCTCACAGGGTTTTACAATCTGTACCCTCTCACCTTAGACCCCCGATTCTGGTAAAGAAAAACTCCACAAAAAAATGTTCCCTGTAATAGGAAAAAGAGGCAAAATCTCGGGAAGAACAACAGAAGACAGACATACAATAGATGTCGTAGAGTAACATTGCAAACAAAGCATTCAGAGCAGGCTGAAGCCCTGACTTTTGACTTTCAGAAAGCATTTTTACATACATTCATGTCAGGTTAACATCAACATCCGGCATCATAACAGTATAAAAATAATAGAAAATGACAAAAAGCATAATATGTCCCCTTTAAGTACAGCGTGGGTTCCTTACATGTGTCTTGTGGCACGCTGATGAAAGCAGACACATATCCACATTGTACTATTGCCAATGATTTAGAATAATGCCATGTGGGTTCAAGAGCCAATCACAGCATGTGACATCATACACATTGTTTATTAGTATGCATTTCTCAGTTCACACAAAACGAAAGGTGCAGAAGTAGTCGGAGGAAAAGGAAATCCATAGCGATCATTTGGGAAATTCTTTTAACAAACATTTTGCAATTATCAAATTATGATAGACATACAGTTAAATCCAAGCATACTAAACTGACAGTTCAGGGAAAAAAAATCTGTTATAATTGGTTCACAGTTTCATCTGACTGGGGAAAAAAAAAAAGTGTGTTTGAACTTCTCTGCAGGTATTTTTGGAGGTGTGAGTGTTGAAGCTGGTGCTGCATCATTATGTTTTGTGACATGCCTGGATCTGTTGATTACGTGATTAGATCCAACAGCTGAAAAAGTTTCACTTACTTGTTTGCCATCCGCTTTTGATCGTTTTCCCTCTCTAGCCACTGAGTGCATTACTAATCCCAACAAAAGTAGGAGGATGGAAATCATTAAAACGTTCTTTTCACAGACATTCAGCTTCTTAAGGAAAGACATTTTTTTACAAATCTGTCAAGAGTTCTCCCTCTAATTCACACTGTGTGGATTTATTCATTACAGATCTTTCAGAGCTCTTGAAGAAAATATAGCTGCACTCTGCTTCTTACAGAGAACATGATACTCACACACTGTGTAAGATCTTCATCGCCTGAAAGTTCGGTGACATTAAAAATCTTTGCATATGAACTGATTTTGTTTTAAGTCATTTATATTCAAAGTTATCAAGAAAAGGAGAAAGCCGTTTAAGTGTTTGTTTGACATTTAAAGTGCGTGAACAAACTTGATGATGACACACAAAAGACAGTTTGGCACACAGACATTTATTGTTGTCATAAAACCATGTTCCAGAAAGCACTTTAAACAACAGTAAAACAAGCCAAGAAGTGACAGCTGTCAGATGATTTCTAGCACACAGATGGTTCGCTGTGGATAAAAAGTACTGAAGGTGTTATCAAACAGCCATGACGTGTCATTACAAACAATTTTTTAAACATTTTTTATATTTAGGGATATTAGCAAAGGACCTGCATGGCTGTTAAGGTGTGATTTTTGAGGAGTAATAAATAAGTATTTCTATTTGACAAAAAATGAATATATGTCAGTGTTATGATTATATTTATGGTTTTCGTAGAAATTTGCTGTTACAACAGAAGGTGATTTGGGATTTTTCGCAGTTTTGTAAAGTTTTAGAGTGAAAAAAAAAATCTACATGGCAGGTAAAAGAATAGTAATATTAGCATTTTGAGATGGTAGATTACTCTATCTGCATGTACTGTGGTGCTTCTAATCTTCTATCATTTTAACAAAGGCGTTTTCAGGTGCACTTGGAGTGTTGAGGGCACATAGCAGTGAAAGCATTTACATCTGTAAGTGAAAAAGAAATAGATAAACTGTGAGACAGTGTAAAAAACAGTTTAAATGCCCTGACAGATATGTTAATTTCACTTCTCTCAGATTTCACACTGGTCCTTCACCTGCGTGCTCCTCCCGCCTCCTGTGTGCACACATTTGGAAGTTTGTGAATTGTTAAGTAAGCTACAGTTTTTTTTTTAAATCTGTGCATCATACTGTAGCACAAGTAAAAATAGTGTTTACCGTTGAGAAAAATGTATTTACATTTTCAAACTCCTGTAGAGTAAATGAGCATACATTTGAAGACCAAAAAGACAGTTTAAAAATGTATGTTAAAAAACTTAATTTTCATGATGATATGTGATACGTTGGTGTGGGTGGGAGAAAATACACAATATGAAGAGATCCAATTTAAAAGCTTACCAGTTCTTAGCACTGATGATATGTAGGTCAATCTGACGTGGATGTGAATCCCTTAAAAAGGGGATTTACACTTTGCACCATATACAATAGCAATGACTCATGAGAATAGATCAGAAATAATCAGGAGATTATTGTGTGTAAAGAGCTTGCTGATTGTTGCATTTAGCTGCAGTCACAAAAAAACATATCTAAATATAACTTTAAATATAATTTGTTTTTCCTGGAGTGATATTTACATGGTCACTTATGGTCATTCAAACATAAACAATAAAAGTTCGTTCACATTTTAGCGTCATAACTGACAATATGAAATAGCCTTTTCTCTCCATTCCTGAAAAACATTCTGCAGATTCATGATTTTTACTTGGCAGTAATACCTCTCTAAACGGCTGCCCCGAAACACACAAACATAGAAACACACATTCGCAGCGTTAAATGAATATTGTCTTGAGGAACACAGTGGATGCAGGTGCAGATTATGTAAGGCTCGGTTTAAACCTCAAAACATCTCGGGAGACGTTCCCCCTCTTAAGAAAACCTGCACCTTTAAAATAACACATGTTCCCGTAAATCCTTGGGTCAAACCACTTCTGAAATGTGGGGGAAGCCATTTTTAATGGCGTCTGATCTCATAATTCATCCCCTTTAATGAATGAACTATTCAGCCCCGATAAAAACCCACGGATAAGATCACTTGGTTTTACAGCGCTACATGGATGAATTAAACTGCTCCTCATGAATCACTTCACCGTGCACCAGTCTTGTTGAATATTACAATGGAGTGCTCTGCCTGAATGCTCTGTGCTCCCACAGATTGGAAGCACACACAATTGTGCTATTAAACATCAAGGCCTTTGCATTTAGCTGAGAGGAGGGCAGTCATCTAAATATTTAACAGAGGACTATAAATTAACAACAGCAAGCAATTTGAAGAGGAAAAAGCTCAGAGCAGCTATGCATTAGTGTCTTGGGCTTTATACAAAACTGTTGTACAAAATTGTACTGAAATGTTGAGAACTGATGGGAAAAATACAAGTTTGAGTTTCGCTTTGGTAGTGTTTCTGTGGGTAAATCCAACAGACTTAAATAGTTGAAGTGAGAGTTATCAGTTCATGGATATGTGGGTGTTTTGATTCACTGCTACACAGTAAGTCAGAGGAGAAAACATTGCATCTGTGTGTGTGTGTAAGCAGAGGTCTCAGCATCCAGGTAAATCATTTCCAATTGTCATCGCTCCTAAAAATGCTTAAAGAGGAACATTGAGGATTTTGCACACTAGGTCGGCTTATTAGTCACAGGAATATCACTCAGGCTGAGATATATACGGTATATATTGTATAATATCTTCTGTGCCTCGGCGGCAAGCTTTGTCAGGTCTGAAAAAGCTAGTGTTGTCATCAAGGATAAATGGTGTTGGCTTAGAGACTACCAATCTATAACAAAGTTTTTGGAGCTTGACCTGTACTAGAGACTAAAATTCAGGACATCTAAGGGTGTTTTTTTCAAACCTTTAGTTCATTTGCTCTGATCCGAATCAGTGGATGAGTTGCTAAACTTTGGTTCTGTTTCTTTTTACACAGAGAAATCCAAGTGAACCAAAATGCATCACTACAAGCCACATGAGAATGTTTCACTCCGCTTACTGGTCAGATGTGTCTGGGGCGGGAGCAAGAACATAAACACAGGAAGAAGGCCTTCTGGCCAAATACAATGTTCTTTGTTGCACTAGTCCAGGTCGGACCTCATTTCTCTCTCTGGCTAGTTACTTGCAACCGTTGAATTTGCTCACCCACATCCCAGTAGGTAAAGCACACTTGGCTACAGGAGCCATTTAGCTCAAACTTGCAGATTATGCCTAGGAGTTGGGTCAAATTGAGGTCGGATCACGTTCCTTCCACAAACGCACCCCTCTGAAGTTTGTTTGGATCCGGACCAAATCCTCAAAGGGTCTTGGTATGGTTGTTTTGGTCGGTTTGGTACAATTGTTCTGTTCAGACCTGCCCAGATGAATTGCACCGAGATGGAAAACAAACTACTATTGTAACTACTATCAGCCGGACTAAACAGCACAAGTCTGACAACACCCTCAGGCTCTGCTGCCTCAATTTTGACCAATCTTATATTTAGTCTGTTTCTTGTAATACCATTAAGTTAATGAAGGTGCAATACTTTTAATGTGATTTCTATGATGAATGGGGCCAGATTTATTCACCTCTGGTCGTGCATGGATGCACTCTGTGCAGAGTTCAGTGTGGACAAACTGACCCCACATTAGGGAAATATCGTTTGTTTATATTCTTGTTCATGTATCTTCATGGCAAAATGATTCCAGCAGCAGAGGAGGGACACTGCTTAGCTGTATGTGAGATGACAGATTAATCACATTAAAGCGTTTGATGAGAAGCTTTAGAATACAGGTATATAACTTTGTGGATGTTGATAGCCGTGCAGTGAATGCTTACAGTTTGGACAAGTAAGTTTGCACGAACTGCACCATTAGTAGAATGTGCTCACTGAAAAAGACATTTCATATCATTTTTTTCCAGTAAATATTAAACATAGTCAGCAATGCTAACAATACTAATGATAAAGGTGGTTAAACCTTTGACGTGGGCCAAGATTCAGGCAAAAGAAGGGAGGCTACACACACGTGATGCTAAAATTAAATAAACTTATGAATAGAACCATTTACAAAAAGAAATGCATGAATGTAAGAAAGACACTGAAGTTGCAGGCTGAATTTGAAAGGCTCTAGCTTGTCAAGCACAGGTGAACCTCGTCTGGCTAACGAGCCATCACTCTGCCAGGTTATTTAATGTAAGGGAGAAAAACTCCCACACTGTCTCACAGTACAGTACTGCTGGTATATTCATTGAAAATCAATAGTTGTATAGACTGTCAGCTACTTCATATAAATTAGTTTTTTGCAATCGGATTTATTTAATCCTGTTTACTAATTAATTGATCAGTTTTAAAAAGTGAATAAGGACGGTATTTAGATGATAAACATGATAAACAGGGCCAAAATCTTGTTGTTCAAAATCTTAAAAAAAATCTTTTTCCTGTTTGAATCCACTACTTTAAAATCAAGAATATTATTTGTCCACCATTAAAGGCTGCTCGTTTTAATTTCATTATGTGAAAATGTTTCAGAAATGTTTAAAAGCCTCTGTGGTCAGACCTGGAAAACGTTTCTTTGTGAATGCATTAAAAACAAAATTGATCACCTGCATGTTACTTTCATTGGGCTCAAAGGTTTTAAAATTCCTGTGAAGCTGAAGTGAATTCAGTTTGGAATAATTTGAAACGCAGGGCAACATTTTATGAATGACTTTCCCCAAAGGAACTAATTATTTGCGACAGTTTGTTTTTCAAGTGAACATATAAATTGTTCACCCCTTCGCAGTATGATGTTCAAACCGAGAATTCAAAGGCAACACAAGTACAGAATGAACTGAGTTTAGCTTTTCACACATTCTGCTCTTTGTAATATACGTTTTTCTTCATTTTGCAAAGTACAGCGTCTCACTCAGATTACTGTGTACACAAATCACACTGAGAATAACCTTTACATCAAAAGTTTATATTTCTGATATTGCGCCTGCAATTTTCTGCTCTCTGAACTCACTTTTAACTTTCTTTAATAGTTTATATATTAACTGGACTATTATCCTTCCGTTCACAAATATAACTCTCAACCAGTGAATCTTAACATAATGTAGCCTATGACGCTTACAAAAGACCACTCAGGAAGGTTACTCATTCATTGCTCAAACCTTTTTGTTTCCATTCATTCATATATTTTTCTGCTTACGTCTATCCAAGGTACAGCTGCACCAGAATTTGCTCCTCACACTTTTCAGTGAGGAACTGTGTGAGACCCATTCAAGCCTCGTTCCCTTCACACAGAGTTTAATACAGCTGAAGGATGAACGGATAAAAGTAGAGGAGGGATACTGCCTGACTAACAGAAATAAAAGTATTGATGTGTATAGTTGTCGACTTGTGAAATGTTGTTGTTAGCCCGCTATAAAATAACTTTTCATACAAAATAGTGTGTTTGTCAGTGTCTTCTAAAATGACTCATTTCCTGATTTGCTACCTCTATGGCTGGTTAAGTTGACACTACTCAGTTAAGTTGACAGCAAAGGTCACTTTTGCTCAGTTGTCATGGAATTGCAGATGTTCACATTTCCATTTATTTTTCTCTGAGCACTTGAAGGACTTCTCATTCATGTTAGCTTAAAAGATGAGGTTCAAAGTTTATTCTTTACCTTGGAAAACAGCAGTTGACAATCAGTCTCACCTCTAGGCCTCAAGGTATGATCTTCACTGTGTTTTGTTAAAGGGGAACCCCACTGATGTTTTACATATCAAAGTCTGTTTACAGGTCTTGGTACGTAGGACTGCATAGGTGAAAAAAGTTGCATAAAGCCTTTTTGTGGCTCCAGAGGGAGGTCTGCAATGTCTGATAGATCGGTTTGGGACTGAAGACTACAAGTTTGAAAATGAAAAAAATTTGGGGATGAGGAGTTAGAAAGAAGTGAGGTTACGAGACCTCTGTAACCCGTTCCTCATCTCTGCTTGAGGCCAGCGGCTCGAGGCTATATTAGCTGCTACATTACACACCAAAATCTCTAATAATAATAGACTGTCAGTGGGCGAATTGCATTGTGGGTAATGTAAGTGCTAGTTTTAACAAGGAAGGAGAATGCGTGGAATAAAAAAAAAAGATATCTCAGTGTTATAGGAGTGCGATGCTAAATTGGTGATGCTGAAGGGCATCACTTTGCTTCAACTGAAGTGTTTGTTGGATTGCTGAAAAGCATCTGAACCGCCGCCCCCCCCCCTCACACCTTTCTGACATTGGAATTGGGGGAGCACAACTATGCCTACTTGGCAATTTGCAACATGTGTGGAGGTGAGAATCTTAGCCACAACTACTTCTGACACTTTTTGTATGTACAAGATCTCACGGGGGGAGACCACACACGTCTTCGGCTTTTCACCCCAACTTCACCACAGCTATAAACACTTTTGCACTTATATTCAGAGTCAACTTTATACAAACTACTTTGTTTTGAAGCATACTGAACCCTTAAAGATCTCCTTCATGTTTAAAGCCCCTATGTGCAAATGTATGACTTTGGTAACTCCCAGTGGTAGTATTAAAAAAAAAGACACAGTTGCAGACCCTCCCCCCACAGATCTGATGATGAAAATTAATGGGCTGAAAATTACACATAAACTGCATCAATTTTCATCTCTTTTTTTTCTTGCGAACAAAAAATGTCAACAATAAAAATGATTTAAAAGATGCAGTAATCACATAAAAATTATGCCAGCACAGGCTTTTAAAAGGAAGGAAAACAAGCTCATCAAGAAAATTAAACGGGACATTTTTTTTTTATCCTTTAGGTTCTCCGAAGTTTGAATCTTCACATTAGTGTACACACAAACTGCAGAAAAGCACACTTCTAGAGGACGTACTTTTAATTAATGAAGGATTAGTTGCACATTTTGAATTCCCCTCTCACAGATTCAACTGAATATGCTCAACAGATTCTTGCATAGTTCTTGTTTCAAGGAGTAGGGAGATTTTTGAGAATATTAATGGACTCTGAAGTGACTCTTACATGTACTCTATAAATGTTGGAGGCCATTTAATATCTCCAAGCCAGGTGGAAAAATGTGGGTTTAAAGTATAACAGTGAAGAGCTGTTGTGTGGTCACTAGTACAAGGCAACAACAGTGTTACAGTAGCTGAATGTCCAACTCATCATCGCTGTGCAGCTACTTGCACAGGACACTGCAGTAAAAAAGAAGCTAGTTTGTTATATAATCTGGTTTAAGTCAAAACTGCCATGAATCATGTTTTTAGTATCCATCACTTGACCAACACTTGTCAGCTTCTGAATTATTCAGTCGAAGCTGTTTATCCAGGATGGCTTATGCTCTGCTGATCCAGATTAAGAAGAGGTGAGATGACTTAATCTTTATTGTCAACTGATGCGACTACACGTGCGTGTGTGCATGTGTGTGTGTAAGTCTCTAATTCACAGCGTATGAGCCGTCATCTCAGCCCAGACATCAGCTGCTGAAGACAAAAACGGCATTCATATCTTGGTGAAAGTCCATGAATTTCTGAAAGCTGGCACAAATAAATAGGAAATTCAGATGAGTGAGACACTTATTTTGGATGCAGAAGAAAATACTCTTGACCGTAGATTGCAGCATGTAGGCTTTATTTTTGTGATACTTCCAGCCTGGTTGCATGAAATTTTGTGAAATGAGCATGATGTTTTAAAATTCAAATAGATGCCTTGTGTGGAAAAAAAAGAAAAAAAAAGAGAGAGAGAACTGTGTCCTTCCACCACAAAAAGGATTATCTGCCGGAGACAAATAGGACTAGACAGCAGTTTAACACTGAAATGATGCAGTGGAAAGTGGGAGTGTGGAGGTACAAGGGGCAGGTGGAGAGATACATTTACTTTTAACTACGGCAGCGCAGGTTAAATGTCAGTGTGGCGCGGGCGCTCTGTGGTTCGCTCTGTCACCTCACAGCCAGAAGGTTTCATGTTTTTCTCGTATCTGTGTGGGTTTCCTCCCACAGTCCAGAAACATGCAGGTTAAGTGAAATGGAGACACACAAATTGCTTGTAGGTGTGAATGTGTTTGTTTGTCTCTATGCGTTACCCCTGTGATAGACTGGTGACATGTCCGCGATGTACCCCGTCTCTCACCCAATGCATGATGGGTTACGTTGTTTAGAAAATGGATAAACAGATGGATGGAGCTCTGATTTAATTAATATCCTTAATCCAGCTGTTATAGTTTCCTACTAAAACTGCAGAACATCATCAGCACAGTTTTAATGTGCACTATACTGTCTGTACAGTGTGTTGTCTCAGCCCAAATGTGCCACAGTATATAATGCAAAACTTAAATATCTCAGCGTGTTTGTGTATTAGTGGCACAAGACAATTTATGATTATTAAGGGATTTTAATTCAGAATTCTTTGGGCACAAGCCAAGCAACTTCAACTGCTCATCAAAAAGCACTTAACAGCATATTATGGTTCAGTCTTTACAGCAAATCCTGTGCTGCTATACTGACCAAGCAAAGGTAATTTAAGGAGGCAGAGAGTAAACACAATGAAGGGCACCTTTACTTCTTAAAGATTTAAGTTAGAAATGAAAGTTGTAGCTGTTGTTGTGTTGTTTTTATTTATATGCTACCCAAATGGGCATTGTTTTATAGAGAACAAGTGAACAAATGTAAAGAGGGCTCTTGTTGGGAGGCAGGCGGAGGTGTAACAATCAGCGGTGCAGCTTGCTTATATAAGGGTAAGTGTTTTTCAGTTTTTACTGATTTTCACAAAGAAAAACCTGATTTAACTTGACTTTCACACAAATTTAATGTCCCCACATACCCAAGAGTTTCTGTGTTTCCTGTTGCAAGAAGATACTGATCAACACAGGTTAAGAGGGAGAAGGTCCTCTTGTGATGTTGACTGTTCAGAAAATAACTGTGGCAACGGAAAATGAGGAGAAAATATGCAGAGAAAAGAAAATGAGCTGCAGATAACAAACAGTTAAACTGCACAGTGTTTGCACTCATGTTTTTGTACAGATTTTTTTTTTCAAATCAGATTTTATTTTATTTTATTTTAAATTATTAAGATAAAGAATGATAAATTCCCAGATTTCTTTAAAAATAAAAAGTAGGTGGACTAAGAACAAGAAGAACATTGTGTAGGAGTTTCATTAATACTAATTATGTTTTCAGTCTAGTGGCAGCGCTTCAGTGAGAGAATTCTTAGTTTGTTTCAGTACCTGATGTTACAATGTAGAAACACATGCACATTTATTTTCTCTTGTGCTGCATCCCAAAATTGTTAACCTTATCTCTGAAAAGGTTTGCAACACTGTCAAAAGCTCCCATCATTATTTTGTATTTATTCCGTAATAGAAATACAACATTTTCAGCCCAGAGTTGCTCATTGTCAGGTGCAGAAGAATCAAGCAAATTCAGGTGTGTATGATTTATACACCTAACTGCCTTTACCCATAGGGCTGGTTTTAGTGGATAAGGTAAATTCACAATTTTAGGTGTGGTAGTAGGGAGGAAAAAGAAACATTTGCACCAAAATTTGCACAAACATGTTCTTGAACCACGATTTGATCCAGGCTGCTAGTTAAGTGAGACCCTCCTAACAAAAAGCGGCCCTCCCATTGCGTGTCATCATCTGGGATTAATGTACACTGTGGAATCTATTTCAGCGATTTTTCATTGAATGACATGCACATTCTTCTTCTCCCTTTTTCCCCCCCCTGCATCTCTGTCATTATTTAGAACGCTGTATTGATGTCATAAAGTGATACTCACTGCAGTCGGTATGTTGACATCGATCCAGAGGTTGTGTTTGTGGACTCAATACATGTTTGTTTATTGCTCTTAATAGTGCAAACAATTTTAGGACTTGTATCCATCTTCCTGGAAAATAAAAAATCATTAACGTCACACTGTGGGTGACTCAGAGAATAATTCTGTGTACTGCTGTGTTGGTTAGATGACATACTTACACTAAGATAAAGGTGAAGCAGCTTAGCAGCAGTTTAACATTAGATGGTGCAGCTTTAATCGCATTTTGCTAATATATGAAGTGAATATTCAAGTCTTGTGGTTGAAACATTTTGGATGGACTGTCACTCTTCCTTTTGTTGGGATGATTCAGTCTCCTCCTTTATGTCAGACAAGGTGAATTAATCAAAGAGAAGTATATGTAGCAGGAAAGGGTTGTAACTGTATAATTTATATGGAATAAGATGACCTTCAGGTCATGATAAAAAGGGTTTGACACACATCATGTACCAACAGAAAAAAAAAAAAATGCACGAGGACAAGCCACACGTCTTCACTTTGCTTTCTCCTCCTCCACCAGCGTGACAAATCCACTGCTGAAAAGAAGCGACGTTGTCAAAGACCTTGAAAACCAAGCAGCAGCTCCGGCGGTATGACGAGCTGTGAAGCAAGCTGTGTTGCTTGGTTTCAGTTCACAATGCAGTAACAACTGGCCCTGACGCATTCACAAATGAAGACGGATTGTGTATAATGACACAAGTTGAGTTTCTCTGCCAAAAGGG